>OZ018409.1:10736960-11966766 GCA_963969595.1 Neckera pumila
GATCTATTTGTCCGCTGTTGCTGTTCAAATACTGCATTTGTCTCCTCAACGCGAACCTGGTCCAAATAATTATATTCATCTTCGTTTTCAGTACGTTGCTTTTGATTTTTGTTCTTGTCATTACTGATTTTCTTAGTGCCTCTCCAGGGTGACAAATTATTTTCTCTTCGGTATTTATCAACAACGTCCTTTGGTGTTCGACAATCTCGTGCGAAGTGACGTTTCTTGCCACATCTGAAACACTTCCCAAAGGTTTTTTGATTTATTCTTCCTTATATTATCCTCATCTTTCTTACCAGGGGTCGCGGATCTCCGAGCCCTCTTCTCTTGTCGTTTCCACGGTTTTCTTCTTCTGTTTGGATCGTGCTGCTTTTCTCTTGTGTAATTCAATTCTGGGGTCGCTATAGTCCCAGCAGGTCTTTGTTTTGCCAATTCTTTTGCAACATTGTTGAATTTCTCATTCTCAGCCAGGTAAATGAATAGGTCTCTTGAGTTCTTATATTCTCTTGCTAGCAATGACTCTCGAAGTCCCATCCTTTCGGGTCCCATCGTCGATAATGTCTTGAATATTATCTCTTCTTCTGTTACTGGCCTCTTACAATATGCTAGCTTTGCTGTCAGTTTAAATAGCGCTGCTTTATAATCATCAAGTAGGTCAAAATCCATATGACGAAGACTTAACCATGCTTGCCATGTTTCAGGATATGTAATTTCACGCATGGCTTCAAAACGGGATTGAATCTCTTCCCAGAGGTCGCAAGGTGTATCATGATGATACATTTGAAGGGCTAGATCGTCTTTGAGTCTTAGACGGATTGCTAAGGTAGCTGTGTCTTTCTGCATTCGATCATAATCTGCTTCGGACTTTCCAAAAATCAATGTGGGATCTTCTTCCTTTGCCTTCCTCCGTCTTTCTACTTCAGCCGGTGTCGGTGGGCGAGTTGTTATACCCTCTAAGCCTTTACTAGAAAGGTATTGACGCATATTCGTCATCCACATTATGTAATTTGTCCCGTCCTCTTCCAATGGTTTGAAACCTGGTTCTGCAGGTATTCTTGGATAGACAGATTCTGTTTGTAAGGCCATCGACGCTCCTTGTTTTTAAATTTCGTTCAAAACTTCTCTTTTCGCTCTGCGGCGAGCAGTGCTGATAACGTGACAGTACGTTTTCACTCGGACTCCATCTCTCGATAAGAGATGAAGCTGCCTACGTACCTCAGGCTCAAAATCACATTATCTCTAAATAGCCTAAGGATCAGAGTGATGATACGTAGTTCTGGCTGAGAAGCAACGCGATTCCTCAGAACCTCAACCTTTGAGAGGTACAACCTTAACCTTGAAGAGGTACGAACTAGTGGTATGAAACGGCAGTATACTGACCGTATACGCATACGTAGCCAAGCTACCTGACCATTGACCAGGTCTCGACATTCTAAAATGTAAGAAGAAAGAAGCTCTATTTGTGGATTTTCACCAATACTAAATTAACTATTTTTATAATTCCTTCCTTGTATAGCTATAAGTCTACTAAAAAACCATTCCCTCCAAATTTCAGCTCCAAATTCTATTTTTGGGTACTAAATAGTACTAAAAACCTCCAAATTAGAATTTGCGACATAAAATCAGGGGTTGCTTTTATATAGTAAAACATTTTTGAAAATTGCCAAAAAATTAGACTCCTACCCTGTAAATTTGAAGTCATTTGGAATCAATACGCAAAAGCTATGCCTAAAAAACAAATCAGCATGCAGGGTGTGACACAAAATAGTACAAGTATTTCTTGCATTCATCCCTCTACGTTTTTGTAGTTCAAAGATTTTTGAAAAGAATTATTTTTACTATGCCTAAATGAAGTTTGAAATTCGACTTTGAACACAATTCTTGAATTTGAACATTGAATGATCTCTCTTCAAAATACCCCATATTCTTTGAGGATTCACCATGGACAATTGATTTTTCTATATAAGCAACCTCTTCATCCTTCATTTTCACCAATTGTCAATGAATTATGACTACTGCATTGCCATTAAAAACACTCTTGATAGTAGATGTCATTAAGGTGCATTACAATACCTAAGCCTTGATTATTTAATATCTTGTACTTGGACATTGAACCACTGACACATTTGATGTCGCGGTGCAAGGTGAACGATTGTAGGGAAAAAAGAATCTTTTCACAAATTTAAATGTTATTGTGGGATCCTTTTCAGTTGTTCTGGAGAGGTCCACTTGAGGCTTGTGATTTTCTGTAAGGTTTTGTTTGTATGACTTCATCTTTAAGAAATTAACATAAAAAATTTCATTCAATGCATATTTGATTGCAAAATGGCAGCAAACAAAGTGATCGATGGTCTAGTTTGAAAATTGAAATTAGTGCTCATCTGCGTATGCTTCCAAGATTAAAATGAAAATATTACAATAGTTTAACACTTTTCAGAAGATATATTTTGAAATGTAAATCTACACCTATCCTCAATTTTAAATCTTTATGTGCATATATAGATGATTGCAAGAAAGACTGGTCCTATTTCCCATCACATTGAGGGGACCTTTTTTCTCATCTGCTATAACTTTTGAAGCAAAAGTCCAATGAATATGAAATTTTTATTGGAGATGTAAAACTTTTTGGTAATCAGATCCCTTATTTTTAAGAAATTAAAAAATACCATTTTATATATAAAAATCATTTATGTTTAGTTGTCACATGGTGCGGTTTAGGGTTTTTTACTACGTTAGGAGTATCCAAATTTAATGATCTAAAGCTAAACTTTTCATGGTCTATTTGCATCATAGAAAATCATATTCCTACCAAATAGAATCTAAAAATATATTAATTTGTGTCCTCCACATGAGTGCAAACAGCACTCTCATTGCATGCAGTTTCTGAACAATGAAGATGGTTCTAAAATCAATCTTTTGGTGAAATCTCATCACTATGAATTCTTCCCAAATGGCCAATTTTTAGTTTTTTTTTAGAATTGCTT
Organism: Neckera pumila; assembly: GCA_963969595.1. NCBI lineage: Eukaryota > Viridiplantae > Streptophyta > Bryopsida > Hypnales > Neckeraceae > Neckera > Neckera pumila. Next base: position 10,739,945 of record OZ018409.1, read on the forward strand.
TTTTATTTTTTATAAATTAAAATGTGAAATTACAGTGCAAATTTCTATTTCCAGCGGATTTTGTACTTTTCTAGTTCTTCTACTTAGAGAATTTTCTTATGCTTTTCCTTCCTAGGGTACCTTCTTCTTAAAGGTCTATACACTAAACATATTTTTCACAATTTTTTAAAATTGTTTTCCTAATTTTAAAGTACTCTCGAAAGAAAAAATGAGTCTTGTGGAAAATGCTACGCTTTTTGATCGGTCTTTCTTGCAATGACCCATATGCCACAATTTTTGGTGCCAAAATCCCATCAGTTCAACAAAATTGATGTTACATCATTCCCACTCTGACTTGTACAAAAGCTTGATTTAGCATCCAATCAATATCAAACTTCTACTCACCTTAATCTTAGAAAGCTAGGCTAGTCACTGTGGAAATCATCCTTTTGGGTACAGTGTGATTGTGTGAATCATTTGCTTAGAAAAAACTAATAACACTTATAGGAGAGCAAACTAATACATATATAAAAGACCTACCATTTTCACACAAATTTCTAAGGATGACCATGTACACTTTCCTACACAGAAGAATTTTTTGTCATCTATAGAATGTCCGCAACAATGTTACAGAATTCCTTCAACCTGTAAGGACGGACTAGTCTTCTCGGAAACCATCCCTTTTGATACAATGTGCATCATCTACTTTAAGAAAATCAAAAGCACTCATTCAAGGACAAGCTTCTGTAGAAAGTCTCCACTTTTTGTACAAAATTCTAAGGATGAACATTCCACTTCTATCCTACATGCAAAGATCCTATCATTCATCGGACACTTCGTGTCCACGGCAGCGGTACAGGGTTAAACTTGCAAACAATTCTCTTCACTGTCTTCACAAGAAACTTGATACAGTGACTAAGTTGTTTCAAACGAGGAACATCAAAATGCTCCAAATCTTGAGCCTCTTTATATACAAATGAGGATACAAATGTCACAAGAGTGCAGAACAAGATCCACTCTCCGACTATAACTTCGCTTCATGCTCTTCATTGACTAATACGTTGTTCACAAACTTGGAATTAATAATCTCCAATTACCAGTGAGCACGGTTAACAACAATCCACCGCTTTCAAGCGAACATGTAAAATAAATGGTATCAACTGCCATATATATGAACTGTCATTGAAGAGCAGTTCTCTCAGTAAGTCGGGTGGGCTGGGTTAGGTACGTGACCAATGGGAATTTGGGTGTCGGTGTGGTGGCCAAAATCCTTGTGGTGGTTGTGGTTGTGGCCCCCCACCGCAACTCCGGTTCCAGTTCCGGCTCCAGTTCCAATTGGCGCACCCCCACGGTTGTGGCCTCCCATCGCAACTCCGGTTCCAGTTCCGGCTCCAGTCGCAATCGGCGCACCTCCACGGTTGTGGCCAGCTCTTCCGAATCCCAGGTGGAGGGAGAGGAGATAGAGCAGCTCGAACAGAGCCAGGATGATGACGAAGGCTTCCACCACTCTCTGCGTTATTTTCAAAACTCAGATTAATCTATACATACGTACATCATCAGAATGATGGCATATCTTCGACTTCTTGATTTGATTGACATCAAGACTTTATCAAAAAGCGAGAAAAGTTGGTGGTAAAACTAAAGCTGAATGAAGAAACGCGTACCAGTCTCTTAGGGCGATTGCCACCGTTGTGGATTTGTTTGCATGCAAGTCCCATGGCAAGAAGAATCAACAGCCACGCAATCAAGGAGGTTGCGGCAGCCGCGGCCAGGGATTCACTGCGGAACAATCGCATATGGTGAAGTCCAGCTAGGACGGATGCCAGTCCCACCATGCAGGCGATTAACGTAATCGGCAAGAAGAAATTCTGCGTCACATTATTGCCTACACACATGCGAGGCATTAACTACATCAGTCAATACGTGTCATATCGGATTCACATACTGTCACTACTAGCTGTGTGAGTCGATCATTTTCCCTAGCTAGTACCAGCTAGTATTCAAAATCAGAAATTTGCCAACACCACCTACTAAGCACGTACACGGTACATCTTACTATTGAACATATTCATTAAAAACGATATGTGCCAGAGCGCGAAAACTGTGACGTTGAACTGCACAAAGCTCTCAAACGACACAGTAGGTCTCCAGTGCCATTTTGCCATATTTGATGAATTGAATACGACAACACAATATTTCTGATAGTTCTACAGAACAAACAAAATTGGCTAGTAGCTAGTACTAATCAATTACGAACTTGTCTCAAGTACAAGAGAATATGCTCACCGACAGCGCCTTCGCCTTGGCCATTCTGTGCGTCAAAGTTCCGGTTCAACGCCCACCCAGCCAAACAGGCAGCGACGAGGTACAGCACGAAGTTAATCACCAATAACGGCGTCGCCAGCCCTCGTCCCAATCCTGCGCCTGCCATCTTCGATCGATCTCACGTAACCCACCTCCGACAGGGCTCGGATCAGACCACTGGAACTAGATCGATCAATCGATCGATACTACCACCACGTACCAGCTCAGGAATACCACAAGTCTGCTAACTGAGGATGCGAGTGGCAAGGCTGTTACATATATGCCGGCGCAGGTGGTTTGAACGAGCTTTCAGCGCGCGATGCAAGGTCCGATGTGCGCGGCGAGGTTGCCACCTTGTTGCAGTTGCAGCTGGCGCGGCGATGACGTGCTGGGAGTACGGCAGGGCACGTTCGCTTGTGCGGAGCGGCAAGAGGGGTTGATTGCCACCGTGACTGGTTCGGGGACTGGTCCGTGAGCATCATCCAGAGTGGCGACTTTAACATTAGGCTTTTACTATAATTAAAATGAGAGTTGGTTGGCAATGAGGTGTGGCGCACTGGCGCGGCTCTAAGAAAAGCTTACTTACCGTATTGGTTTTGAAAGACGGTGAGGATAAGTGGCATCCTAGACAGCAAAGTTCCGTTTTTTCACTTTTGCGAACGGATCCTTGAGATACGGTACAGTACAGTGTGCTGTTCGCATTTGGTAAAATACATCAGAAACTGTCCGCAAGAGGATGCGACCTACTGTTTGAATGGAAAAGGAGCAAACTGAAAAGGAGCTTACCCAAAATGGAGAGGAAGGTAGGGCTAGGGCTACAGAAACACCTGGTCTGGACTCTGGAGCTCTTATGACCTTCACAAAATCATTACACAAAATAGTGAAATTAGGTTGCGCCACACTAAATTCTTGACAGTCCACACTACTGAAATATTCACTACTTTTGCACAATGATGCATTCAATTTAGAGCCATGTGTATGGCACAGATTTGTGCACCAGTTCAAGGCTTGGTTCAAAGAGGGGCATGCGCCTCCATGTGGAACAAGCATTGATCCATGAGGCAATTTATCTTAACCCCTAAAGTCCCAAGGCCATTTTTCTATCAAAAATCACTCAAAACTACTACTTTTGTTGCGTTCATCTAAAAGATCAGAAAAAATATTTTTTTTAGAAACTAACCGTAGGATCTTGTACTACACTTTTTACAAATCATGTAGTAAGAATTTTGTGATGTTTGATCGTACGGATTGAAAGATATCAGCATTCAAAGTGAAAGAAAAAGTTTTTTTCAAGAAGATGTTCTAATTGCCCCAAAACAAGATTGTCCATAACTTTCTCATAAAAAATCCAAATGAAATGAATCAAAGCTTCCCAAATAGGCAAAAATATAATCTATAAGGAAAAAAAATTGAAAAAATTAAATTAAATTTTTTGCAAAATTTTTTTGTTGCCCCCTCTCCCCTGTTTTGAGCTTATTTGGGCATAACTTTTGCTCCCAGGCACTGATTGAAATAAAAATTACATTCCCCAAAAGCTAATAAGTTTCTCTATCTACTAAAACTTTCAAAAAGTTTCATTAAAAATTGACCTCATAGGAACTTGCCCAAAATCCATTTTGTCCCCCATAGGAACAATGGACTTTAGGGGTTAAGTAAGGCAACTTAATTGACAAGGGAATTTAATTTCACTATTTTGTGTAGAAGAAATTTCAGACTTCTAGAGGGTTTCTCCAAAATGACAAATGAAGCTATTAAAATGTGGCATTAGAAAAAAAGTGAGCCCTCCGAAGGGCTGTTCTAGAGTGACAAACCAAGCTATTAAAAGCTTGGTCTGTCACTTCAAGCTGACTACTCCCCGCAATAGTCAGCTTTTGCAATTTTTTTTTTTTTTTAATAATTTTTTTAAGATTTAAAAAAATAAAAAATAAAAAATAAAAAATTTAGTTGTAAATTTCGGTTCCTGCCATTGCTGCTGCAGTTTCAGCAAGGCAGAAATAGGAGAAACGAGTTTTTCAGTAAAAAAAAAGCAAATTCCAAGGTACCTTGGAGGTCCGTAGAGCAGCCCTCCGGAGGCCTTAAATTTCCTGTAATGGGTATGACTATCACAAAAGTGGCCGAAGTGAGCAGTCAGTTGGTTTGGCTTTTGCAAAAAATGGTCAACCCATGACTATTTTAGCGACTTTAACCTCTAAATAATGGACTCATGACTATTGCTTTGAAGCCTCACTGCCCATCACTCACTTTGTTGCCATTTTGCAACTAGATGTCTATGAAAAATTTTATATTTATTTTTCAAAGATGAAATTACATGTCTTCTTTACTTCACAAAAAAAATTTTTTTTTGTAGAAAATTTTTTTTTTTGAAATTTTTTGAAGAAAATGTGAAGGAAATCCACATCAAATGGAAAATTGTTTCAAAAAATCTGAAAATTTTTCTATGTATATGTTACAGTGACAAACATCATAGTGTAAACTCAATTTCCGTATCATTCTATAATTAAAAAATTATAGACATTGGAAATACATCCAAAGTTCAAATTGCAATTAAGTATTCAATATTAGGAAATTTTTCGAAATTCAAATTGGAATAGAAACTAGAGTAGATTACCCTTATTTTGTTAGTTGGGCTCAAAATCAAAAAATATCATTTCTGTGGAAAAATTTCAGATTTAGAGCAAGGAGCAACAACTTTCCAAAGTACACTAAAATAGGATATTTTGTGATCCACTTTTTTTAACAACTTCTCATTTACATGGAGACAAATACTCACAAGACTACAAACTCAATTGGATACTCTTCATAACATTCCTTGAAAGGTCAACAAGAAAAAGAGGGATGAAAAAAGACTTCTTATAGCTTTACAACTCATTAAATTATCATCCAAACACCATTCAGTGGCAGCGGCGGCGGTCCAAGGTTAAAATGCATTTGTAATTTTTAAAATTTAAATTTTTCAAAAAACATGGACTATTGTATCCATAGTTTTTAAAGTAAAGAACAGTTTTTAATTGACACTTGTTTTAACCAAGTCAAATTAAATCCAATCAAGCCACAAAATATGGCTTTATTGGATTCAAATTGATTAAATTGAAAAAAATTAAGTTTCAAGTAAGTCAAACTAAGTGGCTATTGAAGGATTTGAAATACTAGCCACTTAAAAACAAAAAGCTCTAACGGCCATTTATTTGAAACTTAAATTTTTTCAATTTAATCAATTTGTGAGTTACAAGATAAGAAGAGGAGCTATTTATGGAATTAGGGTAGTGGTAGGGTTAACAACTCATGTGGGGTATGTATCTTCATTCACTTGACAACGAGTGAAGATACATATCCCACATGGATTGTTAATCCCACCACTACTCCACTTCAATAAAGAGCTCCTTTTTACATCTTGTAGTTCATCAAATGTCATTGAAGTTAGTTCTTCACATTTGGTAGTTGATGGTCATTTGATTATTTTTAGGCATTTTTTGTTTTTGGCACAATTTGATTTGAATGCAAGGTGCATCCAAACACAAAGTGCATCCAAATACAAAGTGTTAAAATATCAAGATTAAGAACATCAAAGTACTTTAACCTTGATTTTTTAATACTTTGTATTCAGATTTTAAACCATTATTGAGCATTTGACATTACCACTTCAGGTGAGCGGGTATAGGAGAAACAACAATTTGTAAGCCAAAAAAAATTAATCTGGAGGGTCACGGAGGATTGTGGAGCAGCCTTCCAAAGGCCCCGTTTTTTCTCGAACATACTAAAATTAGGTTGCCCCTCATTAATTTCACCACATTCTACACTACTCTAGTACCCTACGTGACGGTCAAATTTGACAGAAATTAAGTCACTTTTGTAATTCAAAATACCACATGTCATTTTGTAAATGGTGTGAGGTCACTTGGATCCCTAAGAATATGACATAGAAATTTAATTTCAGCACCTGGGCCCCGAATTAGACCTTCACATACAATATATAAATATGAGTCCTTTCAAATTAATATGTACCGTTATTATAGAAGGATGCAATAATGTAGGAACCATATGTGTTTCATGGACCGGTACCCTGGTTCATGGCTTGAGTTTAGAGAATTGCATATGCCTCCACGTGGATAAGCAATAAACAAGAGGTAATTTCTCTCCTTAAAGCAACCTAATTGTTGAGGCAATCCAATTTCACTATTTTGTGTTGATGTTTATCAATAAAATTTGAAAATGTAAATTTATATTTTGAATTAAAGATCCCAAGTAGATAGAAGAGGTCACCCTTCACAAAATATAATAATACCAACACAAAATAGAAGGTAGCTTTTACATAATTTATCCCTCTTGTCCCTCTAAGGTGAAAAGGACCTCAAGACCAAATGAATTGTGGCCCTAGTTGTAAGGGTGGTAAGGGTGGATCTATATTGAATTCCTACAAAAAAGCCTGTCTTATAGAATTTAGTTTAAGGGAATAAGTAGGTGCTTGTTGCATAATGTCAACATGAAAATTGGTGAAGGTAGAATGATCCCTCTTTTTGTTATTTTCTACCTCTAGGAAAATGGTTCTTAAGAATTTAGAATATACTATCAATGAAATATTCATACTTTGGAATCAAATACCTTTAATTTGATAGGTGATCATGTCAAGAAGTGTAAAATTAAGTAAGCACAAAATAAGTCTGAGGTTTGTATTAGGCTAAGTGTTACTTCATAACAAAGTCAAATACAATAATTATATGCCAACAAAATAGAAGAAGTACAATAGCCAATAGTTTAGGATGCTAGGATTTGGCTTGAAACCACCTTTCAGGAGAACTTTAACCATCACTAGAGCCGTACAACCAAACAACTTTTTGGTTTAGATATTTGTAATTTGTAAGGTTAGGACTCCAAAAGCTTTGGAAAGCCAACATTGTATGCCACTTCATTAAATGTGGGTAATTCACTAATTCTTGAAGTAAAGACAATTACATTTTGAAAATGGGTTTAAAATGTGTGCAATGGTAAAGACCAACAAACGTTTTTATCATACATCGAACAATTCATTTGAACAAAAGTTGTTTGCTTACGAGACCAAATTGGACCAAAACAATTGTTTAGAGCATGCACATCCTAACAAAATTGCAACATTACAAGTGTTTAAATTGCACTCAAACATATAAGCAAAGAAACTAGTTTAACAAGGTTTGATTTTAAAATTATTCTATCTCTTAGAGATTGTAGTAGAACTCGGAGTGAAATAGTTCTTGCTGTTCAATGAAATTAGCCAATTAGGGCACAATTTTATAAAATATGTCAATTCAAACTTTGATTGGTTATAACTTTTTTTTTTTCTATTCAAATGTCATTTTTAGAATATATCCAACTTTTGTTCCCATTCATTTTCATGCAATTAGAATGTAAAAGATCCTTGATACACTACATTGGTTATTAGAAAAATTTGTTTAGTTTCAATAAAAAGATATTATGAAAATAGAGACCACTTAAGGTCATTATCAATTTATTTAACCCTAAAGGACCAAACAAAATTTTTGACAGCATAGCATTTTGGATCATTCAATTACAAATGAAAATTCCAATTTAAAAGAAAAAATATTCTGGACAAACAACATGAAGTTGAGGAATAGTGTTTAGGCGCTGTAATCATCATAATTCTTGACTATAATATTGAAAAATGATTGTATGATAACCAAGTTTTTTTTAGTAAGAGTAAAAAATAAAAGTTGACATTGTTTTTGAGATTTATGTACATGCCAAAAAAATGGAGTCCATCTATTTCAATTAACAAGATGAAAATTACAAGGGGTATTTTATTTTAAGGATGATTTTTATTGGTAGTCGTGGAATATATTTTGGAAAAAAATTTGAAGTTCTTTATCAAATCTAATTTCCAATATTTTTAAAATATAAAACCAAAAAAAGCACATGGTAGATTTCTTAATATAACATTATCATCATTGGAATTGCCATTTTTTAATTCAATATAGATCTAAATAAGTTACTTGATATTAAATTGGATCTGAAAAGCATGGCCGGTATTAAATATACATTTCATTATTTGATCTCTGAGATTATCATAAAAATAATGTCAAGTTTCAATCTCAAGACAACTATGCGGTGTTTCAATACTTTTATTTATGTAAATATCCATGAATTATCTCCCATGTATAGTCTTTCAAGTGCCAATAAAAAATAATTAAATTCTAAATGCCGAAGTCCTTTTTGACCTCCTCAGATTTTGCTTTAAAATAAAGAAAAATTCAAATATTTGATAAGTTATTTTTTCTTGAATTGTAATCATATGAACTCAAACTAGACATGTTATAGATTACATAGAAAAAGAAAATAGAGCACATCACTTATGGATTTTTTGATCATGAAGGTGTTAAAATTGTGAAAATGATTTGATGTCAATATATCAATCCTCTTTTTACATGTCAAATCTAAAATTGAAGTCATGAAAAAAAATATGGGATTAGAGGATGTAACATGTATAATTACAATCAATTTACAGCTTCTTATAAGCCACTCTAAAATTACTTTAAATAGACTTCTTATGTGATTTCCTCCTAAGATCTAGAGTATATCTTTGGCTCATTTTCTAGAATCCCTTATTCCAGAATATCAAGATTTGTAATGGTTACACTTGAACAAAATCTTGAATGGAAAAAATTATATTCATTTTATTATCAAATCAAATTTTGATGCTAAAACTGATAGACTTTGAAATATATCATCCTAAGTAATACCAGGAAAACAATTAGGTAAGATTTTATTTAACTTGAATTCAAAGTTTGGTCAACACTAAAATGTGGCGCCTTAGGCAGTAGTCAGGTAAATTTTTTTTTAAGAAAAAATGAATTACCGTATATGACTTTGAACATTATTAATTGATGCAAAAAAGATCATGTAGCATGTCCCATAATGTGCTCACTGCTTAGGAGGCTTGATGATTATAGGGTCTTCTTTTGTGACTTTTGAATAACCCTTCAACAATCTAATGTTCATCATTTTTATAGAAGATAATCTTGGACAACAATTGCAATAAAGACATGAACTTTTTTCCAAAAAATATTGTATGTCAAAGTATTTTTCATGCACAATTTGAAAATAAAGATCTACTATATGTAAAAATTATTATTCAAAATAATGATCTACTATAGCTCAAATTCATAGTGTAGATGGATGTGCCCATATTACACTTTCATAAAAAATAGCATATGTACTAAAATTAATTTAGTAAGGAATATTGATTCATAAAAAAGTATCACACTTGGAGAAGTTCCAAGGTATTGAGATCCTTCATATCCTGGATATTCATTTAAAGAAGTTCAAAGTTGATTTGGAAGGGGCGATTTTCTAATAAATGAGAAACTATTATGAAGGATTTTGAATAGGGTTAAATCTATTATCTATATATGTACATATATATATATAGTCTACTACTTGCGCTTTTGTACATATTGAACATGGAAAATTTTATTTTGGTGTTTCTTTTAGTAAATGACCATCTTCATGGAGTTGTTGCAAAGACCAAAAATATTGAACTATTTTTAATACTAATTTTTATTTATTTCAAATTAAAATGTCAATGTATCTATTCATTTCCTTGAGATTTTTCATTTTGCACTTTTTTAGTACTCCTACTCGAGAACAATTCTATATTTGGTCTTTTGAGAGTATAGTCTTTTTAGAGGTCTAGACATTGTGCATATATATTAAAGCATAATAATTTTTTATAATTTTAAAGGATTTAAGAACAAGATCAGAAATATCTAAGCAAATTCAATAGGTCTTTCTTGCTATCATCATATACTCCTAAAGTGAATATCTAAGGAGCATATAGATTTTTGATACATGTATATTTAATTATTTATTATATAAGTGCATTTATTTGTAAGTATATGTGAGAAGTGTATATTAAGTGTATTTCTTAATAGAATACTACAAAGAATAGAGGATTGTTAGTAATATTATACGGAATTTAGTGTGAAGTTTGGAAATTGATCTAGCAAATATGTGCACTATATCCTTTTAGACTTCATGACAATTAAAAGTATATGCAATGGAAACCAACAATGCTAAAAAATATGTATTTTTTCTAATGTAATGGTATAATTTTGGTGCAATTTTATGATACAAAACTCAGTTATTTCTACCTATTCATTGAATTTTACATTTTGTATTCATCTTCCGTTTGTATTGTATACTGCATAAAATATGTTAATTTCCAATTCATTAATATTTTGGAGGGGTATTTATATGCATTGAGAATGTTCATTTAAATTGTTTTTGCCTTCTATATCTAAATATCTATATTTTGTACAATGAAATGATTAAATTTCAAGCAAATATGACCCTATCTATTAGGTGTTTCAATTGATGTTTTCTTGTATAAATACATTGCAATGTCACTATTTTCTTTTTAAATTGAAGTAACAAATATCTATTCAACAACTAAATAAATACTAAAGCCTCTAAGTTTTCAATGTCAACACATTTTAATAAGAAATTTATGACTCTAGTGTGACTTTTAATGCATTTATTGAATTTTCATTATTTGTTTTATCTTCTATTTTACTCTCTAATTCTGAGGTGACTTCCAATAGAGCTTTTGAATTTTCAATTTTCATGCTATTTTCCAATTCACTAAGGATTTCTCTTTGCTTTTCCAACTCATCATTTGATTCTTCACATTGTTCAAATTTCAATGCCAATTCTTCTATTTTCTTTGTCAAATTGCTACAAATATTTATCAATCTATTTGATGTTTTTTCTCTAAGTTCATCAATTTTCTTTTCAAACATGTCTATTTTTTTGTCAATCTCTTTTTTCTTTTGTTCTTTCAACTTTCTAGATTTTTCTTGTAGCTTGGCAAGTTTCTTATCTGTTGCCTCTTTCTTTTTTTGTATACTTTTTATTGTTTCAGAATTTTCTCCGATATCATCAAATTCTTTGTCAATTTCCTTATTGATCCTCTTTATAATTTCTTTGTCATCTTCCATGAGGTCCATCATTGTAAATTTAAATTTAAATTATATTTTAAAAAACAAATTATTACTATTTTAAGAATTAAAAATTTACACCTTACCTCTACATATGTTGTATTAGACAAATTTAATCTAAATTAAATTACAAAATTAAATTTCTCAATTTTATCTTATCAAATAAATAAATATGCTAAACTATTATTGTTTGAAATTATCATTTGTCATTCAATGATATTAAAGTCAATCATAAGTAAATTGTTAGATATGACAATAGTTTATAGCAAAATTGTAGAAATAGATAAGATACTCCAATCGCCAAATGATATTCTAAAGTTAGCTTTCATTGATAGAATGTTGTGTAAGGCATTTTTGAAAACATCCCTTTGTAGAGATATTCAAATTATGTTCATAAGCATGATTGTGAATTTTTATTTCACCTCATTGAAAATATCATTTAATAAATGTTTGGCTATTTATTTTTATATTGCAATTACAATTATTTGAAATATTACATATGATATAGAAAACGATAGTATTAAAAATCTCATGTCAAAGATCAAGAATTTTGAAATATTTTCACTTCAATGATAAATGATTTGGTTGTTATATCTTATTTAAGATTAATAAGTTGCTAATTTAACATCTAAGAATAACAAAGTTCATTTACTACTTTAAAAATAAATAAATATTTTTTGAAGAAGTGTAGACAGTTATTTTATGTAAGTTTCAAATATTAGCAAGATGTTTTGGAATTGCCATCATAGTATAAGACAATTGTCAAAAATCCAATAATATAGGACTATTGACATGTTACTCTATACCATTTCTTGCTCACATGTTTATTATCTATACAAATATTGATTTTGTTATTTTCAATTTCAAGTAAATGATATATTTATTCAATCCTAATAAGTAATTATAATCATTTAGTCCCTAAAGTCCCATATATTGTCCCTATAGGGACAAAATGAATTTTGGGCATGTTCCTATGGTCTCAATATTTGTCGTGATTTATTGAAACTTTATGTGAAGATAGAAAAAGACATTAGCTTTTTGGGAATATAAGTTTTATTTCAGTTATTACCTAGGAGCAAAAATTATAGGACAACAAGCTAAAATCTTAATTAGATTCGTGTGCAGAAATAATTTTTATTTATTTTTGCATAGATTGTATTTTTATCTACATAGCCACATGGAAAGCTTTGATTCATTCCATTTGAATTAGTTATGTGATATTGTGGACAATCTTGTTTTTCAAGCAGTTAGGGCATCTTCAAATTAACTTATGAGAGTCATTTTTTGAACTCAAATTTCACAATTTTTCAAAAAAAAGTCTCTCAAGGTTAAGATCTCTTGCTAAAACAACCTTATTGTTGAGATTAGTGTGTTTCAATTCCATCTTAGAACTATTAATAGTTTAATTTTTCCTTCAATCATAAACCTACTTCTACATAATAATTTTTTAATAAGTGAACTTCTTAAGAGTGGTTTTTTTGAATTTTTTCATAGTCTTTCAATTCAATTTTCACATCAATACCTTAAATGAGGCTGTTTGTTTGTTTGTTTGTTTGTTTGTTTGTTTGTTTGTTTGTTTGTTTGTTTGTTTGTTTGTTTGTTTGTTTGTTTGTTTGTTTGTTTGTTTGTTTTCTAGACTTCACCTCTTAGGTTAAGGCCAAGCATGGAGACAAAATTAAAAGAAGTCTCTTGAATTTCAAAGCTTCATAGTGAATTTGTGAAGTGTGATTTTGACATGTAATGCTTTAGATATGCAAATAGCTAAAAGCCTTGCTATGTAAAGGGACTTATAAACTATATGCAAATATTAAATTGTACTTCTAATATGAAGTACATCTGATTTTGACAAACCAACTACCACCATTGCCATATTGTATCATAAGTATCTATTTCCCTAGATTTGGCTTACATTGGAATGACAGTCATGGGCTATTGGCGCACCTTCATTAATTATGGATGATTATTTGAGAGGGCTGAAATTTATTGTCGTTGGCTGAAATTAAGTTGGACGGCTGGACTGCTGGAGCCTGCATCAAGCTGCATGGGCTACCAGTTTGCTCTGACGTACTCATGCCCTCATTGGATTTTTGAACAGGGTGAGAAGAAACTGGAGGACTGAAAGTTTTTGCTTCCTCTTTCTTCCATTCTTGCTAGTTGCTCATGCTGTGGAGTTTAGGCTGTGTTGGAGCCATCTCTAAGTGCAAAATTCCAATAGTGTTCACAAAGTTGCTAGTGGTGGTTTGCCGAGTGCCTAGCTCCCTTACACAATATGGCGCAGAGTTCTACTAATCATCAGGTTTTGAAGCAGTTGAATCATTTGTGGAAAATTGTTTTGCATATTGGATGTAGGTATTCTTCTTGTGACAGCGATAGCAAGCGCTCATGGACTGCAGACACTTGCTGTACCTCACTAACCTCTCATTGACTTGTTTGGTTGTTGGGATGGGCACATGTGAGGTCCATGGCTTCTTGAAGCACTCCGAAATCACTTTTGCAAGACAAGATGTTGCTCGTAATCTTGTACTTTTTTGATTCCTATAGGATTAAAAAAGTAGCTGGATGTCTTATTTCAAGCTTGGACGATAACAAGCATAACTTCTCCATTTAAAATGACTCTCTGTATTCTTGATTTCATTGATGGCTTGATTTGGTATCGACACACACGCACACACGATCATGGTGCGGTACTTGAATGGATTAGAAAGCCGGATGGTTAAATTTGAGTCCTTTTAATACTCCCGTCAATTGGTAGAGTATAGACTCATGGATTTTTATCAATCAAAGAAATACTGACTGAAACTTGTGCTTGCTGTCAACTTATAAGCCTTGTTTGTATCTGTAGTTCCATGGTATACAGCATTTTGAAGAATGACTCTGCTGTAATATTGAACTAGTAGCTATCTCACAAAGTGGGTGCAACAGTTAAACTCCAAGCACAAAGAATGACTCAAAAAAATGAAATGGGAATCAAGGTAGTGCCTTGAAGTTTCAGGAATGTTCCAGAAAAGTATTGTTTGTCACATTGAGATCTCTCACACCATGCGTCTCCTGGCCGCGTGTTTGGTACCGTCGGAAAGCTCTCGCCGAGGAGGGGTGCACCGGCTTGGTTTCGTGGCGTTTGGAGCGATGGTGCAAAAGTTATTGAATTTCAAAGTATTTATTGATTAAAAAATTAGAAAATTACTTTTACTTTGATTTTGGTGGCGTTCTTGGTACTGGGAGTGGAACCGGGAGTAGGACTGGGAGTAGAATCGGAAGTAAAACCAGGAGTAGAACCAGAAGTAGATGAAAATTGGGCCAACGGCACAGGATCACACTAGTCAATACCTTAAATGAGGCTGTTTGTTTGTTTGTTTGTTTGTTTGTTTGTTTGTTTGTTTGTTTGTTTGTTTGTTTGTTTGTTTGTTTGTTTGTTTGTTTGTTTGTTTGTTTGTTTGTTTGTTTGTTTGTTTGTTTGTTTGTTTGTTTGTTTGTTTGTTTGTTTGTTTGTTTGTTTGTTTGTTTGTTTGTTTGTTTGTTTGTTTGTTTGTTTTGTTTTGTTTTGTTTTGTTTTGTTTGTAGCGTGGACAACTTCCTAACCGTGCGTCCCCCGGCCGCGTACTTGGTACCGTCGGAAAGCTCTCGCCGAGGAGGGATGCACCGGCTTGGTTTTGTGGCGTTTGGAGCGGTGGTGCAAAAGTTATTGAATTTCAAAGTATTTATTGATTAAAAAATTAGAAAATTACTTTTACTTTGATTTTGGTGGCGTTCTTGATACTGGGAGTGGAACCGGGAGTAGAACTGGGAGTAGAATCGGAAGTAGAACCAGGAGTGGAACCGGGAGTAGATGAAAATTGGGCCAACGGCACAGGGTCACACTAGTTAAATTGAAATTAGGAAGACTCAAAGCCAAAAAATCTAATTGAATATCTTGCAATCTACGCGGTCAAAGTTCCTGAAATTTCTTCCACACATTCTTATACCAATCTAGCATGTGGTTAGATATGCCAAGAAGAATTTAATTTTTAAAATTAAAATTAAAAATAATAATTTTTTGTTTTTGCAATAGAAGTGTTAGCTCTGAGTGTTTTTTGATGGAAAAAAAAATTGGCACTTTATAAGTTAAAAGAGAAAAAAATGAATTAATCGTAGATTCCAAATACAAATTTTGATATTAGATTTCTAACCTCAAGATGAAGTTAAATTTTGTAAATACCAATAGGTTTTATAATTTTTCTGAAGTTACATTTTATTAACTATTTAATACTCAATTAGAGAATTGAAAAACTATAAGACATTACAAGAATTCTGGACCTTGAAAAGGGGTTGCGAGTTTTTGATTTTCGGCACCTCTGTAGTGCAATTACAAAAAAATAAAAAATATTAAAAAAATAAAAAATTTGACTTGGTGCTGACGTGGCACCAGTAGTACCATGTTAGCACCCAACTTTTTTAAAATAAAAAATAATTTTTTATTTCTATTTTTTTCCTATTTGCACCTTGGGGGTGCAAAACTCGCGGCCCCTTCAAGGGCTCAAACTTTTCCTAATGATTTACATTTTCATGCATAGTACCTAAATTTTTTATCATGAGGTATTTATTATATATTTTCTAGATGAGTAATTATTGATATTAGTTCATATATATATATCGAGTATAAATTAATATATATGACTTTTGAAAACAAAAATTATCTTTTTTTTATTTGATTTCTTATGCTTAAATTGAAAACATTACATTCCTACTATTGATGAAAACATATCATCATCAATACCTTAAATGAGTTTGTTTGTTTGTTTGTTTGTTTGTTTGTTTGTTTGTTTGTTTGTTTGTTTGTTTGTTTTGTTTTGTTTTGTTTTGTTTTGTTTTGTTTTGTTTTGTTTTGTTTTGTTTTGTTTGTAGTGTGGACAACTTCCTGACCATGCGTCCCCCAGCCGCGTGCTTGGTACCATCGGAAAGCTCTCGCCGAGGAGGGGTGCACCGGCTTGGTTTCGTGGCGTTTGGAGCGGTGGTGCAAAAGTTATCGAATTTCAAAGTATTTATTGATTAAAAAATTAGAAAATTGCTTTTACTTTGATTTTGGTGGCGTTCTTGGTTCTGGGAGTGGAACCGGGAGTAGAACTGGGAGTAGAATCGGAAGTAGAACCAGGAGTGGAACCGGGAGTTAGAAAATTACTTTTGCTTTGATTTTGGTGGCGTTCTTGCTTCTAGGAGTGGAACTGGGAGTGGAATCGAGAGTTAGAAAATTACTTTTCCTTTGATTTTAGTTGTGGCAACGACACAGGGCACACTAGTTATTATTAAAGGAAAAATTGTAGATTTGTGTATGGTCAATTTTTGAAGACTTTAATACATTTCAAATTTGAAACATTCATATATCACTTGACATTGATCATTTTTACATGATTCAAAGGAAAAATGAAACCTTATAAAAATAAATAGCCTTTGATTTAGTTCAACAAATTCTGAAATCAATGTTTACAAAAATGAGATTTTGTGACCAACTAGTGTACTTTATATTGTTGCCACAACCAAAATAAAAGTAAAAGTAATTTTCTAGCTTTCTAATTCATAAAAACTTTGAAATCCAATGACTTTCACACTGTAAGTCCAAACAAAGTACGTGCATTCCTCCTCAAATAGAGCTTTCTGATGGTACAAAGAATGCGACTGGGGGACTTATAGTTCGGGAGATCTTACCGTATCAAATAAACAAAACAAACAAACAAACAAACAGACAAACAGACAAACAAACAACCTCATTTTAGGTATAGAAGGGAATCATACAAATCCCTGAGAATATTAGTTTCATATGAAATTTTCATTATTATTTTCTCTATAGCAAAAATAAATAAGTTTATGAACTAAATAAAAAAATCCATTAGTTTGAAATTTCTTCATAAAATATAAGTAGGCATGAAAATAGTGTGAAAATTATTCGAAAATTTATTTTTAATTTTTTCTTACAAGACATTAGTGGCCATGACCTTCACATCAAATTATTGCTATCAAGCTAAATTTAGCCTTCATATTTGTGAAGCTTCATAAGTCAAATGGATATTTTGAGAGTTGGGAGCTATTGAATTTTATTTAAAAACATCCATTTTTGGTTGTAGTGACCCTTTCTAGGTTAATGCCATATTTAAATCATACTCTATATCTCATCCCACCTAAGAAGATACATTCATACTAAAGAGGAATATCTTACTAGTGACAAAAATACCTTGACCTTTTCTAAGCTTAAAAAGGGTTAAAAAGCCCTGCTATACCTTCACGCAGTCTCAATCTCCATCATAAGATAATTGCACTTAATTGTAATCTAGCCTAGAAGTGATTTATTGTAGATTTTTGCCTACAATGTACAATCTATATTCATGAGTTCTACCTAGTTTGGATTTTAGATATATCTATTTTCAATACTTCAAAATTTCATAATCTATTCATGTAGTGTCCTAAACATCTATGCTTCGAGAATCTAAAATCTCCTTTTCACTCCCGACCAAGTCAAATAAAAAACTAAACCAACTTAGTGATACAAATCATGCTCAAATAAGCACTCAAATGCTTATTTGGACGATTTTGGATATATTTACCTCAATGAGGGATATTTAGTCTATCGTAATATTTATATTATGTTGCGGTGTGAATGATTCCTAATACCTTAGATGAAAGTTTGATTTGACACTCAAGTGCCAAAATTGAATTTCCACGTCAGATTCACAGTGTCCACGTCACATCACACCATTCACAAAAATATAACATGTGGCATTTTTTTTTTTACAAAAATGACAATTTATGCCGAATCTGATCTTCACAAAGGGTAGAGATGACTGTAAGAAATGGAGATTAGGTCTAATTTGTCCTCAGAGATCCCATTCTGAGATTTATTTCTTGTTGTCTCAACATGTGAGAGCTTGCGAGAATTAGGGTTTTGCAATCTTCATCGTGTAGAGTGAGTTTTGCTTCTCAGCATTCGGAATCAATTTGTAATGTAGGCACTCAGCTACAATGGTGCGTTGGAGGAACTGCGTCTCCGAGAGCACAATCTGGGGCGCTTGTCTCCAACCTCCGCACCAATGTCTTCAGGTGAGATGCTTGCTTTCGTAATTTTTCTACAGCAATACTGTAGAAGTTCATGATTTCTGGCTACTTTCATGATTAATGATTCCTGCTGAAGATATTGTTTTTTCTGCTTTCTATGTAGGAGAAACAATTTAGAAAGAAACTCATATCCTTGCAGACACGGTTAGATGAATCAGTTCTTTGCTTGTATGCAGTTCCTTAAGGGGAAGCACGCGTTTCCACAAGATAAGTACTTGTTTCGAAACTGCAGCACATTTGACATCAATGGAGGGTATGATACTGGACCTGAGAATACGCAGCCAACTTGGAAATGGCGGTTGGTGATTTCGTATGATGGCTCACAGTATTCAGGTAGTGTATTTCTCTCTTTTACGCAGATTGAATTTTAAGACTGACCATTGGATGCGTAGATGTTCTTGTGATTAGGGTTTGTGAGAGTAAACCTCTGTACTGGTTCAAATTTAGTTCAGTTGCTGCTAACCTTCAGTTTTCAATTAGGATATGAAATTTCAGCGTCTGTTGTTGGGGAACCTAGATGCTGAATAGCCATGGTGTATTACTGGTCAAATTTAGGATGGCAAATTCAGAAGAATCGCGTCACTGTACAGCAGAAAGTGGAAGACGCCTTGTCGAAATTTACCCGATTTTCTCGTGATGAGCTGAAGCTCGTGGGAGCTGGCCGCACCGATGGTGGTGTCCACGCTTGGGGTCAGGTGAATCCTTAGGACTGTTAAGCTTCGGAAAATGACTTGGAGGTCTTGGTTCATGATTTTGATTTGTTGCTCTGGGATTCCCTTTTGATGTCCTGGGTCATCCCTCTGATTTTAAGAGAAAAGTTCTTTGTTTTTGTTTCCGCTTGTGCTTGTATTTGAAGGTCGCGCATTTCACGACGCCGACTTGTTTCGACGATTTGGAGCCATTGCACACATCGTTGAATGGTATTCTTCCATCCGACATTCGAATTCGAGAAGCATCCTCCGTCCAACCAGGCTTCCACGCCCGGTACTCGGCATGCCGTAAGACGTATCATTACAAAGCCCATGTGTCTTCAGTAATGGATCCCTTCCAGCAGAATTACTCATATCATATCAAAAACCACGTCGATGTTGCTGCAATGCAAGAGGCTGCCGCTTATTTTGTTGGCGTGCACAATTTTTCTGCATTTGCCAATCATTCGGCTGACTCCGCTTCGCGAGACCTTCTTCGCGAGCTTTTGAGGTTTACCGTTTCCTCCACAGTACGCAAACATTTCCTGCCCTAGTCATGATTTCGATGATTTTCAATGTATTCTGTATAATTATAGCGATTCCTGGATAGTTCCTTCGTGAAACTAGTAATTTTGGATTTATTCAGGCGCCTCTTTCGTGTTATGTTTTTTAACAGATATGCCATTGTAACACTAGAATAGAAATTATCAAATGATTTTTTGCAGGGACCGGAGCTGCTGTTTGAAGTTGAAGCAAAATCGTTTATGTATAAACAAGTGCGCAACATGGTATGAGCACTCAGTGCTTTTGTTGCAGACCTAAAAGTTAATGCAGTAAATCGAGCTAGTGCCGAGTCTTATTAAATTCACCCGAATGATTCAAAAGCGCAGAAGCAGTTCCAGTGCTGTCTTGTGAATTCCTCCGAAAAAGTGATTGGATTTATACGTAGCCATCATCTTTTCGATGCCGTTTTGTGTTCTGGCTAGTGTTAAGATACCAACTTTGAAGAGGATAAAGCAGTCAAATTTCTGTGAAACGTGAAATGTGCGCATTAGTGTTTTTTGAAGTGCTGACTCCCACCGTGCAGGTCGGATTATTGGTTGAGGTTGGAAAAGGACTTCTGCCTCCCAACATTGTGAGGACCATTCTTTTAACAGAAGACCGCCGAGAGTTGGCTAAAGTCTCTCCGGTTGCTCCCGCACATGGCCTGTACTTGATGGCTGTGGATTACGACGACAAAGTACTAGAACCCCTACCAAATGCACCCCAGGCCAGCTTTGGGCGGTGGCTTCGTTATCCCGTGCGAGCTTCTTTGTGAATCAGGTTGGCCTCCCTTCGATATTTTTCAATCATGTTCCCATGAGGATTAGTGTCTCGTATAGGAGTCAAAAGGGTTAAATTGTTTGCAATTTTGTAGATGATTTCTTGAACGTTGATTCCTCTGGTTCTCAGATTAATTGTTAGTCCTGAGTATGTAACTTTCAAGAAAGGTCTGCTCATGTCTACTGCACAGTACATGAGGCCAAGTCTTGCAATACCTATGTTGCGACGTACATTCAGAAACTGCAGGGACGCTTGTATCTATGCTATTACATGTGAAAATACGTTTAATGTCGTCATGTCTAACTCGTGTCATTAAGGCGATCTGATCTGGTTAGGCTTTGAAAGGGATGAGTAGAGAGTTCTTAAGAAACCGATCGTCCCATTTAGTTGAGTGGGGTCAATCCACGATTCTGATGTTAGATGTCCCGCAGGAATCTAATCCTTTTCACTTTGGACTGGAAGATCCTGCATTGACTAGGTGTAAAAACGTTGAAATAAAATCGGAGTGCTGAGTTTTCTCCCAAGGCACTCTATTGTTTTGGCAACCTAATACTCCATTTGGGTTGATTATTTCTCCAGAGAGTGTAATCTTCAAGGTTGCATCTTTTGGTGCTGGTAAGGACCTCTGCAAGACTTCTATAAGCTTCGAACGTCAACCTGGTGCTTGCATAGAGTGAGGAGGTTTGTACTTCAACTTCTCTGCATCATTTCCAGTTCATACTATTGCCTCGATTTGACAAAAGTATTTCATATGCTTAGAAATGAACCTGCTACGATAAATCTATAGGGATGCCATGCCTCCTGCTCGCTAAGTTTCCTCATTCTAACGACCGCTTTCCTCCTTTTGCAGATCTCCTCTGTGGAAGCATGTGACAATACCTAGCATTCTTTTTGGGCAAAAAATCGCCAGATCTTTTGACAATTTTTTTGGTCTGGCTACAACTGAAGGAAATTTAAGGAGGAAAATGTGTTTCTAGCCAGACCTCAATAAAAATTTGTTGTAAATCTCCAAAAATTGTACTGGAGCTACCAACTTGGGAGGAGGTTCCAACGCATCAAAGGACGCGACATTTGGATCCCGTATGCAAAAGTTATTAAGGAACAAAGTTTTAAAATAGTTTCTTCCAGATAGGTACATAAATGATTTTGGAGATGTACATAAAGTGAAGATGGTGGTTTAGGGTTAGTGGTACATTTGTGGTTGTCCACCTTATTACGCAAATTTGTACATTGAAGGAATTCAAATACATTCCATACATCTTGAAAATGTTTTTCTTCATCCATCCAAATCTTTTAATTCTTCTATTAGTTTCCTAACATTTGTATGTACAAATATCCAAACTTTTATACAAAGATTGTATAGTTTGAAGACTATAAGCATATCTGACCTCAAAAATAATTTTTTTAGTTCAAAAAATAACCCCTAAAAAATAATTTGAATAAATGAAGAAAAAATGAATACTAAAAAAACACCATAATTAGAACTTTGCATTTCATTTGTATTGTATATATAGCAAAATCATTCTTAGAGTAATCACTAATATTTAGTCCAAAATCAATTTTAGAAGATTTTACTAAATTATTTGATTAAACTTCTTATTATTGATAAATATTCTTGAGTGCAATGTTGGATTTAACTGCATGAATATGATCAAAAGATTATAGTTTTAACTTTGCTTGGAAAACTAATAGTGCAATTTTAATGAGGTAATGATGAATTGGCATATCCAAATGGAATTAATAAATAGTAGAATGTTTGTGTTTTGAATCAACATATAATACCTAACATCTGTTCATCCTCTAACTTTTTTCATATAAAGGTCATTTGAAATATTTTCAATGTGATAGTCTTAACCATTATTATAGAATGTCTTGCACCTTTATAGATGGTCTAAAGTAATAGATCCTTTGGTGAATGGTGTGAAAGCAATTAAAAACAATTGAAAGTGATCCTTCTACTCACTTAAGTTCCTTTCTCACTTAGTACTAAGCTTGGTACTATGAATTGGATATTGGTAGATGTAAATAATATACACTAAAGAAAAACAAAAAATGTATTTATATGGATGAAGTTTAGCATTGTGATTCATTGCTTTGGATATAACAAGATAATGTATTATATGTTTTCATTTGAAGTTTAGCTTAATAAGTTTACTTCATAGCATAGATGATGTCAAATTTTCATAATTCTTTTTGGTGAGAGAGCTAGATTGATATGTTCACATGTGGACCTTGGAAACAATAGTGCTTCAAGGAAATTGCATTGAATATAATTGAGTAAAGCTCAATTATTGGCCTACCACTGAATTTGCATTTAATGGATGCTACCTTAATTAGTTGTCAATTCTACCTTCTTCCGTATTATTTCATAAAAACGCAGGGATCAATAACTTAATAATTATCTAAATTGTCTTGTTATTCAAACAAGCACGCCAACTATAATTTTCTAGTGATATGACTTGCCACGGTAGATTCCACAAAGGTTGAAGTGTTAATTATATAGTATTGTATGTGTGAAATGTGTGCATTACAAGCATCCTGCTTGACTCTTTTAATCATTACCTAATGCTAGAAGATGTTCATGATTCAACAAAGGAGACCAATTGGACCCAAGATAGGACTTCGAGCCACCCAAAACCTCATCTTAACCCCTAAAGGTCAAAGACTATGTTTTCATCAAAAATGCTCCAAAATTGCCATTTGTAGTACCAAATTTTAGAAAAAAAAACATTTTTGGACACTTGTAATCATATGATCTTGTAGTAAACTGGTTTGAGAAGATGTAGAAAAAATTTCAGAATTTATCACTATGTAGATTGCAAGATATTAGCATTTGAATTAACAAACCCCCTTTTTTTGGCCTTGCGAAAACCCGGGCAGCTGCACTTCACAAGATCACATTTGTATGAAAAAATGGTGGTCCCTCTTTGGATTCATTCTTAATAGCAAGTTGGCTCCAATCATGCTTGAAAAATTTCAGATCACTTGGAATTGTCCAACATATAGAAAAAAAATAGTAAGTAGAAAGAAGTAGTGAATGATTCAAAACACTAAATTGTTAAGAATTTAGTTATGGAATTGTAAAATGCCAATTCCAATGGTTATAATACTGTAGTAAACAATCTAAGCATAATGTTTTTATTCTTTTTCAAAAATATTAAAATTGAGTTAAATAAATGACTTCAAAGTTTATTTTAGAGTAGAGAATTCATAACCAATTTTGCTAGTATGTGAGCCTAAGAATGCGAACTTGTGAGCATTGGGCCTACAATATAGGTACCTATAATATAGATACCTCACACTATAAAAGGTGTATGTATCATAAACACCTATGATATGGATATTTGTAACATATATACCCTATAATCAGAGACGGTTTCTATAGTATATACACCAATAACATACACTACAAGAGAGAGGGATATTTTATGTAGTGTCCTATACATCATGTCTTTTGAATAACGTCTTTTAAGTAAGTTTTTAAGTAAAATTTTACTAAAAAGACAATCTTTTCAGTAAAATTTTACTTAAAAACTTATTTGAAAGACGTTATTTAAAAGACATGATGTCTAAGACACTACTTAAAACACCCCTTTCTCTTGTAGTGATAGATATATAGTATTCTAGGCTCATGGCTTCACACTCCTATGCTCACATAATAGCAACCTTCAATTCCTAACTACCTGCAAACCAAAACTCCTCATAACTTTCATCTCATTAATAAAAACAAAATGATTCAAAGCTTTTTACAAATATATAAATTTATAAAATCAGTTCCAAATTTCTCTATTTGAAAAAAGTAATTTTAAGAAATTTGGGAGCTGCCCACCAACCAATGAAAATGATATATCATACCATAACTTTTGAACCATGCAGTCAAAAGTTATGAAAATTGTCATGCCTTAAAAGCTACTCCTCAAGTACATGTTGTGTGAAAAATTCAAAGAAAAAAAAATAAAAACTTTGTTTGTAGTGATTGCCCAAAATCGCTATATTGCCAAAAATTCCCTTTTGGTCCTTTAAGGAATTATCCTTGGGGTACAAAGGTTTGGTGCCAATATCATGCCACTTAGGATACCAAGTAGAATGATTTGTAGTTCCAGCCCAATCCTAGTATAACTCCTAAAAGCCCATTGTCCCTATGGGGGACAAATGGGATTTCAGGCAGGTACCTATGGGCTGAATTTTTGTCTAGATTTTCTGAATTTTTTTTCTAAGATAGAAAAATTGCTAAGCTTTGTGAGAATATTTTTTTTTTGCCAATTGGTGTCCGGGAACAAAAATTATGCCCAAATAAGATCAAAACAAGGAAGGGTGGGCAGCAAAAAAATTTGCAAAAATTTTAATTTTAATTTTAATTTCTTTTCTCATAGATTGTATTTTTGTCTATCTAGAAAGCTTTGATTCATTTCATTTGGATTTTTTTATGAGAAAGTTATAGACAATCTTGTTTTTTAGGCACTTAGAGCATTTTCCTGAATAAAAAAAACTTCTAGGATTCATTTCCAAATGCAATTTTTACAATTTTTAAAAAAAAAAAGTTGCATGTGGTTTAGTTTTTTTTGCTAAAACAATCTCACCATTGGATTAGTGCTATTTAATTCCATATAAAAGATATTAATATTTTAGAGTTTCCTTCTATCTCGTACTTGTTTCTACTTAACAATTTTTTTAATAATGAAAATTAAGTTTTTTTGAATTTTTTTTTGCTAGATTTTCAACTCAATTCTCCATATTAAACATTTAAAGCTCAAAAGTTTGTAGTGCAAAAATTTAAAGTTAAAAAGTTAAAAATGTTTCAAAGTAAAAAAATCTAGTCCCACAATGTGTTGAAACTTGTTTTTTTTACTTTAAATGCAGATATCTTGCAATCTGTGCGGTCAAAAATTGAAATTTTTTCCACACATTGTCATACTAGTTAGGTGTAAGATCCTACGATTGTATGTGCAAGAAAAACATTTTTCAATTAATTTTTTACTCTTTGCTATAAAAATGGCAGCATTGGGTGTTTTTTGGCAGAGAAAAGGCCTTAGGCTTTTAGGGGATAAAGCCCCTGGGCCGCATTTGGAAGTTCAAACTTGGAAAGTTTAGGTTGGCCTTCAATCTAGGCCCAAGTAAGATAGGAGGTCCATAAATCTCCCATTTAAGCCTACTTACCTCATCAATGACAGTAATAGATATTTCAAGAAGCATGTCATTCATTCCTAGACAGGGGACACATTTAGAACCCGGTCAATTTAAGGACCTCTTGGTCTCCTACCTTATAAACTGGGCCTAAGTGTGAAGGGAGCATTCGCTTACTGGACTTTCTGATTGGATTGGGTGTCCCTACTATTGTCCTTCTACCCGTCGACACCTATCTTCACCCATATACCCACCAATACCCTCCAATACCCTCCCCTCGATGCCCTAATACTCTACACCCGGACTCCTCGTCACTCAGCCACCTCAGGAGAGCAGGACTGTGGAAACTTTGCACCGAGCAGCTGCTTCCACGCATCCTGCCACGATGCTTCACTCATCAGCAGTGCCTTGGGCAGTCGGCAAAATGCCAGCAATGGTGATTCCGGCCGACGTTCTCCGAATTTCTGTGGCGACGCGTCGCAAATGGTCGCAGCTTCGCGCGGGCTTCGGAATTGGAAGCTCTGCTCGGATTTAGAATTGGCGCCTGCCTACGTGCTGCTTCAATTCTCGCATTCAATTAGGAGCTAGAGAATTCTGAAGAAACTCGATTATCGGTGCGTTGATAGTTTTACAATTTGGAGGTCTCGATTTTCAGTCGGCTTTTGAATTTCTTGGTGGCGTTTGAATTAACCCTAGGGTACATCTGTGGAATCCCGTTTTTAATTTGTCTGGCGCTTTCTTTTGATTGAGGTGCGCAACCTGTGTGCGATCCTCGCTCGACTTGATCTTTTACTGCTTTTTGATATGCTCGTTTTTTCGTGTGTCCTGTGGATGGTATATTTATGTTTTGTTGTGGTTTGTGTTACTTGAGCACCTGATCTCTGTTGCTGAACGTTTGTCTTGGAGGATCACAATTGTTAGGATTAATAGAGAGATATTCAAATGGAGGAGTTTATAGATTTAGTATATGTTTCAATAAACTTGAAACCTTGTCTGATTAGAGTTGTTCTACTTTCAGGCAGACAATTTAAGTCGTCATGAATGAGGCACAAGTGAAGTCATGGGAGGCCGCTCAGGCGCTACCAATATCCGTAGACCTCGTTGCCGCTGCAAATGAAGAACTGCGAATGTTAGAGGAAGTCGACCGACTTCAATGTTTTTACGTTGGACCTGCGGTTGTACGAGCAATCCAAAGGTATGTATCGTAATTATGTATCGGGTGTAATTTATTTGACAACTGAAATTTATTCGGAATGTGTATTACGAAAACTAAAATGTGTATTCGTTTACAACTGTATTCAATTCTCTTGCGCCTCGTCATTAGAGCTGTGCTGACATCAATCCTGTCGGAACTGATCTAATGATGATGATACTTGAAGATGATAATTGATCATGATTTAATTAAGAAAACTGCTTGTTTATATATCGGCAGTTGGATATCAGACATTTAGACTAGATCGTAGAATTAATTTTTTTTTGGATTAATCTTGTGCCTAATATCGTCCTGCTGACTGAAAGCTTTTTGCTCGTGTTTCTGTTCATCAAAATGATGCTGTCATCGAAAACATCCAAAGCCTTCGGAGCTCTCGCCCTTTTAGTCGAGTCTCTCATTTGTCGCACTCATTGTCTTATTATTCAGGTATGAGAAATTTTGGCTTCCGCTATTGGCAAGAGAAGAACACGATTCTCAAGAGGAGTTACTTCCGTTAATACCCCCTCTTGACTGTGGTTGGATTTGGCACGTTCATCGTTTGAATCCAGTGAGTATTTCGCTTTTCTTTGCCTTTCTTTCCTAGAGTATATTGTCCTCTAAGAAACTAGGAGCAGCAAGTTTTTGAAGAATTGCATTCGATTTTTTACCATGGCTTATAGTTTGGGATACTAAACCGAGGATCTCGTTCTATTAGATTTAGCATGTGTTCAGTAGCGTCATGTACTACCCAAGTTTTTTGATGGTACTCTTAAGTACCGATCTTGGCAGTTTATGACCTCGTTCAATCTCTCTGAATTTTGAACGTTCTTGTGTGCTGTGTTATGTGAGCTTAGATTAGATATGCAAATGATTGCAAGGAGTTGTACGGGAGAATCCTGGACGCACCGATTGTAAATCCTTCGGACAAGAGTGCTGCAGTTGAACGCACCCATAATTTGTGGTCGACACTTTACGTTGGTGAACCTTACAACATCGAGTATGGTCGCATTGATAACAAACCTGCACAAGAAGAAGAGAATAGTAGACTCTCCGCTAGTCCTAAGCAGCTAGAAATTATACCTGACTCAAAAAAAATCACCTACGACCTTGAGGATGCCGTCTTTCGACAAAAGACTTTCTTCTATCAAGTAAGTTTATCAGAGTATGGGAGCTTCAATTGAACCACCACTGATACGGAACATTGAGATCTGTTAGATGTTGCGTTGCATAGCAATGTCGCGTTTCTGTTTCCACATTGCTTGTTGTAGTAATATCCTTATTTGAAAATTATAGACTTTCAACTGCAATATAAATTGTACTTCTCTGCTTTTGTAGGTTACGGGCATCCTCCACTCGGAGGTTGTCATTGACGGGAAGTGTAACTTCTAGAAGATTCTTATTGGTACTGTCTTCATTCTTCTGCAGGTGTCTCAACCATTTGTGCGAACTGAGAGTTACTTGAAATCTGCAGAGCAACGTTACAAAGGCTATCTGTACTTGTTTACCTTGAATAAGGGGCTTTTTCTTGTTCCAACTTACGATGTTGACATCATGTGGTACGCCTATTGTCGCCTTCGCGATTGAGAACAATATCCTTTTATAAAATGGACATGGGCCGAGATGTCATGATTAACTTGTTCTCACTATTATGATCAGAGTAACAAATTTCCTTGGCCTGAGCTTTCATGAAGAGATTTGAGTGAACACACGTTTTCATGTCTCGCATTGCGTCGGTTTAGATTGATATAGATGGTAGCTAATAATATTAGCAACCTTGCCAATCTAAGTTTTGGCTGATTTAAATTCTTATCTTTAGGTCGAGCAGCAGAAGTATGTACATGTCCTGGATAAATATGAAGGTCTGGGTTCCCCTAAGTTGTTGATAGATTCAACTTATGGGGATCGATGAAACATCTTGTGGGTTTCATACTCCGTTATGCAATCTTAGAGAGAGCATGTGAAATATGCAGTCTTGTTTATATTTGATTGTCGTCCTTTGCTTTGAAACTGCTAAGTTGTTGTTCATATGGTCAGGCATGCCCACCAGCGGAGCCCAGCCGCGTACAACCGAGACTGTCTTGCTATTCTGAACAGGGTACTGAACCATGATGATACGGACAGTGGTCGAGGTCCTGGTCAGAAACTCAATACTGGCTTCAGGGACACTTGTGAATTGTGGGAAGAATCTTTTGGAAGCGTGTATGCAAAGGCAGGGTGCATGTGGAGAGGAGACTTGCCTATCCCTGTCGAGCTACCAACCGTTGAAACAAAGACTTCCTTCAAGAGCATGTCGGCGTCCTTGAAGATGCAGGATCAGAATACGTTTATATCTGGGAGACAAACTGTCCAGGTATAATAAGATGTGTCCTCGTTTTGCGGTGTCTGAACTACATATTAAGAATATCTTGATTATTAAGGGAGTGTCTTGTGAAAACCTCTCTAGAGGTATATTGGTGCGATTCAGTTGTGAAGGGCATTCCTGCTTATGAAGTGCGGAACTCGTTACAGATGCTTTTGGACTTCTTTTGGAATTCAGGATTCAATTTGACTTCCCTTACTGAATAATCCTATATCTGCTGAAATATATCGTTTGTATGTCTTCAGGTCTGCTTGGCGTTTCTCGGGGCAAGGGATGTGCCTGTGCGGAAGGTTGGACCTACTCTCTTCGTTCGTGCCAAGCTCCTGCAAAAGGGTCCGTCCTTCAAGCTGGACACGTACGAAGTACCCACATACTCTGATCCCGTTTGGAGACAACTGTACACACTGAAGTTTGAAAGCTCTACCCAGGGTTTGCTTCTTCAACTTCGTTCCACTTCCAGTGGGATTTTCTCATCAGGCTCAAAGTTGCTCGGGGAGACGATCCTTACATGGGATACGTTATTATCTTCACCATCGTTATCAGTAAAGGAATGGTTTCCTTTGAAGAAAGGGAGATCCTCGGTTTCACCGACTTTGCACATTTCAGCCTCGATTACTCCGCCTGTTGCAGCTCCCTTCCTATTGCGGACTCTTAAAGCTGGTCAAGACAGGGTATTTAAAGAGGGTTCTTATCATTCATATAGAAATGTTTTCGATCACGTTGACAAAGACCGGTTTATGGTGTGCATTCAGTGAGTCTCTTCCTTCATCTTCCTGTTCAGTAACTCTTGTACTTCTTTCTAGATTGATGATAAAAAAAGGGTAGGGAATCATTAAACACGTTTGTGTGAATTTTATTTGTGCTATAATTGCAGTAGTCTTTATCAAGATGTGTTTTGCAAGTACTGTGAAGTCGCGAATGGGGATGTTAAACCGGAAATCCCATGTGAAGCATGTGCTGAGATTCTCGTGTGGAATTTGTTCTTTTATTATATACAACGGTTTCCTTGGCATGTATTTAATTATATCCTTTGTGTTTACACGTAGATATGGAAGTGGAGACCCGCTTCAAGTTGGGCCATCCGGCATTCAAGAAGTGCGGGTGCTCCATAGCGCACAGACAGAAGCGAGGTTTTCAAAGACTGATATGAGTTCAGGTTCAGATTTCCTTGAATTGTAGGGAACCTGTTGCATGCAATATTTTCTTTGAAATTTTAGTCTACACTTTTCTTGTGTGAAAATTTAGGGTAGATCTAGATCAAGGCTATTTGTTTATTTGGAACCATCTCGAGTATCTGAAAGCTTCACTTCTGTGTCCACTCATCTTCCTAGCTGTTTACATGTATCCAAAGCAGGTACCCTACTAGCCCGAGCTCAACCAATCAAATCAGACTCTAGGTACGCAGATGTATCGAACGAAAGGCATTGGCAGTTGTTTGACAACGAAATGCAGCTCACTATCCGGAAGAGAGACGGGGACAAGCAGTGGCACTTGAGGCCCGAGCTCAGTCTTGAAGGAAAAATTGGCTGTCCTGTAAGTCTTAGGGTTCCATTTCAGATTTCACGTCATTCCATTTTTTAGTTCTGTTTCTTGAAATAAGCATTAAGAGTGCAAATACTCACTCGATGGGAATTAGTTTTTTCTTGAAGTGTAACACTACAATTTTCCTTACCTCTTCATCTGTTAATCTCAACAATCAGTCGTTTTGCGGCAAAATCTTCCCCTTCAATTGAATGTCCAGCACAAGACACAGGAAGTAGATAGCAGGACACTGATAGTGAAGATATGCGAACATAAATACAGAAGATGAGACGCGGGACGTAGGTGTGGAGGATGGGGTACGATCTTGGATTACAGGAGACACTAGTGCAGGTGGTCTGCACGGGTCATTTTAGTGTAGAATAGATGGAATGGAACTTCTTTCATGGTTGTAATGTAGTTATTATCAAGACCCTTGAGCATCTGTAATTCCAGAAAGTTATATTAAGAATTTATCTGTTTTTTTTGCAGATAACTCTAGTGTCAGGAAGGCGATTAGACTATCAAGTAAATGGTGCAACTCCAGAGGAAGAAGCTGGATTTATAACAGTAGTTCGCTTTACGCCTGACACTCCATCGGGCAAGGCCACTGCCCTTTTCAATACGAGCTCTGGTGCTCTGGAGGTACATTTGGACATCGTTTCCAATTTTTCTTGTTAAGGCCGTGGAATTGTTCGCTCTTTTGTAGTTAGGGGTGACTGAAATAACTGTTCTACAGATATTAGGGACTAATGAGCAGTTCGGCATATTCAGGTGAAATCTGAAGAGAGCGTGCTTCTTGTCGTGTTGCTTTCCACCGTCATTTCTATCTCTCTTGTGGAAATGCTTGGTAAAAGTCGACCTCAAATGCCCAAAGCTGGACGTACCAAGCCAAGAGCGAGTGGGAATGATTGGGGTATGAACAATAACTTCTTCCGTATCATGTGATGCAGAACTGTACTATGTTGTTTTGGTGTATGTTTGTGGAGAGCTAGCCATAAGACACTCCTGTTCTTTTACGCATTGCTTCCTTCCATTTTTACTATTTATCAATGTTCTGTTTGTTGCTGAGGCTGCTGTGGTTTTGACAACCTCAGGTGCTGTAATATACGAGAGACAAGCTAATGAAAAGAGTGACATCCCAAGAAAGTTGGCACTATTCAACTCGCTGAACTATCACTATTGGTGGGATATGCCCTTTGTATTCTGGTGTGCGAGCTTCTACAATAACGCTGCATTTATGAGTGATGCTACAGCCTATCAATATGCTGGTTATATTTTATGAGTTTGGATGGGCGAGGAACACTCCGGGAGCGATTGGTTTGTAGCTTTGGCCTTCCTGACCGCCTTTCTAATTTACTATCCTTTTGGAAAGTTGTGTCACTGTTTCTTAGCCGCATCAGGGCACACCAGCCAATTGTAACATAAGTAGAGAGAGAATAAAAGTGATGTGAAGAGTCTGTTTATCTAAGGTCAAAACGTTGTGACATAAGTACAATATGGGTGTCTGATGGACAGGGCTGAAAGGTTATTATTCATTTTTGTATACCAATAATTCCCTTTCTAGTGAGAAATAATTTCTATTAATCTTCATGTCTTATCATTGTAAAGATCAGATTAGTAGATCTCTCAAAAGACCATTCTTGCAATGGAGGAGATCAATTTGTGCCTGTTCGTCGTTAAATTCGTTACATTGGCAGATATTCACGACAGTAGCACTTTCAAAGGCGGGCATCTTGAAATCTAAATCTCTTGCAGTCCTGGGGCAGTTCTACTTTTTTGAGCTTTTCGTGGTTGAGTGTCCACAATTTTGGCCCGAGTCGTGCCAATGTAATGAAAATGACCTTGGCTGTGCTCAAAAAAACACTCCAACACACTAGGTGTGACAGAAAATAGCTTTGATCTTTCTTGCAATTGGCTTTTTTTCTGCATCTACTTCTTTCTAGTTATGAAGGTAAAATTTACATTGGAGGTGATTCAGTTTTAATTGAATTTATTAATTAATATCTTCAGTGAATGAGTTAATTAATACTTGTGTGTAAATAACTATGGATATTGCTTCACTTGGCACTGGAGGCTTCGCTTACATCACTTTGAATTGCACATGGTGGTTTATAATCTGACTTACATTAGGTCACGTAAGTGAATGAAATTGCACTCACAGAACTTCTGAAGTTCATTAAGTTATATTATTGTATTATTCAAACTAAACACACTCAGAGAATTTTTGAAGTTCATTACAGTACGAAGGAAGAGTTTTTCCATAAAATTGTGTTCAATGTGAGTCCTTTTGATGTAAGTTTTTTCCAATTAAAAAATACAATCACTTTCATACTTTCTTAATCCAAGAGTACAACTTAGGTATGCTGTAAAACTGTAAAACACTAAAACCTTCTTTAATCTCTTGGCTCCTAAAGATTTTTGGTCCCATTTGGTCTCTATTGAGTGTATCGTCACTTTGGCTAATCTGGATCGCTCGGAACCAGAAGGTCTTTTCTCACACATTGTAGCCGCGTGGTCTCCTGCAACAAGCGCTATGGGACTCGCTTCTTGACTCGGACAGAGCGGCGTTACTTAAGGCTCAAACAACCGCTAGGCTCCAACTTCACCTTGTGGCCCTTGCGTGGCTCAAATTTGATAACATCTGGCTCCGCTCCAAGTTGTTAGCATCGAGGGAGGGTGGCATTATCATGTGGCAGGGATGTGGCCCTCTCATTTGTAGTTTTACCTAGGGTTCTTTGGTTTCTTTGTTTTCTCTTGTCCTTTTTGCTCATATTCTCTTCATTGTCCAGCCTCACGGCTTGGTTGTTTTGTATTGTGGTTTTTTTTAATGCAGTGGGTTCTCCCCATTTGTTCAAAAAAAAAAAAAAAAGATTTTTGGTCCACAATTTTCTTGAGCATTCTTGAATGTTCATTTAATTATCATCTAAAAGAATATCTCTGGTACAATAGAATCAAAAATAGAACTTTAGTTGTAAATACAACAATTCCATTAAAGCCTCCAAAAATCTCATCCATTATCTCCTAGCCATTTGATTGAAATTACCATCTTCTCCATTCATCCTTCTCTATCATTTCAAAATCTTCTAGACCAACATTATTAATATTAATATTAATGATTACTATTATTGATTATTTTTATTTATAATATAAAGATCATAATTATCATCTTCTTAAAAATACATAATTCAACTACAGTATCTCAAAAAGTTATGACCTCCCAAACCTAAATCTTGGTTTGTCATTTTTCTTTATTGATATAGAAAACATTTTATAATGTTATATTCAAATCTTTAAAATGACAACATTCCATATCATGACTATTGCAATTAGAAATTGACCATGATGGATAGTCAACTATATTAATAGTGAAATTGGATTGCCTTAACAATTAGGTTGCGTTCACTAGAAAAGTTACCTCATGACTCATTGCTTGTCCAGATGGAGGCACATGCCATTTTTTAAATTCGAGCCATGAACTAGTGCACCAACCTATGCAACTCACATGGTTCTTACGTTATTGCATCCTTCTATACTAACTATACATAGCTGAATAGTATAGAATGTCAAGATATTAGGGTGGGGCAACCTATTTAGTGTAGTCATTCTTTAAATAAATTATTGATTGATCATTAGAGATGTTCTGATGTATTAGTGTCCTCTTGTAAGTATTGTAGAAGAACTCCAACCTACTTTTGCTAGCGTAAATAAAGAGTTTGTTCTTCTTCTAGAGTAGAGCCACCCATAACCGACCCGATAAGCAATTTTGACATGATCTAGAGTAGTGCAAGGCAAAACAAATATTTTCAGAGGTGCATCAATAGAAATGAAGGGGATTGCAAAAATTTTGGTAATTTTATCACTTGAATTGAAATTATGATGACTTTTGGGAGGCAAAAATTGCTCTGGATCCATTGCCAATGTCTAGGCTCTTCCAATTTTGATCATTCAAGAATTATTTTTCTACTCATTATTTCCTATTTTTTTTCTCACAACTTGGGACAAGTATCATGAACGTATTAGTTCCAACCTTGAAAAGGAAAAACAACAACATTCTAATCTTCAAAAAATCTAAAGTAAAATAGCCCATTGTATTAGAAATAGGAATTTGGCCTCAAGTTGATGCTGAAATTTTTTAATTTTTATCCCACATGAAGATAAGTGTAAGAAATAGTGGGAGCAATTGAAATTATATTTTTTTTGACAAAGTATGAATTTGCTATGAATTTTTGAAGTGTTTGGTGCATCATGGCCTAAAAGAGTTCATAGGCTATTCTAGAACCAGCAAAATTTGAATCCATAAAGCTCATCTTGTTCACCTAAAGCATTTATAACATGGAAGGCCAAAAAAGTCAATTCTTACAATAAATTCACACTAAAAGGTTGGAAGTTCCTAATGAGGTCACTAATCACTCCATGACTATTATGTAAGAAATGCATTGTAGCCCAAATCTCACTCACTAAAAAAATCCATAATGGGGTCATCCCCTAGGTATCCACTAGGGTCATTTGACCACAATGGGCTGTTCTATCTTAATACAGCCTTGGTCGGAAAGAATTAACTGCATCTAAAAGGTTGGGTATAGGTCACTGGTCGGGAATGGGTGGCTCTACCTTAACGTATCATTGTCCTTTCGCAGTCACGCTTCCTGCGTCACTACCGCTGCCGCAGCATGACGCCAGCAACCTAAGCCTCTTCGCTGCAGACGCGGTATGGAAGATACGGTAGACATGGACTTAAAACAACCTGTTGTCACTTTTCAGCCGCACAATGAAGCTTGTGCCAACAAACTCATAAATATTGCAGTCCA
The DNA here is from genome assembly GCA_963969595.1 of Neckera pumila. Lineage (NCBI taxonomy): Eukaryota > Viridiplantae > Streptophyta > Bryopsida > Hypnales > Neckeraceae > Neckera > Neckera pumila. Next base: position 10,775,308 of record OZ018409.1, read on the forward strand.
GATGTTGCGCACCTTACGGACCTTTCCTGGCACAAATCTGAGCTCCAACCATCCGTCGGTGCCAACATGGGAAGCAACCTAGTTTAAGAACTCGCAGGTGTGGTGGGAATGAGGGATCTGGCGTCGCTCTGACACTTCGTAGAGGTGATACTTGTTCCGTGCCAGCTCAAAAGTGTTGCGTGGTGCTCACTGCAGGTTTGATACTGATGCCCTGTTTCTTGTGGTTGGATTGCTTTAATTGTCAATGTCTTGCTTGGGATTGCGTTAGTATATTACTTCTTGGGTATGCTTGTAGTTTCGGCTTGAGTGGGTGTGGCTGGCGTGTGTGTCTGGAGGGACGGCGTCTTTGTGGTGGGATTTTCGATAGGGATTCTCGGAAGGGATACTTGGTAGGGATTTGTTCGAATTCTTGAGGGTCTTGAATGGTTTGGTTGTGCGAATTTGCTCAAGTGGCTAAACGCTAGGGATTGAAGAGCTATGAACGGAACCAAGGCTGTGGAGGATGGAGATGGTGGAGATCCACTGGTGGTCACGGTAGTCGAGGTTCCGGAGGAGCGGTTTAGGGCACAAGAAATGGAGATCTTGAAGCAAATGCGGATCAAGGTTGCGAAGCTGGACCCTGTATCGCAGGTAAGCACGGGGCAGTTCAATTTTTGAGTGAAGTATAGTAGTCATGTTATGGACTGCTTACCGCAAGTTTCGAATGGCTTACTGTAGCACATTTAACCAAATCCGTGTAATGGTTTGCTGCTTCCTAACAACCAACTATCGATGCTTGAGTCTGAACACTGTCAAGAATCACGTATATGTTGTAATGCATTTAGTGGGCTTGTTTAAGACTCTAGAAACACGTTTATCTTGGACTTGTGATTCTTGTGATTCATGATGCATCAAGTCTTATACTCAAACCTCTTTGTCATGACCTTCTCTAGAATCGTTTTGTAGAATATCCTGCACACGGTAGCACTCTTGTCACACATTCAGACTTTGTGAGAATGGAAGAGGTAGGAGCCCAGAGGTAGGAGCCCAGTTGTAAGATTAAAGAGGGTTAAGTGCGTTAATCCTGAAGGACCAAAGAATTCCAACTTAAGCCTCGTGTGTAATTTTCAGCTATTTTAAGGTTGTCATTCTGGGACTTTGTTTGGTTCCAGTTTATGGCGTCTGGACTGAAGGGGAGGAGTCTTTTGCCTTAACGAATTCTACATCTTCAGTGAATGAGAGGAAGTTTAAACAAACCCTTTCTTGAGAGCGAGTTAGTGCTACAGAGACAGAGCCTCTGGAAGTGCAGCTGCTTGTTTATTTTCTTCACTGATTCGACAGATGCAATTTTCTTCACTGATTCGAGGTATTAACGTCATTTAATTATATATATCACGATATGCTGAATGTCAGTTTAAACCCTTGAATCCTTGGTCCGTTAGGGGTTAACTTTGGGATCCGCTTGCTACTGTGGTCAGGACATAGCAGACACCGATTTGCTCCGTTTCCTTCGAGCCAGGTCCATGAGCGTGTCAAAAGCTTCCAAAATGTTTGCGGAACATCAGAAATGGCGTCGGGAGTATTTTCCTTCGGGATTGGGTTACGCTCAAGAAGACGAGATTCGGGATGAGCTTGCAGCTGATAAGTTCTTCATTCAAGGCCAAGACAAAGCCGGTCGCCCCGTCGCCCTCGTCTTTGCTGCGAAGCACATTAGCAGCAGGAAAAACGCCGATAAGTATAAACGTGCGCTACTCTCGATGTTAATCTTCTCTCATGCAATCACGATTTGATTGAATTTTGATGGTGGGTTGCGTAATGCTCGTTTTTATTTGCTTTGAAGTTCAATGGACAGGCTTATGCAGTGAGAATACTTGGACTGAAAATCTTTGTGTCCATGTTGCAGGAGCTATCACATACTTTTTGGACAAACTTATTGCCAGGTAACACATCTTTCTGGTGAATACACTCTGAAGTCCCTGACTCTTTGTTTTGTAAAGTTGAGCCCAACTTGAACTACAGTAGTGAGAGCTCCTCGAGCCATGTGAGAGTATGATAGAGCTTCAATTTTGCTTGATATGCCCTGATGTGCCCTGACTTTGTTCTGAATAACTCTTAGTTGTAAGTACGCAAGGATTTTATGAATTCAAGTGCAATCGCTTACAAATTTTCTCTCTTGATTGGGTTCTCACTATTTCATGTGATACTCTAGAAAACAATTTGGGCAGGTTGTGTATAAAGAAAACCTGCGTTATCTTGTAGTGTACTTTCATGTACAGCGGCATTATGTCGTTTGAGATGGAACTGACAGTGACCTCTCTGTAATAATCACATTAGCATCCAGGAGTCGATCAACTATGAGAGATCTGTCATATCTCCTCAGCAAATTCGCTGCAGATGCTCACGGGAGCTCATTTCTTGATAGTACGGTTGTTTTTGTTTTTGCAGTATGCCTTCTGGGGTGGAGAAATTTGTTGTCATATCTGACCTAAAAGATTTGAAGCTTAAGAATCTGGATATAAGAGGATTGCTTGCTGCATTCCATTTTATGCAGGTACAGCTTTGGACTTTTCGCTTTTTTGCCTTGTAACCTGTTCAATGATCATCTTACCTTGACTGCATCTCAAGACTCGTCCATTAGGTTCTCAGAGCTGTTAACTTCAAGTTAGTCGGCATTAGTTCCCGTGCAACAGAATCCTATATTGACTTAATATTAGGGTAATGCAAAATGGTGTCAATTTAATGTTAGTTGGATGTTAGGGTCAGTGACGTTAACGTGATAATTCTAGTGTAATGGGGGATCTTTTCAGATGCGCGCTGGTTAGTATAAAAGGGAAGCCTTTTTTATTATGTTTTACCCAAGAGATTTGACATTAAATGTTCATGGAACTTGCAGGCTTATTATCCAGAAAGATTGGGGAAGATATTCGCCTTGCACACGCCTGCACTATTTTGGAATTGCTGGAAAATGATGCTTCCCTTCGTAGACGATGTGACAAAAGCAAAGGTAAGTGCCTCCAGAACTCTTGTTGAATAAGCCTTTCAAGATACCTGATTAGGACTCAATACGATGAACTTAATTGCTACTCTCATGCAAGCAACAAGTTTCGGAATCAGAGTTGAGAGATTGACATGCTTCGACGTTTTGCAGATTGTGTTCGTGGAAGACGATAAAATAGAAGAAACGTTGCTGAGAGATATCAGCAAAGAAGAGCTTGCAACGACATACGGAGGCTTGAAAGCCCTGGTACCTCTAGAACAAGCACAACCACCCAATTGGCCTCCGCCCAGGCCTGCCACTGTAAAAAAATAAGTCGGTGTTGTGGAAGCTGTTACTCGCTGTCAGTGGCATTTTATTGGGCGCATGTTTTCAGCGGTCATTAAATTGCGAATTGAGAGAGGCAAGTATTGGACTCATGGCAATCTATTGAAAAAAACCACTTATGCTTGATGATCCCTCTATTGATTTCATTTACATTGTTCTGTAGTGCAACATTGTTTTATGTATGATATTCATTTAAGATGCCTTACGGTATGCGATTCTAATATTGCACCAAGTGTAACAATTACCTGATCAATTTGATGACTTATAGTGTGTTTGCTTTCTAGAAAAGATTATGTCCTCTAATGTGTGTTGCATGGGTTGGTGCACTGTTTCATGGCTTGGGTTTGGGTTTAGAGAATTACATGTGCCTCCATCTGGACAAGTAGTGAGCCATGAGGTAACTTCTCTGGTGCCAAGGCAACCCAATTTCACTATTTAGCATAGATGCAATATATCTCGTGATGCCAACAGACTATAAGCTTATGAGTCACATAAACAGTGCTCTTGGGGGGCACTTCCATAAGGTTGACTTCACGTACATTCTTTGCATTTGTAACTATATAGTATTGTTCATTTGTTCATTAACCCATAAAAGATGGGCTGGTGAATCATAGGAAATCATCTATATAAATCATTGGTTTAATAAAGCCAAATGCACTCATTATAAGTTGGAAGTCAAACTATTGAACAAGACCTCCCATTTTCACACAAAATTCCAAAGATGAATAGTTCCACTTTTGTCCTACATAGAAGGATTCTCTATCATTCATTAGCCAAAAAACGGCCACGGCATCCTTTAAAGGTTAATGGCTAGTGACCTCTCTAATATCCTTTTCATGCAATTGCAAACAAATCAAGTTTAAGACAATCATCCCTTTCTACAACTATTGGAAGATGGCATTCACAACATAGCAATAACCCATTTGAAATTAGTTAACAATTGTGAGAGCTCATCCTTCTCATCTGTAACCTAGAAAAAAGACTCAAAATCTAATAGTTATAGCAAAAAGCATGCATGGCTCTAAATAAATGGTCAATATGTGTCTTACCTTTTATTGAATTAAGGTAGTCTACTCTAAAAGCGATTGACTCTTCAAACCAATCCTATAAATAAGTATGGAATGGACAAAATATTATGCAGAATTAGCACAAAGATCGAGGATGCTAAAACAGACTATTCTAAACTGACACAAGAGTACATATACATATTTGATTTTTCAAGGGTGAACATTTCAGGGTGATAATATCTTTTAGAGCTTTAATTTCAACTTGAAAAGTTCATAACTAATTCCACAAGAACTCAAAAATATGAATCAAAGTAGGTTAGGTGCAACTTCCATTTGTCTCTCATAAAAAATTCTTGAAAACTGTATTGAAATAGAGGACCCCTCCAAAGAGCCGGATCAGCACTTGAGAGAACACATTTGGCACCCTCCACCTTAAATTGACCTGAAAATCAACTGGTGTGCCGGTAATCTACTTCCTAGTTCACACTGGAAGACTTGTATCTTGTGTACGCCTGGTGGGCTCGTCCTCTTTTGCACGGACAGTCACGCCGTCAAGTGAGCTTTGATCCAAAGCTTCAATGATCTTCCCAATGTCGGAACCCTCTTTCAGTATGACCCAAGCCATCTGCATACTGTTGCCTGGTTTCAACGAGGTGCGGACGATTTGCACATCACCCCCCAACTCCGCAACATGGTCTTGCAACTGACGCTTGGTGGTGGAGGGGCTAACATTCCACATGAAGATGGTGTTGTGGTTGAACGCGTTGAGACGAAGCTTCCCAATCTTCGGTCCAAGGGACCTTTTACGAACAGCCAACGGAGGCAGCTTCTCGTCAGCAGCGCATGGAAGAGCTTTGCCCGTCTCCTTTTCAATTCGTTTCTTCAAGTCCCGTAGAACTCGGATTTGCTCCAGTTTTTGCCGTGACAGCTTATCCCAGTATATACCTGAAAATGGCCACGACATTCTTCAGCAGTTGTGACAACTCACCTTACATAGAGACCCCCAAACGACGATATCCGACGTTTTTCAGTGTTTTTTCTTTTTCCACTAGCTTTTGGTACCTTCTACTTGAGATGTGTTCAAAATTGGGCACCAAAAGAATACGGATTCCTTTTCCAAGGATGCTTCGAGGCACTTAACAAGAATGTGATACCATATAAAGCATATCCACCGAAATCTGATAATACAGACTAATTAATTGCTAGCATCTAAAACATGTGAGTTGTTCAACTATTTGATTACAATTAAAGAATATAGATGATCCGATGCCAGGATGCCCAACTGACCTTGAGGTTTTGGAATCCGTGTATTTGTGCGAATAATTTGGGTAGGTGTGCAGATTATATCGACTGGAACGTCATGAATCAGGAGTTTCTCCACAGGGATGTCGTCTACAAGCTGCCGATTGTGCACTGCACCCATCCATCCATGCAGAATGTTCACATCTGGACTGTGGTAGCACTACAATTTATTTTGAGATCCATGCACCCGACTTGATAGTTCGGGATATTCTGCGAGTTTCAGAACTACAGCACCTAAAGGTAGAACTGAATAAATTCCAGCAACACGGTACCTGTAGTTACTACTAAAGTTGAGTCATCGATAGCTCCCATCCATCGCAACATTGCATATTCCAGCTCCGCAAATCCCTGCATAAACCACCTTTGATTCACATTCTTGTAACAACAGGAAAACAGTTCTTAAGTAGATGAAAGAGCTTCCATGCATCGGAGTAAAAGCAAAGTAGTAAAAGTAAAAACGAAGAGGAAAGCCAATCATTCCGTCTTTGTGTGCTCGTAGACCAAAAAGGCCATCTAAAGTTTCACTAAAGATTGGTCATGGCGGTCACATAAAAAAAAAGCTGTTCCCCATTCCAATTCAAACCAAAACCTATAACCAGGAATAATAGAACGTGAAGCAGATCAGTAAAGAAAGAAAGGAAAAAATATTCAATACCAGCTGGTATGCACCTACCTCCCCTTTCCCTAGCCGTGCACCAGTCTTAGGATCCACAGCTACAGAGCCAATCACAATCAAGTCCACTTTCAGCTTGTCATCCAGACGTATAGGCTTCCCGAACTTGGCCACACCCGCACTTGTACATGCGTCAGGAATATATGGAATAGAGGAAGCCTCCAGAATTGAGAAGAACCCAGTCCGAAGTCGAGGTTGTGGCGTCATCAGAATTTTATTCCCTGAACAACATTAACATCTGATTGGTTGTTGTCAGCATTCGCATCTTGGCTAATTAAAACCCTTGCATGTGTTAACCCCCTCGCAAGAGCGTTTACTTCTACTTCCTATAAAGAACTGAGCAACGGTTCACTGACATTCAATGAACATGCAGTCAAGTTTGCTACTCCCTAAAGTCAAGGCATTTTCCACATCAGAATAATTCTGAACGACAGAAATTTTTGAAATGGTGGGACTCGTAATTCTCTCATAAAGGAAATTGAAAGTCGGAACTTTGAAAATAAAAGAGCACACATTATAAGTTATATGCACACCGAATGCTCAAAAGCGGAATTGTCATGATGTCCATTCTTGCCATCTAAATGGGACTGTTCTCAAATCCTAAACTTTCACGTGTTATTGAGCTATGAAATTGGTGAAAGCACATTGCAAGAGCCGGTTTAACGCCACTTTTCTAACAAATTCTCAAATATTTAAGGTACAAGCCTATGTAAAGTGATGGAAAATGGGTGCTGCTACCTTATAAGATACTGAGAACGTAAATATGCCATAAAGACATACCGTTGAGAGTGAGGAATCGAACTTGCTTCTGGGGTGTGTCAGGGTTGACCTTTACACACCGAGCTGTTTGAAACGCAGGAAGGCTGGCCAGCTGCTCATCCCCGGATCAAAGCATTTCACAAGCTTAGCAAGAGAGAAAAATTGTATCACACAATCCATGACAAAATATAATGCAACAGAATTCTAATGCTTCGAGAACAATTGTCACCAAGTAGAGGACGCAGAATAAAGAATACACAAATTGAGAACTCTAAGCAATGGGGTAAAGGTAGGGCTCTCAAATCGCTAAGATCGATAAACATGACACCCTAAATTCTAGACAAATTTCCAAATGCCACATTCTTTGTTGCAATGGGAATCCTCTTTCACTTGCCAGCAAGATTATATAAAATATAGAAACTATGCTCAGCATCAAAAGTTGAATGTCCCTATCTTCGCCTCTCTGGACGAGGATCTAGGGCTCAGAATCTCTGACTCTCTCATTTAATGCAAGATTAAAAACGAAGCAAGAAATTGGGTTTAAAGTTGGTTCAGTAGAAACCTCAAAACCAAAACTACCAAGCATCACGCCAGTTACCAACCAATTTAGGTCAAAACAGGAGGTGCCAAAGTATGATGTTCCTATTCCCCCAAGAAGACCTCACACTTGCTGTTACCCCAAGAAGAGATAATTTCAAATGCGCTTCAAAGACTCTATACAGAGCATACCACTTCTGATACAAAAATCCCATGAATCCCAAAACAAAAAGCATACTGAACTCTCGCATTAGAACTAAAACTTGAAAGCTCACACACCCCTGACGCAATCCAAGATTGAAATTGGGCTAGTATCCGTGTCGCTCACCTTGTCCGCCGCTGCCCCTGCTCCAACAAAATTGGGAATGCGGTGATGAACGGGTCTCGGCAACTGGGCCAAATCGTCCTTTTCCATGACATCCCACACTCGTTTCCGAATGGCCCACTTCCACGCCCCAGGTGTGTTCCCTTGGTCGTCCGCTTCCGCCACTGCGGTCATGGCGTTCCGGGCTTCCGCGTCCAGTTTGAGTCGCTGCTCCTCGCTCTCTTCCGGCGCAACCACGGCGTCATCCCACCCTTCCTTGGTGCTGGCCTGGAGACGTGACGACGAGGGGGAACCGAGGGGACCGAACATGGCCCGAGAGCGGAAGCAATTGGAGAAGAGCGGGAGGCGAGAATTCGAAGCGGATTGGAATGGCGAGGAGCAGGAGGAGGAGGATTGAGGGGCTGCGAATGTGGGTGTTGCTGCGAGATTGAGGGAGAGTGTGGCCATGATTCTTGAAGCCCAATGCTTGAAGAGTGGAGTTCGCATTTGGGGTCAGGAGGAGCTGCTGCGCATCGTCTCTCCGGTGCCGAAATCACATCCGCCTCGTCTGTGAGGAGTCTTCGACGGAGTCTCGTGAGTTCGTGCAGACGGGACCAGCGTCCACAGAACTGGCTAAAATTCGCTCCATTGCTATTTAAAATTTTCTGTAGCTAAATGTACGGTACATTGTAGAAAATCCTCGAAAAAATTAGGTTTTAACCAAGATTGCAACAACGAATAGAATTTAATAGCCAATTTCATAGCCTCCACATAGAAATTAGCATCTATTTAATCAGTTTTACTGATCGTCCTTTACAACTTGCAAAATCCTTTCTTTTTTTTTCTTTTTTTTTAATGCCACTCAAACACTCTCAAGGTAGCTAGAATTGATGCCTATTTGTCTTGAAGGTAGCATATTGCACGAAATTCCATAAACTAGTGCTAGGATCATTGGACGGGATTCCACAAAGGAGAAATTGAGAATTAACTAAAGGACCAAGCTGCGTTTTTTGACAACATAGCAATTTTGGGCAGCTCATTACGAATGGAGTTTTTTGGTTTTTTTTCTTTGAAAATTTTACACAACATGTGACCGAGGAGTAGCTTTAAGGCCCAACAATCTTCATAACTTTTGACCACATAGTTAAAAAGTTATTGCATGATATGTAATTTTCATTGGTCGGTAGGTAACCTGGGCAGCTCAAAAAAATTCTTTAAAAATTACTTTCAAAAAAAATAAAAACTTGAAATTGGTTCTTTAGATTTATGCTAGCGGTTGGCGCTTGCTATGCTACGCATTCATCATTAGAATTTTATTAGAATATTTATGCATTAGATAAAATGCAAAACAAAAATTTCAATAAATCTTCAAATAAAAGTTACTAAAATCTTTGTATAATTTTGTTATAAGTAAGTATATATTGAAATGTACAATAGAAATTTATTGAATGATGAATGAATTATATGCAATGGCGAATACTGTAAAAGACACACATTTATTGTAATGCATTCAACAGTTTACTCAATTGTTATGAACAATGGCAATCCAAAAACTTGGTGAATTGAAAAGAAAAACTTGTAAATTTCAAAAACTTCATGAACAACTTAATTGTTGTGAAATCCAAAATTGCTTCAATTGAATAAATTTCTCAAATCATTTGGTAGTAGCAATAGAATTTTGAAATCATAAAAGCTATAGAAGTGATATTACAGAGGTGATTGCAAACCACTACTCTTTTTCTGTAATATAACATTGTGTGAAAATATTATTTTTATATATGCATGATTGAAAATGTTTTTACAAAATATTAAAATTAATTATTTCAAAGACTTATTGAAATCACTATCATGCATTCTATTCAAATATATCAAAATTTTACAAATATGTGATACAATGAATGCGTAGCATAGCAAGCATGAGCCCCTATTATTAATGGTAGCATTTGTGATATTACAGAGGGAGTTATGATTTTAGTAGTATGATAGTGTAAAGCTTTGAATCATTCAATTTGGATCTATGAGTCAAAAGTTATGAGGAGTTTTAATTTGTGGGTAGGTATGGTTTTGAAAGACTCTATACCTACCCACAAACTAAAACTCCTCATTATCCTTGATTCATAGATCCAAATTGAATGATTCAAAGCTTCACACTTTTATATAAATCTAAAGAACCAATTTCAAATTTTTATTTTTTTTGAAAGTAATTTTTAAAGAAGTTTTTTGAGCTGCCCAGGCTACCCGCCAACCAATGAAAATTACATATCATGCAATAACTTTTTAACTATGTGGTCAAAAGTTATAATAATTGTTGGGCCTTAAAGCTACTCCTTAGGCACATGTTGTGTAAAATTTTCAAAGCAAAAAAATAAAAGCTCCATTTGTAGTGCGCTGCCCAAAATTGCTATGTTGCCAAAAAATGCAGCTTGGTCCTTTAGGGGTTAAGGTAGAAACACTCCTGAAAGCAATTGCTAGTGACAAAATAATTTGATGTGAGCCCAAGTGGTTTCATAATTTTCTGGCGCTCTAGTACTATTAAAATTTTAAAATTTTCAAAGTTATAAATATAGTGGAGCCTTTCCATAACACTAGATTCATCTTGAATGGACACCCTTGAAGCACAAAATGCCTCACCTCTCACTAGATGCTTCAAAAAACTCCCAACCTTCCATTAGTTGCATCAAAAAAGTTGTGTTGATTTGGAATCAAGAAGTATTCATTTTAGCCCATTTTTTAGGTATAGAAGAACGGAAAATGACACTTATATGTGTTTCTACCTTAGTCCACTGTCATCACTTTGGTCATATAGGAAATCCTACTTTTACAGCATATATGGCACACCATCACTCACTTGGTATTTAACAAGTACAATCTAGATTGCATTCATGTTGCATTTGTTGCTATTTTGTCATTTACAATGCTAGACTGAGTATTGCAGGTGGTGGCTTTCTAATAAGTTAGGAGGAGTCAAATTACGAGAAGTTTGAGTTCAACAAACTCATTGAACTTTCTTCTCCATTGAAATTGGTGAGTACAAAGATTCAGTAAGTCTATTGAACTTTTAACCTAGGCCTCCAATTGTGATTTCCCCCCAATGTAAGGGTGGACCCTGTATATATAAATCAATCAAAGTTTTTAGAAAAGATTTAAGAAATTCCAAATTCTACATGGAAGTGTGCAATTTTGGCAAGAGGAGAATTGGAATGCTTGGTAGGCAAAATTTAAGGTGGAAGTTCATGAAAAGTGAGGGAGGCAACTTTTCAACTTCCAAAAAACTATTCTAAACATTGAATTTGAACTTTTGGATTGCTTTTAGTTTGACATCAAGTCGCAAAGCTATTCCTAAAATGGAAATTTTTCCTATGTTTTACATACATGTGAAAGGCTTCATGAAAGTCAGCGAAAGCAATTCTAATTTTTAGAAAATTTGAAAACTGTTTTCCGATTTTGACATAATATGAATGTCTATTCTAAGTGGACTTATTTAGTGAGACATATTTGCAAATCTTCCCCATTTAGATTCTTGCCAAATATATAAAGTCTCTATTCTTAAGAAAGTAGGATCAATTTTAGATACATCTACTTTTGGTACTTTGAAAATTTTTAGTTTATTTATAAAGAATCTAATAAAAGCATATTCAAAGACTTTGAAAATTCCTTTTGACAAAACAACAAGATCAAACAAAATTTATTTCAATTCAATAATAAGAACCACTCATGTACTCAATCCCTTATTTCGACAATTTTAGAAGTTGTTACCTCATTACTATCATATTCCTCTTTAATTCAATATGACATTACAATCATCAAATTAACCCCTAAAGCCCTGAACATGCTTTTTTGAGAACATAGCTTTTGGGGGCAGCTCACTACGAGCGGAGTTTTTATTTTTTTTCTTTCAAATTTTCACACAACATTTTCTCGAGGAGTAGCTTCAAGGCCCAACAATTTTCATAACTTTTGACTACACGATTAAAAATTTATTGCATGATATGTCATTTTCATTGCTCGGCGGGCAGCTCGGGCAGCAAAAAAAACTTCTTTAAAAATCACTTTTTAAAAAAATAAAAATTTGAAATTGGTTCTTTAGATTTATATGTAGGTGGAAAGCTTTGAATCATTCCATTTGGATCTATGAGTCAAAAGTTATGCATTAGAGGAAATTTCAAGCCTTTGGAGGGCTGCTCCACTGCCCTCCAAGGTACCCTGAAATTTGTTTTTTTTTTGCTGTCACATTCTAGCAGCCCTCTAGAGGGTTCAGTTTTTCTCTAATGGAGGATTCTTAGTTTGCGGGTAGTTATGGAATCTCAACTCTAAAATAAACTTTGAAGTCCTTTATTTCACTCAATTTTCAATATTTTTGAAAAAAAAATAAAAACATTGGGTGTAGATTGTTTATTACAACACCACAATCGCTGGGATTGGCATTTTTCTATTTCCATAAATAAATTTTAACAATTTAGTGTTTTGAATCATTCTCTACCTCTTCTTGCTTACTATTTTTTTCCTATATGTTGTACAATTCGAAAATATCTGAATTTTTTCAAGCATGTATCCAACTTGTCTAGGAAAATAAGTCCAAAGAGTAACCACCATTTTGGACATTTTTTCATACAAATGTGACCTTGTGAAGGGCAGCTGCCCGTTTTTTCGTAGGGACAAAAAAAGGATTTTTGTCAATTCAAATGCTATTATCTTGCAATCCATATGGTGGAAAATTCTGAAATTTTTTTTACATCTTCTTAAACAAGTTTACTACAAGATCCTATGGTTACATGTGTCCAAAGATGCTTTTTTTTCCAAAATTTGGCACTTGTATTAGAAATGGCAGTTTTGGGGCGTTTTTGGTGAAAACATAGTCAAAAACCTTCAGGGGTTAAGCAAGACATGAGAATTTTATTTTTTGCATGTTTTATGAAAATAAATAGTTAAAAAAATTTATACATTAATAATACGTTGAAATTATATAATTTCTCATGCATTATGTTTGATAAATATTCAAGAGATGTGACTTGAAGAAACCTACACAAAAATTTGTTTTTCCATGAATTATAATTGTTGCAACATCTTTGCACTTGCTATGCCTCAGACCTATCAATGCATTTTTCAACATAATCCCTTCTATCAAGTAATTTGTGGTAAAAATAAGGCAATTCCTATATAAGAAATGACCAAAATGGACTCCTTTAGAAGCAAGATAAACTAGAAGACAAAAATTATGGAGTCCACCAAGTATCATGCCTAAGAAAAAAAAATAATTCAAATGACACATTTTCAACTTTCCAAAGCCTAAATCCACATTTTCTTGAGTCTAAGCAATTAATTCATTGATGTGCTTCAATGATGGAACTTTCAAGTTGTAATTTCATTAATGCCACCAAGTTTGATTTTCAAGGCAAATTTGTCACCATTCTCTTAGATAGTTAGATAAGCATTATAACTCATAATGCAACCCTTCTTACTATAGTCACCATTAGATTTGCAAAAAATTCCGTAATGTCAATTCCAATTTTCAAGGTAGCTTTGTCATCATTCCTTTGGGTAGTTAAAAAAGCATTATAACTAATAACCTTTGTTTTTATAGTCACCCTTAGATTTACAAAAGTATGAATATGGAAATCTGGTTAGAACTACTAGACTTCACATTATGTCCCATCTCTAGAAGAAAACTGCATTTAACTTGTCAAATCTGCGTTGTGCTTAACAAAAAATGGGTTGTAATTAACAAAAAGTATGAGGTGAATTATATTGAGTTCTCCCTTCATAACGTAAAATTTTGCATTCCACCGTTTCAATATAGAATTTGACAAATAAAACATAGAATTTTGTGTTAGAATGCATATATGTAGCATTATGAAGGGAGAACTCAACAAAATTCACCCCATACTTTTTGTTGAGTACAACGCAATTTTTGACAAGTACAACGCAATTTTCTTCTAATGCATAATGCTCTCAAGCATTATCTACACAAAATAGTGAAATTAGGTTGCCCTGTCAATTAGGTTGCTTTACCTAAGATAAATTACCTCATGGATCAATGCTTGTTCCATATGGAGGCGTATGCCACTCTTTGAGCCAAACCTTGAACTAGTGCACAAATCTATGCCATGGCTCTGAATTGAATGCATCATTATACAAAAGCAGTGAATATTTATATAGTGTGGACTGACGAGAAATTAGTGTGGGGCAACCTAATTTCACTATTTTGTGTAGTCCATATCAAAGCTATGAAATTTGCAGGGACATTTCCTGCGTTCCATTGATGATGCCCTTCAGCTGAAGCGAGCTTCCTGTGTTCCACTACAGTAACGAGCTCAGCAATTGAGAGCTCACTGACAACCACGGAAAAATAAACACAACAAGACGGATTGAATGTGTTCAAAAGCAAAAACTCCATGAGGATCCCATCAACATGCACACAAAGCATGATTTCAGCTCCACGACCTCAGACACTCCATCAAGACCTCACCACAAAAGCCACACGAGGCGCATTCGGCTGCTGCCACTTGGTCAATTCGTCTCGCAGAGGGCGCCAGCCATAGCCACGAAGGGGAACCAGATCCACGAGATACATTTCAAATCGACAGTGTACTTCAAAGGTACCTGAGCCAGGGAGGAATTGCACTGATAGGCTGGTAAGAGACTCGATCACCTTATTACTACGGTACTCTCTCAATTCCACGGCGGACGGATCCCAAGGGTCAGAATTTGGGTGGTTTACTTTAGTTTCACCACCAGCTCTGTAGATGTACAGTACGGCAAAGTGGGAGTGGCGGTTCCCGAGTTCACACTTTCTATCTGCAGGGTAGGCCTCAATTCCTCCTCCCTCATTCAATTCCCTCACTGTCTGCGCATGGGCTCACGTTGAGTCTCACATCTGCAGCTATAGCTGAACGAATTCGCATGCACGTCACGCCCTAGCTATACCAACAAGCTATCTACGTATCTGTGTGACTACCAACGTCGTTCAAAGCCGAAAGCTTTGAATTGGTGGTGGTGATAGATTTTGAGGGTGGTGGTAGTTCGAATCCTAGTGAGCCCTAGTGAGGAGATTACAGGAGCAGTAGTGTGGTTTGGGGAGGGAGTGTGCAGCGGGAATTGTGCATTGAATTGAATGGAAGATCCGGCGAGCGAGGTGGAGGGCGTGGTGCGCGCTTTGGTGGACAAGCCCACGCTGCAACGGCAAGCGGAGACGCTGCAGAAGTATTTCACCCCTGACGTGCAGTTTTACCATCTCTACATCAACACCAGCTTGGGACTTGAGGCTCTGATTGCCATCTATCAGATTGCCCAGTTCTTTTTGAACTACAGGTGCTCATTCTGCGCTTTGCACTTCACGAGTTGCCAATTGGTAGCATACAGTAATTTACTGGGGAGCCGGGGAGGGGTTTAGGGTTGATGCTTTATTGATGATCTTGGTCATGGGTTAGGGGGGTCGAAGGGAAGTTTTGGGGGTTTTGGATAGGGGCCCAAGTTCTTGAAAATCTCCCTGTCAAACTTCTTTGCCTTCAGCGAACAATGAGTCAAAGAATCCAGATTCTTTTTGTGCACAATCGTCAGCTCAAGTTTTTTTCGCGTGGATAAGTGCTGAAATTGTTTATTTGCTTTCACCGAGTCCTTGTTTAAAATTGATTAAATGTGGGCTCATGTCACGATTGTGATTACGTGCCCACCGCTTCTACAAGATTTTAGTGCTCTTAATTCTTATTAGATCAACTTGAATAAAAGTCAATTTATCTCGTGGAGAATGGAGGATAGGATGTGGACCTAAACCAGGTTCACAAGTCACCTCTAAATACCTCAGAGCCTATAATTTTCTTCTTGGGAAGGAGACTCTTTGACTCAATTCAGCTTCTCATCTCTTTGTTTGATGGCGTTTGTAGTGGAGTGGACTTCCACAACGTTGTATATGATGAGGACAGCGATTCCATAGCCGTGCGGATGACGGTGTACATTCGCCCATGGGTGCAGCTGTGGCGCACCATCCCCTTGCAGTTCTTCACCTTGCTGGAGCTTGAAGACGTCATTGTGGTAAGCGTCATTTCATCCAGAACGAAAAACTCTTGAGAAAATCTCGCACTCGTGATGTTTGGCTGGCTGATCCAAATGTTGTATGCCATGGTGAATGAGCTCCTGTTACAGCGATTCATCGGAGTTACGCATTAATTCTGACAGAGGTCCTTGTTGATGGATTGTGATGCATTTCAGAATGGGAAAAGGGTGAAAAAGATCCGAGTGCAACGAGATTATTTCATAAGGTCGCCGATGGTGCAATTTCTTCCAATCTTGGGCGAGATTTACAACTCGGACTCGCTTCGGTTCCTGTTGGGCAACGCGCAATCTCTTTTTGCTCAGTTCTTTCTGTGGTTGCTCACTCTTTTGTGGCCCAGCTTATTTGAAGCTTCCTCTCATGGGAAACAGTAACCACACCTGCACGTTGATAGAAGTGCAATGAATGCATTGTTTGTCACTATTTTGTGTCTACCGAAGACTCAAGGAATCATAAGCAAGGCAAAGGTTAATACACTCACTGCAGTTAGTTTTGTCTCTGCTTGTATGAAACCATTAGAATTACAGTCGTTGTTACGCAGGTTCATGGACTTTTTTTTATCTTGCATCATGCTGTAATATGCGGGGATTGTACTGTACAATGTGAGAAACAATTCATTTGTACCGTAAGCTTTAAATTTACTAATCTATTGACCTCATCTTGGCCTTGGCTATTGGATCTTATATCTATATTTTTGGTTGGTTTGGGGTTCTTGTACATGGTGATCTTGGGTGCTACTGACTGTTTCGTGTCTCTAGTTGCACTGTTATACACATTTCTTGTTAAGCGGAAATTTGACTACTTGGAATTGGGAATCAAATCTGGGTAACATGTTTTCTTTCGGAAGAGAGAAATTCTGTCGATTCGGGTCCCTAGGGGTTAGTTTACTCGAGTTACTGCTTCTAAGACTGTCCACTAAAATGAAACTATAGTAGGTACAAATACAAGGTGATGTCTGTATTTGTACCTACTATAGTTTCAACTAAATAATCTTTTTTTGATATTGTGAAATGATGGTTGATTATTTTGAATTACGGAACGTCCTGCACTTGGGAAATAAATCACTTCTGTTTGGAAAACTACATTTGTGCCAACGATGACAAGAGTGCACTTGCTGGCAAATAATATAATGCAACCTTCAGTCATTGTTTACTCCGCCGATGGATGTTTCAGTGGCTTGAATTTGTTCCACAGACTCTGTCCTTTGATAGTTAAGAGGCAAGTTTGCAAAAACGAAATAATCAACTAAATAATCTTTTTTTGCTTTCAATCAAGAAGTAAGGCTAATAACCGATATTTTGTTAGAATGGCAATAATCCACATACTTGGCACTTTCACATTTAGACCATGCAATCTAAAATCTATACTTGTCTAAGAAATGAATGGAAAAATGGTGTATGGAATACTTCCATTTTACAAAAAATAATCATAAATTAAATTCCAACATTGAGTTCTATTATGCTTATAAGAGAGGAATAAAGACGAGTGAGACCTTCCAACACCTTAAGGCTAGCACATAGCTTTTTGGTGATTTGTCTTGTGCATCAAATCAACTAGGGAGCTAAAGGGTGAAAGGTGGAGGCCCTCCCATAGAAAAGTAATGAATTCTTTAGCTTAACAAGAAGGCCTAAATGATTGGGTATGAAAAAAGGTCAGACTTTTCTTCCTTCTTAACCCTTAAAGTTCTTTGACTATATTCTCACCAAAAATGCTCCAAAACTGCCATTTCTAGTACAAGTACCAAATTTTTGAAAAAAATATCACTTTAGACACATGTAACCGTAGGATGTTGTAGTTTTCTAGTTTGAAAAGATGTCAAACAAAGTTCAAAAATTTCCACCGTGTAGATTGCAAGATATTAGCGTTTGAAGTGGCGAAAATCTTTTTTGGCCCTACAAAAAATCGAACAGCTATACTTTACGAGGTCAAATCATTATGAAAAATCTCCAAAATGGTTATGCTTCTTTGTATTAATTTTTCAGGTCAAGATGCTGGTTTGAAAAGATGTCAAATAAAGTTTAAAAATTTCCACCATGTAGATTGCAAGATATTAGCGTTTGAAGTGGCAAAAATCTTTTTTGGCCCTACAAAAATCGGGCAGTTGCACTTCACAAGGTCAGATCATTATGAAAAATCTCCAAAATGGTTATGCTTCTTTAAATTAATTTCTTAGGACAAGATGTCTACATGCTTGAAAATTTTCAGATCATTTGGAATTGTACAACATATAAGAAAAAAATAGTAAGCACAAAGAAGTAGAGAATGATTCAAAATACTAAATTGTTGAGAATTTTGTTTTTGAGTTGAAAAATGCCAATTCCAACAGTTGTAATGTTGTCATAAACAATCTATATCCTATGATTTAATTTTTTCAAAAAATATTGAAAATTGAGTAAAATAAACAACTTGAAAGTTTATTTTAGAGTAGATAATCCATAGTTGTCCACCAACTAAAACTCCTCATAACTTTTGACTCATTGATCAAAATAAAATGATTCAAAGCTTTCCACGTATATATAAATCTAACAAATTTTTATTTTTGAAAAAGTGATTTTTTTCGATTTGCCCGGACTGCTCGAGTTGAAATCAAACTAGATAGCATACAGTAACTTTTGACTCATTTTTCCAAATGTCATGAAATTTTGTGCATATGAAAGATATTCCTCATCCCCACCTTTTCCTAAAATTTCAGCCCAAAATATGCAAATCTCTAGTCACTCGTGCCCACCCAAAATTTCTATATTGCCAAAAAACACATGTTGGTCCTTTTGGGGTTAAATAGATTTTCCGCTAACATAAGGGGCAATGGAATTCTAAACTTTAATATTTAAGAGTATACAAAAATTTCAGACCTAGAAGACCCAGGTCTTTTCTTTTTTAATCAAAAACCACTCAAAATTGTCATCCTTGTTGTATTCATCCAGAATAACAAAAAAGATCCTTTTTAGAATCTAACCATAGTATCTTGTACTTTACTTCTAAGATCATGTGGTAAAATTTTTATGAACATGAATAATTATATTGGAAGATTTTAGCTTTCAAAGTTGGAAAAGAATGGATTTTTTAAACATTGGCTTGCAATTTTAGATGACTTTGACCACCATTTGTAGAAACTTTTTGCACCAAAGATTTTGAATTAAAAATATTTTGTATTGAGTAATTGAGTTGAGAGTCTAGGAAAATAATTTAAAAAACAACAACTCAATTTCATTCTTTAAAAAATTATTAAGAACAAGTAGGTTCAAGATTGAAAGAAAAACTAAATTGTTAATAGCTTTAATATGGGATTGAAATACAATAATTCCAAAGGTAAGATTTTTCTAACAAGCACATTTAACCTTTTCAAACAATTTTTTTGAAAAATTACAAAAATTGCACTTAGAAATAAACCATGTAAGTTATTTTTTCAAGAAGATGCTTACATTGCTTGAAAAATAAGATTGTTGTAACTTTCACATTACTAA
Source organism: Neckera pumila (assembly GCA_963969595.1). Lineage (NCBI taxonomy): Eukaryota > Viridiplantae > Streptophyta > Bryopsida > Hypnales > Neckeraceae > Neckera > Neckera pumila. The sequence goes on from OZ018409.1 coordinate 10,794,702, forward strand.
TTCAAATGAAATGAATCAAAGCTGCACATATAGACAAAAAGAAGATGTATAAGAAAAAATTTTAAATTTTTTTATTTCAAGTCTTTGTGGATTTCTTTTTTTGCTCAACGATGTGAAATTTATGCTTATGATGGCATAACTTTTGCTCTAGGGCACCGATTGAAATAAAAATTATATTGCCGCAAAACTAATAAGTTTTTTTATCTTGTGGGAAAGTTTCTAGAAAATTCACCAAAAATTGAGGTCATCCAAACTTGCTCAAAGTTCATTTTGTTCCTCAAAGGGACAATGGTCATTTAGGAATTAAACAAACTTGGATTACCTTGTAAGAACTACAGTATCTCACTACTAGAATATTCAATTTTTCTATTGATTTAGTTGCATTGATTTGGTTCACTTTTCTGTTGAATTTTGTCCAAATTAACACATTGCTGTCTAAATCTAGAAATGATCTAACCTAGAAATGGTGTCTTTTCTATAAACCTTAGCTAATCCTTATAAGTTTTTCAAATCGTACTCAGACCAATAAAAAGGCCATTCAGTTATTAACTTAAGAAGTTAATCACTTTAGAAATTATTCGGGAAGTTCTTGAATCCAATGGTCAAAATTCAATTGGAGGAAATCAATACATGTGGTAGCTCATCCAATAAAATCTCTACTATGACACCGAGACTTCTATTTGAGGTTAAATTGCCCCAAGACAATCCACCAAATCTAGTTGGACAACCATCTAGCCAGTTGAACTTCCTCCGAGCAATGGCAAATTTGGCAAATGTTGTGATGGTTTCCTGAGGACTACCTATTAGTATAGTTCTTGATTTAGATCCTTACAATATGCCTAGGCACCTCCCACGGTTCTCAAGACTTCTCCATAAAACCCATCCAACCACATATAAGATAATTACATCTAAAATCGCACACTTTCTAAAATTGTAGACCGAATATTCTTGCCTAAAATGTACTCTCACTATTCATATGACTCTATAATCGCTTTTAGGTACATCTATTCTCAGCACTTTGAAAATGTGTAGTTTATTCATATGGTGTCCAAAAAATACATTCTAAGAGAATATAGAATCCCTTTTTTACTACCAATGGGATCCCACAAAAAAAAATTCAATATGATATTGAAAACCATGCTGAATCATGCTGAATTGCTTAACTATGCAATTTAAGGTTTAGTTACCTTAATATTCACACTTTTGTCTGCAATCTCTAACATTGTTATAACAACTACCACTACTTTTGAATCAATTAGCACTACCACTTCAAAACTTCCTACCAATATAAAAGATTTTGGCTGTGCTTTAGTTCTCTGATTTGGTTACATGATGGACCACAACTCGTACTTTGCAAGGCTTGTATCTTCTATCTATACCTTAAATGAATTTGTTTGTTTATTATAGTGATACCTCCAAAATTCTGCGTCCCCATGGTTGCGTTTTTGGTACCATTGGAAAGCTCTCTGCAAGGAGGGGTGCATAGGCTTGGTTTTGTGGCATTTGGGCCTATAGTGTGAAAGTAATTGAATAGGGCATACTATATATCTGGTAATTGGCAATTTATGGAATTGGAAGGACAAAATGTACACTTGTAGTTTTGGTAGTTCAGAGATGTAGTTACGTCTGCTTGTTGGAGCTAATGTGACGTGCATGCTACTTGGTTCAATTGTAGTTGTGCAACCAGCTACTAGAACTGTATGGAATGAGGGAGGCTATGAGGTGCATGTCTTGATGTGTTTAAAAGAAGACTAGGAAAATGGGCAGGTTTCAGGTCTCTTCCCCCAAAATCAGTTTTTTTGTTTTGTTTTTGGATCAATGCTCTTGTGGCCTTTCTTTGAAGAAGGTTCTAAGTTTCTTGGCTCCTTCATTTTGGGAGTTTGAATTGAATGAGGCCAATTTTGAATATGTGATTTTTGTATACAATTTTTGTATGTGTTGGCTTTGCTCGACAAGTAAAATGAGATTTTAGAAACATTGTGGTAACTGTGCAGGGCCATGATTATGGTCTAGCAATTTTTAACATATTTACCCTCTTTTTTCCCTATAGGCTTGAAGCTGCCCAAATTTTTTTGGGGGGAAATTGGGCATTTAATTGCCCAAGTACAAAAACACAGCCCAAAATTGTTTGCCTAAGCCGATGTACAATTCATGGTTCATCATATGAAAATTTGGTTGCGTCAGGTTGAGTGTCTTTCGAAAGAGGATCCCAGATTCTCAATTGGCAGATGTTTTCTGTCGCCATTTGAATGAATTTATGGATTTCTGAAATGATGAATATAAGTGAAGTCAAAATCAATTCCATGTACATTTTAGGAACAAGCTCTGACATTCCCTTCTGGCTCGAGTGGCTTGAGTGAATGTCCATGGATCCATGAATGATTCATTTGTGATTTTGAATTACGCTAGTTACTGATGTGCAAAATTAGCTTCACTAAAAAAAAATTGTCAGAAATTAGTACAATCCAGGAATTACATCCTGTGCTAACTGGTAGTGTCATTTTGGTCAATTAGTGTCATATGCTCAAGTAGGAAAATTCAGTGCCCCCCTAGAGTTTGGGATAAATTGTGTAGTTCAAATACTGCACCCCAATGGTGCAATAGCGGTTCATTCGTGGAGGGCCAAAATTAACCCGGATTTGGACATAGTCTGCAACTGTTGCTCAACTGGGGTCGATGAAACACCCAGTCATAGATTCTACCATTGTCCTAGAGCATATGAAGTTTGGGACTATGCTCAATCAATCTTACAACACTTACTAAATGAACAACCTGTGATGGGTCCTCATGTGCGTTTCGACCATACACTATGTATTTTTGGCTCGACTTTGCCTCAGCAATTCCATGACATTCGAATCATCTGGTCCCTATTGAGAGGATTCACTTTGGCTTATCTGGATTGCTTGGAACCAAAAGATGTTTTCTCACACATTGTGGCCATGTGGTCTCCTGCAACAAGCGCTATGGGACTCACTTCTTGACTCGGGCAGAGCGGCGTTACTTAAGGCTCAAACAACCGCTAGGCTCCAACCTCACCTTGCAACCTTTGCGTGGCTCAAATTTGATAACATCTAGCTCCATTCCAAGTTGTTAGCATTGAGGGAGGGTGGCATTATCAGGTGGCAAGGGTGTGGCCCTCCTATTTGTAGTTTTACCTAGGGTTCTTTGATTTCTTTGGTCCTTTTTGCTCATATTCTCTTCATTGTCCAACCTCACGACTTGGCTGTTTTGTATTGTGTTTTCTTTTAATGCAGTGGGTTCTCCCCATTTGTTAAAAAAAAAAAAATATTGCACCCCACACTAATCAAGAAAACTTGCACTGATTTGAGAATTAAGCCCGAGTCTGCACTGTTCCGTTTGCTTCGTACACGTGATGAAATGCAAAAGAACGACAATACTACCCACAAACCTACAGAAAGTATCAATGTCGTGGCATTCTGTAGAAAGCGAATGCTCCTCGATGGGTACCCAAGTTGTCAAGCACATCGTTCTGTATCATACTCTAACTGCAATACAGAAATTGAAGATTGGCACTATTGATACGAAAAGAGGTGAATTTTGACATAAAATAGACAATACCTGTAATACAAATCATATTTCCAAGCAACCCTTCAGCTATACACCAAGATCCAAACCATTCAATTTCAGAAGATAAATAGATTCGGAAATGACACTTGGTAGTTTATATCGACGATACCCAGAATTACATACCGTATCAGAGTTCAAATGCTGCGAAGAATACAGATGGAAGTGGCTGCCAGCAAGTGAGTGGAAGCACTTTGAGCTCACCCCGTAAGACACCTGGCCTCTACGTGCCGAACTCTCCTGTCAGGCTTGGTTTTGGAATGGTCGAATTATAATCGTCAGCTAACTTGACCTAGAACTGTGTAGGACAAAATTTAATCCCAGTGTATCAGCCAGCAAGACAAATGGGGCACTAGTAAGAACATAGCGCAGTAAAAGAACTAACAACGCAATTGCTTTCACCAATTTCAACGAGCATCACCAACAGGTTTGAGTCCGTTTCCCTGCATAACACCCAACTCGCACTTCAGCAGTTGATAATCAATGTGTCAGTCACTTCAAAACCTCAGTCCGGCTTTAATCAAAAACACTGCTGGACCATTCAGCCTGGGAAATAAATAAGTTTCCCCTGCTGCTTTCATGAACTTTCTAAATCTTTCAATGAAACCATATGCTCAAAGCTGGATAAAGGCAGAGGCATCTTCTTTGCGCTAAACGAATTCTGCGTCTACTAGAATGCCCTTCTAGAGAGCTAAAGCTGCAGCCACCATGCAAGACAATCCATCAAGAACAGCGAATCTTAGTCAAGGTTCGTCGCTTTACTTCAAGAAGGTGCATCAGCCCCCTCCAGCTGTATCCATATCTACGGAGTCCACACCCTCCTTAAATGTAACACGCAATCGCAAAACCCCAGTCAATCTTCTGTCATTTATATTCAGTACCCCTGATGTCTTGCCATCCATTAGCCCCAGGAGGGGCAGCGGCAAATTCGGTCTGGTCATTTCCTCCAAGACAGGAGGAGCCTGCATGTAGAGGTTATCACCGTGATATGATACGCTTGGTTTTGACAACTTCAATTTGAATCTTGTATCCTTCAATAGTTGATCTATGAACTGCAAGAAGTGATCAAAGTCAAAGATAGTTTAAAGGCACAGTTGAAAGGTACGGCGACAAAACGAGATCAGAACGTAGCAAACATATTCTATCACAATCTATCATTGCTTTAGGACACACGCTGGAAAGCAAAATACCTTTTGCAGTGTACAGGTCGTGTCAACCTCAACAGGAACCCCTGGACTGCACATAATGCAGTTGGGATCTTTGTCATGAGGGACAGTCCGCATGTAGATTCCTTCTGTCCCTGTATATCTACAGAAAACCAGGAAAGACAATAAGCCGTGTTATATATCGTGCGAATTCTAAAAGACTTATTTTGAGTCAAATATAAGAGAGACTTAATATGTCCAGCATCACGTATCAGCAAATTCGCTAAATAGGAAATCATTTTGAAAGGAATAGTTTGAATAGGAACGTGAAGCAATGTATCAGTGAATAGTTACATACTGCATGTAAACGTCCATGCCTGTGCTGCACATAGTTGCTATCTTGAGGGTTTCCAAGGCACATGTAGCCGCTACAATGGCATTTGTTGAAGCAATAGCTGGCACAATATTCTTGACGACCCCCTGGTACAAGACATTCAAGAGCCTTGAATACGCCAATAACAAGCTAATAAACTTAACAAATAACAGAATCACCAGGGCTGAAGTGCAGACCTGAGTTAATGAATATGTGATTCCAGTGATATTAAATTGCTCTCCTCGCTTCACAGCCTGCACTTGGAAATCTCAGAAAATCATCAGTAGATAGCCAAATACAACCCTTAACATAATTAAAACTAAGAGCCAGATCGTAGAATCAAAATCATCATTAAATTAATACCAATTTGAGAGATTCTTGCCAATTAAGGCAGAATTGTAGAATATAACTAGGCCAGAACAGATTTTTGTGTAATGAACCAAAGGCAACCTCGGATACTGAGCACGCATACATATATCAGAAGAAGAAACCTACCTGATCATATATCCACTTCATATGCTCAGGGTTGTCTGCGTCAAAAGACTCTCCTTGTCGATCCTGCAGTTACGAAAATATTCATCTCAAATAGTCCACGATAGGGTGGCTAAAAATTCAAGTAGAAGAGAAGAGCTGTGTTCCTAGTCAAACTGGAAATATTATACCAAGGCAATGACTTGATATTAGACAGAGTGCGGGTAGACACTGATCTCGACAGCCCTACCTGACCCCATTGGATAAGGTGAGCATACTCAATGCAGTGAGCAGGTGACCGAGGAGTCTCCGCTAAAGTGCACAATGGAAATGTGATTTGAGGGGGAAACAGCCAAAGAGAACAATGGAAACAAGGTGTCAGCCCTGGGAAAATAACCCGGGCATGGCCTTTAAACCCCTCTGTGCCTCCATCTACCAAAGGCTTAATTGTTGAGAGGTCCGGTGAACCATCTTCTTCATACTCTTCACATTCCCAAAAGATATCAATAGAACACCGAATCAGTATGAGAGACAATAACAGATGTCGAAAAGAAGAGAAATTTTAGTAAAGGAAAAACACGCAGCCATACAAAGCAGAAAGTACTCCAGATTGCAAGAAGCAAAAGACACACTAGAAAGGGCATATCATCATACAAGTAGCAACGTCGAGCAAGCAACCGACCTTGGTGAATAGCAACATGAATGAGAACCATAACAAGAATTGCCTAAAGAAACATAGTAATTTCCAAACATGTTCCCAAGAAATGACGTCCAACCTAAAAATCCACAGACGACGGAGTTGATGTAGCTGCGAGCTTCAAGGGAATCCAGGCCCAAGACGATGATTTGGAAGTCTTGATAGAAAGAGATGTCTTTCTCTTCTATTCTGCAAAAATGAGGGACCACTGTGACACCCTTTACTCTTTGCATCACCCTTTCTGCAGCCACCTCGGCCTTCGGCTTCCCAACATCCTGCATCCTGCATAAAATAGTAGAGTTAAAATAAATAATATCTTCCGTGGCTAAATTGTGGTGGTACCAACACAGGCTCCTTGTAAAGTAGAGATCAGACAATCGTTAGGAATGTCTTCGCCACTCCAAACCTGTGACTCGAAGGATCGAAACCGCGAACAGAAGAAGTACCCAGAATGAAGAAATTGCATTAAAACTAATATTCATTAAAATGGCGTGTTTCAGTGAAATTGACGCAGATTCAGGTGACCCGACTAAAACCTGAGATCTATATCAGTCCTAGTTTTAGATTTCTCAACACCAGAATGTCAATTTTGAACGCTCTGAAACAAGTCATTTTAAAGATTATAACCATCCTTGTCGAAAACACGGAAAGAATTTATAGAATTCATTGGCGCCTGTCCTCATGCTGGATCAATTCCTACATGAAACGCACAAAAAGCCCTAAACGCTCTAGCAAGGAATATGTGAAGTCATCGTCTCGGGATTAATATATGATTAGTTATTATAAAAATCCCAATTAAAGTGCCAAATCACCAGCATATAAATTTGTGCAGGGGGCTTACAATTCGTAAGTAAAAACTTAAAATAGTTGGTACACAAGGTTATTTAATCAATTCTAGTACATAGAAGTCATTCTTGTATAAAAAAAGAATCCGCCATCCAGTAGGACTACCATTATTGAAATTGTGCAGGTACATGTAGCACAGGGGAAGCAGTTGGGAATACAAACCTAAATAGGAATTGTCGATTCAGATTGGACACATCGATAGTATCCATATCAATAACATCGATGTGGCCGAAACCAGATAGGGCCAGATCTTTAAGAAGCTCACATCCGAGCCCCCCTGCTCCGATCACCAGAACTCGCAAGTCATTTTGCAACGACTCAAGAAGCTGCAACGAACCAAGGGGCACTTCTAGCTAAGAAAGATTTGCACCAAAAATAACATATGCAGATATTAGAGAGATAAATGTAGGAAGTTAGAAATTGAATTTAGACAGGATAAGCACCAGCCACGAACTCTATATAACAAAACAATAAGTTGCACTCTTTGTCGACAAATTCAAATTTTAGCACAAAGGACAGTAAACGATTACATCTGTCATCAGTATTAAATACCATTCAAAAACAGAATAGTATATATCCAGTAATACATTATCAGGAAAAAACAATTTCGACTGAAAAATTACGTCGATATTATAAAGTGGCACTTGAAGTTTTCCCGCTTCAATTGTGACCATGCCCAAAGTAACCCCACCTAATTGCGACACCTACCTAAATGCGACATTCCAAAACCTTGCATGATGCACAATGAGTACATGTTGGTTATGAGAGTGTAGACAACCTACTCATGTCGGTTTTACATAAGTAAAATTCTGACACGTTACAACTTTTGCAAATGGCATCCTAATAATGTATTCTCCAGTACGTTGGATTCTCATTGCTTTGATAACAAAAATATTTAAAAATCTGAAAATTCTAGTAGCGTAAACTAGGTTCAGTTATTGAAGTGTAGCAACTAAGTGTGCCTATCTATTACAACTCGTCTCCCTGTCGAACACTAACATCCCACAATACCCAAAAGCATCCCCGCAACCCTAACATATGACAACTAGAGAAAAAGTCATAACGTCTATGACTTAACCCTAAACGTGACTTCATTTGCAGTACCAGAAGCTCACATCCGCAAGGTCGTCTTAGAAGTATTTTTTTCTCCAAACAGACCTGTCAATCGGAAATTGACGCGATCATTCTACAGCTCAAGCTGGAGAAAAATATACTCAACCCTAATTCATGATAAAGTTGACTACTACGACTTAATCCTAAATGCGACCATCAATTGCGGTAACTGAAGCTCACATACGGAATTGCTATTCAAAAGAATTTTCTATTTGAAAGCGGACCAGTCAATCAGAAATTGAAGTGTTGAACTCGGAGATTGATGAAACCACTATCTGCTGATGGCGCAGGCGAATCCCTCGTTCGCTTGCAATGGAGAACTAGCTCAGAAGTGAGGCTATTTCTCAATCGGAAATTGACGCGGTCTCTCTCAACTCCACTAGAGAAAAACCTCAACCCTAATTGTTGACAAACTCATGACTATTATGACTTAACCCTAAACGCGACCATCAATTGCAGTAACTGAACCGTACGCAACGGATGGTTTCTCCAAAGAATTTTTGTTCAAAAACGGACCAGTCAATCAGAAATTGATGTGCTGAACTCGAGGATTGGTGGAATCGCTATCTGCTGATGACGAAGGCGATTCCCTCGATCGTTTTCAGAGGAGAGCTAGGGCACAAACGAGCTCAGAAGTGAGGCAATTCGAGGTGGAAAAGAACGACGAAATTTTTTACCTCAGGGCCAGGCTCGAAGCCAGGGCCGACGAGGTTGCCGGGGCGCAGCAGGAGACGATCAAGGTCAGCCCAGCGCGTGGCATGTGAGGCAGCCATCGCTGGCGATCTTCGGAGTGTTGCAACTGCGGCTGCAAGCCCACGCATACAAAACAACAAGTCTTCCTTCTTCCATGCCTTTCCGTCTACGACTATAAACCGTACTGGACAAGAACATACACGCGACCTCTTTAATATCACACTCTCTAATATCACAACTCCGGAAACGTTATTTCCAATGGTACATCAGTGCAGATAGATACATTAGATGATATTCAGGGGTCTTGGAGGGCCGTTTCAGGCCCATTCCCTGATCTGCCCAGATATAGTGAACGTCGGTACGGAGTATCAGAATTTAAAAAATAAAAATAAATTATCAAAAATATCATTTTAAGAATTTTTTTTTTTTTTTTTTTTCAAAATTTGACGTGGCAGTCGCTGTGCCACGTCAGCCAGCTGCTGCTGCTGCGTTCCCGCAATCTAGGAACACAACTGACAGCAGGGAAACTCGGAGCCCTCCAAGACCCCCAGATCCCATCTAATGAGAACTCCGGTCTTCAAAGAAGGCCGACGTGAATTAAGTGTCTGTTTGTAATGACAATGAGCCAATGTCGAGTGGATCAAGGGCCATTGATGCAAAACTACTCTTCCCTTTCGAGAATAGACATTTTAGTTACAAGTAACCAAAACTAAAAGTAACCAAGATTAACAAGTATGTGGGTATGCATTATATGTGCAATGGAGAGGGTTGTTAAAACAATTTCTTATTCAATTGGGAGTGGTTGGTTGTTTTCTATTTTTCTTTTATATAGGATGATTGATCCAGCATATTGTATGGCAATGGTGTTGATTGCTTTAAAAGTATGTTTCAAAGCGGTTTCGGGTAGGTTGAGTTTGTTTTCAAGAAGTTTCATTGATCCCCTAGCTCCTGCGGTAATGACAATAAGTAGGTCCACATTCCATCCTTGGGCCATAATGTTATTGATTAATGGTCGGTACTATTGGATTTTGTTATCTATTGTTATTTGTGAGAATCGATCATTTGTGTATGTGAATTCTATGAACTGTATAGTGATATTGTTATCTGGGGTAGTTGGTGGATTATTTTGGTATGGAAGTCCTTTAACACAGAGGATGTTCGGTTTGAATCTAGCATTACAGTGTCATCTTTGTCTTTCGCAAGAGCAAGGTAAGAGCCATGAAGGGACAATATTTTCTTGTGGATTGTTGTTGAATGTACCTGCATTCATTAGGATATAGAATCTACTTTTTTTGTTGGATATAATTAGCTCACGTAGTTCTCATACTGCTTTGTTATGTCTTTTTGCTCTGAGAGCGTGGATATGTTGTTGATTACATTTTAGAAGTACATGGAGCTATGTGTCTATATCTTGTGATCTATGTATAGAGCATGTGATTCATGGAAATCTTTCCAAACCAAAAAATAGTTGTTTTCTAGCATTTTCTATATATTGCCTAGTGCGGAATTTTAATAGACTTGTTTTTTGTGAATTTGTTATTTCAAAGTTGGACCAAAATTCATTAGAGAGGTCATTATCTATATCAGGATTGAATGTCCATTTGCTAATGTTAGGAAATCTTTGTGCATGTATTTCTCTGTTTTTATCATGATCTTATTTATTGATGTATGTTTGTAGGCATCTAACTAGTCCTTTATGAGTTCGATGGGCTGGGCCTGGCCATTTGTCTTTTTGGTAATAGAATGGTGTAGTGTGCGCAAATTCATATGGTTTAGAGGCAAATTTGTATTCCTTTGTTGTACCATTTTTGGCAAGTTTGTCTGCATTTTCATTACCTACAATATTAATGTAGACTTTGACTTTGGAGATTGTTGTGATTTCTATTCAACTCTGAAGCATTTCTAATATGGTTTTACCAGCATGGTTGCGATGCAGTGTAGGGTGTTTTAGTTGTGTATTAATTACATACAGACAATTTAGACAATCAATGAATATGTGTGCTGGTTCATTTGAATAACTTGTAGTGATTATACAAAGTGTTTTATGTATGGCCATTAGCTCAGCTCTAAAACAAGTTTGTAGGCCTGGTAGTCTTTTAGAGATTTGGATTTCTTCTTTAGATGGATTATATATACCATATCCCGCTTTTCCACGTATCTAGTGGCCATTTGAATGTTGTTTTGGTGGTATAAATGATCCATCAATGTAATAGCTATATTGCACTGGGAATTTGAGTTGGGAGTTATTTGTGTATGTTGGTAATGGTGGCATATGTATATTTATTAGGTTGTGATTGTTTTTATATGTGAATTTACTCCAATTGGTGTTTTTGCTCACCACTACATTATTAGGTGTAGGAGGAGCAATCTGTATGTGATATTGTGGTATTTGCATATCTTGGAGGATCAATAAAAGAGAATTTATTTGGTTGGATGGGCCGATATTATGATTTTGGTGGTATATACAAAGAATGTGTATTGCAAGGGATTTAGTATATGGCCGTTTATTTAGTTCAAAGAGGATTGTTGGTTCTTCATATGTAATAGTGTCTGCAGCAAAATAGACAATAACGTGTGTATCGTCAAATGGTCTGGTATATGGTGAAAAGTTTTGGTACCAATTTATATCTGGTATGACTAGTATAGTTATAATGTTTTGATCATTTTTGGCTGCTAATCTTGCCCAGTGTAATGCTTGTTGGGTTGTCTCCTCATTATGAAGGTGGGCAAAACCAATACCTTTCCATCTGTATTCAAAGGGTTTGCCAAGGGAAACAAATATTATGTCTCTGTCAAATTGAGAGTAAAATTGCGTGATTTGTGTGGAGTAGTTAATTGGTGAGGAGAAGTATGAATGAGATATGTTAAATGTTGATGTTATGGAATGTAGTATATTTTGTGGTAGGAAGTGTGGTGATGTCTTAAATGATTTTTTTTTGGATTTTTTATATTTGTATCTTTGATAGAGCCATATGATTTCAATTTCAAATGATTGTGTGGGTGGTACTAGGCTATTTATGTTATATATAGCAATGTGATATTGTTTTTATAGCCATTGTAATCTGGTAATTGGGATAGTAATGAGGTATTTACCAGTGTCTAGATATAAGTGTGTTTATTCATTTTGTGTTATTATGGTGTATTTATTTGTTGATATGTCTTTTTCTAGGTTGCATTCGGTAGTGGAGATAAATGTAAGTGCGATTATTGTTGTTGGTGGAATGAATCTTATATCTCTAGGTTGTTTGTGGTTGAGGTTTATTGTGATGATGTTATTGTAGTGTTTGTGTTGTTGTTTTGTATAATATTGTATTAAGAAAGTGATGTTGTGTGTTATTATTGTTGGTTGATTAAGCGGGAAAAGGTCTCTTTGTGCAGTGCAGTGCATGTTAAACTGCTTATGGCTTTGTATTCTGAAACTTGATTTTGGCATCAAAAATTGTATTTTTTCTATTTCATGAAAATCTAAAAAATAAAGTATTTTAAAAACTTAATTTCAATTGTCTTTGAAAATTCCTAAAAATGAACACGTTTATTTGTAGTTTGAAGTTGAGAATACTAAATATAAAACAAGAAATTTTTTAATACAAAATTTTTGGAGTTTTGGAGTTTTTATGCTCGATTTGTATTTGCTATGAATTTCCTTCAATTTTCTCTTAAAGTCACATTAATTTTCAGATTTTCAGAAAAATATCCGAAATTTTTAGAACACAATTGAAGATGTGTGTTTCATCTTCAAAAGATAGAATTGAAAACTTCCTTCATATATACATATATTCATATACCATTTTAACTCCTAAAAGCCTAAGGGGTTTGGACAAAATACAAATGTATTATAAAATATAAGTTCTAAGACTTTTTTGAAGTTTGCATCAAAGAAGATAATGTGAAGCACAAAAAATAGAAAGCATCTGTACGGTCAAATTTATAAAATTATTTTTAGATTTTTTAAAAATGAATTTTGAAGATATAACTTCAAAAATTCACCAAAAATATAATTTCTATTTTTAGCATTTGAATTTTTTTTTGGATTGGTCAAAATTGTGGTTTCTATTGATTCGTGAAAAAATGCATGAGATCTAGTAATGAAAACACCAATACTCTCCCCATATAGTAAATTTTTCAATACTAAGCAAAACTAGACACTTTGTGCTATTTCTCTTATAGTTTTTGTTTGACCGTAGCAATTTAAGTTTTAAGTATAAACATTGATAGACAACCCAATCTTTTGCAAAAAATAAAAAATAAAAAATAATTTATTTATTTAGTTTTGCCCGACAATTTGTCCGAAATTGGGCAGCAACCATAAAATGGTCGCTTGAGCACTTAGGGATTAAAAACTCCATTTGGCTTCAGAAGTCCTTCTGATTTCTCTCAAATTCTCCAATGGACTTCAATTCCATTTGTTGCAGGCACTTCTATTCTTTAAAAAATACAATAACTTATCAGTATCGCTCTCTTTTCATGAAGATCCTCCTTCATGGCGGCAGGTGTGAGTCTTTATTTATCCACCCTTGGTAAATAACCGAGCACAACCAAGCTCTAGTTTTTGTGTGTTTTTTTACCAACCTATTGGGTGCCTAGCGTCAATCCATTGTGCCTTCCAAGCAATGGATCTTTTCGAAGTTCCTAAACATCCACAATGTACAAGAAAATCATATAAATGCAACAAGTTATAACTTCTATTCTAATTACTTCAACCAAAAGAGGTCACAATGATTTTGAGATAGAACTAGTTATAGTTTGAATTTAGCAATTCTAAGTGATAGAACACCTCATGCCATTTCCAAAAACATAAAATATGACCCTATCCCATTTTTTGAGCAAAAGATATTGATAGATGAAGTTTAGCCATTCCGGGGCTATTTAAGCTTAATCCACACTTTCGGACGTGTTCCCTAAGTTAAGTAATCTTAAAATTTAAACCCTAATTCTAAGTAGTCAAATCCTACTTAAGTTCTAAGTTGGACTTGGATGAACTAATCCAAGTTGATTTCATTTGTTTCCTAACCTAAACTCATCTTTTGATTTCTCTTAGGATTTTTGGTCTTTCTCAAAGTTTGAATCACTTTTGGATTACTTGAAGCTCTTACTTTAGGATTCTAATACTAAATTCTTCCAAGTTAAATTGTTTTTCATCCACTCTCAAGATTTTATTGGGCCTCACCTTGTAGATGGCTTCTCTAAACTTCCTCATTTTTTTCCCCACATTTCAAGTGGTTCCTTAGGTGGTAGAATTTCTCACCCGCACTCAAGATTTTATTGGGCCACACTTTGTAGATGGTTTCTCTAAACTTCCCCATTTTTTTCCTCACCATTTCAAGTGGTTGATTAGGTGGTAGAATTTCTCACCCACACTTAAGATTCTATTGGGCCACACCTTGTAGATGGTTTCTCTAAACTTCTCCATTTTTTTCCTCACCATTTCAAGTGTTTCCTTAGGTGGTAAAATTTCTTAGGCACACCCTATATTTTTTTTTGGTGGTAGAATGTCTTCTGTACGCTCTCTTTACTTTTTGCACATGTCTTCTAAATTGTTGTGCAAACTTTTTATTTCCTAAATCTTTATCAGTAAATTTTGTTTTGGCAATACCAATGACTTGTTCCCATCTTTTTGGTGAATTTGAACCACTAAAATCCCAAGCACGTCTGGGTCTTTTTAATGTTTTTGGATAAGAATATGAAAATTTTCACCACAACAAAATAATGAGGGACCACAAAGTCTTCATGGGAAAAGAAAAAATACTTCTTTGCTTGATAAATTCATCTTCAAGATGAGTTCTAGCTAATTTGGGGCCTTTGATTGCAAATATGAATTCAGAATTTTCTAATTTTTTAGTGGGAGTAAATAAAAAATTTCAGCATTTCCCTGTAAGCTCTGGGGCCAGCACTCTAACAAAATACTAACATAGGCCCCCAAGAACCCTCTTTCCTTACCTTCCTTAGAGCATCCCCACCCGGCTTGCAAAATGCAAGCCAGGTTGCAAGCCTGGCAGTCCATTTTGCAAGCCGGGGAAGAAGGGTCGCCCCATCCATGGCCTCTTAAGAGGCCATCACCATCCAATGAGCTACGTCCACATTCACGGATCATGTCCTTGTTTTTTGGAAAAGTGGAAAAGGTGCTTGTCTCATGCGGTTTGCAAGCCAGTTTGCAAGCCACCCTTTGGCTTGCAAAAGAGCCCGGTTTTGCAAGTCACCGGAGACTTTTGGCTTGGCCTCTTAACAAGTTCATCCATTATGCAAGACGGGTGGGGCAATTTTGCAAGCCTCTCTTAATAAGTCATCCAATATGCAAGACGGGTGGGGATGCTCTTACCCTCCTTCCATACCTCACCTATGTGGATGTGCAGGTGCATGGGACGGAAGGAGAAGAGCTGATTTGATGGAGCAATTGGCGGGCGCTGCAACGACGGAGTGGACACGTGGTGCCAAGCAAATCCAAGACAATTTTGACATGAGCTTGAAGCAAGGACGCCAAGTCACCTCAATTCTCTAACAGCAACGTCCTTGTGCCCATCCATTTGCCCTCTCTTGCGGCAGGTTTTGGGCTCTCCATGTCAGTGAATTGAAATTGTTATTAACCTCCTAGAATTTGTCAGAGTGAGAATGAGCGGGTTGAGTTCCACGATCCAGCATTCGAGGGTTGTCCCAAACAGTGAACCATGCACAGAACACTGTGGCTACATTTTTGGTCCCAAATTATGAGATTTTCTTATTTTTTTGCAAGGATCATTTTTTGTGGTTAAGTACGTGCATATCTTTGTGTCCACCATTCAGATTTTTGATCGGAAGTGATTTGAAGGAAAAATTCATTGATGGAAAAAGTGCTTGTGTATGCAAGTTTTGCCAAACCTATATCTATTACAGGGCAATTTTATATATGTTCTATACGTGCCGTGACTTTGAAATTTTTTGAGCATATTCCTAACTCATATAAAAATCCTAATCCAAGGAGTAACCATTGAAAAGGAATTATATACATGGAAAACATAGCAATGTAAGTGTAGCTGCCCGAAATTTCTAGAGTAGAAAAAAAAGAAATACCAATTTTGAACCCTTAGATCTCATTCACCTCTTGGAATTTACCGGTGAAAATTGGTAGGTAGGTAAATAGTGAAGGCAAGTTCAACATCTTATGGTTGGAACCAAAAAAAAAATATTTTATTTGTTATACTCCTCATAGTAGACAAACACCCCTTTTTTGACTACCTTCTTCTAAAGCACTCCCAATACATTTAGGGGTTAAGGGTTAAATATTTTATTATATGCTTAGAGAAGCTACCACTTTCAAATTAAATATTTTGTGTAGACAAGTTGTCTAGGAAAATGAATCCAAAGAAGCACCACCATTTTGGACGTTTTTTCATCAAAAAATAAGCTTGTGAAGTTAAATATTTTATGGTTGTTGCAAAAAACACTTGTCCTTTTGGATGTCCCCTTGCCCTTGGACAGGTAATTTTTTGCTCATAACTTTTTCATCTTATATCCTTTTTCTATAAAATTGGAATTGAAGGTACATATAAAAGTTTCTAACATTGAATAATTTTTTCAGATTTTTCAGAATTATGATACTATTTTTAAACTGCCCCTAATTAGATGTCTACTTTGGCCATTTTGGGGGGGTTTAGTACTATTTTTGAACCAAAAATGCAAATTTGAAGGTGAAAATTGGAAGACAAGGAGTTCTTCTACGGTTACACAAGCCTACGAAGAGGTTTTCCAAAAATAGTAAAATGTCCACCTTCCACATGTGCTCAAAGTGCACTACCTTTGCGCATGTTTAGAGGGTACAAATTTTTTTTCCCAAAGATGAAAATACTTGAGTAGAAGCATCTTTATGTAAGGAAAAATGGATTTTTTTTTGAGAATTTTTTGAATTTTTGAATTACTTTCTAAAAATAAAATCCCAAAAGGTCTATTTTCTTGCCTTTTTCAATACTCTTTGACCGTGCATAACTCTTAGAGATAAATTTTTCTAGGTTTGAAATTTTCACACATTCACTTTTCAGAATGTTTACAAATTATCCATATTTTGTTTTATTTTTAAAAATTTATTCCAAAAGCCACAGTACTCCAGTACTAAGGCCGTTTTGAGCCAAAATTGTTAAGTGTTTCTTGCAACTACCCTTTATTGTATGCTTAGAGAAGCTACCACTTTCAAATTAAATATTTTGTGTAGACAAGTTGTCTAGGAAAATGAATCCAAAGAAACACCACCATTTTGGACATTTTTTCATCAAAAAGTAAGCTTGTGAAGTGCAACTGCCCTGTTTTTTGCAGGGCCAATAAAATGATTTTGTAAATTTGAGTGCCTATATCTTACAATCCACACTGTGGAAATTTCTGAAATTTTTACCACATGTTCTCAAGTCAGCATACTACAAGATCCTTTGGTTACATGTGTCAAAAAAAAAAAAAAATTTCCAGAAATTTGGTACTTGTACTAAAAATGGCAGTTTTTGAGCATTTTTGTTAAAAACTTAGTCATGGAACTTTAGGGGTTAAAATTTCTAAGCCTTGCATTTCCATAGCAATGAAGGAAGCTCCTCGACGCTTGCTGTTTTGAGCATGAAGTCTTCTAAAGGCAGGCTACAAATGAGCGTATTCCATTCCCTACACTCCGATATCAACAAAGACCCGGCACAAGCACGAAGGACAAGCACCTTCTCTCCAACCTCCAAAGGCAGTCTTTCCCATACAGCAGCATTCATATCCATTGATCCTGTGCATCAATTATGTCACATGCAAGGATTAATTATTTACTACCTGAACCCACTATGTAGCCCAAGATGTAGCCCGAGATGTAGCCCTAGATTTAGCCCTGATTACACATTTGTAGAAGTCAACAAAATTCAATTATTTTGGCAAAGCTTGTTCAATTAAGATTTAATTACACATCACGCCTTACCCAAAATTCAACGTAGTAGTGATCAATACTATGGACTACAGTTTGACAAAAAGAGACTGAAAAACTACAAACCAAACTCAGCATAACTGTAAATCATAACCTTGCTGGCTTGCTTATTTGGCCTGGAAACATATCATCAAGGCTTCCGTAGCTATGGCATTGATTGTTAGGCCAACATCACCGAGAGAGATGAGGAACAAGGAATCCACAGTGCCACCATATATAGTTTACCAACATCCAGAATAGCCTCCGACCACTTTTGTTTCTCGAAAACCCATTACAAAAGTTTTCAGGCCTCAAGAAGGCTGTTAGTTCTATACCCCCCCTTTGCAATTTCGGTGCAATTAAAGAATTTTTTTTAGACTAAAAAATTGATCTGATGTGGCACTACTTGTGCCACATCAGCGCCATGTCAGCACATCCAAATATTTTAATATTTTTTTTTTTTTTTGAATTTTTTGAATTTTTTGAATTTTGTTTTTGTTTTTGTACTTGCACTGCCGGGGTGCCGAAAATCAGAAACTGACGGCCTTTTGTAGGCCTCAGAATTTTTCTAATGCAATACAATCTCACAGTCACCCACAATGAAACTCACTCTATTTATTTTCAAGTTGAAGACTGAAATTGCTTCAGTCTATTGATTTGTATTACTTACATCATGCAACTAGCTTGGATTATAGGTAGCTTGGTTGGTATACTTACAAGAAAATTCACGACATACAGGAGTAACAAAGCTAAGGATTGAATTGAACAGTTGAGATTCAAATTCAAATTATAAGAAGAAGACAAATAAGATGTGAGAGAGCAACTTGTCACTCTACCATACACGAGAGGTCTTCAGCACTCAATTGTGTCTCCTGTACTAACTGAGCTACGCAATGTATTTACTACTTAGATGTCTTTCTACATATCATAGAATTTGTAAGGACTCACTAGATGTATTGTGCACTATCTTAGGTCTCATGGTGTTCTAGCTACCAATATACTGTGGTGGTTTAGCTACCAATGGCCCATAATATTCTCTTTATCAATAAGGTGGAGGCATCCATTACTGTTAGTGTACCCTAAATTGATTTTAAAATATAGTTATAAGAAGTTCAAAATTTATAGCTTATATCAATACATAAATGTAAAAAACGTTTAGAGGTACATCATGTATTTGAACTTCACAAATTCTTAGTATATTCATATGTATTCAAAAATTAATCTTATTTTTTTACTGAGCATTGAAAGTTCATGATTTCCAACTGTCAATGTGTTAAAATAATTTCATATGTTGATTCCACCTCAAAGCATGCGGATTTGCTTAAAGTGACAAAAATAGATGCCTCCACCTTACAATTCCATGGTGCTTTGGCTACTATTATCCTAAAGTACTGAGGCTTCTAATGCCCTAATTATACAAGGTACAACAGTTCTCTCAAACTATCCAAAGAGTTGAGGTCAATTAAATTACTGTAAATAATTCAATTCCAACGGAGAATAGATACCCTTGATTAGGTAGAGTGCAAAATAAGACTGGAATGTAAAGTGCTTACACTTGAATAAAATCGTACCTTGCCTAGAAGTAATGATTCCATAACATCTACCAAACAAAACTTTAAATCTCTAGAATTCTTACATATGGTAACCTAATGCCACGTTCTTCATGAATTCACTTGAATTTTAGTAAGTGCTTACCTACAATGTTCTAAAACCATGCTTAATCCCTAGAGGCCCAAGACATTTTTTGGCTCCGAAATCACTAAAAACTGCCATTTCTGTTGCGATCACTCAAGAAACCAAAAAAGACTTTTTTCTTAGAACCTAACCATAAGATCTTGTACTTCACTTGTCTTAGATCATGTGGTAAAAATTTCATGAAGTTTGATTGTACAGATTGGAAGATATTAGCATTTGAAGTTGGAAAAAGAAGTTCTTTTTGAATTGTGGCCTGCAATTTTAGATGACTTTGACGGCCATTTGTAGATTTTTTTGAACTACACACCATTGGGTTAAAAAAGTTTATATTGAAAATTTGAGTTGAGAGTCGGGGAAAAAAATTTAGAATGTCAAAACTTGATTTTCACATATAAAATAATTGTTAAGTAGAAAAAACAACGAGTTGCTTTTTTGACTTTGGGTGGCATAACTTTTGCTCTTGGGCACCAATTGAAAGAAAAATTATATTTTTAGAAAGCTAATGTGATTCTTTATCTTCCAAAAAAAATTTAAAAAACCAGGCTTACATTTCAGGTCACACGAGCCTGTCCAAAATCCCAAGTGTTCCCTGAGGGGACTTTGGGCCTTTAGGGGTTAAAGCCATTCTTCTTCATTTTTAGGTTTCATTATTCATCTCCATTATTCAATCTTAATAGTTTGTTGAGGCGGCATTAGAAACTTATACTATCCTTTGATCTTTAGCTTCAAATGTTGTAAGGCCTTTTATCCATCAAAAAACACTCATTGAATTGCCATTTCTATTGCAAAGAGGAGAATTCTCTTGAAGTATTATTTTAATATCTAGCCATAGGGTCTTGTACTAAACTAATATAAAAATATGTGGAATATATCTTAGAAACAATGACCATGGAGAGTTAAAGCTATTTGTGTTTAAAGTAATATTGAAAATAATTTTTTTTGGCCCCTTAGTTGACTAAATTATTAAGTATTTGACCTTCTTAAATTCCCTAAAGTTCTTTTATGTTTCGAAGCCAAACATTATCTCCAAAATTAATCCTAAACTTCTAAATCCCTAAAGTCAAAGTTGCTATATCTCACAAACTAAAGACTTGTAGGAGGAAAAAACTACACCATTGGATTTGTAGACTCCAAAAATGGTGTGTGTGTGGGGTGTGGGGTGGGTGGGGTGAGGGGTAGGTCTACAAATCCAATGGTGTAGTTTTTTCCTCCTACAAGTCTTTAGTTTGTGAGATATAACAACTTTGACTTTAGGGATTTATGGTTTACTTAAAATTCCCTAAAGTTCTTTCATGTTTAGAAGTCAAACAAAGTTTACTTTACAATACTTGTCTCCAAAGTAAGATCAAAATCTTCATCAATGTTTATTTTTTAACAAATCCAACTATAGGATCCTGTAGTTAACATCATTCCAAAATTTAAATATAAATATTTCCAATGATTGCATATTTAATGTACCTAACCTTCAATACTTGAAGTAGAAGCTCAGACTTTCAATTTGGGGATGTGAATTCAAAGTCCACTTCTTAGAAGTACTTTTATTCCCTTTACTATTAAAGAATTTGATTTTTTGTCACTAAATTTGATTTTGTTGGAATTCAGTGGTTGAATATAATCTTTTTGAACTTAATGTAATGGTTGCATGGAATGGAGTGTGTGTCTCAATTATTTTTAACTAGGAGCCAAAATTTTTGGAGATGTTCTACAAAATGTGTAGATGTCTATGTTAGAATAAGGACATGTTCAATGCAATTTTTAACTTGCAGCGCATTTTTTCAGTATAATAGAAAATAGGTTGAAAACATATGTAAAATATTTTAACCAATTGTTTCTCTATATTATTCATTTTTTTATTCATCTTTAAGAAAATTATAACATTAAAGATGTTATAAAATGAAGGATTAAACTAGTATGCTAATAATTTTTGGAAGAATTTGAAAATTATTAATTCCAATGGTAAGAATGTTCTAATAAGCATTTAATATCCTTTCTTATTTTTTAAATTTGAGATTTTCAAAATTGAGAGCAAAAAATGACTTTATATGTTTTTTCTACCTTTGTTGCCTGCAAAATAAAACTCCTATTTCCTCTGTCTCAAAAACCATATTGGTGTTTCCTTTGTAAAATACAAATGAAACATTGCTATTATTTTGAGAAAGAAGGATAGTAACTTTTACCTCGTTGTTCAAAATTGAATGGTTTACTGGATGTTTTTAATTAGATATCAATCTATAAAATCTCCAAAAGACAATTAATACATTTTTAGAATATATTTTTTGCTGCCTGTTTTTACATTGAATTTTTTTAAAAAGAATAATAAGTTTTGCAATATTTATTAGAATGACATGAAACAAAGCTTTACAAGTAGCATATGATGAGCAGCATGCATGCTGATACTTTCAAACAATAATTCCAAATAATAAAGTCAATAGGCCTATCCAAGTTCTCCAAAAGCCCACAGTTGGATTTTTGGTCCTTCACTAGTTAATTAAAAAATTTTGCACTTCTAAGTTTGAATTAAAAAACATATATTGAAAAGTCTAAGGAAAAAATAAAAAACAAAAACTTGATTTTCATTCTTAACAAAATAAATAAGGGTCGTTTACACTAAGTCCTACATCCTAAGTTCAACTAAGTTCTCATAATGTGATTGATGGAAAGCTAAAAAATGGGACTTAGGGCTTTACAATGTGTAAATTTCAAGTCCCTAATTCTCGAAATCTAATTGTTGGAGAGCTAAAAATTGGGAGTTGGAGCTTCATAGGCTATGTTCCTAATTCCACATCACTCCAAAATGCCAACATGGTAGTATTTGTTTTGGAAAAAAAGTAGTGTTTGAAAACCAAATTGGGTCTAGCTAAAATAGAAATCCAGCTTGGTGTCCACATTCTAAGAATGCTTTTGAATTATAATGAGGAGCAAACCATGTTAACATAAAGTATTTTAATGGACTAGAATTTTTTTTTTAATTTGGACAATTGATAGATTTGATGCCAAAAAATGCCTCAGCAATGAGTTTTTGACTTTTGTCCCATTTAGAGGGCGCTTAATTTCTAAAGAATCATTCAAGTGATTGTTCAATATATGCATTAGAATGTCATGGACTGGCAATTGCGTGATCGAAGCTCCGTCTAAATCCATTAACAAACCATCTATAGATCTAATTTTAGATGTCACTCATGGCACAACACAAGAGGGTACTTGAGATATGCATTACAAAATCAATCTCTTAATAAGCACTACGAGAGTAATTAAGCAAGTTCGATTGAAATCATTCCGTCTATTAAGTAAAATATTGAGTGAGGAACAAACCTCCACTTATGGTTCTTAGGAGCCACTAACCATATCTATTGTAACCGCACGTAAGTCCAGTTGTTACTAACTAGTTTGTAACATTGAAGAAATCTAGACCCTGTAGAGGGCCTCTGCAATACAGTAAAATGTACAATTATAAAAAAAATATTAAAAAACCAATAAAAACTAATAAAAAAAATATTTTATTTTCTCAAAAACATTGTCAGTGTGTTACGTAGGACTAGACTAATTTTTTTTTCAATATAAAAAAAAAGAAAAAAAAACTCTGGATTTATGCACAAAAGTCAAACGGCCCTCTATAAGGCCCAAACTTTCTATAATGGCAAGAAAGCTTAGGTAGTTTACGCACAAAATTATTTTTGGTTGGATGTTTACAAAATCACATATATTTTATTGATAGGATTGTAATGTTCTTTTCCAATTGGGTGCCTAGATCAAGAGTTATGTTGCCTAAAACATTTTTAGCAATCCAAGCAGCATGTGTAAATTGCTCTTCTACATTCAAAATTTAGCAAGTATGTAACTAATATGGTATAGGATGAAAATCTAAAAAAAAACCCATGTATAGTGCAGAAATCTCATTCTAGGAGGAATTGAAGTTTTTGACTAAGTCAAGCAAGGTTGGAAGAAATTTTTTTCTTTTATCCTCAGATGTTATGATCTTTCAGTCTATATGTCAAAGTCTTTGAAATTTTTTCCATACATTTTCATGGTAGTCTAGTACAAATTTGTATAGTTGGATTTAATTTAAATTATTTTATTTTTCTCATTTTCTTCATTGCCCTAAAAGGTGCCACTTTTTAATAATTTTTATCCAAAATATGCTTTGATCTTCTAGGAGTTAATTGCCATACTATATCATACAAGAGAAATTGGGGCCTTTACACTTCACATTACGAGTCCCAAGTTTCATCTTTTTATTTATTTTTCTATTCACCTTTTACAACCAGAGAAAGTTGGAATATAGCCTCTATCACCGAGACTTAGAAAGTTGAGACTTGGAACTTATGGGAGGCAATCCATTCCTAATCACCCTCCAATTTGACTATATAGAATGTTTTCTTTCCGTGTAGGAATAGACGAAAAATGATTAATTATAGCATAGTTTCCATCATAGTTGTGGCACATTTTGATTGGCTACAAGCAACCAATCCTTGGTGGATTTTGCAACCAGCCCTTGGTTAGAAATAAGAAGATCTATATGATTAGTGTGAGTTGAACAAAATCTTCAACTAAAAAATTCATATTAATTATGTTTTGAGAAACAAACATCTAGAAAATTATGAAAACCTTCCAAACTCGGGTATGGCTTTTGAACGCCTGACGAGAACGCGGCAAGCTTCGTCTTGACGAAAAACTCCAATTGATTTGCGTCCCAATCGCAGATTCTAAGTTATTTGTGCTCTTGGCAAAGAATTGGCAGTGCCGAAGTGTGGATTTTAGGGTTGTCCAAACACAGAGAGATGGACGGAAGGCGGGGTTTAAAGAGGGCGTGCACAACCAGCGATGACGATGAGCCTGAGCTCACGCCCAAGCGGAAGCGCGGTCGCCCCTCTGGACGCAGAAAGTCCCTGGCCGACGAGCAGACTCCGCAGCAGAAACGGCACCGTAACCGAAAATCCTTGGCTGACGAGAAGACTCCGCCGCACAAGCCATCGCATGGTGCGGACCAAACGCCGGCCAAAACGCCCAAGGTCAGCATTACATTTTCTCATTCTAAAATGCATTGCGTACCCAACTGACTGTATTGCATTTTGGGTGTCTTTGGAGTTGAAACTTCGATTGGGCGTGGTGTGCAGAGCGTGAATTTCTTGGAAGGATTGGAGGAAAATGAGGGTGCGACGCCGCAGAGCTTTATTAGGGTGAAAGAGGGGAGCGGGGTTGGAAAGAGACTGGCCAATAAGCTTGCGGATATTGGCATTGTGGAAGAGCAGGTGCGTTTTCTTCAGCTTCGGAATGGCTGTGATTGAGGGCGATTGGCGATCTATTGAGTATCTCCAGATCAGACGGATATTTGTTTGTTGCTTTGGATCCTTTCTTTGTCTCGATCCCAAGCTGGCATTGTAATTTGTGACGTAGATTGAGAAGGTTACGAACTAGAGGCGTCTGGAAATATGAGTCGTTGCCATGAGAAATCCTCAGTTGGTGAATGGTATACATTGTGCACCATATTTGAAGCGTTCAATTTTAGTTTTTTCAGTTTGCGGACAGTAGAATTGGCACATGATTCTCTTCATCGAAACTGAATTCTCCAGCACATTGTAAGTATAGGGTGTTGATTTCAGTAAATTAACTCATCACAAAAGACCCCCGTGTAGATCGACAAAGTTCTTAACGTTATGATGGTACTCCTTTGATTCATATAGTCCTCATGTTGAGTTCATGTTAAGTTAATGTCAGTATAACGTAATTGATGTTATTCGTAACACTATTTACGTTATACGAATGTTAGTGTCTTGGATACTTACTCGACATGAATCATGCATAATTTTAATATTGATCCAATGTCGTTAAGCGGTATAAGAATAACATTAACTGTCCATTAATAACTTCGTCAATCTAATTGGGTGATCTTCGGAGATGTTGCTCAGGACCTTCGAGATGCATTAGCAAAATTATCTCCAAAGCATGAGAAGGAGCAAACTGCGCTTCTGGAGAGTTATAGTACCTTCTATCACAAGTGGCACTTTCAACTGAGGTCAATCATCTGACACCTCTTTGGCACACAATTACTGTTTAGCGGTGCACGTAAGTCCGTGAATTGGGAGTTCATTATTGTGTTCTATGCATCCTTTGTGTGCCAGAGCTTACTGAAGATTCATTAGAGACCTTTTCAATAGAATATAGAAATGCCTTTTTGCACCCTGCTCCTTTTCTTGCGAAGCGGGAACCATCAATCGAAACTTAACTGTGGCCTGAACTCCAGTGCAGGTGTGGATTTGGACTGCTGATGTATGGTTTTGGCTCTAAGAAGAAGCTCTTGGAGGATTTCGCCAGTTCTGAACTTAGAGATGGTGCTGCCGTCGTTGTGAACGGATTCCTTTCAAGTGTCAATATTAAGCATGTAATGACTTGCGAATTCCATCTCTTAGCATGTCCAGATTCTTTAGGGAATTGGAATATTTTTTAATCAGAATTCTTCGATTAGCTTTGAATTTATGGGGCAGAACAGTGTGAAGATGTATTTCAAGTACTGTTGGAAGCGGATCCGTAAAACCTAAACCCTGAATGAGCTACCGACTGATCGTGATGTGTTATGTCAAAGCAGGTGGTCTACACAGTAGTGAATACTCTGTGGGAGACGAGGAGGAAGGGAAAAGCGAGTAAGAAGGAGAAACAAGATTCTCCTCAAAGTTCCAACAGCTTAGTGGACCTCCTTGGTTTCCTCGCCGATGATGAGGATTCGATTCATATTTATGTCATTATCCACAACATCGATGGACCCGGGTTAAGAGACGATGATGTGCAATTGACTCTCGCAAGTCTTGCGAGCTCGAAGCACGTTCGTTTGGTGGCCTCTATCGACAACATAAATGCTCCAATCTGTGAGTATTCCCAATCCTAGCGTAATGACATTGAACTTTTAGAGATTCCTTTCGTCCTCTTCTTGTTCCAGTCCTTTAGACATCATGATTCAGATTATTCCTTAGAAGGACCAAGATGATCACATTAGGCCTCATCTTTTTTTAAATCGCTCTCGAGTAGGTCATATGGGTTCTGTTGACATAGAATTTGGCCCTGTAAGAATTGTGTTTTGTCACAGAATGATCGATCAAATATCAATCCATGGAATTGTGCTTCTACAGGGTTATGCATTGTGGTTGTGAGCATATAGTGAATGGTTGCTTCGGGTATTATTCCACAGAATGATGAATCGATTTTCTTGAAGCAGCTATTCTCTGAAGCACCTACTTTGGTGAATGTGTGCAGTGTGGGACAAGCAAATGGCTCGCAATCAGTTCAAGTGGTTGTGGTTACACACTCCTACTTACGCATCTTACAAAGTGGAAGGGACTAGCGTGCCACTCCTGTTGGCTGCCGGCGCGGCCACCAAAAGTGCTCGCAGCGCCATACTTGTGCTGCGAAGTTTAACTCCCAATGCACAGAGTGTCTTCCGAGTGCTTGCAGAATTCCAGATTAGCCACCCCGAAGATCAAGGTATTGAGGACTCTCGCTTCTTATGTTTGATCCCCATATCTTGTTAAGGTAGACGATCCTATTTGCGTCTCTTTTAGCATTTTAACCAATATGTAGGAGTGTTAATTTTGGGAGAACGTTATAGAGCTGTTGAGTGATCACTTTGGTTACGAGAACCAAATGTTGAGATTAAATTTTGATCAATATGTATGAATTTCTTATGCGATCTCAAAGCAGGCATTTGTAGACCACTTAATTGACAGTAAGCAACCCATAGATATTAGCCAACTTATGTTTACACCACTTGCTAGTCGAAGGCCAGTAAAGTGTAAGAATAGATGACTTGATGTTGTCGCGGGGGTCATTATAGGAGACGGGATCAGGTTCCGAACATTTGGTATCCTCACCTTAGATTGACGCATTCGAGGATCTACTTCCGGTCTGACTACTGATGCTGTTGGCTTGTTAATGGCTTGTTTATTCGGCCAGGGCTTCCTTTGAACCGTCTCTACACAGCATGCCGGGAGCAGTTTTTGGTGAGTAGTGAAGTGACACTGCGTGCTCACCTGACTGAATTTAAGGACCATGAGCTCCTCAAGTTTCGACGAGGTGTAGATGGCCAAGACTGCCTTTATATACCTCTGCCCCACGAAGCCCTTACGAAGCTCCTGGAAGATATCGCCAGCTAGGTTTAATCTGGACTGTCTATTGTTTGTACAGATATTCTTAATCACACTTAACTCCAGAAATTTGGCTGCCCAAATCTCTGAAAACCAGCTGCCTTAATGCTCTGCTCTAGCTGTTTATTGCCTGTGTCTCTTTGGGATAGAGCACTGCAGGGAGACAGCATTTGGGGCCTAATAGGGCTGTAGATTAACCCTGAAGCAACTAGCCTATCGTTGAGGTCATCAGCCATGCAAATTATGCACTGGCAGGATGAACATGTGCTTTCCTCATTTCTAAAGAACTATTGAAAGTCATTCATTGAACACTTTTTGTCGTAAGTACTTTACATGCTGCGTATTTTTACACTTCCTTATTTGGGGCTGATCTTGGTCCTAACTTACTAACTTTTGAGTAAGGTAGGAGGTCCATAAACCTGACCCTGTTCAAAATGCATCCCCTATCTAGGAATGAGTGACGTGTTCCTTGAAGTATCTATTATTGTCATTGATGAGTTATGTAGGCTTAAAAGGGTCGCTTTAAGAGCATGCTACCTGAAGTGTAAATGCAACATGACTATGATAGTCTTCAAGTCAATTTTGGATATATCTCTAATTAGCATTTTGAGAATTTGGAGTTTATTCATATGACTTTGGAAATACTAGATTAGAGAATTTGGGATCTTCTTTCAATTGTTAAAAATACTTTAGGAATTACACAATGTCTAGATTGTAAAATAATGTCAAAAGTTTCTTCTTGTTATCATGTGTGAGGATGTACTGTCGGGTATTGGAATCTTACAATTGGCCAATTTGAGCCATTCACATTATTTTTGTGCAATGTACAATGTAATTGGTATATTTTGGTAAGCATAATTAATACTCAATCCTCACGCAATCCCAATTAAGCATATGAAATTTGAGTTTCAAAAAAGCAAAATTCCATATTTGGTGAATTTCTAAAGTTAATTTTCATGGTTTTACATAATATTTTATTGGGAACAATTGGTGATGAATTTTTTTAATCCGATTGCATAGATATGTAAAGAACATCCATACGCACATCTCATATTAAAAAACGTCCCCTTAAATTACAAAAAAATGAGCTAGGAAGAGTTAAATGTAAAGTGTCGTATGACTCAAATTTGTGGAATAGGTTTCTTTATATTTTAACGAGATTTTGCTATTTGACCCTGACATTGTAACAAATTTTGTACATTTCAACATGATATTACAATCACTTTGTCAAAATCTTGTTAGAATATAAAGATATCTATTTCACAAATTTGGATCATATGTCTATTTATATTTAACTTTTCCTAGTTCATATTTTTGTTACTTAATGTTTTTTTTTTAATATGAAAGATGTGCGTGCCATACGCATGGGTCAGTTTCGTAAATAGCTCAAGAAAATTTGGAAAATCTCAAAATTTGGAAAATTATTTAGAACTACTTCTACAAATTTGAAATAATTGTTTTTGAGAAAAATTAGAAAAAGCAACACATTTATTCATGAATAGAAATAATCAATCCAAAATTAAAAGCGTCTTCATAGAGAGCCAAAAACAAAAAAATTCCTATCTCCTTATCAAATTGTTGAATTACAAAAACTAAATTATTTGGTAGGACAGTGCCGAAACTATTGTGCACGTACAATATGGATGTTACTTACATATCTATGCAATCAAATTAAAAAAATTTATCACCAATTGTTCTCAATAAAATATTATGTAAAATCCATGAAATTAGCTGTAGAAATTCACCCAAAATGGAATTTTGCTTTTTTGAATTTGAAATTTTGTATGCTTAATTGGGATTGCTTGAGGATTGGGTGATAATAATGCAAGATGAAAAATTCCAATTCTTTATTTATACTATACAAAAATCTTTGAATGGTTCAAATCAACCGGTTGTAAGATTACAAGTATCCGACTGTACAGTGAGCATTTGTATGTTGTAAATGTTTAATTACTGAAGTCTCAAGGAACCACAAATTGGTTTCTAGAGTGAAAAAAACAAGGAATAACTCATACATATGTTGTGATGTTTAATCCTTGAAGTCCTAAGGAACAACAAATTGGTTTTGAGAGTGAGAAAAACAAAAATAACTCATAATTTGAAAGGAATTGGAAGTGTAGTAGAAACTGGAGGTCACAAATTTATTTGAAAAAAAATGAATTGGAGCAATTTGATTTGGAAAATACAATTGGATACAACAGTTATGTACGTTCATATATGGGGATGTTTACAAATCTTTATATAATACATGGAAATATGTGGAAAAGATGTGGCCCTTCTATGTCTTGAACAACATGGTGGTGTTTTAGAAGGGATAACAAACACAAAATGGATAGGTATTTTTTGGAAAGGTCCCCATAAAGAAATATGGCATATAATACTAAGTACAACAATGTTTTTAGTACTTTCAAATATTATGGTCAACAATGTGTTTTTCCAAAGTCTTTGTCTACTAAATCCAAAGGTCCTTGAAGTAAATCTTTTATGAGTTTGCTAATGCTTCAAGCCTATATTGCACATTTTTCATACAATGATGACAACACAATCAAGAAACTCTAAATTATTGCAATACCAATTGCCTGTCAATCATTCTCCAACTCCGTACAATTTCTTTTTGCACTCAACTCTTCTATCCTCCATAATCCCACATCTACTAAAGATTTTGTGTATATTCATATTATGATCACAAAAACTCTGGGACTTGAAGGGTTAAGACACGTTATGAGACAGGTTAGCAACTAAGCATAAAGACTACAAATGAGTATTCAAATCCAATCATAGCAATTCTGAATGACAAGAAAACTGGCGTGACAGCATAGATGGCGCAACATCTGCAGCTGGCAAGTCGCTCAAATTCAAAAAAAATTGAGTATTCAACAGAAAGAAGGGAATCAACTCAGCCTGAAACCTCAAACAAGAGGGCTCCATTGCGCAATACTTTCCAACAAAATGCAAAAAGTAATCCCAGCCCCATATCTCCTACAGGTGCCGCATAGCGATCTAAAATGACTGCATGCCAGGTCCACTCTGGACCCCGGAAAATGTCTACACGGAACACCTAAAGTTGTGTAACTCGACAAAATTGTAGTTGCAAGCTTCTCAAACTGTCATCCAATTCAGAGCTGCAACTGTATCATGTCTAATCAGTTTTTTGTGATTTAGATTCAGGATCTTCACCATCATTGGAACGCTTGTGACCCCTTCCTCTTCCTCCTCTTCCTCCCCGTCCTCCTCGACCACCTCTGAAACAAGAGAAGAGAACATGCTAAGAGTGAATACAGAGAACAAAACTCTGCTACCAAAATCTGTAGCCTAACAATACCACAGGCTACGGAGTGTATGCAGTGTCTTCCATTTAGTGGATCCCTATCCCGTGGATAGAAACGTCACCCATTTACAATGCTAATGCCATTGCAAGTGTCATCGAAACATGTGACTTGAAAGTAATCCGATACATCATACATGTAATACTCATGGTTCAAGGGGAGTTTGGGCTTGTCATTGGGACCCTACTACTTCAAACTCCAACAAATCATTACTTGTTTGCACGTTATGAAAATGAATACACAACTTAATCCATTGGAAATCTCTTGAAATTGATGCAAGGCCCAAAGAAGAAGTTTCCTTTCGTATCATGGAAACCACTCAAAGAGCTGAACCCTACCTAAATTGAATGTCACAATAAAAGTATCACTCACTAACAATGACAGACAGTAAAGAGCAAACATACCACCTACAACCAAACACGGAGAGCGTGCATTTCTAAACAAAACAAAGCAGTCAAATATCCAAGAAAGGTTTCAGGTAAGAAAAGAACCTTCCCCTCCCGCGTCTGTTCTGTCCCCCTCTACCACCACCACCACTGAACCTCTGAGCTTGACCTTCTCTGAGCTTCTTCCAGTAAGATTCCTCGGCCTCTCCTACAAGTATTGGGAAGGTGATAGCATTCAGAACCGATAATAGCAGGAAAATTTAGCAAATGAACCAATGATGGAACTCGAGAAGGCCAAAAGCAAGAGCAGAAGGTACCTTCAAGAGCCTCAAAGGTAACCGAGTGCTTAGCGATTGTCAAGCTCCCTTCAGTTTCGGCTGCAGATTGTGCTATGAGCTTTTGTGCATCCTCAGATTGGTCAAAGCGCAAATACCCAGAAGAGTCACCTTTGGCATAATCCACATACTGCACGCATATACCACTCCATCAGCAACGGCAGGAAAACATACAAATATCAGTTTGCAAGGTACAATGTGACGCCAATCACCGAATTAAACGAAAAAATTGCAATCAGCAGATTAAGGAGCATGGTGAGGTAAACCAACTCGAATAGTTCCAAACTTGGCCAGGGCGTCCTTGATATCTTCACGAGAAAGCTTCTCTCCTTCCTCTGCAGTCTCAGCAGCCTCATCAGAGCCATCTGCCTTTTCAGTCTCATCCGCAGCCCCAATCTTTTTAGCACTGAAGGAAACAATTAAGCCTTTCTTGTATTCACCGTTGTCCTCCTGCCTCTGAGAATCTCTTTCGCGCTTCTGAGACTTATTTTCACTATTCTTTTTATCATTTGCCAACAGTGTTTCTTTACGTGCGTCAAAGGCAGACCTGCAGTATAGATGTGCATTACATATTATGAAAATTTGTATCTGTCCTGCTATACAAGACTATAATAAAGAAGCTCAAAACTTTGCACATAGATAACAGGGAACAAACGCCTGGAGTGTACACATTATGATGCATGCAGCTGGCTGAAAAACGCAGCACAAGCAAGCACAACGGTCCACTACAATTCGCGAATTGTTAGGGCATAACAATTTATAGTAGGTGATAACATTTATTTATAGTAGGTGATAATATTTACTTGGGCTCAAGCTCCAAAGTTACACCTTGGCAGATCAGCTCCATCTTCACAACCTCCTGGGCCTCTTCTTCTGATGATAGCTCTATCACTGCAAAACCTGATGGAATATTCTTGTTGTTCTTATGCTTTGCAAGTCGCACACTCTTGACCTGCCAAGAATCGAGCATGAAAACATGAAATAAACTTTGACCTACAACCTCGTAGACTAAAAGAAGGTGAGCACGATGTATTTAGAACCACAATGAGTTGGGTGTGAAAAGCAGACGAATGAAGAAACATTGAAAGGGAAAGCTTGGTGCACAAAATCATGGCTCCAAAAACTTGGACTTATAGGTCCGTATTATAGCCGAGGACAGCACTATTCAAACAAGTAGAGGTACCTCTACATGCTCCTTGAAAATAGCTTCAACTTCATTCATTTTTACATCGTAAGGAAACGGGTTGGCTGCAATGCTTCGAGCGTCGATTTCCGCCTGTACAACAGCCGGGTCTTTTAACTCATGAACACGTCCTACTCTTTTTCCTGTTAACATAAACACAATATAATGGTCAAACAACCAGTCTCTTCGCCTGCATCATCAAAAGCCTAATTTGCACTACAATACAAACAGAAGAGCAGACTTAAAAAGGCAATCTCGAAAAGTGTTCAGATCGCACCATCCTCAGACAAGCGCAGAAAGGTCGACTTGCTGCGAAGAACTTCCGCCACGGCGGCCACCTTCTCTGCTGGAAATTTGGTTGGGTCCGACTCCTTCACGTCCAAATGGCCTCTCATCTTTTGAAAGGTGCACAGAAGAGAGAGGTCGACCACTAACTGCCAGTCAAGGATGTAACCATTGCTAATAAATCACCAAGGAAACAAAAGAAAGCAATGAACCTAACATTCACCCAAATAGGTCGACCACTAACTCCAAGGGAAGAATGTAACCAATACTAAAAACCCGGTGAAAAATGCAACGAACCTAATTCTCGCTCAACAAATTCTCAAACCAACAACATCAATGATACTCTCGAAGAAACACAAACCCTGACTCTAAACCCTAAACCCGAATATAAACGCGAACGCTCTGTTTTTCTCCAAAAACTCCACAATCAAGCATATGCAAATAAATTCAGGATACAGCCATCCTCACTCTCCTTAATTTTCTTGAGCATGAACTGGTCGCCGGAAAGACTACTGTCGCTGAAATAGTATTCAATCTGCACCACCAAGCCCACAACCACCTCTCCAAAATTAAAAGCACAGAAAAAAAATTATAATTCCCAAGTAGCCAAAATCATCACCTGGAGCTAAAAGCACCGAAAATGCACCATAACCCTCAAACTAATTGCCCACACACACCTGCCGCAGAACCTTAGCGGTCGTCTCCTCGTCCAAGGTAATAGGTGCTGCCATTGCAGACCCCTCCAAATGCAAGCTCCAAAATTGCAAGTAAGACCTTCAACAAAACCAACACAGTAACAAAACACTATTGATACTTCCAATTCAACAAGCGCAGTCAGAAACAGCTTCCGTCGGCAAATACAGCGAACTTCGTAATATGGCGGCGAGGGCCCAAAACACAAAAGGGCAGAAATTTGAAAGAGAGAGGGCGACCTTGGTTGGAGTAGCACTACAGTAGCAGTCAAATAAAAGAATATCCTCAAAAGTGTTGACTCCAAGAGTGTTGTCAGAATGGTTGATACCCGAATCAGGGTGATATGTTTCCAAAGTAGGCTGATACCCGGTCTGTTGTGGCGAGCCCTAAGGAATTTTAGGGTTTGGAGCTCAAGTGAGACGACACACTGCTGGTTTGCAAGTTTCTGGTTCAGTGCTTGCTTGCGTTGCCAGCAGTTGTTTCGATCGAAGCGTAACCGTGGAAGCGCACGATGCCAGGCGCTCCAGCCCCGCAGCAGATCTTCACGATAGAGCAGCTTGTTGCTCTGAATCCTTACAATCCCGACATTCTGCCCGACTTGGAGAGCTATGTCGACGAGCAGGTGAGAGTTGTTATTCAATGCTGTTTGAATGTTGTTGGGCGTCGTTTCTGCGGGGATGTCTTGTATTGTGTGCGGAATTTGGAACGAGTTGGACATTTTTGTTTAGGATAGTCTTGAGTCGTAGAATCGGGTAGTGCTAGTTGCAGAGTCTGGTTGACGAAGTTCTTGTGAGTTTCTCAATTGTTTTGGAAGAGCCCTGGGGGACTCGTCTTGCAAGTGTTTGGTGAGCTTAAGCTTCTGTGAATATTGAAATTCTGCCTCCTGAGTTGCTCTCTGGGAATGTGTGCTTGGGTCATTGTAGGTTGCGACACAAACTTACAGCCTGGATTGCAACCTTTGCCTTCTCCGCCTCTACCAGGTCATTCTCATCCTTTCTCATTAAGCATTGCAGTAGTTTTAGACTCTTCCTTTTCAATTGCGGGTGGAAGATATTCTTTTGACAGAGGATAAGTTCTGCTCTGCCGAGCTGGGAGCAGCTTTTGGTAACGTATGCGCACATAATTTAAATTTAGTCTACCTCGGAGTAGCAAGGGGTACTGTTTCGTTACAATTTGTAGTCTCTTTCAGCACAGTTCTCTGTAATCAAGATAAGAAACATACAGTCGTTGGCAGTATCGGTATACTGGAACCTTTTAGGGCACTTTACCAAGTGCTGTATCAGAGGTGGTTCAAAAGTGAAATTTGACTGTTAAAGTTTACTTTTGGTGGTTGCAGTTTCAACCATCTCGCATGAATGTTCACATCATCATCAAGGTGCTTGTCAAGGTGAGTTTCTTGACATGCTGCTTTGGGTTTGAATTGCTCTGAGCCCTATTAATTTTAAGTTTTAGGTGGGCATTGCTCTTGATGTCGATAACATTCTTGTGAAGCGCAACTAAAACAATTGCTTGGTCACGGAGCATGGTATGATTGATAAGTTGTTTGTGTTATACAACTTCTCTTATGTTGAAGAATGTTTTTAATTTGTTCTTCAGGCGTTGATGGCACTACCTGCGACAGACTTTAATCTGTGCATGTTCCTGATACCAGAAAGACTTGTATCCTTTTCACTCTGTTACTAAATATGGTTCATGGGTATGAGTAAGGGCGCTTACTTTGTCAGTATATTTGTATCATTAATGTCGTTTTCACAGTAATTTGCGACTATATTGAGCGGTTCTGCTCACAATGTCCTTCCGCCAAGAACATGATAGCTGAATTATGTGAAGTGACCTTAAAGTAACAATACAACTGTTTAGTCAGTTCCCTTTTGGGTTCTTCTTTGACTTTAATATTTCAGCAAATGGAGGAAACCTTTCTGACACTGGCTACTTTGGCTCACTTTTTAGAGGTACGATCTTTTTGTGATACTGTTTTGCCTTGGGGGCGCGAGTTGAACGCCCCTTTCATTTGATCTTCTTCTAGAGATCTTGCTACAACACATTGTCAAGTTTCACTCCATATTCATTGGTAAAGTCTTTAGCTGAAGAGGTTTGATGTTTTAAGTTTTCACTATATTTACTTGACAAGCTTGTTAACAAAGTTTGTAATTAGTGTAGGGTTTCTACTATGTCATGTCTAAGTGTTCTCATGTGGCCTTGGTGATTTCTTAGTGCAGTCATCTCGATTCCGGGAGTTCTGGGATGAGGCCAACAGAAATAGGGATATTCTTGAAGTGGTTCCTGGTAAGTGTCAATGCAATGCATCTTGTATTTGTGCGGGTTTGGTCATTTAAATACCTTCTCAGTTGATTGATTTTATGGAATAGTGGTCTTTGAGTGCTCTGTCTGCTATTGTTGGCAGAATGATACCTTTCCCTTTTGTGGTGTGCTCTCTCTGAAATTGGTTTTGTAGAGTTACCCAGAAGATTTATTCACTCACCCTACTTAAGAGTTTAGGAAACTTGACTGCAATTTTGGCGATTACAGGATTTGAGCAAGCCATACAAGGTTATGCCATCCATGTGCTTTCAATCACTTATCAGCGCTTGCCTCGATCAATTTTGGCGGAGGTGAGTGGCAGAACCATTTGCACCAAAACACCCCTATTAAGATTTTTTAAAGGGTTTGTCTGACACGAGGGGGATCCTGGCTTTCGTTTGTTTCTGGAAGACCACTAATTCGAAGTTCATTTTTCAGGCTATCAATGTGGAAGGCCTGTCCTTAGATAAATTTTTGGAGCACCAAGTAAATAACAATGGTTGGGCACTTGAAAAGGGTGGAAAGGTACGTACAATGACTGACATCACTTTTGGTGGTTGTGATATAGGTTTAGGTTTCAATAAGGGATGTCTTGAATGTTCCTGGATCTCTTCATTTGAATCGTTAGAGAAAAGCTTCATTGCATGTACGTTGTGGTCTTATAGCTCCTCGGTTGCCATATCTAAGTTTGCTTCATGCTTATGCTTCCAGTTGGTGGTTTTGCCATTGAACGAAGACAACCAACCAGTACTGAGACGTAACATGGCTGACAGCATTCCCTTGGAACATGTTGCAAAGATCCTCCCTGTTTTAGTTTGAAGGTGTCAATGTGGAGCATAGTGCCAAGGGAAAACGATACTTAGAACTTAGAAATCGGCATCTGCTTAGTGCGAAGTTTTGGATCCATGTTTTTGTAGAGGATGCACTTTGCAGAGAAAATCAAAGAT
Organism: Neckera pumila; assembly: GCA_963969595.1. Taxonomy (NCBI): domain Eukaryota; kingdom Viridiplantae; phylum Streptophyta; class Bryopsida; order Hypnales; family Neckeraceae; genus Neckera; species Neckera pumila. Next base: position 10,831,801 of record OZ018409.1, read on the forward strand.
TTATGTACTGGAGTCTGGGACAGGACGGGTTAGTAGTTGTGCGTTTGCTTGTAGTTACCAAATGATTTACCTGCCCTTTTGCAATCGGAAATGGGGACCCGAAATATTTCACGTCTGTCCGAGCTGGTATTGTGTAATGACGATGGTTTTTGACTTAGTTGCACATTATCTATATCTTCAAGGTTTTGAAAGCTAATGATTTTTTATAAGCATTTTAAGGTTGCATAAGCAAATTGCTTGATCGTCTCCACATTTTCTGCTGAAGGTACTCTATTTTCTGTCAGGCATGTATTTATTAGAGAGTGTTGAAATTTCTCTCCCAAATAATCGAAATATGAAGCTCCACCCACATTTGTCATCCCACGAAAATGTGAAGCTCAGTCGAGAATCAGAAAGCCATAGCATTGCGACAATGTGCAGTCAACATTCCCAACCTTGAAAAACAAGCATTCAATCTCAAAAGATCTTTGATATGCTTCTTTCTACTCATTCTACGATGCAGTGTTATCTCAACATACTACGTAGTATTGTTCAGCAATGGGAACTGCGATGTCGTTTGAGTCCATGCAGACAATTTAAGTTGACCCCAAATTTCAAGAAATGAAAACATGATCCAACTTGCTGTCGGTCTCCCATCTCTTTGATGTCTTCGTCATTCTTGACTTGTTTGTTGAGTTTTCAGCTTCTGAAATGACAAAATATTCTACCTCTTGGGTTTTATTGCGAGGAACTTCCAACCTTGCTGAATGATGTTATGAAGGTGTAATTTAACTCCCCATAGTAAAGGTTTACTAACCATGCGTACTTTAAGCAAGTTAGAAGCAGAAAAGAAATCGTCAGAATACTAAAGTGTGCACGATCTACCACTATAAAGTCTTCACTCCTATATTGTAACTCCCAAACGACAAAGGGCATTGGCAAAACTAAATTATTTGCTATCACCGCAGTAAAATGCGTATGCGTGATGACAACTTCACAGTTTACTTTTAAATTGGTGTAGCTATCGACACAAATCACAGGACGTCGTTTCTTCATGACTCGCTAGTTCTTCAAAATTATCACTTACAAGCTTATGGCTATGCAAACCGGTATAGAGAAAGGACCTTGCAAACCTTGTCACTTTGGGGAAGGCGATTGCTTCGCTAGTTCAAAGATAAGTTTCACAGTGTTTGTGCGCATCTCCTCCACAGAAGCTGGAGTAAGTTGAGTTCGCAATGGATCTGCAATATCCGTAAACGTTACAGCCCTCTGCTGCTCCAGGAAGGCGTTGCACAAAAGTTGAGTTATCTTCATTGCGTAGACCCCGCAGTCATAAGCATTCTGCTGCTGTGGCGTTTCACGGTCTTTTAATTTTGCTTGCGAAGTCCCTTTCCCTGGAACACGGTTTCGATTCATCTACATTACTTCGCACAGAAAGATTTATTCTCTTCCTCCACAAACACGTCTGATCATAAATCAGCCAATTCATTGTGTCTTATTAAAAGGCAGAATAATCATCTGTTGTACAAACTCACCCATATGTGATTTAATTTTATTCACGAATTGCTGCGCAACTCCTCCATTCAGCCCCGCGAGGCTATCATAATGCTCAAAAGCATTCTGAGGCCTGCACAAGCATACTTCAGCATCCTACAATCGTGTCTACAGAATTTACCTTGCACAATCGAAGGCACTTAACAGTGCAACAATCAAGATTTAGAGTATCCGTGTGAGGAATATATGGAAAGTGAAAGAGACAAAAGGAAATGGGACTAAGAATTTCAACTTGAACAATCCATGCAATGAGATGCTGACCTGCAGTAGACAATGAGACTCCAATGGCATCCACCCTCTGCTTCACTCGGATCCGGGTTGTCATTCAACGCAAATATAACCATCTGCTCCGCCAATGCCAACCCTAATTTCCACAGTTTAGATTTCTTCCATCACCAATGCTATCGAATCCTTTTCTATAACGTGCATAGAAGAGCTAATGAATGAAAACCAAAGCTAGAACCTCCTGTCCTCAATTGTGCAGCGATTTATGCTTTGTAGCTACGTCGGTTGATATGTTCACTGGTAAAGAACGCCCTGACACTATCTTAGGCTTTCGCGAGCTATATTTCACAAAATGGCGGTCTTTACTGTCGCAACTCATGGATTGACCGACTTTAACAACGTTCGAAATCCAAATCGGTCTTACATATCAAAGGTAATAAAACATTTCCAGCATTCAAAACTCCACCTCCGAAATTCAAATTGGCAACGAAAATAACAATTGACAAAAAGAAACATCAAGGAAATGACAACCTCTCGTTCTGGCAGCGACATAGGTTTGACAGAGTCGAGCAAGCTGTCGAGAGGGCAGTGAAGCAGCCAATACGTCTGAATAGGCCCGACGAGAAGCAATGGCGGGGGCGTACGTTCTATGCTCTCATTCAACTGCGTTGTCAGGTGCTCGAAGAAGAACTCAATGATTTGATCATTAAGCTCCTCCGGGTGCTCCAACCTCTCCACATCCGATCGCCGCAGTGTCACACCGCCGAAGTTCAGCACCTTCTGCTCTCCGCTGGCAGGCGCCATCGCAATTCTTCAATTAACAATTTCGCTTCGTCTCCGACTCTCAGGCAAGGGAAGGAGACGAAGCGCGGTAATAGGAGTTTTCAGCGGCCAAGGGTACAGGCGGTTATAAGATCTTCTCTCTCACTGTTCTGTGTTATCGTCACGGCTGCGTGTAATGTACTCCGTAATGTTTAATAAGAACTGGATCGCTGCCTGTTCCGGCGTTTCTTTCAGTGCGATTTCGAGCTTAGAGATTTGGTATTCTTTAACGTTTAGATTGAAGTGCAAAAAGAAACTCTCGCCTACATATATCTTGGCCGCTGATTCTGTCAACGTTCCACTGTTGGCCGGCCTCTGTGTTTTGGTTTTGTCTGATATTAAAGGAGCTTACGTGATGTGTTGAGGAAAGTGTTTAGAGTGAACCTGTGCTTCACTCGTTTATGTTGATGAATTAATTTGAGCGCGAAGAATTTTCCATGGCGCCAAAGAAAGCGCCGAGTGTCATTGCGGCTGTGGAACCGCCTCCGCCCGGTGAGAATTACACTACTTTCTTTAGGTTTAGTTAATAAATTTGGAAATTTCAGGTCAGGATCCTACAATTTTTCCATGCATCGATCGTAGATTTGACTATGCTTTGAGTATGATATGAATTTGACGGTCTTCATAGTTTCCAAGAGCCTACATTTTTGTACAATCGAACGGATCAGTGTTTCCTTTATAAAAAATATTACTACGTGTTCTTGTGTGCTGAAAGCAGAGGAAGCGTCGCCATCACCGCCACCGCGGGATCCCAAAGTGCCACTCACTTTCGATGAAATGTGGTTCAATGCCGACGATGAGATTGAGGTAAGGGCTTCACATGATTCAGTTGATATAGTGAAGGGAATAGATGTAATTGATGTTTTAAGAAACCTATTGTTATTCGGGACTTTTCTTAATTGTTATTTTCTCAGCAGATTTCTGTATGTAGCATGCTATCACGTCCAATTAGCAGTAAGTCGGCACTTTTATTCAGTTGCACGAGAATACTTGAAATAAATTGCGTAATAACGACTGATTTATCAGCATTTTCTAACGGAAGCATTCATGTAGGATGAAGAGGAAAGAAATCATGCTAAGGAGCTGAAGGCACATATTATGATAAAGGCAGCGGAGATTCGGCAATACCTTGTATGTACCCGAGAACTACCTAAAGTTGGAAGGATTGAACGTTGTCAATCATCAATTAATAGCCCTATCGTAATTCTCATCATTGTTATTCGCTGTTCATTTACTTGCACTCATGAGTGCACTTTAGAGGCTAAAACGCATCGATTAATTTGTGAGGAATCATTCGATGTCAATACATATGATAGATTTTTTGTGCTAGTTCATCTGGGTTTACTTTAGCGATTAGTGAATTGCGAACATGGTGACGTTAGGCGTGATCGTTAGTCGTGGTAAGATACATTGCAAATAGCATGCCTGTGACCGACGTTCGCATGCAATTCATCATTGCAATTGAACTCTTTGCAGTGTTTCTAGATCTGCCTTCACATCATGATTAAATACTAGAGGTATTTATTACGTTAGGCGTATTTTCAATACCTTAAGACAGTCGTGGTAGGATATAATACCTACCACGGCGTCCCCCGGCAGCTTGCTTGGTACTGTCAGAAAGCCCTCTGCGAGGAGGGGTGCATGGGCTTTGTTTCGTGGCTTTCCAACTCACAATGCAAAAATTATTGAATTTCAAAGTTTTTATGAATTAAAAAATTATAGAAAATTATTTTTATTTTGGTTGTGGCAATGGCACAAGGCACACTAGTTTATATGAAATACAAGTTTTAAATGATTTTTGTGATTGTGTCTATCTTGTGAGATCACGTAATTATACTTAAAAAATTCTGTTTACTGGCAATTGCACGGTAGGATGTGGCTCACCTTGATTGTCCAGGGAGATGCTATCTGTTTGTAGGAAGAAAGTCTTATGGTGGCAATAATCTTGCAAGCTCTACAACATATGATCGTTGACAGGTAACACTTCGCGTACCGATTTCTTATATTTGCAGATATTCGTGGTTGGCAAGATTCTCAAAAACACTTGGGAATTTTTCTTACTTACAGTTACCTCCGTTATCGGTTTTTAGAGAGTCGAAATGCTGTTGATAGGCTCCGGTGTTCTGATGCAACAATAATCAACTTTATGCTGTCGCAGGCCTAATGATCCATTTCGGTACCTAGCTCACTTTATAAGAGACGAAGGACCTAATATTGCGGCTGAGATAGAACGCGCTAAACAGATAGCTGCGCGCAAGCAGGCCGCTCGTGATAAAGCTAAGTTGGATGCCATGGAGGCTGATAGACTCGCACGCGAAGCGGCAGAAGCTGCAGCAAAGGCCTTACGTGATCGAGAAGCCGCAATACTGGCTGCTGCTGCTCGGGCAGCTGCTGAGGAAGCCAAGAAAGCTGCAATGCTGAAACTACAGCAACAGGCAGCTAAGGCAGCTGCAGTGGCCACAGATGCCATGGAAATACCCATTCCTAAAGCCGGCAAGAAGAAGAAAGAGCCAACAAAACCTGCAGCAGCAGGACCAAAGAAACCTGAGTGGCAGAAATAGGGTTGCATGTGTGCATTGGTGCATGTATTGACTGCCAAGTAGTCATCTGCGATATCAGCTATGACTGCGACTTTAATCATCATCCAATCAAGCTACTCGATACATCCAAGGTGCCTCCTCACTTTGTTACCATAATGCGAGCGAAGCAGATATCATGTACTAGGTAACTCATCGAAAGCCAAGGTTCCCAACGGTTATTGGACATAACCCTCTCCAAACTAAGAAGACCGCCATATCTTGGAGATGTTGGTTCCTTGAGAGCGTGGACGGACGGGGTTGTGACTCTAAGAGCCTCTTTTCCAACTGCAATGCGCCAAGTGGCGATGAAAAGCAACAAGAGAGCGTTATGGATCTCAATCAAACTCATCTTCCATGACCAGGAAATGCCAAGCACAGCTCAAATTTATTTGCAATTATCACATGTGCAGATACTAATTTGGTGACTCGAAGGGATGGAAAAAGGGCTTTGACCCAAACAGGATGATGAAAGACGCTTTTTGAGCTATATTGTTAGCATGATCGGAAGAGCAACGGATGCTGCAATATTCTTCTGGAAGTTCCACTTAGTAACTCTAGAAATTTACCAAAAAATATCAGTATACTGGTAGAAACTTGGGCTCCGAAAATGCAACACAGCACCGTCCGGTCAGGTGCAAAATCTCCGGCGCCGGGCAACTCGTTCCCATATCATGATGCGATTAAGGCCATAACGTTTTGGAATCAATAGGGTTTAATGTAGAATAATATGAGGAATCTATCAACTCGTGAGCAATACCTTACCACCTCGGGCAACTTCCTGCGTTTTGGCAATGGCAACTTTGAAATCGGCTAACTCGAACTTTTCGCCTTCGAGAGGTACGATAACCCTCTCTTCCATAAGCTTGGCAACTGCTTCTATATACTCTTTCCGTTTTACAGGATCAGGACTCGAATTATAGAGAATCCATCCTGACAAACGCACTCCTCTGAACAGATCTGTGATCGCAATTGTAGCGTCGAAGCTGGAGAGGACACCATAGACAAACACTTGCCCTCCCCATCGCACACTCGCCATCACCTTCTTAGTCATCTCACCGCCAACACAATCCAATGCACCCCAAGCAAGCTTCTTCCCTGTGATTGCTCTTACTCGGGCAAGAACATCCTCGTCACTGGAGCAAATGACCTCGTCCGCACCGAGTGCAAGTAGCTCCTGCTTTTGCTCAGCACGACGGACGACGTTGATCGTCTTGACGCCCCAATGCTTGGCCAACTGGATGACTTGCCTGCCAAGCACAGAGCCAGCAGCTGTCTGCAGCACATACTCCCCCTTGGGCACTTGCAGATCCGAGAGCATTCCATAGACTGCCCAGGGATTGATCACGAATTGCGCGGCTGCCTCGTCCGAGACTGTGTCTGGTACTGCCCACACCATCTCCTCTCGTACAGAAACATACTCCTGCCATGACCCTTCGCCCTTCGCCCTACTCTCTATAAAGAAGGGAACCACCCGTTGCCCCACCTTCACCTTCATCACTCCCTCTCCTACCTGCAGAGCATACATTCGCCACAAGCTTAAATCCAGTTGTGGGCCAGAGAGCAAGAATTAGGGCATTATGTGAAATGCTTAATTTCTTCAGGAACAGAGCAAGGGAGATGGGATTGCTTACTTCGTGAACAATACCAAACCCTTCCGATCCAGGAGTAGCAAGTCCCTCAATGCCTTTCATAATTCGGCCAGTGCGGATGCCAACGAGGTCTGTGGGATTCACCGGCCGCAGCGTAATTCGCACCACCACATGACCCGGCTCTGCCCTCGGAATTGGCTTCGTTATCAGCTTCAACGAGCTCTCTGGGTCTTTTGCATTGAAATCAACCAGCGCCACCGCTCGCTGCATCCTGTCAACCTGACGGAGAAACCAATGCAAACGAAGGAGGCCAGCCACCCTCCTGCTTGAATTTCGTTCGAAAACGGTAATCAACTGACCACGTTGCTTTCTCACATGAGATCATAGAAAACAAATAACTCTGAGTTGATCATCTCATTTACATAGACACTATCCATTTCCTATCCAGCAGGCATGCCATGTTGCACAGGAAACAGAAGCATGTTCCTGACATCAATCGACTAAAAATCCTGGCGCAACTCTCGTACGTAATACTATATCAATAACAAGCACCTTCGAGCCCCCTATACCTGAAAAGTGTTGAAGAACTTGGCGCAAGTGGGCAAAACTGATTGTGGCTCCTCCGAATTCTTTTCTCACGCCGCAAAAGAGCGAACTGTCACTGCGCACGAAACATCCAGGTTCGGGACCACTTTGCCAATAGGTGCTTGTAGGAGGCAATTGCTCCAACTCCCTGCAGGCATCAAACGGACGGAGCAGCTTTATGAAGCCTGGATTTGATGGGCAAGTCACAGTCCCGGCACCTGGCACGCTGTGCTGCGTGTGTCACCAACCCACAAGGACCTAAGGTAGTCTGCTCTAAAAGTGATCATTTAAGGACTGGGCCGTCTTTTTCATAGGTTTCCGTAGCTAGAAATATTTTTAGCTCATTTTTCAGAGAAAGAAAAGAAGATGTGGAACTTAACACAAGTGATTCCGTATTTTTCAAGCATATTTGAATTCTTTATGAATTTTCAAAGATTTGGGGCATGGGCACCTATTTGTGATCATAGGTCTTCCAAAGTCCATTGACTTGAAAATGGTAAATAGATGTGAGGAGATCAAAGATAATAATTGGCTCTTGCAATAAAAAAAACAATTTTTTCTAGTTTGATTCATTCAATGGCTAAAGTGGTCCATTTAAAGATCATCTCATATCCATTCTATACCTAATTATAGGGGTGATTTGAAGGAGATGGGCGCTTTTAGACGAGACTACCTTATTCATTTGTAAAAGTGTTTAGGTTATTTTCCATTCAATGATTTGCTACAAAGTACATAAAAGAGACGGGCGCTTTTAGGGGTGGTGACTACCTTATTCACTTCTAAAAGTGTTTATAGATTATTTTTCGTACAATGACTTTGTAAAAGTGTTTAGGTTAATTTTGATTCAATGATTTGCTACAAAGCACAATTTGGGAATATTGTTGAGTATGGTATTACTGTCTGTAAGGATAAGATTCAATAAGAAAGTACAAAACTTGAAACTTGAATTCTATGTCAGATTTGGAGAGGTCCACACCACCCTAATCTAATCACAAGATGGCACTTGCCAATTTTCAACAAACATTATTTAACCATTAAAGGACATTGCAGCTATTTTTTGGCTAGTGAATGGCAAAGAATCCTTCTATGCAGGTAGGACACAAGGTAGGACAAAAGTGCAACTATTTTTTTTGAAAATATTGTGTAAAAAAGGGATTCGGCTTCAAAAAATTTGTAAAAATGGGAAGTTTGACTTCAAATGAGTCCATTTGTAATTTTTTAAGCCATAATATCAAAAAAGATGATTTTTATGGACACCAGCCCATCCTTTAAGAATTTATGTCAAATTTGACCCTTGCATAGGTTAGTTCTTTGACATCTTCAAATATTTTTAAAGAAAGTAAATCTTTTCTTTCATGTACAATTTTACTATTCAAATTTTGTTAAGTTTTTAAATATATTTTTCATCTATATAAAATTTTTCTTTTTTGTTGTTGTCTGATTTTTCTTAGGCATTTTGGAACAAATATTGATTAGAATGATCTTTTAACCCCTAAATCCCCAAAGTCCCCTTGGGGGACACTTGGGATTTTGGTCAGGCTTGTGTGACCTAAAATTTTGACCTGATTTTTTGAATTTTTTTTTGAAGATAGGAAATCACATAAGCTTTCTAAAAATATAATTTTTTTTTCAATTGGTGCCCAGAAGCAAAAGTTATGCCACCTGAAGTCAAAAAAGCACGACGCCGGACAGAAAAAAAAATTTAAAAATTGAATTCCCCCCCCCCCCCCTCAAAGATCATGTTTTTATCTACATTTGAAGCTTTGATTCATTCTATTTGGACTTAGAACAAAAAAATTATGGACAATCTTGTTTTTCGGGCAATCTAAGAATCTTCAAAAAGAATAACTTATAGAATTCATTTTTGAATGCACTTTTCAATATTTTTCAATTTTTATTTTTGGAAAAGGTTCAGTTTGTTTCCAACTTCAAAAACTTCTTTTTCCAACTTCAAATATCTTCCAATCCGTGAGGTCAAACTTCATGAAATTTTTACCACATGATCTAAGACAAATGAAGTACAAGATCCTACGGTTAGATTTGAAAAAAAGAATTTTTTTTTGGTTTAGGGAGTGATCACAGCAGAAATGACAGTTTTCAATGGTTGCGGAGCCAGAAAATGCCTTGGGGATTTAGGGATTAAGTCAAAGTCTTCAATAAAAATCACACCAATTATTAGCAAATTGTATTATGAATGATAGTAGAGCCTGAAGCCCTAAACCTTGAAGAGTTGATGTTTTGATCAAGGTCATGAGGTAGAATCACTCAAAACTTATGAATCCAATTTTCCTCAACTAAGATGGAAACACCCAAAATTATATGTGTATCCATTCTTGACAAGTAGACTTCTATTGAAAGCGTCTTCCAAAGTGCAATAAACCATTCCTATAATTGACTACATTTGGTTGAATGTTGATTCTTTAGATTTGAATACCAGGACTACGCTTTATGATGGTTTCAGTAGTTTAGGGAGTTGTATTATGAAAATTCATTGTCATGATATTTTTTATATCCAAAAATTCTATTTCAAAAAAAAATTTGTGATGTTCAGTTGCTTATACTATATTAATGTTTTTTTCTAAAAAAATATGCCCCCAACTATGCAAAATTGTCTATTTTCATGGTTTTGGGTGTTTTCACCACATTTAATTTCTAATGATCACCAAAATTTTTGAGACCATTTCCGCCCCAATATTCGTATAAAAATAATAATTCAATTAAATTAGAAACAAAATAAAAATCATTGAACTTGTTAACTTCAATCAAGGATTTTAAACCATTATAAGAGATTTGAGCCCTTTAGAAGATTGCGAGTTCTCCTACATTCCCAGATTGCGGGAACACAAGGAGGCAGCTGGTTGATGTGGTTGAAATGGTGCCATGTCATTTTTTTATTTTTATTTTTTATTTTTATTTTTGCCTAAAATGATATTTGGAAAAAAAAAAAAAAGTTGAATTTTTTTTTTGACAGCCCATATCGACTGTTCTCAGAATCTGGTCGTGGCAGCCAGCCATATGTTCAAAACATTAAAACAAAAATATAAATTGGGCCTCAGTCAAGAATCAATGGGCCCTAGCTGGCGATGAAACGAATAGACCTCGGGGCGATGAATGAATGCACCTCTATGAAGATAATAAGTATGCCTGAACTTCAATGGAAGGATGAATGGACCTGATCAGCGAAAAACGCATGAGTGAATCTCGTAAGGAAACTTAGTGATCGATGGGTCGGTGGAGAATGGACACTCACTTGTGTACACGGCCTTGAGAGAATCTCATGTATGTACATTACAGTGTCGATCCCTTGAGGCCTTGATTGTTGTTGCGCCAGTTACAGCCAAAATTGGGTAAGTTTCAAGAGAAACGGAGTTAAACATTGAAGGCGTCTGATCGAGCCTCCGGAGCTCAATGATAGCTAGAGTAAGTATCGTCGTAGTAGTCTGCTTGAAACTTCGCAAGTTCGGCTGCGTCGATGGCGCTGGGACGACGCAAATGCGCGTTGTAATTCAATCTCTTTTGCTCCACGTCCGACCGCAGATAGGTTACCTTAGACGTGTACTCCGCGGGCGCAATGTCTGCGTGGATGCGAATGGTGGGAAATCGTAAGGGGTCGTCCGCTCTTGTGGTTCTCCTGTTGAGCTCCACCTGGATGTGCCCGGATGGAAAGGCCGCCTGGCGACTTGGGTAGGTCATCTGTTTCACAAGAGACTCTTGTCAGGCGGAACCTCTCCATGTAACATACTGTAGATGTATTGAAGGCTTGCATCTCAAGAATTGAATCACAAAACTCAGGACAATGACAATAGACATCACTACTAGTTGCGGAGAATCGTGAATTTGTTAATATTGCTATACATGAAGAGGTTGGTATTTTCTAATAGCCATACAGAAGCTCAGATCGATACCAACCCTAGACGGCTAGATATTAGAGCTCGTAAGATCAATTTTGAATGTTACGTTATTGGAAACTCACGACATTGACACATTCCCAGAGGAACTTCAAACAGTTTGCTCAACCTTATTAAGAGTTCTACTTTTAAAGCTTTGTGAAATTGACATTATTTTTTGCTATTTGAAACCTGCCATTTCAACAACTATGGCCATGAGAGCAACTTAGAACAAGATTTGGATGATATAGAAACCAAGTGATTGTGACAAGTTCTGACATGTCACGAATCAGTGAATCACGGTGTCGTAGAAAGTTTTGCTTTGACGAAGGACCTAGCTCCTCTCATTATTGAATGATAATGGATATTCATGAAAGAGTAATTATAGTTAAATGACATAGAGAGTGAATAGTGAGTAGGCATTAATTAGAACACGATTGAAATACGTGCCTTGAGTTGGAATCCGCAGTCGACTTGATACGAGTGGTCGATTCGATAAGCACATCCAGTCATGGAGACTCGTCTACCAGCACGAGTGTCCACGAAGGCACCTTTAAGAGAAACTTTCAGATTTTGCATGGCCAGCATTTTGTTGAAGTCCACTTTGGCACCTGTGATCAAATTCACATCGCTCTAAAATTTCCAATGCGCTCAAGGGTGTGGACGCATGGTCTTAAAGGACCCCGAAACACACAATCAAACATCCATAACGTAACCTAGAATGGTGCCCAAAACGTCAAGTTCGTGAAAATGGAGAAACCTCTAGAGATTGACACTCTTCCAGACTCCTCATCTAGAAGACAAGCTGAGATGCATTCAGGAGCTATACATTAAGTGGTTTGTACCTGATGCTTCTGCGAACATTACCGCTTCTATGCTAGGATTCCAATCCCAGAAGTTCTTGAGCTCCAAAACTTCCTCTACGGCCTGCACTGGCGTCTTCTCTGAAGTGGAAGACCATTCCAACCAACCACGTGCTGCTGGGTCCACTGAAAATGAAGCTCCGTGCTCTCCAACACTGCCTCCCATCGTTCTGGGTTGCTGGAGGAAGTCGGAATTCGAATTTGAAGGTTCAGGCGGGTGGTACCACTCTCCATCCTTGAATAGGAACCTGCTCTGCGCCTTGGTTCTCTCTCTCTGAGTTCAACCCACAATTACAATATTGTCACTGTGAAGTTACTTCGAGTCTAAAGTCTAACAAAGAAGCTCAAGCGTTAACCATAACATCAACAATTTGTAGGAAGTTAGGGCAACCATTCAAATGCCCCAAGCTAGTACTGATGTCACGTAAGTGACACCGGCATTAAGAAAAAGGAAGAGTTTCAATATTCGAAACAACTGGAGAGTCATTAGTTATAGTACATCACAATTTTTTTGAAGCACTCACCTCCGATCAGCAAGAAATTCTGCCAAGTTGTTGACAAAGTACTGAGGGAACTTGAGAGGTGCAAGGCGCTAAGAAGCGCCTCGTCATTTAGAACGACAGCCCGTGCAGCTTAAATGCTAGTAAATTTAACGGGTACCCACATCACAACCATTGTAGAGTAGGACAGCAACAGCAAAAGTGTAGTGATCCATTTTCACCCCAGAAGCATTTCTCCCTCACACACAACCTGACTACTCCGAACGATCCTCTCCATGATAGTGTTCGATGGAACGCGACAGCTATCTAGAATGGAATCCACCAAAACCTCACAGAATGGAGTCAACTGAATTTTGGCAGAATGGTATCAACAGGAGATCCAACAGAATATAAGTGGGTGTCAACTAGAATGCCCAATGCTGTCAAAAAGAAACTCAGAATGGTGTCAAGTGGAAGGCAGAATGGTGTCAAATCTAAGGGACGCAGAAATATACCCAGATTGGTGTCAACTAGAATGTAGAATCGACAACTGTCAACTGACATTCATACGGAATTTCACAACAGTACTGTCATTGCAACACAACTTCGGAGGACAAGTACGGCGAGATCCCAACTCCGTCTAAACCATTTGAACTTGCTAGCAACTCGAAGCTCAATATATATTACCGACCCCGTCAGAAGTTCTAAACATCTGAAGCGCCCGCACGCGTATAGCATGGCAGTGACCAAATCGAGCTAGAAAGAATAATGACGACAATAAAGCTGTCAAAGTCAGACGCATTGCAATGAGGGTCGCACGCATGATCCATGCGGCTACTTTCAAATTGGCCACTTATGACGGGGTAAAGTCTTATTCTTATTTATATCGCTCCCTCTGTTTCTAAAAAGGACCCATGTTTCCTTTGTATTTTACAAAGAAAACATGGGTTTTTTTCAGAAACAGAGGTAGTAATAGTATCATTCGAGGTTTCAAATGTATTGTTATCAGTACTTTGTGTACAAATCTGATGCTAGAATTGGCATGAATTGGCATGCTGCCATATATGCTCGTGACCGGTTGAGCTTCTAGTTGTATGACGAGCCTCTTGTGGAGGTCTGGACAGCCAAGGGTGAATGTAAGAAAAAGACCCCCTATTTTGTACTGTGTAAAATCTATTTCTCTACACCTTTCGTACCGAATTTGAAGCCTCTGATTGCAAATATGAACTCAAAATTTGCAAATTTTTTCATGCGTTGCAAATAAAACGTTTCTGCATTTTCCCCCAGGGGTAAAACGGCCTCCGCAACTGAAGAGGCTCATCATACAACGATAACTGAAGCTCGACCCTTGTTACCTTTGCGATTGAATTCGAGCGTCGGTAGGAGCTCAACGCTTCGGATCTTCTCGATGTCCACTCCATCTCGGACAGCGTGGGCAGCGTGTCCGGATCAAAAACGTGATGCAGAGCAATGAGGAATTTTATTGGCCGAAAGTTGCATCCACGAGAACATCGCCAGTCTGGCCATTTACATCATATCCCAAACATTTATGAATTTCTGGGAATTCTCGTTTCCCGTTTTCCGTCTTTAGCAAGTTTTGGCTTGTATTCATGAATTCTGTTGACAAAATTAGTGTTGAATGTTTAGTATCAATTAATAAAAGTGTTTTGAATTGCCCCAAAATCTATGTTGAGTGCTATGTATGTTTATTTTTGTCTTCTTGGAAACAAAGTTGGGTCCTTTCAGCGATTTATTTATCATTTTGGAGAAGTAGCCAGCTATTTCTTCAGTACTAGCATGTGGTACTTGGGTGTTACTTGGTGATATCTATATCAAAACTACGTCATATTTAAGTAAAATTTAGCTATTGCTTTTTGAAAACAACAGTAATTTGGTTTTTTGACTCCAAAAAAATGAAAACTTTCTTCATAAAAAACAACCATTGGTTGTAGTATACTCTCAAAAAAATTTGCATAAAAAACACACTAAATAATGGGCAATTTCATTAACCCCTAAATGCCCAAGGAGGTGGGTGTGTCCAAAACGGCCCCAAAACGGCCGTTTTATTGTAAGAATGCCTCAAAAATTTCAAAAACTTTTTTCAAAAATGTAACCATTGGATCTTGTGCATTCTATTTTTTTCAACATACCCTGAAATTTTCAGTTGATTTGACCGTACGGATTTTATGGAAATTGATTTTGAAGTTCTATTTTGGATCATTTTCTTGTACTTTAGTCTCGGTTAGCTTGCATTGGAGGGCCTATAACTTTTGCACATGGTCTCCAAATGCCAGCATTTTTTTTCCTATAGTCCGGCTTGAAGTTCACAAAATTGATAAATATAAGCAACATTTTACTTTGCAAATTTTTTATTCCTTCTTGGGGCTTGCAATTCACAAGCAACTGCCTTAGCCTCACATTTTTTGCAAATCCTAAAACCTAGCAACCTATTCCCTCTATATAGGTCCTAGGCTGCACAAGGCAGGCCTGCCCAATGGGTTGCGAGGGAGCCTAGGCAAAGCCTGCTTGCCACCCGCCTACGGCCCTGGCACTTAGTTTTGTCGCATGGCTCCCTTGCTCCCCGCACGGCATGGCACGCAGGTGTGCTGCCATGTGTAGTGTCCGTGGAAATTTGCAGGGGAGCTGTTGAGGAGCAGGTTCAATTTCAAAAAACCCGCCAGGTTCAAATGAGCCGCCGCCACTTCCCTCACGCCTTTGCCGCGGCCACTGGAGCTTGCCGCCGCAGGTTATGATGGAGGTTAATAGTTTCTGCGTTTGGGAGTGAAGAAAGATTTTTCATTTGCTTTTTGTTCAAAAAATGAAAATTTAAAATTATAACAGAAGGTGTTCTATCCAAAGAAAATATACAAATATTGACTTCAAGCAAAAACTGACGGGCTTGAAGGCAATGAAAATAATGTAAACGATGAACAAAAAAAAAAATGGGGATAGCAAATTCCGCCCTCAAAAGGAAATGATACATTCCAAATATAAAAGATTAAGCCTAAAGCCCAATAAATATTCCACCCAAAGAAAAAATACGGAAAGAAACCTCAAGCAAAAACCGATGGGCATGAAGGCAATGAAAATAATGTAAAGGGTGAACACCCCAAAAACTGGGGATAGCAAATACCGCCCTCACAAGCTAATGATACAATCTAAATATAGAATATAAAGACTCAAGCCCAATAAATATGGTCTAGACAAAAACTATTTTCACTCCCAACCGTGAAGCCAAAAAAAATTGGGTGTAGAAGTAGCACCCCCCAAAATAAAGCCAACTACCACATCCAAAATGGTGAGCCTGAAGATACAAAGGAAAAAGTGGTGCCCAACCAGCAAAACCTAGAACTCAAGCGTACAACCCTAATCCATTACAGAAAATCTGGACTCTCCAGAGGGCTGTTTGGGAGAGTCCAGATTTTTGGCGGGAGTGCAAATACAGGGAAAAAAAAAAAAATATATATATATTTTTTTTTAATCAGCAGTCCGACGGGGCACCTTGGCTGACTGCTCATCTTACACTGACTGTTGCAGCTTTTCGGCTAATTTTTTCTCTAATTGCACATTGGCACGCACCCCAACCAGCCCTGTAGTGAGTCCAGATTTTCTCTAATGCTAATGTAAAGCCAAAGTTCCAACAAATAAGGAGAGCAAAGATCCAATAATAAGATGTATAAACTATAGGCTAAAAATTTAGGGAAAAGCCTATAGACTAAATCCAGGATAGGAAAGAAGCCAGAAACCAAAGGTGAATTCAAAAGCCACCACTGAAGGGTTTACTACAAGCCAAATGAAGAGCGGAGGGCATAAGCCAAAATTGCACTACATTATGTCCACAAATACTTAACATAAATAAAGCCAAAGCTCTCCTAGAAGGTTTAGTCCCCTAGCGAATATAATATCTTCCATTTACATGGTAATCTCCCCGTGAATTGGCCAAAGACCCCAAAAAAAATAGGAAGGCAAAACCCCGTCCGTTATGTCAAGCCAAATGCCTTAAATGGAATATCAAAATAAGAGTCGCTCTACAAAGGAAAATGAAACCAAAACAATGAACAACTTCTTTATATGCATGTATAAGATTATGAAGAACATTACCTCCATTCATTTAGAATGTACCAATGGGGTGGTGCACCTTCATGTAGCATCCACGTGTGTAGCACATCCACTAAAATGAGCGCAATGCACAAAAACTATTTGTTCTTCTCTTGCATACAACGCATCGACGGTGCAGCCTACTTTTTTGAGGGCAATGTATTCGGGGCACATCCTCCCACAATAGTGAAATTGTTGCCTTTTGGCCCGCCCAACTCTTTGTCAATGCCTTGCACAATGCTAGTATGAAGTTGAAATGTGACAAGGACTCCTTCTCACATCCTTTTACCCTCAAAATTTCCTTGTGGATAATCCACATGTTGACAACACTCGTATCAATGAGGAAATAAAAGAGACGGTGCCACCATTTATAGGAACGCACTTGGCAAGAGTAAGAACCACGCAGTTGATCCGCCACGTCAACACCACACATGAAAGTGGTGTACTCTAAATGAACTGGTGATGTCTTGATTTTATTAATCTTTCCACCTACTCGATGTGGGACTTCCACAACTTCACATGGAAAAGATAGGAGCAAAGCGCTTGTCGATAATAAGAGTACCGGTTTCCTGTCCATCCACATAACGGCACACATCTTCCGTGAATCATGCATAGCCCACTCCAAACTTCCTTGAGCGGACTTTTTAGAAGACTTTTTGTTCCTTCACAAAATCCGGAAGTCCTATGCGATTGCTTCAAAGAGTGCCCGTAGCATACATACCACCCTGCTCCAAGTCACGGAATAATTCCACGCTTGTGAAAAAATTATCTATTATTGCTACGTGTCCTCAACCTCCTAGCCCTGCAAGGAGTGCCTCCACTACCCTAACAAATTGTGACACGGAGTCCACCAAGCACCAAATCTTTAGTTCCCATCTCTCAAGTTTATTGGGCATGTATTGACATACTGGACAATATACACCTTTATAACAAACCATCATCTCATCAATGGTGATTTTGTCCCCATTATTCCATAAGGCCTTGCAACAATCATGGAGTTCACTCAACAACCACCTCACTTTATTCACTTTGTCATAACTTGGAGATTTATGATCCACGCATATACAAGCTGGGTTGGTGATGTGAAGATACTTCGATAGCAGTAAAAAACGATTGCGTGATAGAAGCTGGGATATAACGTGGCAATAAACAAACAGTTCTGAATTCTACCAATACATGCGTATGTTGGGGAGTTTCTTCATTCCCATACATAAACATATTGCGAAGAAGGCCTTCAGTTCAACCACATCCATCGATTTCCACCCGGTGCCCCTACAAGTATATGTTTCATAATCATTAGGGCATGTTGCATTTACAATCCCACGCTTCACCCTCCTCAACTTCTCGGTTGCGTATCTATTGGTTTTGGCACATATACGCCTCAATGTCTGAATTGACCAGAATAGGCCAAATAATTGAAGAAGTGACAGGATCCTTTTCTACTCTTCAGTCAAACCAGGGGATGGGCTAGTGAAAGGTTTCACTTGGGGGTTGAAATTCATAAATTTTTGGTTCCATGTGCTTGGGCCTTAGCCTACCCTTATATTCTCTATCGCAGATGCTGGAGTTGGGACACCACTTTTGCCTCTCCCACAGCGGCCCCTTGTCCTCCGCCCCTACCTCGACTCCCACGACCTGTTATTGATTTTAACATATATTAGGTACTGTGAAAAGCGATAATGTCAAGAAGAATGAAAAAATATAAGGTAGAGACACCCATAACCGACCGAATAAGGAATTCCAATGTGATTTGAAGTCGTGAAGGCAAATCAAATATTTTTCAGAGGTACATCGATAGAAATGACAAGGATTGCCAAAAATTTGGTAATTTTACCGCTTGAACTGAAATTACTAGGAATGAGAAACAATCATAAAAAAATAACGAACCCGCTCCCAAAATTTGGTTGGTTTAGGGTGCAATTCCTTGCACTTGAAAAGAAGAAATGGACAAGCAAAAATGAACTCACAATTTGTGAGAGAAGATGACATGAACCCACAAGAAGACATCATTGTTTTTTAGGGGAAAGGGAGAAGAACCCCTTACCTGGGCCCCTTCCCGCCGTAGGTAGAGCTTTGGAGCCGCGACCGGCCGCCGCCCCTTCCTGCCCACCAACAGTGGGCTACCTTTGCCGTCTCTTTCCCCTCTTGCCGCAAGCTACCTCATTTCCTACGTCCGACGGCAGTGCTTGGACCTCCGGCGCAAACGTCGTCTCTTCACAAAGAAGCTGGGAGGTACTGGTTTCCTTGGTCGCCAATCTGGTTCGCGGTCTAGGTTGTGCTTGCGGAGCAAGGTAGTCAGGGAGGACGTCGTTGTCAAAGTTTGTGGGTGTATGGAGAGCACATTTTGATTTGTGGGGGGTGAACAGCGCAGGGCAAGTCTTGTAGTCGTCGTCATTGTCATTTTCTTCTTGGTGGTCATCTGATTTGTTGCTATTGCTTTCATCTTCTTGACTTTTTGAGGATTTCGCCATGCTGTCTTCACTGTCGCATGAAGAGTCCCTACACCCTTCTTTGTCTGTCTTCTCTGTGTCTGACTCCGAATTGAGTTCTTTTTCATGGAGTATTTCGTGGACATCCAATTTTTTCAAAGCAATAGTATTTTAATTTTCCAAAATCACGAAGTACATTTCCTCTTTGGTCACGTCGTGAAAATAGGAGTACGTAGCTAGCCCTAGACTAAACCTGTGGTGTTCTTCTTCTTGTTCATCTTCATCGCACTTGTTTTCGTCACTCAAGCACGAGTGAGGCACCCTCACAGGCATCGGAAACAAAGGCGTGTCAATTTCTTAGTCTTGCAGTATCGGGTGTTCTGGACGTCCAGCGCTCTCGAGGTGTTGTCCTCCGCCCTTACTGCTGTCCTCCGCCCTCTCAAAGGTCATCGCCTGCTCTTGGGGCTGGAGGTTTCCGCCTCCGCTCCTGCCTCTGTCAAGTGCAATTGCCTGTGGAAGAGCCCCCCTCATTTTTGAATTGAAGTCGGCTGCGCTTGCAACCTGCGCCGAACTCCAACATTGGCGCCCAGCATTATCAGGTGAAGCACCACAGCAGCAACCCTTCATGAAATAAAGAAAAAAAAATTGGGATTAGACACAAACTTGATTTGCCAATGGGAGAGACGTCGGGGTCGATGTTGGTCGTTCTTCCTTGCTCCCTTCTTGATCGGTTTGTATTTAAGTCTGCTTACCCTGGTAGAGAACTTGCTAGTCGATAGGGAGGAGTCCTTCACGGAATTGCAGGGAAGAGGCCAGAAAAGAGGTATGGAAACGTACCTAAATCTGCTGTGTTTTTGACCTCGTAGGTTATCGTCGAGCCTTCCTCCGATTCTAATGTGACTGCGATCCTATTGTGCCCGCCTCCTGCAGTACAAATGCAGGTAAATTAGCATAGGCTAAGTTCAGTTTAGCCACAAAATTCACAGAAACATGTGGTTCGTGAACTCACGTGTGGATTTATTGGCAAGCCATTCTTGCAGCTGCTCTTTGCAATAAAGGACCTCCGTTACTGAAAAAGTGCTGCTCCTTCTTCCTTGCCCACCTACAATGCAAATGAAGGTTAGTCTTGACAGTTGTTTAGATGAATATTAACTAGATAAAAAAAAATAGGAAGTAGAAATCACATGTGGTTGCTGTGCTTCTGATGGTGTTCTTGTTGCAGTAGGTTAGAACAAAAAAACTAGGGTTTAGAACGTACCTTGGTTAGCTGTGCTACTGGCATTGTTCTTCCTGCTCCTAGATATATTCAAATGTTCAAGTGCTCCTTGGTCGTGCTTTCGTCCATCTTGTGCTACCCCCTCCGCTGATGTTCTATATATCTCGTCTTGTAACGTTGCATTGCTAGTTGTGGCAGAGGTTGGATCGGGGAACACCACATGACGAAACTGGTGGTAGACTTCGATGTTGAATCCCTGCTTGTCTCCTTTGCAGCCTCTGGAGGGACCCCAACCAAGAATCGCAGTTGCTATCCGGTAAAACAATTGCCGAAAATTCTTGTTGGTAGGCACTTTAGGCAGTATTCTACTCCTTGCCAATCTTGGTCTTGCTGCCAAGAAGTCCTTGTTCATGCATTGCAGAAGAAGCTGGACTTGAGTGTGTGAGGAGCCATGTTGATGTTGTGCCCACTCTTGGATAGTTTCAGCAGCTGCAGCGAGAGGAGTAAGAGTATGGAGACATGGGAGAAGTGGAGAGGAGTCCATATTGAAAGGTTGTGCCACTTCAATGTGCTGCTACAATTGCTTTGCTACATGAGAACCTTTGTGAGCGCATGCAGGAGATATTGGAGAAGCTACAATCATTTTTGTTTGACTACTTGCTTGTGTAGTGTGACTTTTGAAGCCGCATGAGTGAGTGGTAATGTTTTGAAGCATGACATTGAGTTCCCATACCTACACACATGTGGACAACTTATATTACACTTAGTGTTGTACTTGTAGGGCTTCGTGAATTCAAAGTAGAGAACATCAGCAGTGAAGGAGGCCCTAAATGTAGTATGCTGTAGTTATCCTTTGACATTTTGGTATCTTTCTAGCTGAAAAGGATTGTAAATGCACATGAGTGAAGCAGTGAAGTGCCATGAATGAGGGCATGTGTGACTATTTTGTAAAGATGCCCAATGTTGACACTACATTCAAGACTTGTGGTTAGTAGCATTCATTGTGATTTTAAGAAGCTCATGGGGCTTTCAATTATGGTTGCACATTTTGTTGTTTAAAGATGAGCCGTTGTGGTCTAGAAGGGCTGTGCGGTTGTTTCTCCTTGGCGGCTCAACTGAAGAGAACTCTTGAAGGGGACCCTATCTGGCATTTCAGACTTTGTCTGCTACTTGTAACCGTTGAGACTGGCAAGTCTTGGATTTCGGATAGGCAGTGCCTGTTAGACCGCCAGCATGAGACCGGTCCCTCTCCTTCACGAACGGTAAACCAACCTGTATAATTTCTTTCATGGGAGGGCAACCAATAAATCCCCACTCGTGTTGCTTGTCAATTAGTTTCTGATAAATAAAATTATAGCCTTGAGCACTGAAACTAGAGGTAGCAACTTCAAAAAATTAAAGCGAATGCATTTAGGACTATTTTTTCATTAATATTTCATTGGAAATTGTTCTAATTCCAAGAACCCACCTACCAAAAAAATCAGGTCTCCAAATTTCACATTTCACAATGTTTGGTAACCTGCCCAAAAAGGACAACAACCACAAATGGTTGCTTGAGCACTTAGGGGTTAAAATGGCAATATTTTTTTTTTAATGGCCAGAAAACAGTTCAAAACGGCCATAGTGTATCTATACGTATCCGAGATGGTGAAAATGGCACACCATCAAAGTGGGACTTGAATACCACCATTTTGATGAAATTGCACATAGTACTAGGATCCTTTTATATCTTGAATCGTTTTTTTGAATTCTTGGACACTTTTGCTTATATTTTATTTGGGATTTTATCTTTGTTTAAATATATTGCTTAGATGAAATTCCTCATATTGGCCCTAAAGACAAGTTGTCTTTTACAAATGCAAGTCATATCTGGGATGAGGAAAGCTTTTTTGGTAAAACATTGTCTAGAAGCATCTTATTTATAATTTGAATATGGACTCTGAGTCACTTGGAATTGTCATGTAAATTTTTGTGGTGTTTTGAGGTCCCTGGCCCTAATTATAATCACTCTTAATGCATTTTAATCCAATCTCAAGGGATATAATTTGTTTTAATCTAGAAAATTCTTGTAGCCCTTTCATTAGAGAAAATTTGGGGCCTATGGAGGGCCGCTCCACAATCTTCCAAGGCCCCCATGGATTGGGGTTTTTTTGGCTTCAGAATTTCTTTTCTCCTACACATGTTCACTTGCATTTCCAATGTCAAATGGTCGGCATTAGTTTAAAACCCAAAAACAAAGGACAAAAAAGATTAGGGTTAAGGTACTCTAATGCACCTTAATCTTGATTTTTTAACACTTTTTAATAATTTGTATTTAACACCAAATTGTGCCAAGTTAAAAAAATGTCCCTAAATTATTCAATGACCATTATTAACCAATTATTTTTTATCCACCAATGTGTGAAGGACGAACTTCATTGACAATTGGTGAGTTACAATTTGAGAACTAGAGTTCTTTATGGAATTGAGGTTGTGGTAGTGTTTACAATCTATGTGGGATATGTGCCTTCACTCACTTGACAATGTATCTTCATTCATTTGATATCCCACATGGGTTGTGAACATTACCACAATCCCAATTCCATAAAGACCTCCTCTTCTCATCTTGTTATTCACAAATTAAGTTCATTTTGGTTTCAATTAATCCAATTTAAGTGGCTATTGAAGCGAGTTGCCAATTAACTTTAGTAGCCACTTAATTTGGATTGTTTGAAACCAATTTTTTTTTCAACTAGGTCAAATTAAATCCAGTTAAGCCAAATTCTATGGCTTGATTGGATTTAATTTGATCTGGTTGAAAAAAATTAAGTATAAACATTACTTACAACATTTAAAATTGTAGATACAATGGTCCATGTGTTTAAAAAAAAGAAAAAAAACGAAAAACTGCAGATACATTTTTTATTCGCGAAAATAATTATGGCCTAACTATTTTTGCAAAAGTTAGTTGGTCTAACTAATCATTAGAGCAAAAATTAGCCCTCCAAAGGGCCTCTTCAGATTGACATGCCAAGCTATTTCAAGCTTGGCCTGTCAAGCTGGAAAAGTACCTCCAGTGAGCAGTCAGAGTATATGACTGCTTGCCAAAGCAATCAAACTTCGCAATTCTTTTAAATTTTAAATTTTTTTAAATTTCTAAAATTTCTAATTTCTAATTTTTTTTAAGATTAAATTTTTTTTTTTTTTTTTTACTCGTAAATCTGGATTCCTGCACCACTATCACTGCAGTTTTAGCTACACGAAAATAGGGAAAAAATAAATTTTCAACCCCGATAAACAAAATTTCAGGGTACTAATAAAGGGGTCCGTGGAGAAGCCCTCTAGAGGGCTGATTTTTTCTCTAATGTCACTGTAGCCACTTTCCAGAATGTCAATCCCACATTTTAGTAGTGTGGTTTGGTCACAATTTGGAGTAGCCCTCCGGAAGCTCCAAGTTTTTTCTATTGTAACAAGGAATCCAAAAATATAATTATATACTTGAATTGAATATTCTTTGAGGACACTAATAGCATTAAAAATCTAATTTTATGAAACCTTTTAATGTATGTATCATGGGACAAGCTACCCAACTTTTGAGGCTTTTTAATCAAAATTCAATTTTAATTGGAGGGAACTTCTTGTATGGAATTTAAAAAAATTGACATAGGTGTTTCTTCATATACATTGTGAATTTTTTCTACAACCCAACATTTTTTAATATTTATGTTTTTTCTAAATTGATCTTCACCTAATTTTTTGGCCCTTTTAATTTGATACAATTTTTACAAAAGCCGTTTTCTAATCCATTTTAATGCCAATGACCCCTGCGTATAATATATGAGTTCCATACATGGATCTGAGGTCAATAATTGCTTCAAAATAATCTTATGGTAATATGGTCTTACCTAAAGTAAAGCTACAATCTTCAATTTTTATTTTTCTTGATAAATTCAATTGATTAGAACAACATCAATTTTGTTAAATTGGTGAAATTCCTTTACTTGACACGTTTTAGGCCAAGTATCCTAAAACCAAAATCTATACTTGTCCCAAAGTGTGGCTTGAAATTAAACCACTATAAAGATTTATGTTACAATTTTTGGCTTTTGGAATATCACCAATTTAATGAAATTGACATTGTATGTCTTTTACTTAACTTATTCCAGTACATTGATTCAAAATTTTACATTGAATCCCCTACCAATTGCAAAATCAATGGGCTTGACCTTCAAAAGCTAATTTTTTACTAGGCATAACTTTCCCAAAGCAAAGGTTTGACTTTCAAGAAAACTAGAAAAAAATTTAAGTGTCCTACATTTTGTGTATAGTTTAACCAAAATGTTGCAGAATGTATTGAAAAACAAATGAAAAACTTCAACCCAAAAGAAATTTTATAATTATTCATCTTAAAAAAAATGATAAGGTGGTTTATAATGTGGTATTCAAGGAAAGAAAAATTATAGTCGCCCTTTAATTTTGACAAAAATTGAGAATTGTCAATCCCAATTTCCAATGGATAGAAAGTTCTAGCAAACAATATGTAGTCAGCTATTGCTTTTTTTTTTTTTGTGAATGTATAAATTTAAAAAAAAAATTACTAATGGAATCATGGCATTTGCCATTTGGAGACCAAGCCAGAAGACCTAGACATTTGCTATGTTCTTACCCTGTTCCAGGTATAATCACAATAGTATTATCCTAGTTTGTAGCGATCCAAGTCTGACACCACAACAATGGGTGGGTCATTAATAGATCTTCATATTCCAATAATATATACTCTTTGATTTCGTTCTTTCTTATTCTAGATGCATGGGCCCATTGGTAACAAAAATATCCAAAACAAGGAGATTGTCCAGGCCAAGGAGAACTGACCCCTGTATTGCCCCTAGTTTTACCCTTGCAAAAAACACTGAAATTCTTTATTTGCCACATTTGATAAAATTTGCAATTTTTGAATTCATATTTGCAATCAGAGGCCCCAAATTAGTTAGGAGGCGTGAAGAAATACAAAATTTAAGCGGCACAAAATAGGGAGCAATTTTTACATTTACCCTTTGACGGGGCAATAGAGGGGTCAGTCCTCTCTGACAGATTGTCCAGGGGGGGGTTGATTGATTTTCCGCTAGAGAGCGATGATTTTTTTTCTCAGGGAACATTTGGCGAAATACTCTTGCTTTTTAGTGGATGATATCACTAATTTGCTACCAAAGCTTGGGACGGTATGGCTTAATTTTGGATGAATGTACATCTTTTTTGATGAACAAATGAAATTTCATCCACATATTGCAAGTTTCATGCATTTCCATGAATGTAAATCTTTGAGAGATTACCGCTTTTTGCACTACCTAAAATCATTGAAAAAAAACACCCTGAGATTGTTCCTTCGAAGGAACAATATCGATTCACAACGAGCAATTCATACTAAGAGCAGCCCCACATCAACACGTTGAAGCAACACTTTAAATGAATTGCACCATTGATCTTAGAAGATTTTAGAAGATCAATGGTGCAAAACGTTTAGAGAGTCACTTCAGTGTGTTGCAGTGGGGCTGCTGTGACTCATAGCAGTGGATAGCAGTGAACGAGTACTTAGTAGTCAGCCGCATGCTTTGTGAATTTAGGGTTTTGATTCTCTCCATGTTTCTATGTAGTCATTCATGGGCCATGGTTGCATACACAAAGATTTGTTATTTTTTGGCAACAATCTGACTTTACAGAGGATTTTTAGAGTTTCATTTTGGTCTGTGGGTGATGCTGGAGCCACTGGTTTGGAGCTTGGATTCACAGTATGTCTGGTATCGACATTTTCATTCGTGCCTTGAAATTTGCAATGCCACTACTGTGTGCATGTTTTGTCTGTAGTTTTCTTCAACGCTTCAACTCCATTGTGAATGTTGCAATGCTTCGTTGTAATTGTATGAGCTTGCGAAAGTGTAGGTACTGCAGTATGTTGCTCTTGAAGTATTTCAGGAAACCTCATATATTTCATTGCAACCGGAAATCTAGAGATCCACAGGAGAGATGCATAGGCTGAAGAAGATTTGAAATTGAAATTGTTTGAACATGGATTCTGTGAAGTTGTGAGCTAGGAAAAAAAGAGGAGACACTCAACAAGCTGATTTTAACCCCTAAATGCCCAAGGCACCCAAATCTGGTGTTTGCAAAACTTTGAAGTTCAATAAAGCTTAACCAAGTTGCTATTTTTAGTAGTTTATATTTTTAGAAAGTTCTTCTTGAAGTCCAATTTTAGCACCAAAAATCCGATCTTGAAAATAAATGATAGTGATTTTTCTATTCAAGTTTTTGTCCAAGGGTACCCATTGCAATCTTGACTTCCTGTAGTGTTGAGAGCTCCTGGAAATGAGCCTTGAATACACTAGATCTTGGAGAAAAAATCACATTCAAAATTCATTTAAAAAAATTGTGGAGTAGGTTTCAAGAAGCCATAAATTGTTCAGGGTTATACAAGTTAGGCCCTTTAACCTCATATTTTTTTGGTCATCAACTTTTTAGATTTGACTTGTGTAAAGAAGATTGAAAGATTTTTGCAGTTTTCACACCCTCATGGTCAAACATTATAATCTTTCACTCCATAAGTGATATTGGTATGTTTTGTGATATTGTTATTGTTATTGTTAAGTTGGACTCCTCAACGTCCGCATTAGACACTTCATTTGACGCATAGTGCTTCACCACTGCGATGCGATCAACTTCTCCGCATGGCAACTGCACTTCTCTTCCGTCATCCAGAAGTATGGCGTACATCAATTTGCCTTTGTCGCTGCGCAGGTATGAGTGCATGACAATGCCGAGAAGCCAGAGCGGCCCCTCCGCGTTGTCTCATTGTCATTGCCGATCGTGAGAAGAGAAGCAGGGAAACGGACCGGCACTGGGTTACAAATTGCATGGCTGCCTTCCTCTCCAGTAGATCTTGTAACAATCCACTAATAGCCTCGCCATTGCATGATGCAATTCGTATCGAAGACGTCATTCGGAATCATTGATTCTGAGGCGTGAAAGTTGGTCGGTCCCACGAACGATGTTTGCAGTGGAGATGAGTGCCTAGGGGACATCGGCATCTTCCCTTTCTTCTTCTTGTTTCCGTCATGAACAGTACGAGTGAGAACATCCTTCCGTTTGAGACTAGCACAATTTTTGTCCTCTAAGGACATGTAACTCTGGTCCATCGATGTAGGTGGACGTGGTGTGGCAACCACATTGGCTGAAATAAGTACAAGTGAGGGACGACTGGGCGGGCTTGTCATGTCTATACTCTTCTCAGTTACTGCCTTCTCAGATGTCGGGACAGGGGTCCATTATGGTAGTCTTTCCGCTACGACCAAGCACTGGAGATGCAAATTCGACAGAGGCAGGGAAGTTCGTGCACGTCAGGCCACAAGAGGACGTGGAGCGTGTGATTTACTTCGTCATTGAATCCCTCTTGATGTCCTTCAGGTAATCTCTCTCTCCAACCCAGAATTCGAGCACAATGATGTCTGAAGAGGAACTATAACCCCCGTGGTGTGTCCCTCCTCTTCACACCTCTCTTTACAGTTCTCCGAAGTAACTGTCCTCTATCGAGAAGTCCTAGAATTTGTCTTGTTTGTCGATCGCTTGCGTCGACAGTGGTGGTCCAATGTCAAATAGTGTCACGAATGTAGAACAACCTAGAAAGTTGCAGTTCAGTTGCTAACAGAACAATGTCCATGAAAGAAATGTTTCATTCTTGGCTAGCACTGCAGCTTGTACAGTATGATGCGAGAATGTTGAACCCCTGTCATGAACAACATAGTGAACAGTAAGAGCAGTAAGACAAAATGACAAATTTGTTCAGTGTGATTGAATGCATCATGTCACTTTACATATTCTATAGTACAATAAGAAATCTTAGACCACAGCAGTGCTAATACGTCCTTGCAACACTTCGAATGTACAAAAGAATAAAAAGTGCTACGACAATAAGTCACGCGTGCGTCTTGCAATGAACAGAGCGTTTGATTGCTGCACATTCAAAAACTGAAGATTATACAGAACTTGTGCACACAGTTGGCCATCAAAAATTTTCTTCATCTACTCAGGTACCATCTGCTGGACAGAACGAGTACCACACTAGTTGTCTTCGGCATGAGTGCATGAGTACTTCGATGAAAGAAAGAGCATCTACAACATGACAAATTTATTGTTCAAGGTCGACCTCATCTATTGCAACTCATGACAACTCACAGTACCTGTGTAGAAAGTGGACCTTCAAGTCAACGAAAAACTACTGCGCGCTGGATACTTTCAATTCCTGTGGAACTCCTCAAATGTGGTCATACAATGAATTCAGGTGCTTTGCTATACTTCTTGTCATTTGCTCTTATGTGGAATTGAAGAGTGCCCAGCAAGTACTAGGTTTACACATTCATGAATGCATGTAGCATTGATTGTGTTCCTTCGTTCTCAAGAACCTTGGAAGAGTGTTTGCCAAGGTTCTGTACTTTCATTGCAAGATAGTTTTTGTAAACATAGGCTCCTCTGCATGTGCTTGTGTGCAGTACTTGGTCATCTACATTAGGTGAGCATTCAATGTATTAGCCGGCACAAAATTGCATTTCCCATAGATATGCTTCACAAATTTTTTACAATTAGACATTGCTCTGTACAAAGTACTGCTTACAAGTTATAGAACTTGCAGCTGCTCCCATTCAAGCTCTTGGCGGCTTGCAAATGTATTCTAAATTGCGAGTGCACCTCTTCTTCTCAAGAAGTGACAAGTGTGAATTCAGTACAGTAGAACTCCAGCACTATACCTATATAGACTGTAGTATTGCTCCATACATTTTTTTCCTTGCAACACGTACCATTCGTAATAAATGCTCTGTACAAAAAGCTGACGTAATGAAGTTGTACAGTCACAAACTGCTCGCACTGCATAGAACAATTTCAAAAAAATTTGCATCTTCGATCATGGCTTCACCGGGTACCTCCAAATTTCTTCATTTTTTGATATGTGTTCACCTTTCAATTTCTCTAAAAATCAGGTCCTTGTATTTGCATGCTAGCTAATATTTTCACAATGCACAACACTCGCATTGACCTCCACAAAAAAACCTGGATGAAAAACAGATGTTCCCTGTCAAAGACAGAACTTCTCCTCTGTCCATCGTCCAAAAAACGGACGCCGATGCGCTTAGGGGTTAACCATGTAATGCTATTGCAGTGTATGATGGATGACTTCATCTAAGATTGTAGGATGGAAGAAATGTTTTTTTGTCCAATTTTTCCGCATGCTATATATACTCTTGATGTGAAATTCAGCCATATAAAATAAGGTTTTTTGAATTTGAATCCAATTAATGAAATGAAGCTTATCAAATAAAGTTTCTACTCCAATTGGAAATTTTGAAAAATTCTTAAATTTCAAATATTTTATAATAATATGAACTTTGGATCTGTAACCATGGTTTATTGATTGTCTAATTTTAGAGTGATATAATAACTTTTGTTTATATCATAATGTTCTACACTATAATATACATCTATGGTAAAAAAATTAGACTTTTTGAGTATATTTGTATTTGGTACAAATTTTCTTAATTTTTTTCTTAAAAATCTCATAGTTATTTCAAATTTCCCCCAAAATTTTTGAAAATTTTATAACTTGTAGTGGACAAATGACTTTATCTGTGGGAAATAAGTATAAAGTTTTTCATTCATATCTAGTTGCAAAATGGCAGCAAACAGAGCAACGGATAGTGATCTGCTTGAAGTTAGTGGTTATGGGCCCATCCTTCCAATGTTAAACATCCTCACAGCCTTCTCATGGCTCTAAACTCTCTAAAACCTCATTTTTAGTGCCTAATACTTCTAATTTAGCCAATCCTTCAAATTAAAACCCAAACTCATTCATCTATTAGAATTGATAGTTTATAAAAATTATTGATATTGAGTGAGATATACAATGACGAACAAATCTGAGTATGGATTCGAGACTTATTCATTCAAACAACCATACTATAAGCATCAATAGACAAAGTCCAAAAACAGATGTATGAAAGTTGTAATATGCAACATATAACACATCATTATGGAGTTTGAAGATAAACTTAGTTGTGATTTGAGAGAAAATTAATTTCAAAGTTAGCCATGTCTAAAGTTTAGTTTTGTGTATCATAGTTTATTTTACATTTTTTTAATTTTTTCTTAGAACTCCAAAAAATCTTTTTGTGCCTTGGCATGTTGGTATTCATCATCTCAGATTGTTGTAAACAAATGTTGAAGGAAGTTGACTTTTATAGAATTTAAAATATTCACAATTTGACAAGCATGCAAATAATGTTTGGTTCTCATGATATTTGAATATTTTTTGGAATTGAGAGCATGAAATTACATGAGCCATTGTAGAAAGAGTACAGGTTGTAGGGTCATTGCAAGAAACACTTGTCCTTTTTGGTGTCCCCTTGGCCTTGGACACATAATTTTTTGCTCATAACTTTTGCGTCGTATGTTTTTTTCTCATAAATTTTGAAATGAAAGTACATGTGATAGTTTCAGACATTGCCTAATTTTTTCCAATTTTTTTAAATTAGTTTATTATTTTTAAATTGCCCCCGATTGGATGTCTACTTTAGCCATTTTGGAGGGTTTTAGTACTATTTCCAATTCAAAAATGCAAATTTGAAGATGAAAATTGGTAACTAAGAGATTCTACTAAAGTTACACAAGATTACGAAAAAATTTCAAAAATAATAAAGTTTCCACCTTCTATATATGCTCAAAGTGTACTACTTTTGCGCATGTGCAGAGAATACAATTTTTTTTTCCAAAAGTGAAAAATGGTTGAAAAGAAGCAACTTCAATTTAGGAAAAAGAGTTTTTTATTTATTTTTTATTTTTTATTTTTTACTATTTTCTAAAAATAAAATTTCAGACTATATATTTTCTTGCAATTTCCATCACTCTTAGAATGTGTTTAACTTTTAGAGATAAATTTTTTTAGGTCTAAATTTCACATACATATTATTTTGAGTGCTTTAAAAATTATCCATATTTAATTTTATTTCTAAAATTTGTATTTCAAAAGTCACAATACTCTAGTACTGAGGCCGTTTTGAGCCAAAAGCGGCAGGTGTTTCTTGCAACTACCCTGCAATAAGAACCATTGTTACATCTCAATGTTCTTGCATTTGAAATATTTGTTTAATAAGACATTATTTTCAACTTATATATTAGAGTTGTATGGTAGGGTCTCAGAATCAAATTTTTTGTACAAAGACTAGAGTTCATAACGCACATAACTGATTCAACCAACTGAACACCTTGTATTTGTTGAATTCTGTAGCATCAAATAATTTCAATTTTTGTAAGAACTAGTATAAACTTTTTGTACAAAGATTAGAGTTCATAACGCATATAATTGATTCAACCAATTGAAGACCTTGTTTTTGTTGATTTCAGTAACATCAAAAAAATTCAATTTTAGAAAAATTAGTGTAATTTCTGGTGATTCTAAACAACTAATGTTTTCTTCAAACTCCATAGTAGTGTGTTATTTGTCACATACTACAACTTTTGGGGGAGGGTATAAATAGATTGATACCTATATTGCAACATTGAAACCATTCTACTACACGTGAAGGTTTGATTTGGCAATTAGGTGCCAAAACTGAATTTCCTTGTCAGTTACTCAGGGGACCACGTCACCTCACACCATTCATAAGATGACATGTGACATTTTTTTAAAACAAATTGACTTAACCCCTAAAGTCCCATTGTCCTCTTGGGGGACAAAATGGATTTTGGACAGGCTACTACGGCCTCAATATGATCATTTTCTTAAAAACTTTTTGTGAAGATAAAACACGTTATCTTTATAGGAATATCATTTTTACTTTAATCGGTGCCCGGGAGCAAAAGTTAAGGCAGAAAAGGTCTTTTCTTTTTATGCGGCGGGCAGGAATCTTCTCACACAAAAAACTTAACAAAAAAAACTATTTTTTTTCTGCATACACTGTAATTTTATCTGTATGGAAAGCTTTGATTCATTCCATTTGGATTTGTTATGTAAAAGTTATGGACAATCTTATTTTTGGGGCAATTAGAGCATCTTTTTGAAAAAATAACTTATAGGAATCAGTTCTAAATGTAATTTTCACAATTTTTCAAAAAAAATTGTTTGACAAGGCTAAGTTTACTTGCTAAAACAATCTCATCATTGGAATTGTAGTGTTTTAATCCCATCTTAGAGCTATTGACGATTTAGTTTTTCTTTCAATCTTGGACCTACTTCTACTTAACAATTTTTTAAAGAATGAAAATCAAGTGTGTATTTTTTGAATTTTCTTTTTAATATTCTCAACTCAATTATTCAACATAGAAAAAGTTTGTAGTGCAATTTTTTTTACAAATGGAGGTCAAAGTCATCTGAAATTGCAAACCAATGTTCAAAAAAACAGTTTTTTCCAACTTTGAATGCTAATATCTTCTAATCTGTACGGTCAAACTTGATGGAATTTGTACCACATGATGTGAGATAAGTTAAAAACTGATAACCATAGATAAGTTAACCCCTAAATGCCCAAGGCTAGTTTTGGGCTTCCTGGAATTTGCTCTAAATTGAACAAAATGCCAACATTTTGATAAGTTGTATCAATTTTATTTTAATTGTAACCATACAAATTCAAACTAGAACAATGGCAGGCAGTCCTCCTTTGGCAGCTTATACTCAATGGTGCTCCGTTCCTCGTTGGGTGTGGACTACAATCTTGACGAAGATTTTGAAGGTACCAGTGCAGGTGTCTGGACTTCCCCCGTCTTGGAGGGCAGTAGCGAAACAACAACTGCTGCAACGTTGTTTCGTCTATTGTCGATTCGTTGCAAATAGCGCACACCCAAAGTTACACACAATTGCTTCAGGAGACGGTACGTGTTTTTCTGCCGCCAGATCTATCCGGACCTCTGCCACAGTGCATACTGAAACCGGTGTTATCAAATCGACCACCTACTGAACAGCTGCACAGCAACACCTTCAAGGTGCCTGCTAGCAGAAGTCCGAGACCACAATCTGCTGTACCTGAACCGTGGCATCCTGCCGCCGGAAGAAAGAACGTGGGCTTTATGACTTCGTGTGCAATGACACTTCGTGGAAGGACTGCACAATCTGCAGCACCGCAAAGTGGAGACCAACCGCCATTGACAAAGAAATTCAAGGCTGCGGGCGCAGCTGGTGAAGCCAGTTCTTCCCAAGGTTGACGTTGTCGATTGTTTGCAGAACTTCCCCGACATGAGAGCGCCAATTCTAGCCACACTCAGGAGCGCAACTAGCCCACTATGCCGAATGTGCCTCCAATGCACGTTGGGGCTGGAACAGCAGGAGCAGGTCGACGTGAAGGCAAAATATCAGCGGCCGCAGCCCGTCTGGCCTTCCTACAGACATATGCTGAAGAGACGTGGTCCACGAACCAGTCGGCTTTCACAAGACCACCTACGTCATTTACAGGACCCGTAGGAGGCCCAAGCTTTCCATTCCATCGAATGCCCACAAAGGCTGCTCTATTCAACAGATTCTGGAGTGACAGGACTCTACATTGCATCTGCATGGACACCAACCGCTACGCTAGCAAGTTGCATGCAGAAACCCACTTGCCGCTTGGAGGATTGAACTGGTGGCACCTAGACAAAGTGGAACTAAAAGCTTTCATTGCAGTGAACTTGCTTATGGACATAAAGCAGTTGCCAAACCACCGCAGTTATTGGAACCGTCGAAATGAATTTCTCTATTGCCCCAGCATATCCTCTGTTATGACTAGTAGGAGATACGAAGACATAACTTGATGCCTCCATGTGGCAAATGATACAGTACTAGCTGTAGGCGGCAATGATGCAGAGTTTGACAAACTGCGGAAGATGCGGTGGTTGGTGAGTGCAACAGAGATTCAAAGCAAATTGGCATTTGAACCAGGAAGTCACAGTAGACGAAACTATGATACCTTATAAAGGCAAATATTGTCCTGTCAGACAGTATCTCCGAAGAAAACCAACAAGATGGGGTGTTAAAGTGTGGTGTTTGGCAGATGCTCGCCAGAAGTATCTCTATGACTTCCAAATCTACACCGGATCACTATACATGGAGTCGTTGGTTGGAGGTGGTAGAGGTGAAGCCAAGACAGGACACGAAGTAGTGATGCAGTTAATGGAGGGACTGCATGGAAGGGCGCACATGGTATGCACTGATAATTACTTCACCTCCATCAAACTGCTCATGGAACTTCACTCACTTGGCACTTATGGCGTTGGCACTGTTAGGTGCGGGCGACTGGGTTTACCAAAGTGTTTGCAGGATCTGAAGAATTTATCGAAGCAACCCCAGGGGTCACTACTATGGCGCATGCACAGTAGTGTGACATTGCTTCAGTCGTGTTCGTTGATAGGAAAGCGGTCCTTTTCCTATCAACATACTATCCACCTATTCTAGGTCCTGCAGAAACGTGGCCCACTGTCCCAAGACGCATCAATGATCGACTGACGGACTTGTTCACCTCACCTGTTCACAAAAGTAATTTAGACTTCATGAAGGGAGTTGATGTCGCAGACCATCTGCGAGGGAACTATTCCTGTCAAACACGCAGTCATAAATGGTGGCATAAGATTTTCTTTTACCTTGTCGACTCGTCAATGGTGAACTGTTACATTTTAAACAAAGTTGCAGCGGAGCAGCTTGGTAAGGATCCAATCTCTCACTTACATTTCCAGTTACAACTTGCTGACGAACTGAGTCGCCCTTGGAGTCTGCAACGGGGAGTTGTTTCACAATTTTATTTAGCAGTTCCCGGCGTCCACGGACTTGTTTGATCCTGGTGACGCCGGAAGTGTCGATTCTGCAGGGGAGCTGTGCTAACGAATCTGGTGTGTCCACAATGTGGAGGCATTTCCCTTCACTCTGGCGACTGTTTCCAACGCAGTCACTACGTGCTGAGGAGATGATCAGTAGATGTCGCTTTTCATGACGATGACGGTGATGTACTTTCAGTTGGCATCTTCAACGATGTCGCTTCATACTCTTCCGTGTACAGCATTATCATATGGCAGTTACACAAATGTGTGTAAACAAGAACGTCAATGCAGTAACTGCCACGGCTTATACGCCAATTTTGGTTCATAGATTTTCAGTTCACATACGTAAGAGCTGTCGTAGACCTAAGATTCAGCCGCTTCACCTTTTTCACTTTGTGTGGTTGCATTTAGATGAAGGTAGGTAGTACAGGATCGGAGAAGGCTGTAGGACGTTTACCTTGTCTTCAGAGATGAGCAAATGTTCTCAGATGGAAGTCCCGTTCTTGTTCTTTGTTTTTTTTCTTTTCCTCGAATGTATGTATGTGAAAACTGTTTTTAATATTATAGTGAGACGTTCATATGTAATGATGAGGAGGTTGTAGTGTCAATCTTTGTAAACAACTGTGCATCATAGCGTCAAGAAACATTCCCCATAAGCATCACGGAAACGAGGTCTGGCTTTGCCGGAGGCGATATCAGTAGCTGTGGCCAGAGTCACTGCCATACAGCGTCCACATCGATTTCTCCTTCAGCAGGTCCGATGAGATTTACGAGGTTCAGCGCCAGCTTCACAGATTAGTGCTGAGATGGTTTACCAGTTGCAGTCGCCTCTTTAACTTTAATGAACTTACTACTACTTCATGTTTCGTTGTTCTGCATGATGCACTCTCTCGACTTTTCTTGTACTTGGTGTGTTCTCACAGAAGTGGAACGAAAGCAAATTGCAAAATAAGCATTACAAACCGGCTATCACCAAAGATAGAAGAAGTATGTCTGATCCGTCATTGAAGTGAACAGCAGTGCTACGGTGACCACATAAGCAATAGGCCAAGGTAATGTATGCAAAAATGAAAGCTGGGAGTACCATACCAATTTTTTATTTAATGTACGATACCAACGAGAACATCCAGCAACAAACAAATACACAGTAATCCCAATTAGCGGACGTGAAGAAAACAGAACCCGATGTACATGTATAAGGACGAAGCCTGCTTCCACAGATAGCAGATAGCAAAAGTGCAACGTAACTTTACCCTCAACTTCTTGCCCGACCCCCTGTTTTCAATTTCGTTATCCAAGATTCCCCTGTCGTTGTTCAAGATATCTGATGACTCCGCAATCAAAGTGGCCCATGAAATTTGATCACTCTGGAACTCTGGCTGCTCTCTTCTGGAGAAAATTGTAGTGCAAAGAGACCGCGCTCTGTTTTTCAAGGTTATGGTTGTACTGCGTTTGTGTGTTTCATCACAGGCACTGCAGAACATGAAGACCTCAAACGTAAGTTCATACTACCAAATTAGGTGGAACAACCTAATCGAAGCAGCATAGAATAGACAATTACAACAGAGAACTAGAAACTGAAGGTAGTCGCTCTCCCAATTACCGTATGTGGGTGACGATAAGGCTCTCTGTTGGAAGGACATTCTGCTGACGAAGCCAGCATTCGACATTCTTTGTACTGTTTGTTCGTGCAGCTTGACTAGTATATTCCCATTCCATGCTCAGATGTGACGTCAATTTCCAGTACTGTGACATCAACAGAACTGGCGTACTCGGATGGGGCAGCAGCAAACAAGAGAAACGGTCACACGGGCAAGGCAGTGATTTTTACACTTCTGGTCGTCGATTATCTTGACAACTCAGCAAAGACGGAGCAGAACTGCCCTTCCTTCAGCACTGTCACAACGTGCTGCGGATTGCAAGCTCGATTGTGGCAAATTGGTGCACAATTTGAGTGGTCTGTAAGCTTCTTCGGATTCCACAAAGCTTGCACTTTCACTTCGAAATTTTTTAGAATTTTTTTACAACCCCAATCTGAATCGAAATTAGACTTCCATGACTAGCACATCCCCTGCCCGTCATGGTCAACGTAGTCAAACCACTTGATCTCTCAATCGGAGAACTGTTTTTCAGTAATCTCTGCTGCGGTCTACTGCAGTCACGACAACACTAAAGATCTTACGGTTACTTTCACTCTTCACAAGTTCCTGTTGCTAGCAATGGACACGGAACATTTTCATTTTTCTGTCTCCTTACCTGTCTCCCGCAAGACTTGTGCCACTAAAGGGTTAAGGGTTAAATTGATCATCATTGACAATTAAACAAGATCCAACCATTGACATCAAATTTGCTAAAAGGAAAGTGCAAGATTAACAAAGATACATTCATTCAATATATGTCCTCTAACCTTCACGTGCCTGTGAGCTCTTGAAGGATACTAACCCAATCTTTACTTCCTGCTTCAAACATTATCACACCAAAGTGGACGTGCTGGCAACAAGCTGCCCATAAATTCACAAAAACTGGAGATACACTAGCAATTCTAGGCACAATTGAGACCCCAACCCAACAAACAACTACCTCACCATCTACGTGAAGTTCTACTGCATAACTATGACATCCGAATATATTATTGGACTGCCGTAAGTGCTGAAGGATATGTACTGGACATCAGAGAAAAAGTCAAGGTCTTCGTATTTAAGGACAACATCTTCGTCCTCATCCTTCTGTGCCTCTCCTCGGCCTACTCGGAGCTCATGGTTCTCTTTATCAATGCTCACCCAAAGTTGGTTACGTCCCAAAGGGTTATCAAATCGGAAGGGACGAACTAAGCCATATCGATTTGAATCAGAATCATGCCACACATGCCTCCGAATCCAGCATATTCCATTCGTAAGGCAAATTTCATACCTTGGCACCACTTGACCTCTTTGCGGAGAAAGGCATATCGAAAGATTATTGACCTCCACATCGTCGTCAGCACGTGCTACAAATGAAATAAGCCCTTGACCAGGACTCGGGAACTTCCAGTAATGATCAAATGCATGAAGAAAATACTTCGGTACAATATAAAACGACCCAGGTTCCAAAATCTGCACAAAAGCATGGCAGCCAATATATAAACCATGTCACTTGCCCAACAAAAAACATAATATCAAATTTCAAACTTCTCCTCACTTTTAAGAAATGATACTAATTAAGCATATGCAACGGACAGGCACTTTATGTACAACGACCACTCCCACCAACCTCCCCTATCCCTATTTCTAAATGAGGTCCCAATCTTGATTTTGCTCTTAACTTTTTAGAAGTACACTCTTCCTTGCCCATATTTTGCTTCAACTTTAGGGGAGAATGGCCACGCCACTATACCTATACACTATTACACTATTTTAGACATAGGTTTTGGGATAGGGGGCTAATAGGAACCTTGGTGGGAAAATGCTGCTTATAACTCTTGCCTAGAGTGTTGCCCAAATCCTTCCTCTATAATTATAGGGATACATGCAGCTACTAATGGGAATGCTTTAGCTTATAATATCTGAATTGCAATCATGCTACAATCATTATGTCATCTAATAGACATGTACACCAGGTTCACACACAAATTTCTACAACATTGCAAAACTACAATTCAATTTTAGCATCGATACTATTGATAACAAATTTAGCACAATATGTACGTACCGGCATAGACGGTGAGCTCGAAACTATTTGCCCTACAGGGCACTCTGGATTGTCTACCAATATCAACCCTGCAAACTCTACCCTCTTTTCTTGTGATTGATGGACATCCAACAATCTTGAGTTCACAGATATTACTTGGTCCTCACCATGTCCATGTACAACACAAACAGCACCGCACTCAACTGTGATTGCCCATTTCGGATGATCTGATCGAGCTGCTACTCGAATCTTATCTCCGTGTTTCAAAACCCTCACCAAGGGGTGGGATTTGCGTAGAGTGCACAGATAAACTTGGTCACGACAGTCCGCATGCTTCAATCTGATCAAGTTTGGAGACCGAAAAAATTCTTGGCCCTCCCTAACTATCCAAGCATCCAAAAAGCATTCGCTACTATAATGCCCATTTTCCCATGCAAAGCTAGACCAACCTTGATCATGAGCCACACAACAAATGACAACAGACACACACTCGTTCTTGCCTACAATGGTTGCCTCCATGCAAACCTTGTGACAATGTTCTACACTAGAAACCCTTTGTACCAAACCATCGTCGAGAAATCCCAATGCATTGCCATAGTAGGTGATCAACTGCAACGCTGGTTTGCTCTGCAAAATTCCAATCAAAAACCAGTCAAGGAAGTTCTTGACTTACGCAATGTACCATGGAACTTGAAATCACCAATGGCATATTAAGCACCGAAAAAATTACCTCCGACCAATCGCTATCATATTTCACAGCAACATTACTCCCACTCAAGCAACAGGAACGCATTGCTCGATTGTGCTGTAGTTGCAGAGTGTTTGGTTGTATAGACGTGCAACCCGCCAAGTTCACTTCCTCCAAAGTTGTCAAACAGTCTAGACCTTGGATTGCTTCCAATCCTATGCAATTGCATAGAGTCAAAGTTGCCAATGAAATCAAACCTTTAAAGGATGGGAGATGGTCAAGCTTTGGACAATTGCCCAAATCAAGATGCCGTAGGCTGTGTGGCAACGCTTTCACAGACTGCAACTCTGGGCACCGATTCATTTTCAAGTGAACCAATGAAATCAGACCCGTAAAGCTCTCCGGAAGTTCTGTGATCAAATGATTGCACTGCAATATGAGCGTTGTAAGCGCTGTAAGGGTTCCCAAGCTTTCTGGAAGAGATTCGAGGCCATGGCAATCACGTAAACTGAGAGTTTTGAGGAGTTGGAGCGTTCCAACATAGGGGAGGCTTGCCAATTCTTTGCAACCGTCGAGACACAACTCAATGAGGTCAGTTAGTTGTCCCAAATCATTTGGAAGGATCTTCAAGTTCCCCAATCTTAGGTGCAATATTTGCAACATCTTGAGTCCACCAATATATAACGCCATCCGCAATTCCTTGTCACAGTGTAATTGCAATACCTTTAGATTTGTCAACTTCCGAAAGTCCATTGGCAAATCTTGAAGTTTGCCACAATCAACCACGAGAAGTTTTTCAAGTCTTGCCAAGTTCACTATGGTGTCTGGCAAGATTTCTAAGTTAGAACAACCAGATAGATCCAGATGCTTCAATTTCTTCAACCTACCAATAGTATCTGGAATACTCCGAAGCTTTTGATAACCATGAAGGATCAACTGCTCTAAATCCTTCATCTCCCCAATAGAATCAGGAAGACTTTCAAGCATGACGCAGCTACCCAATTCCAACACCTTCAATTTTGATAGTCGCTTCCCAACATCTTGTGATAGCGTAGTCAGCGCTATGCAATAATTCAAAATTAACCGTCGCAAATCAATACAAGCCTGCACATCGACAAATCAAAAGGCATAAATCAACCACGATTTGATTTGGAAATCTTCCTACATTAGATTCTATTGACAATACACATAGCTCTTCATGAACTTCGTCTTTAGAAATCTTCTTCTGTAATTTAGTTTAAACTAATGTACACCTAATCTTGTTGGGTGGTTATTAATCGCTCTCATAGCACAATATAAGTACCATGTTTGGAGCCTAATATATAAATGCTAATGCACAAGTATATACAATGATCTCAAACTCACGAAATCGAAAATCAACCATAGATTCCAATTTCCATGCAAGTTGAACATTCGCCTATTGACAAAAACAACGATTAACCATTCTCAAGGAGATGACAATACCTTCTTGAAAGATGTTTCATCTTTCCAAAGATGTGTCAACTTGGTACTGCTGCTCAGATCCACCACAGCAATTTTCGCCAAATTCAACTCAGAAGGTAATTCTGAGAGTGGAAAGAACCTCCACTGCAACAATCTCAACTCTCTTGACCACTTTGAAAAGTCACCCGATACACGACAACCATCAAGAACCAGCAAGTGCAGCTCACTCATTTCAGAGAATGCCTCAGCTTCGTAAGTCGGGATACTAGTATCACCTGCTCTATCTTGCCTCGCTCTTGAGAAGCCCCGTACCTTGTCAGATCGCTGCAATATCAGAGGTAACATCTCATAATCAAGAATTGCCAAAATAAAATAAAATAAACTCTTCACCCCCACCATGAATTCAACCATCTCCAACCTATGACCAATCAAAATCCTAAAGACAATGTCAAAAAAAGAGACCAATCTTGGGGCTTGGAACATTGCCCATTTGTAACTCCTCTCACAAGTATCAAATGCAATTTTGCACTCGTCGTCCTTGCAATAATTCAAATTAAGGCGACTCTAATCATGCAATCCAGCCTTGAAAACAGGAAATAGCAAGATTACCATTGCCCATTTGTAACACCTCTTACAAGTATCAAATGCAATCTTGCACTTGTCGTCCTTGCAATAATTCAAATTAAGGCGACTCTAATCATGCAATCTAGCCTTGAAAACAGGAAATAGCAAGATTACCTTTCTGCCCTCCAAACAAGCATCGGCTAATTTAGGATCCCAAAAGTGGGTTCTGTCCCACTTTGTAAAACCTGCAACAGCATCGTCTACAATATCTCTACCCATGTCACGAAGGACATCATGCATCCGCAATCTTCCATTATCCAACTTTACCAGACACTTTTCCGTGAGGTCAATAAAGCTGGAATGGACTCCATCGCGAATTCCGCAACCACAAGACTCACACGATGCCCATATCTCCAAAGCTACTGCACTAGGTTCACCAATAAGGTGGCATGATATGTCCAGAAACATAGTTTTCTGGCATTTGTCAAGACCATTCTCGTAAGATATTTTTAAAATGCTTTGCAGTTTTACATCTCGGGTGGCATTCTTAGCTATGTCGACCCAAACCACTCTATCGGTTTCCAAGTTCTTCTTATTGCGTAGGAAACCACCGGCGATTTCCAACGCCAAAGGATGACCTTTACATGCATCCGCCACTTTCACTGCCAGATCCTCAAATCCGCTCTCAGGCAACTTGCTGAGAAATGCTCGAAAATTGAAAAGCTGTTGAGATTCCGTACTGTTCAGCCCCTCAACCTCATGCAAAACACTCTTCTCTGTCGCTGCTATATCAAGTTGAGGCGTTGATATTAGAACATTAGACAACACCCTTTGGCTACGAGATGTGACAATTATCCTGCTGCCTTCACCGATTGTATCCAAATCCGGGATTATATCTTGAAATTGTCTCTCGTTATCAATGTCGTCAACAACAATAAGCACTTTCAAGTCTTTGAGCTGCTGAAATCGTATTTGATACTCCTCATGGCTCCTCAATTTCATTCCCAGATCTTGCATTATTTGGATTTTCAAGGTAAGAGTATCACTCGACCTGACATCTCTCAGAAAGCTGCGATGACGGAAGTCTTCAGCACAGTATTCA
Organism: Neckera pumila; assembly: GCA_963969595.1. Taxonomy (NCBI): domain Eukaryota; kingdom Viridiplantae; phylum Streptophyta; class Bryopsida; order Hypnales; family Neckeraceae; genus Neckera; species Neckera pumila. The sequence goes on from OZ018409.1 coordinate 10,874,362, forward strand.
TACACTGCAGTAGCCAAAGTCGTCTTCCCAATTCCACCCATGCCATAGAGTCCCACAACACCAACACGCCCAGATTCTAGTTTTCGAACTACCTCTTTCTTGTACTCTTCCAATCCAACTCGACGATTCTCATCAACACAAACTGAGCCGCGAGGAAACTTGCTTGCTACTGCATTCACGACGTCTTGAACCAACTTTGCTTCTTTGCTTCACATTCAAGAAACCAACGATGGACAATAAGTCAAAGCCTGGCAAGAGTATTTCAGAAATCACTGTCTCATTGTTCAACTGTTCAACAATATACAATGCTGTTGATTTAGTGTAAACAGAAAATGGGCATTCAAATGTAGCATAAGCTAAGACCTACTTCGAATTCACATGGAGAAGTGAACTGGTCAGAAGGATTATCTCTTGATAGTATTCCAATGATCGCGGCACAGCTACCCGACAAATTTACCAAATGGAGTATCCAAACATGTTAATCACAGTTACTTAGATTTGCTCCGGAACGCACCGATCTCTGCAAGTAGTATCGAAGCAGAACCCAACGATTTTTGAAAGTGATTCAAGAGCATCTGTCCACTCTTTCAACTTCTCCTTGGTTTGTCCTTCCTCCTTGTGTTGCTCAAAAGCCTCCGCAAATTTCCCCTTCTCCACATCCAGCAAGTTCTTAGGCTCCACACCATAAAACACAGGAATCACCGGTTCGGCGCCGTTCACAAGTTTGTTGCTCTTCATAATGGCCACCAATTCATCCAGACAATACTCCGACTCCGCATAGCCCTCCGACACAACGGCAACGTGAACTTTGGCCATATGCAGAGCCCGATAGATGGATTCTTCATTATGACTACCCACCTCCAGAGACTCACGGTCAAGAAATGGCTTAAACCCTTCAAACCTGAGTGCAGGATCCAAATGCGAAATAAATGTGGCTTTGGTATCAGGCCCACGGTGGTTCAAAAATACATCGCAATCTTGCATGGCCCGAGCAGAGGGTCCCGCTTCAGAGTCGTTCATTGTGGATCGAAGCCTTATGAGATCACGAGTGGTGTGGCAGTGACAATTACGATGCCGCTTCAATTTTGTCTGCGCCACCACTACTGCCTCTCATGTGCTCCTCACATGGCGCAAAAAGAAATCCACACTAGATATATTATTCCGATAAATTCCACTGTAAAACAAAGATTGTGTCAAAGACCTCCACAAGTCGTCCTGCCTCTACCACCTAACATCGTACTCAAACAACATAGCAGAGAACAGAGAATTGTTTCCCAGCGGAGAGTTTCCTAGCAAGCTTCTACAAGATAGACACGAATTATGAAAGGATCGATCAGCACACCCGCTCCTGCACAAACAAATTGCCTAATTTGATCAGTTCCGGCGCTTCATCCGCTCCAACGCCTCTGGAAGCATTCAAGAATTTCCTCCAAGTTCCTCCAACTGCTCTGTTTATCTGCATCTGATGGTGAGGATAGTTCAGCGAAGTGTTGTCTCTTTTGAGTGCATACGATAGTGACAAACTGCACAAAAGTGTGGAAACTCAAAATCAATGAAAAAACAAGTAAAAGTGTCATTTTCTCATTCCATGAAAAACATGTAAAAGGGGTACACTAGTCCTATTTTAAAAAGAACTTCAAAAGCATTTCATATGGGGTGTTTTTTAAGTAGCAAACTAATCAAACAGAAAGAAAAAATTATGCCTTACAAACTTAGATGGTACATCTCCATTGGATGCTTTTATATTTGGCTATAAGCTTCCACAGTGATCGTTGCATTTTTACCTAAAGCAGCAGGGTTTAAGACAAAGTCATGTACACAAAAATCATTCTATTTTTTTTACAGAAACGTTTTACAAAATTTGTATTCTTATCACAGACAACAAGAGCAATATCTCTCAAGTACTACAGGCTAAACCACTTTCACTTTAGTGACAATGAAGTGGCCTTATTCGATAGTCGACATTCCGATAAATACATTTGAGGTGTTATCACATGGATAAGTCTGAGCAACCTCTCAAACGTGTCTCTTTGCCATCTCTATTTCTGCTTCAATCTTGGAAAGAATATGGCCCCATTTCTGGACTTGTTTCTCCCTTTCCTGCATTTCATCAGAAGCGAAGAGAATTAGCCATCATTCTACTGACTCAAGATTAGAGAAGATCAAGACAAGCATTCCAACTGCAGTTCAAGCTTCGAGCATATTGTGTCAGTGGCTAGCCAAGACTCAAGAAAGGTTTTAATGCATGTATTTTCTGTTGAATATGAGTCCTTGATTAACAAAAAAAAGTACAGATTTGAACACTCGACATTCAATGAAACAAACTTGACACTACGTCCGACAACCTTCCCAAGCATCCACGCTCTCAAAGCTAATCTCATCTAATTTAAAATGTGGTGATCATTAGTAATGTTGGCAAGCATTTGACCTAATTGGACACAACTTCTTCATGTAAAGATCAATTAATAATTCGAAGTAAACTAAGGTGCGTCCACGTAGAACAATCCACTAGCGGCACAGTAAAATCACTTACCAAATCAAGAGTGCCTCGGAATTCCTCTTCAAGGTTCAGCTCTGCCTGGATGAAATCAACACACTTGCCAACATACTTGCACTTCCAGAGTGCTTCCGCGGTCGGATTACCTGCACGATCAACACAGGTCCCATGAGAAAACATGATGGTGATACCAAAACTTGCAATGATTCTCCTACAGAAATTTGCGACTTTTTCACAATACTTCTGTCTTCAATTCTTGCAAATACTCTTCTCCGATCTAAAAAAACGCCATCTCCTGATTGTCATGAACCATGACAACAAACATTTTGCACACGATGCCATTCCTAGGGTTGTGTCCCTTCAATATTCCAGTAGATTGAATGAAAAAACAACATATGTTCACAAAAGAAAGAAAGCATACAACAAAAATTCTAATGTAATACAAAAGATTGAATGTCTAAGAACAAAGGTACTTGGAGTAAAATTCTCAGGGCACCTGTCAAGTAAGCTCCATGAACATAGCCATTATACTCGGGGCTTGTGTGCTCCCCAGTGAAGTACACCGATTGAATTGGCACCTGTCAAGGAGCAGCACCCGTAAGTAAGCCATCAAGCAAAATTGGCGGGACGTAAATCAGAAGATCCATCAATCATTCTTTTTGTAAGAAACAAGTAGCAAAATAAAGCTTGGGTTGGAAAAGTGGTCGTGAAAGCATACAATTAATGGAGTACTCTATCGATTCCAGCCGTTTGAGCAAGCTTGCTGTGCGGTAACAGTACCAATATCAACTAATCGTTGTTTCCAGATACGATTGTTGGTTAACATCTCTTCTATTTCATCAATACGAGAAGCAAATTGTTGTGTAAATAGAAAAATATCTTCACTTAAGCCCAAAGGCATGTCTTGCCAGGGCACCACCTGCTGCTGGATTGCACAGGACGCTGCTGTCTGTGCGAAGCTTGCCTGGAGTAGCGAAGTCTGCAATCGGGTGGTCGTTAAGGTGGCTAAATCTTGTCTGCAACCTTCACACACTGAAGTCACGCGCAGCAACCAGCGAGGGAAAGTCGCGCTTGCCAGTGAGAGAGACGAGCCCTGAACCCAAATCTCTCAGCGGCGAGATCGTCTCTCGGCGCAGCGCTGCTCAACGGGTTTCCTAAGATTGACGGCATTGAGGGGGGGTTCAAATTGTTTTGTGTGCTGATTGACAGCGGGGGGGTATACACTCGGAGGGGCAAGGTGGGGCTGCCTGCCTCTTTTGGGTGCATAGTCGGAGAAACTGAGCAATGGTCTGTACAAAGACACAGCAGGATGTGTTACTTTCAAAGCTATGATTAGCTCTTATCAGACTAACACACTACAAGCAAAGGCGATGGTCAACTAATCTTGGGTTTAGGGTATAGTCTCACACCAAGATGCAAATCCTTTCACATAGTCACGCTTGGTGTGTCATTCGTCACGCTTGCTCCCAGATTACTTCCCACAACGGCAGACGAACAGTACACCTTAATAGCTGCCATCTCGAGCACCTGCAAACAATAGACCACAGCAGAACGTCAGCATTCTAGAAGCAGATTATTCTTCTCAAACCAACGAATAGGCTACCCCAAAACTTTCTTGGAGAGACAAACAACAAGCGCATCATGGACCACCCCTCGCCGCAGCTTCAAAACCCTCAACCCAGAAATCAACGCTTAAGAGGAACTCAGAGGAAACTAAGGATGAGCTCTATGCACAATTTACGAAGGACGTGCCGATCGAACAAACTCCGATCCTGTTCCTTATCACAGTACAATGCCTCTTGTACACTGCCAGGGAGATGATGCCGATACTACTCTGTAATTGAGCATTCAACCAGCACATAGCAAAATGGCACTGACACAAAACCTTGACGAACCTTCCAGCCCGATCGCAGGTACGAAATTCAAAAAAAGCTACACCAGCAACAAGACTCCGGAAACAAAAACAAACTCGCAATAGTTGTAACAAAATCAAGAAACATCGCAATCAAACGGCATAGTCTTCTTCTTCTTCATGCTCACCTGGTTTGCAAACTCTCGCAAGAAAACTGCACAAGGAGAGCGAGCGAGCGAGAGAGGAAGGGAGAGGAATGATGAGGCGACTTCACTTATAAGCAAGAGCATGGGCAAGCACACTGTGGTGCCACCAATCTATTTTCATTTCGCCACCAAGATGTAGGACCCTGCGATACGCATACAAGAATGTCAATACAAACCTGCTTAGAAAGCTACCACCTGCCTCGAAATGATAAGAACCTCTCGATACCAAATCAGATCCGCTTCTAGCTAACACATATACTAAGAAACACAGGATACGTTTAGGAAACAAATGGCAGTTCGTGCAAAGCTCAGGAGCACCATTCCCCAATCCGTGCACAGCTCCCTCTCTTGCTTGCAAGAAAGTGCACCAAAATGGCTCTGAAGAAAACGAACACAACAACACCACTGCAAACTCACATATCGACCACCAGCAGCACATAACCGCAAAACCTGATCTGCAAAGCAACGTACTGAAAGAGCCCCTGCCTGTGAGAGTGGTGAGCAATGATCGGGAAAAATCGGGCACAGTGAAGTTACTGCAGTCGGGAGTGGCGGATGAATCAAAAATAAAAGTCTACTAGTATCTATGACGAGCACAGCAGCCGAGTTTCTCCGAGAGGTACTGTAGTCTAGGAGGCAGAGTTTCACCGCGGAAGCCTGCCACCCTCGAGTTTGAGGGTGGGCTCAAGGCATCTGGGCCCTTCCATTACATCGACGGTGGAGGGAGCCGGCAGGCCTGGTTGCTTGGGTCCGTTGGGTGGCCTCCAGTTTGAGATGGCAGGTTAATTATGATTATCCTTGGTATTCGCAACAGGGCTCTCAAATCATTCACATCATCATTTTGGGATGGGTCATGAGGATCCAAGGTCCTACCTACCTAGGAACCCAAAATTAATCAAAACTAAGTTAAGGTGATTACAACCTGGTGCAATCACCTTGGAGAATTACTTTATTGTTACCAAATGGTTGATTCTTCCTTCTTTGGTATGACTTTGTGGCGTTTTCTAACTATAAGTTAGACCTATGGCCCAAGTCCGAAAAATATTTGAACACTTCTTAAAGAAACTTCAAAAAATGTTGTTTGAATTTGAGCTTAGAGCAATTGATAATATACATTAAGGATTTAGGGTAAAGGTATTGATAAAGATATATCACATTGTAGGATTCATAATATTTCATACATAGTCATCAATATTATAAAGTTGTGACAAATATTACAACATGATTTCAAGATATTTACTTAAATTATAAACTTTATCATCATTACGTTATTAATCTATAAACTTTCTATCCCTACTATAGTGAAGTAGGGTTTAGGGATTGCTCTTGAATACTCTTGAGTGTTCTTTTTTTCACATCTTAAGAGTATCTTTTCTTTGATTGAATCTTACTAAATTCCCTTGTACAATGCCAAATGTCCTTATCTTTTATAGTTCCATTTTATAATTAAATTATACTTTTGAAGTCTATTAATAATGGAAGCAATAAAATCTAAGATTAAAAATCAAAATAGTGCTGTTCAATTACGCCATTCCATTAATGAATAAAAAATGTGCATAAAATTACTACTCTTAGAGTGTTACATTTCAACCCATCACAACAAATCTCATATATAGATTGTCAATATTGTATTCATTATTGTGTAAAAATCATAACAGAATAGAATTTAAAATTTTAGGGGTTAATGCGATTTTATTTTCTCCATTATATAATTGTGACTAATGTTACAGACTTCTATTTAAGGAATCAATGAAGTTAATCAAACTTGACATTGACTTTCAGGTTTAATGTCTAAACACAACATTGTAATAATGAAAATTTATCCCTATGTAAAATTAATTAACATGCACTTACAATACTATTGTCCTAATGCAAGACCATCTTTATATTTTATTTTTATTTATATGGGCAATTTTGATTCATTATCTTTGGGTTTGTTACGCAGAAATTATGGATTCTTTAATGTAAAATATTGGTGATTTGCAATCATTCATCTAGGTATGATTAAAAAATTTAAAATTTCAATTTATACCCAATTTCGGTGATTGCAATCATAGATCCCAAATGGATAGAATTTAAAATTAAGAATGTCCAAATTTTATTTATACATTGAGTTACATGTATAATATTATTATTTTAATTATATGAAAATTAAAAATTCTCATTATCTCATGAATGTTGGAATGATTGGCTAAAAGAACTTAATGCCAAACATTGAATCATGTTTTGCATAATGTGCAACTTTTCAACCTATGAAACTATCATCTCATTGCATTCAAAAAAAGTTGAAGACACCCCTATAGAACTAAATCATAGATAAACCACTTCATTATTATTTCAACTAATCATAAAAAATTACAAAATGAAAGTGTTCAAATTGTGATTTGTGTAAATTTGAGAATTTCTATAAATTCATTTGAAAAATATCTATGCATAGTTTATTTGAAACTGAATTGTGTGGATGTCCTTTAATAAGGATGATATATATGAACTCTTTGGAGTTGAAGCTACAAAAATGATAAAGAAACATTAGGTTATAAGCGCTTTTGATATTGCTTAAAGCCTCTAGTCACTTACGGGCTAATGTTTGGAATGGTTTTGGACATAAGTTCATTTACACTTTTGTACTAAATTCATATTGCATGCATAATCTTTTTTACTTTAAATGTTTCACTTCCATTTTCCTTTAAACGTTTAAATTAGATTAAGCTTTCCAAAAAATTAATTTACATTTTACAAATGTGGCTAACTCTACTTTTGAGGTAAGTTACATTAGTCACATGTGAATTAATAAGCTTTAAATATTCTTTTAACTTTTTAAAACATATTCAAATAATACTCACGAATGTACATTGGAATTGCTATGAATACATATAAAATAAAATTTTGAATATATATACATGATGCATACATATTATTGAAGCAAGCAATAAAAAAATTATACAAATGTCGCATATAATGTATGCAAATACAATAACCATAATAAACTAGCAGTTAAAACTGCTATAAATTTCATTTTCATTAAATGAATAATACCAAATAACTAGTTTGAATTAAACAAGATTTGCTTCCACCTTCCTAATATATATTCAACTCTTTAAAAGACAATTCCACGGCTTGTTTAACCTCACATTCCTGAGTATCTGGTGTAATATTATGACCCTCTCTTGCTATTGTATACTGACAATTGTGGCACTCAATGACGGAAACTCCATTGAAAAATATATTCAATCCCTCACAATGTGGACATTGACTTCTACAAAGCTTTAGCAAATTCACCTTTGTCCGCTTCTTTTGCACAAGTTGTCTGCGACGTTGTAACTTGATTCCACCATTAGGTCTTGGAGATTGTACCACACTTGCTTCCTCGCCACTTGAATTTTCATAATATAATCTTTGTTTTTTTCTTTGACTCCCATGTCCAAGTCTCGTATTTGTAACATTTTCTTATAGCGGGGTGATACTTCCACCTTCCCTCGGCATAAGCATTCGACTTGGTCTCAATTCCAAATCCATAGATTCTTGAAAAACGGCCATAAACATTTCTCCAGCCCTCTTCAATGCCCTACGTTTCTCTATTGTCAAACTTGCATATTTTTCTCTTGGAATATTTTGGGATGCCGTCATATTCAAAATATTTGAAAACATCTCTTTTATCAATTCATTGTTATCATTGGGATTTAGGAAAGGTTCATCGTTTGTATCTCCGTTAGGACCTCCACTTACACTTGCACTTAGACCTCCACATTGCTCTTCACTTGGACCCCCACTTGGATCCTCATTGAAACTCCCACTTGGTCCTTCATCTGAACCTCCACTTGGACCTTCATTCGAATCCACACATGCATCTTCACCAAAATCTTCTAAGTCATGGATAAATCCACGAGGTTCATATATGCCCTGTAGGAAATCAAACAAATGTTGATATTCCTCATCAACAATTTGTTTTACAGCCAACATGTGTTTACATATTGGACCATAGTCGTTACACTCGCACCATTCACGAGATAAACTAACTATATATCATTTGTTTGACACGGTTTGACTTTGAAACGCAAATTCCAAATGACATGGATCAATTACTTCCAAATTTGTCAATCGATCTTCTTTATACCGTTAGACCAATTTTTTGGCCATTTACAATCTTGTTGTTTTACCCTTATCTCCTCTCCTAATGGAGTACTTTCGTGATTCACTCAACCAATGAGCATTAGTATAATGCTCATTTAATGTCAATCCTTTAAATCGCCGTCCAGTTTCCGGATTACCTATTAGTGCAAAAATCAATTCATCTAGTCTTCAATTGACTTTCCCATTTAGTAAGGTGTATTTCATATATTGCCACATGCGTTCCACAAGGTTCGTTGTGTTTGCATGTCCGTGCTTGTACATCCTAGCCCATCTAGGCCACATAGGTTTCCAAGGACTGCTATATCCTGCCCATCTTTGTTCAATATACTTCAATACACTTGCATTATTAGCATATTGGATTTTCATTCTTCCATATGTTACATTGAAGTTGTCTTCGGTAATTGCCTTCAACATAGAGCACATTCCTTTGTATAAATCGTTGCAAAGCCCCTCAGGCACTTTAGGCAATAAATGGTCCATTCATGCCTTTTGGGCATGAAACCAACACAAAAGCAGTCTACATTTTGTTTGAATTCCTCCAATTGTTTGATCTTCCTAGCACCAAACATCTTCATCAATTGCCCTCATTATAGCAATCCTCAAAGTTTTGTCTTTATCAATTACTATTGCGTTCAGTCGAGTTGTATCTATATTTTAAAGTACAACTTTTATAGTAAGCCACAATGTCGTTCCCACTTGGCCACTTTCATTATCATCACTACAAAGCATAATGAAAATAGGCATACCCAAACCGCTCAAATTGGAGCACATTCCAGCAAATAACAACATGTCCCATTGATTGGTTTTAAATGTGGAATCAATCACCCATGCCAAGTTTGGAATTATAATATTTGCACGCTTGAGCATCTTCAGTTTGTATTACTAATACAACGGTCGCTTATTAGGATCTGCATTTAGAGGATCGTATGGTTGATAAAAAACCACCCTCTTCTTCTCTATTCATTTAGGAACCGTTTATTGTACTACGTCATAGTCATCTTCACCACATTTTTCATGCATTTGAAGCCGATAGAAGAGGGTTGATGCTTCTTTTGAACCTAAAAAGAAATGAAATGTTTTTTGTTCATGCAAAGGAGCGTTTGCACGCAAGATGTATTTACACCTTTTTGAATACACTAGTATTAATTGGATGTTATTTAAGCTTTGTAACATCTCAGCATAATTATTTATTGCACTTTGATGAACAGGCAAAAAATAACAATCAATCATTGAACCTGGTTCATGTCCATTGTGTTCTTCATTCATATGAATCTCAATATCCCGGCCTTCTTCATCTGGATATATGATTTTCACATAAAACTTACATCCTACATATTTGGCCGTCAAATATTGTTTTTCTCTATCATTCAACCCTCTAATGTCATTTGATTTATTTTGGAATTTTATTCCACCATGACATACATATACGAGGACCTTGGATGCAAAAGGCTTCACGCGAGGGTATTTATGAATTGGTTTTAAGCGCACCGAATGTTGGGCTTTTAAATTATTCAAGAAGTCCTCCACCTCTCTCAAAGGCATTGTGTACTTTGCATTGTATTGTCGCAATCAACGAACCGGCCTTTCATGCGCTTGATGCCCATGTTGACAACCCGAACATGAGCTAATGACTTTTTCAATAAACGGTTTTGGGATGCCGTTCAATTGTGTACCCACAATCCATCCTTCCTCCCCAATTTTTGCAACTGTTTCTTTATATAGTTCATGTCTTTCACCTCCGTGGTGGGCTTTTAAAACGATTGAGGGTCATTCTTCAATATATGGGATGAAAAGATGAGGATGTTTTTTGTTGAATAAGCAAGCTTCCCCATTTGCTCCAGTTTGTACTCCAAATTGTCTTCCATATCTTTCCCACTTTTTAAAAATTTCCTTGTGCCATGCTTCTAATGAAGCTCCATCTTGACTAAAGAAATTAGGATCCAAAGTGTTGATAGTCTCCGTAGAAGGGACTATCCTTCCATTGTACCAATCAATAAAATAATTTCCCAACCCCTTCTTAAAGGAATAATACGTCATATGCAAAAACAAAGAAGGATCCAAATATCCTTCTTCAACTCCATCTACATACTTTCCACCATAAATTTCTTCGTCACCCTCTAAAAGCAGTGGTAAATTCAATTCAATTTCCTCATTGGAAACAAGATCATTGAGGTTAAGAACCTCAAAAATGTCTCCTATATCATCCATTGCCCTCCACTTTCACTTTTAACCCACTTCCAATGCAACCATCCTCTTGGTTTCTATGAACGACTAGTTGTTATATCTGCACAACCAATACAATAAGGTTAATATGAGACAAACAATTCCAAATTTTGAAGAAAATCCAAAATCACCACATCAAATTGTCCATCATATTGATCCCATCACATTTCATTCATATATAATTCATAGCAAAATCTTATTCTAAAGACCCCTTTGCCTTAAGGGTGCCCTAAACCACATGTTCAATATTTTGCAGAAGGAGGCAGTCTACCCCCCCCCCCCCCCCTTGATCTAGTGGTGCTTTAAAACACGTGCAAAAATTTGGACAAAGATGTGGCGGAGACCGCCACGCTTTTGGCCCAATGGTACTTATAATGATGCGCTCAAATTTGGCAAAGAGGTGGCGGTCACCACCACCCCTTTGTCCCAATGGTGGTCTAAACAAAATGCTCATATTTTAACATAGAGGTGGCGGAGACCACCATCCTCTTTGCCCCGGTGATGCTTTAAAGGACATGTTCAATTTTTTGTAAGTGGTGGCAGCCCCATACACCACATTGGACCGGTGGTGCTCATACCCACTTCAAAATGATTGAACATGTGATGAGGGTTATCACCGGTTTTGAAGAGGTGGTGCTCACTACCACCTCTTCAAATAAAATGTACATGTGGTGACACTCACCACATGTCCAATTTTTTTGAAATGATGGTAGTGAGTACCTTCACTTCAAAACTGGTGGTAACCTCACCACATGTTTGTTTTGTTGAAAGTGGTAGTGGTTACCACATCCCTCTTGGTTGGGTGGTGGTGACCACCATATGTCCAAATTTCGATTGTGGTGACATTCCCATGCTAATTTTCATTTTGTGGTGGTGACCGTCACTACCACCTTCCTCATGTCCATTTTTCAGTGATGGTGACCGTCACTACCACCTTCCTCATGTCTATTTTTCAGTGATGGTGACGGTCACTACCACCTCCATGCTAATTTTCATTTTGTGGTAGTGACCGTCACCACTACTTTCTACATGTCCAATTTTTTTTGGTAGTGGAAACGGTCACCACCACCTCCCCAAGTCCAATTTTTGATGGTGGTGACGGTCACCACCATTCCCATACTAATTTTTCAATTTGTGGTGGTGACCGTCACTACCACCTTCCTCACATCCATTTTTGGGTGATGGTGATGGTGACCACCACCTCCATGCTAATTTTCATTTTGTGGTAGTGACGGTCACCACCACTTTCCTCATGTCCAATTTTTGGTAGTGGTGACGGTCACCACCATTCCCATGCTAATTTTCAATCTGTGGTGGTGACCATTACCACCACCTTTCTCATGTCCAATTTTTGAGTGGTGGTGACGGTCACCACCCCCACCCCATGTCCCCATGCTAATTTTCTTTCAGCCATCACCACCACCACTTACTACAAGGGGAGGCACCACCACTCCCCTCATAGTACTCTCTGGCCGGGGAGATCATTTAGTGTATCTATAACTAACCACGTGTGTTCAAGTTATTTTTTGCCCCCCTATTTATTTTTTAGTAAACTATGATTTCGACCTATAATTTGGAGCATTGTTTAACAAAGGCTGTAGGTTTCTATTGTCAAAATATCCAATTCAAATACCATATTAAATGATTTCTAAATAAGGTTGAAAAATGAATGAAACTGGAGTGTTTTTCAACTCAAATATTTATAGAGATTACATTTAGATGACCATTGCATCAATATTCAATAAATATGAACTTTCAATAGAGAGTTATTTTTAAGAATTTTTTGTGTTTTTTTTATACAATTTTTTCTTATATAAAATAGGGGTGTGAAAGTTATTTTTAGCTTTGTAGTATATCTTTTTACTTCAAAATTAGTAACTAATTATAATTAACAAATAAAATTATCTATAATTCAAAACAAAAACTTTCAAAGTAGGAAAATTACTCAAGTTTTTTTTTCTTTTTATTTAAATTTTAGAATATAAGACAAGGGGTCTAAAATCTTAACTCACGTAGTTCCTAATAGACCCTCTAAGTGATCTTCCCAGGACTCTCTGTGGGATTCGGCAGGCCCCTCCATATGCCTTGGTCGAAATGAAGAAGTGCGAGCAAATTTGTAGAACACCACCACCTGATTAGTAAGATGGCTTGAGCCCATGTTACCAAATTTCTGAAATTAAGCTTACATAACATGCTAATTAAACTTACATGACATGATTTGGTTAGTTGGTCTTCAATGCCCTGAAGTTTATTCATTCCGTCGGTTTACATGACATGACTTAAATTCTGGTTTATTAATGTACTGGAATGGAATTAGGACTTGGGAGTGGGTGGACTGCCCCCATCTGCCACACTCCAGACCCTCCTCCACAAAACCAAGCCTGTGCACCCTTCCTCGCCAAGAGCTTTCCAATGGTACCAAGCACGTGGCCGGGGGACGCACGATTTGGGAGATCTCAACGTAACAAAACAAACAAATTAGGTATCTAAGTAAATGGGTTAAAAAAACCATGCTAACTTAATGTATGGATGGATATGGTGCTTTTTGAATTCAAGGAGAATCTTGCCTTCTAAGGTAACTACACCTAAAATTGCACGGTTCCTAAAATCGCAGCGGATATTCTTGCCTAAAATGTACTCCCACTATTAATAAGGTAACAAGTTCTGAAATCACACAGGCTCTAAAATCGCCCACCCTACTCAAATGTACATTATTTGTACATGTTGCTTTTTCATAGCCTTTAGCAATATACAAATAGTGTACATTTTAGAGGGTGGGCGATTTTAGAACCCTATGCCACTTCAACTTCATAACTAATTCCAAAAAGCTCCAAAAAAATATGAAACAATTTGGGTTAGATGCAAATTCCTCTTGTCTTTCAACAAAAATTTACTAAAAATTATTTCAAGAAGCTTCACCTCCCCAAAATTCACTTTCAGCTCTTAAATGGGCGATTTCTAGACCTATTACCTTACGACTATGATCGCTTTTAGGTACACCTATTCTCAGCACTTTGGAAATTTGTAGTTTATTCACACAATGTCCAAAAAATGCATTCTAAGAGAAGCTAGAATCTCCTTTTGAATACCAATGGGACTCCACAAAAAAAAAATTCAATATGATAGTAAAACCCATGCTGAATTAGGCTGAATTGCTTAACTGTGCAATTTAAGGTGTAGTTACCTTAACGTCTTGATGGTGGTGAGGAAACACGTTAAATCATGTTTCCCAACCACCATAGGCGCCTCGCGCCTTCGTGGGGCGGTTCTTGCCCCGCCTATTGGCGGTTAGTTGTATTTGTATTATTGTCTGTTTTGTTTTCTTGCTTTCCTAGTCCATTTGCAACTGGGTTCTTGTTTCATTTTTGTTGCAATAAAGGTCTCTTTACTTGTGTCAAAAAAAAAAAAAACTCCATTAAATCCCCCATCCTTTGTGGGCCCAGCAAGATAAATTTGGGATTCTTGAGGGTAAAAATAATAAAGAAGACCCCTATATTTGAGCCATGTCTAGGGACACTTGCTAGCCCCCTTAGCTAATTTGGGACCTCTAATTGCATATAAATTCAAATTTTGCAAAAAAAATTGTTTGTGGCAAATAAAAAATTCCCGCATTTTCCCCAGGGTCCACAATGGATGGGAGGATTTAATGTCCTGCAGTGGTGATGGTTATTAATTAAGAGGCCCACTGCCATTGTTTTTTTTTTTTTCTTGAAACACATGGACAATTTCCATTGATAGGGGAAACAGTACACAGAAACCAGAGGAGCTTGTCCCCGGCGAAGCAATTTGCCCGCTGCCATTGTTGGATGGCCGTATTTGACAGAGTCCACACTCAAATTTTAACTTCAAGTGTCACCCCTCCATGTGCACAATCTTTTAGTGGGGAACAAATCTCTTATGAATGGGAACAATTCTCATACAAATTGATAAAAGGGTCTACAGTAGCAGAGATGGAGCTCCGCTTGCAACCATCATCATCCATTCGACAACTCTAAACTCTAATCTTTCAGTTAGTAGACTCAATGGTTTATACAAAAAAATGTGTAGAAATACAATACAAATTTGATATAAAGAAATGAACAAAGGATTTGAATAATACCACCACAATTGAAAAGAGGATGAAATTAGGTACGACATTGCCTACAAAAATCTTAGTTTGAATTTATTTTATTTTAAAAAAAGATTGATTAAATCATTTAAGAGTTAAATTATTCAATAAATCCCAATGTAGTATGGTTAACCCCTAAAGTTCCATGACTATGTATTCATTGAAAACACTCCCAAATTGTCATTTTTAGTACAAGTACCATATTTTTGAAAAAAAACTTTTTTGAGACATGTAACCATAGGATCTTATAGTAAACTAGTTTTAGAAGATGTGGAAAAAACTTCAAAATTTTTCACCATGCGGATTGGAAGATATTAGTATTTGAATTGGCAAAAATCCTTGTCCCCTGCGAAAATCAGGGCAGCTGCACTTCACAAGGTCACATTTGTATGAAAAAATGTCCAAAATAGTGGTGCATCTTAAAATTCTTTTTCCTAAACAAGTTGGGTATATGCCTAAAAAATTTCAAATCATTTGATATTGTACAACATATACAAAAAAAATAGTAAGTAGAAAAAAGTAGAGAATGATCCAAAATACTAAACTATTAAGAATTTAATTATGGAATTGAAAAATGTCAATTCCAATGGTTGTAATTTTTGTAACTATTTAATTGTTTTTGTTTTTGTTGAGCATTAACCCCTAAAGGACCAGCATGCAATTTTAGGCAACATAAAATTTTTGGGCAGGTACGTGTGACTAGAGATTTTCATATTTTAAGCTAAAACTTTAGTAGAAGGTGGGCGCGAGGAGTATCTTTCACATTCTATCATACACTTAACATTTGTCAAATATCGCCAAAAATGAGGTTTCAGACTTCAAATTTATTACAATTGGCCCAAAGCCGCACTTTTTGTATGACGACAAATAAAAACAAGCCTTTAAGCCCTTATAGATTGGTAACCTAATTGATACATTGGATCCCAAGAGTTTAAGGGGAAAATCCATGAGGTCTCTTGATAATAAGGTAGAGCCACCCATTCACGACAATGACCCATTCCCGACCTATAGGTGCACGTATTTTTGACCAGGCTTAGAATGTTCTTCTTTTCCCTTTTCAAGGTTGGAACTAATAAATACATGAAACATGTCCCAAGCTGTGAGAAAGAAAGTAGGAAATAATGATTGGGGAAAAAGTTATTGAATGATCGGCATTAGAAGAGTCTAGACGTTGGCCATGGATCCGGAGCACTTTGAGCCTCCCAAAATTCCTAGTAATTTCAGTTCAAGCAATAAAATTACCAATTTTTTTGCAGTACTTGTCATTTCTATTGATGTACCTCTGAAAAATATTTGTTGCCTTCACAACTTCAAATCATGTTGAAATTCTTTATTTGGTTGGTTATGGGTGGCTCTACCTTAGATTATGAAGTTTTGGGTGATTATTGAACATCACATGTTTCTTCAAAACCCAAAATGTAAATATAAGTGCGCAAAACTAATTGTGGCTCTTCCGAATTCTTTTCTGAAGAGCGAACTGTCATTGCGCACAAAACATCCTTTGGGACCACTTTGCCAATAGGTGCTTGTAGGAGGCAATTGCTCCAACTCCCTACAGGCATCAAACGGATGGAGCAGCTTTATGTATAGGGCAATGCCCGAGGAGGAGGGGATTGCGGGAAAAAAAGTGCTGACGAGGAGGGCGGAGCTCGATGAGGAGGCGCTTTTTTTTCCGCAATCCCCAATGACAAAGGCATTGCCCAACGTAAATCACAAGCAGGAAAGGATGAGAAATTGAGGATGAGAGTTGGAACCAGATGAAAAACCCGTAATGCTTGATTACACAATTTTATCCAAGTAATCGTGGATTACAGTCGAGAACCACCTCACAAAATGAACGAAAGGAATCCTAGGAGTGGTTTACAAAGCCCGGATTTGATGGGCAAGTCATAGTCCCGGCACCTGGCACGTTGTGCTGCATGTGTCACCAACCCACAAAGACCTAAGGTAGTCTGCTCTAAAGTGACCTTTTCATAGGTTTCCATATATAGAAATATTTTTAGCTCATTTTCAGAGAAAGAAAAGTAGATGGGGAATTTAACACAAGTGATTTTGTATTTTCTTCAAGCATATTTGAATTATTTATAAATTTAAAAGATTTGGGGCATGGGCACCTATTTGTGACTATAGGTCTTCCAAAGTCCATCGACTTAAAAATTATAAAGAGATGCAAGGAAATCAAAGACAATTGACTCTTGCAATAAAAAAAACAATTTTTTCTAGCTTGATTCTAAATATCATCTCATATCCATTCTACACCTAATTATAGGGGTGATTTGAAGGAGATGGGCGCTTTTAGAGAAGACCACCTTATTCACTTGTAAAGTGTTTATAGGTTCTTTTCCGTTCAATGATTTTGTAAAAGTGTTTAGGTTAATTTTGATTCAATGATTTGCTCCAAAGTACAACTTGAGAGCATCGTTGAGTGATGGTATTACTGTCTGTAAGGATTAGATTCAACAAAAAAGTGCAAAACTTGAAACTTGAATTCTAAGTCAAATTTTGAGAGGTCCACACCACTCTAAACTAATCACAAGATGACACTTGCCAATTTTCAACAAACATTATTTAACCATTACCCCCTAAAAGCCCAAGGGGTTTGGACAAAATACAAATGTGTTATAAAATATAAGTTCTAAAACTTTTTTGAAATTTGCATCAAAAAAGATAATGTGAAGCATGAAAAGTAGAAAGCATCCGTACAATCAAAATTGTAAAATTATTCTTAGATTTTTTTTAAATGAATTTTGAAGATATAACTTCAAAAATTCACCAAAAATACAATTTCTATTATTAGCATTTGAATTTTTTTTGATTGGTCAAAATTGTGGTTTCTATTGACTTGTGAAAAAAATGCATGAGATCTACTAATGAAAATACCAATACTTTCCCCAAATAGTAAATTTTTCAACACTAGGCAAATCTAAACACTTTGTGCTATTTCTCTTATAGTTTTTGTTTGACCGTAGTGATTTGAGTTTTGAGTATAAATATTGATAGACAATCCAATCTCTTGCAAAAACAAAAAAAAAAAAAAGAAAAAAAAAAATTTTGTTTTTTTTTGCCCGAAAATTTTGCCCAAAGTCGGGCAGCAACCATAAAATAGTCGCTTGAGCGCTTAGGAGTTAAAGGATGTTGCAACTGTTTTTTGGCTAGTGAATGGCAAAAAATTCTTCTATGCAGATAGGACAAAAGGTAGGACAAAAGTGCAACTATTTGTTTTGAGAATATTGTGTAAAAAAGAGATTCATCTTCAAAAAAATTGTAAAAATGGGAGGTCTTGTATAGTAGTTTGACTTCAAATGAGTCCATTTGTAATTTTCTGAGCCACAATATCAAAAAGGATGATTTTTACGAAACCAGCCCATCCTTTAAGAATTAAATTATGTCAAATTTGACCCTTGCATAGGATAATCCTTTGACGTCTTCAAGTATTTTTAAAAGAAAAAAAATCTTTACTTTTATATACAATTTTACTATTCAAGTCTGTTAAGTTTTTAAATATATTTTTCATCTATGTAAAATTTTTCTTTTTTGTTGTTGTTGTTCGGGTTTTTTAGACATTTTGGAACAAATACTGATTAGAATGATTTTAAAGTCAAAATCTTCAATAAAAATCACATTTATTTTAAATTATTAGCAACCCCTAAGAGAATTAAAGAATATTTGAGTTATGATTTGTAGAATTTTTATTAATTTTATTTGAATTTGGAAAAGATAAAAAATTTAGAAAATATAAGAAAGTCTTTCTAATTGAAAAACTTACGGTCTCATTTAAACCATTTTCACTTGCTATATGGAACTCCATTTTATTACCAAGATGGTAACTCTTCTAACTTCCTTGTAATATTTCCATTTGCACATATTAAATATTTTAGGAAAAAATTTAGCATTAATGTTTAAAATCCTTGATTGAAGTTAACAAATTCAATGGTTTTTATTTTATTTCTAATTTACGTGAATTATTATTCTTATATTAAGATTGGGGCGGAATTGGTCTCAAAAATTTTGGTGCCCATTATAAATTAATTGTGTTGAAAACACCCAAAACTATGAAAATAGACAATTTTGCATAGTTGGAGGTATACTTTTTAGACAAAAAAAATTAACCTAGTATAAGCAACTGAACATCATGAATTTTTTTTTAAAATAGAATTTTTGGATATAAAATGTATCGTTATGATGAATTTTCATTCTAAACTCCATAGACTACTGAAACCATCACAAAGCTTAGTCCTGGTATCAAAATCTAAAGAATTAACACTCAACCAAATGTAGTCAATTATTAGATTGGTTTAATTGCACTTTGAAAGACACTTTCACTAGAAGTCTACTTGTCAAGAATGGATATACGCATCCTTTTGGATGTTTCCATTGTAGTTGATGAAAATTGGATTCTAAAGTTTTGAGTGATTCTACCTCACGACCTTGATCAAAACATCAACCCTTCAAGGTTCAGGGCTTCATGCTCTACTAGCATTCATAATGCAATTTCAATGGCATTGTGTATGTCATGAAACAACTATTGCAAGCTACTGTTAGCTATGATTTCAAAAAATAAGGATATTAGAGAATGAATGAAACAAATTCAGGGAATGTTTTGCAATAAGGTAGAAGGTCCATGAATTGCCAATTTAAGCCTGTTTACTTCATCAATGACAATAATAGATATTTCAAAGAGCCATGTCACTCATTCCCAGATAGGGGACGCATTTAGAACCCGGTTGATTGAAGGACCTCCTATCTTATGGCATTTTCTAGGTTAACCTTCAATGGACATTCAGTCATGTCCAAACTTGGTCAAGTTTCATTAGAGTTATACATTAGAACATGCATTTCAAGAATTTGCTATTTTTCATTTGTAGGAATCAAGGTATAAGATTTATTCTCATTTTTTCATAATTAAAAACATCAAAGGTAGTTGCAAGAAGCACCTGTTGGTTTTGGCTCAAAATGGTTGGATGATTGTGATTTTTGGAATGATTTTTTTTTAAGTGAAATAAAATAGGTATAATTTGTAAAGCATTTGAAATAGTATGTATGTGAAAATTCAGACCTAGAAAAATTTATCTCTAAATGTTATGCACATTCTAAGAGTGATGGAAAATACAAGAAATTACACACTTTTGGATTTGATTTTTAGAAAATAGTAAAATAATTCAAAAAATTCAAAAAAAAAATTTCCATTTTTTCTAATTTGAGGTGCTTCTCTACAACTATTTGCAACTTTAGGAAATAAAATTGTATTTTGTGCACGTGCGCAAAGGTAATATACTTTGAGCCATGTAGAAGGTGGAAACTTTATTATTTTTGGAAAATTCTTTGTAGGCTTGTGTAACTTTAGTAGTATCCTTTGTATCCCAATTTTCACCTTCAAATTTTCATTTTTGAGTTGGAAATACTATTAAACCCTCCAAAATGGCCAAGGTAGACATCCAATTGGGGGCAAATTCAAAATAGTAAACTAATTTTAAGAAATTGGAAAAACTTACACAATGTTTGAAACTACCACACGTACCATATGTGTAGGTTAGTTTCGTAAATAACTTGGGAAAACTTGGAAGATGTCAAAATTTAAAAAATTATTTACAGCTATTTCTAAAAATCTAAAATAATTATTTTTGAGAAAAATAAAAAAATCAACACATTTACACATGAATAAAAAGAATCAATCTAGAACTAGGAATGTCCTCATAAAGTGCCAAAAATAAAAAATTCCTATCTTCCTGCTGAAAGTGCCGAATTTGAAAACTAAATTATTTCGGCATTGTCCTGCCGAAACTGCCTGCACGTACGGTACCTTTGTTTCAAATTTCATAAGACAAAGACATACAACGTAAAAGTTATAAGAAAAAATACACTTGTTCAAGGCCAAGGGGACACCAAAAACAACAAGTGTTTCTTGCAACAACGCTCAAATTGAATTATATATGATTTTTAAGAACAAAAATCTTTATAAGAATCGTAGAAATTAAAGAAATACTTAAAATAATATAAATTTTTTGAAGAAAAGCAAAAATAATAGTGACAAACATCATGGTGTACTTGGTGTATTCTTTGAGCTCATGCCAAAAAAAATTCAATAGAGAAAGTTCAAAAGTGGTGTCTTTTGAGCTTTCAAGATGCTATCTTCAAAGTGTCACAAAAATTACAATTTAACAATTTTGAAAAAAATAAAATTCACTGAAAAGTAGATTAATGGAGCTTTATTTTCTTGGTTTAGCTTAAAATCATTTAATAATCGAGAACTATGTGAAAAATTCAAGTTTGACTGTGACAACGCCCGTAGAGCTTGGCATGGGACACGAATGGTCTGGGACATTGTAAGCAGCTTCGACCTCTGGCTAAGACCCGTCATGGATTGATAACTTCAGCTTGATTTAAAATTAATATTGCATCCAAAGTACAAAGAGAAATAGCAGCCCTCAAACGGATAAGCCGCTTACATTCAGTTTCAATCCTACAGTCGCTAAAAACGCTCAGAAAGAATGGATTGATGAAGTACAGAACTGCATCTAGAACTATATCTACATGCTCAACTGCAACACAAAGACCAGTCATCTGTTTGCAATGAAAATTGCATGAAAGGTTAGGCCTCGTATGAAATGATGAATGACTGGATTGAAAATGAAGAAATAGAGCGTGTTCTCAACAATTGAACCTATGGACTGAAATATCTTTGATCGAACTACCTCCAAGGGCCGGGATATATAGCCATGATCAATGGACTCATTTCGGTTCATGAGGTCTACGTTTCATTTCGAATCTCAACATAACTCTAAATTTCATCATCGGGCTTGCTCGGGATGTCACCCCTCGTAGTCATCATTGTTGCATTGTCGCAATGTTTGCGGGGTTGGTTCTGTCTTGTTACTTCTAGCAGTGGCTTGGTCGCGGCAGCCAGCCATATGTTCAAAACATTAAAACAAAAATATAAATTGGGTCTCGGTCAAGAATCAATGGGCCCTAGCTGGCGATGAAACGAATAGACCTCGAGGCAATGAATGAATGCACCTCTATGAAGATAATAAGTATGCTTGAACTTCAATGGAAGGATGAATGGACCTGATCAGCAAAGAATGCAACGGTGATCGATGAGTCGGTGGAGAATGGACACTCATATGTGTACAAGGCCTCGAGAGAATCTCATGTGTGTACATTACAATGTCGATCCCTCGAGGCCTTGATTGTTGTTGCGCCAGTTACAGCCAAAATTGGGTAAGTTTCAAGAGAAACGGAGTTAAACATTGAAGGCGTCTGATCGAGCCTCCGGAGCTCAATGATAGCCAGAGTAAGTATCGTCGTAGTAGTCTGCTTGAAACTTCGCAAGTTTGGTTGCGTCGATGGTGCTGGGACGACGCAAATGCGAGTTGTAATTCAATCTCTTTTGCTCCACGTCCGACCGCAGATAGGTTATCTTAGACGTGTACTCCGCGGGCGCAATGTCTGCGTGGATGCGAATGGTGGGAAATCGTAAGGGGTCGTCCGCTCTTGTGGTTCTCCTGCTGAACTCCACCTGGATCTGTCCGGATGGAAAGGTCGCCTGGCGACTTGGGTAGGTCATCTGTTTCACAAGAGACTCTTGTCAGGCGGAACCTCTCCATGTAACATACTGTAGATGTATTGAAGGCTTGCATCTCAAAAATTGAATCACAAAACTCAGGACAATGACAATAGACATCACTACTAGTTGCGAAGAATCGCGAATTTGTTAATATTGCTATACATGAAGAGGTTGGTATTTTCTAATAGCCATACAAAAGCTCAGATCAATACCAACCCTAGACGGCTAGGTATTAGAGCTCGTAAGATCAATTTCGAATGATACGTTATCGGAAACTCACGACATTGACACATTCCCAGAGGAACTTCAAACAGTTTGCTCAACCTTATTAAGAGTTCTACTTTTAAAGCTTTGTGAAATTGACATTATTTTTTGCTATTGGAAGCCTGCCATTTCAACAACTATGGCCATGAGAGCAACTTAGAACAAGATTTGGATGATATAGAAACCAAGTGATTGTGACAAGTTCTGACATGTCACGAATCAATGAATCACGGTGTCGTAGAAAGTTTTGCTCTGACGAAGGACCTAGCTCCTCTCACTATTGAATGATAATGGATATTCATGAAAGAGTAATTATAGTTAAATGACATAGACAGTGAATAGTGAGTAGGCATTAATTAGAACACGATTGAAATACGTGCCTTGAGCTGGAATCCACAGTCGACTTGATACGAGTGGTCGATTCGATAAGCACATCCAGTCATGGAGACTCGTCTACCAGCACGAGTGTCCACGAAGGCACCTTTAAGAGAAACTTTCAGATTTTGCATGGCCAGCATTTTGTTGAAGTCCACTTTGGCACTTGTGATCAAATTTACGTCGCTCTAAAATTTCCAATGCGCTCAAGGGTGTGGACGCGTGGTCTTAAAGGACCCCGAAACACACAAACAAACATCCGTAACGTAACCTAGAATGATGCCCAAAACGTCAAGTTCGTGAAAATGGAGAAACCTCTAGAGATTGACACTCTTCCAGACTCCTCATCTGGAAGACAAGCTGAGATGCATTCAAGAGCTATACATTAAGTGGTTTGTACTTGATGCTTCTGCGAACATCACCGCTTCCATGCTATAATTCCAATCCCAGAAGTTCTTGAGCTCCAAAACTCCCTCTACAGCCTGCACTGGCGTCTTCTCTGAAGCGGAAGACCATTCCAACCAACCACGTGCTGTTGGGTCCACTGAAAATGAAGCTCCGTGCTCTCCAACACTACCTCCCATCGTTCTGGGTTGCTAGAGGAAGTCGGAATTCGAATTTGAAGGTTCAGGCGGGTGGTACCACTCTCCATCCGACCATCTTTGAATAGGAACTTGCTCTGCGCCTTGGTTCTCTCTCTCTGAGTTCAACCCACAATTACAATATTGTCACTGTGAAGTTACTTCGAGTCTAAAGTCTAAAAAAGAAGCTCAAGCGTTAACCATAACAGGAACAGCTCGTAGGGTGTTAGTCAGTTAGGGCAACCAGTCAAATGCCCCAAGCTAGTACTGATGTCACGTAAGTGACACCGGCATTAAGAAAAAGGAAGAGTTTCAATATTCGAAACAACTGGAGAGTCATTAGTTATAGTACATCACAATTTTTTTGAAGCACTCACCTCCGACCAGCAAGAAATTCTGGCAAGTTGTTGACAAAGTACTGAGGGAACTTGAGAGGTGCAAGGTGCTAAGAAGCGCCTTGTCATTTAGAACGACAGCCCGTGCAGCTTGAATGCTAGTAAATTTAACGGGTACCCACATCACAACCATTGTAGAGTAGGACAGCAACAGCAAAAGTGTAGTGATCCATTTTCACCCCAGAAGCATTTCTCCCTCACACACAACTTGACTACTCCGAACGATCCTCTCCATGATAGTGTTCGATGGAATGCGACAGCTATCTAGAATGGAATCCACCGAAACCTCACAGAATGGAGTCAACTGAATTTTGGCAGAATGGTATCAACAGGAGATCCAACAGAATATAAGTGGTGTCAACTAGAATGCCCAATGCTGTCAAAAAGAAACTCAGAATGGTGTCAAGTGGAAGGCAGAATGGTGTCAAATCTAAGGGACGCAGAAATATACCCAGATTGGTGTCAACTAGAATGTAGAATCGACAACTGTCAACTGACATTCATACGGAATTTCACAACAGTACTGTCATTGCAACACAACTTCGGAGGACAAGTACGGCGAGATCCCAACTCCGTCTAGACCATTTGAACTTGCTAGCAACTCAAAGCCCAATATATATTACCGACCCCGTCAGAAGTTCTAAACATCTGAAGCGCCCGCACGCGTATAGCATGGCAGTGACCAAATCGAGCTAGAAAGAATAATGATGACAATAAAGCTGTCAAAGTCAGACGCATTGCAATGAGGGTCGCACGCATGATCCATGCGGCTACTTTCGAATTGGCCACTTATGACGGGGTAAAGTCTCATTCTTATTTATATTGCTCCCTCTGTTTCTAAAAAGGACCCATGTTTCCTTTGTATTTTACAAAGAAAACATGGGTTTTTTTCAGAAACAGAGGTAGTAATAGTATCATTCGAGGTTTCAAATGTATTGTTATCAGTACTTTGTGTACAAATCTGATGCTGGAATTGGCATGAATTGGCATGCTGCCATATATGCTCGTGACCGGTCGAGCTTCTAGTTGTATGACGAGCCTCTTGTGGAGGTCTAGACAGCCAAGGGTGAATGTAAGAAAAAGACCCCCTATTTTGTACTGTGTAAAATCTATTTCTCTACACCTTTCGTACCGAATTTGAAGCCTCTGATTGCAAATATGAACTCAAAATTTGCAAATTTTTTCATGCGTTGCAAATAAAACGTTTCTGCATTTTCCCCCAGGGGTAAAACGGCCTCCGCAACTGAAGAGGCTCGTCATACAACGATAACTGAAGCTCGACCCTTGTTACCTTTGCGATTGAATTCGAGCGTCGGTAGGAGCTCAACGCTTCGGATCTTCTCGATGTCCACTCCATCTCGGACAGCGTGGGCAGCGTGTCCGGATCAAAAACGTGATGCAGAGCAATGAGGAATTTTATTGGCCGAAAGTTGCATCCACGAGAACATCGCCAGTCTGGCCATTTACATCATATCCCAAACATTTATGAATTTCTGGGAATTCTCGTTTCCCGTTTTCCGTCTTTAGCAAGTTTTGGCTTGTATTCATGAATTCTGTTGACAAAATTAGTGTTGAATGTTTAGTATCAATTAATAAAAGTGTTTTGAATGCCCTCCAAAATCTATAGATGCCGAAAAAAGTATCACATGCCGAATTTGGACAATTTTTCCAAAAGTTATTGGCCTCCAATGTTTGCAGCCAGTCAACGCAGATTCGTCTGATTTGTCCGTGAACAGTAAAATTCTGTCCGATATGACAACCATGATTTTATTCTAAGAAGGCTCCAAAAATTTCAAAACTTTTTTCAAGAATGTAACCGCTGGATCTTGTGCATTCTATTCTTTTCAACATACTCTGAAATTTTCAGCTGATTTGACCGTACGGATTTTATGGAAAATGAGTTTGAAGTTCAATTTTGGATCATTTTCCTATACTTTAGTCTCGGGCAACTTGCATTGGAGGGCCTATAGCTTTTGCACATGGTCTCCAAATGCCAGCATTTTTTTTCTATAGTCCAGCCATGAAGTTCACAAAATTGATAAATATAAGTAACATTTTGATTTGCAAATTTTCTATTCCTCATGGAGCTTGCAATTCACAAGTAGTGAAGCAACTGCCTTAGGCTCACATTTTTTGCAAATTCTAAAACTCAGCAACCTATTCCCTCTATATTGGTCCCAGGTTGCACAAAGCAGGCCTGCCCAATGGGTTGCAAGGGAGCCCAGGCATGGCCTGCTTGCCACCCGCCTATGGCCCTGGCACTTGGTTTCGTTGCATGGCCCTCTTGCTCCACGCCTGGTATGGCACGCAAGCGTACTGCCATGTGTAGTGTCCGTGGAAACTTGCAGGGAGGCCGTTGAGGAGCAGGTTCAATTTCAAAAAACCCGCCAGGTTCAAACGAGACGCCACCACTTCCCTCGCGCCTCTGCCCCGGCCGCCAGAGCTTGCCGCCCTTGCCACCCTTGCCGCCGCAGGTTATAACGGAGGTCAGTAGTTTTTGCGCCTGGGAGTGAAGAGAGATTTTTCATTTGCTTTTTGTTCAAAAAAGGAATTTCCTAAATTATAATAGAAGGTGTTCTATCCAAAGAAAATATACAATTATTGACTTCAAGCAAAAAACGACGAACTTGAAGGCAATGAAAATAATGTAAACGATGAACACAAAAAAAAATGGGGATAGCAAATACTGCCCTCAAAAGGAAATGATACATTCCAAATATAAAAGATTAAGCCTAAAGCCCAATAAATATTCTACCCAAAGAAAAAATACGGAAAGAAACCTCAAGCAAAAATCGATGGGCATGAAGGCAATGAAAATAATTTAAAAGGTGAACACCCCCAAAACTGGGGATAGCAATTAGCAAATACCGCCCTCACAAGCTAATCATGCAATCCAAATACAGAATATAAAGACTCAAGCCCAATAAATATGGTCTAGGCAAAAACTATTTTCACTCCCAACCGTGAGGCCAAAAAAAATTGGGTGTAGAAGTAGCACCCCCAAAAAATAAAGCCAACTACCACATCCAAAATGGTGAGCCTAAAGGTACAAAGGAAAAAGGGGTGCCCAACTAGCAAAACCTAGAATTCAAGCGTACAACCCTAATTCTAACGTAAAGCTAAAGGGTCCACCAAACAGGGAGAGCAAAGATCCAATTATAAGATGTATAAACTATAGGCTAAAAATTTAGGGAAAAGACCACAGACTAAATCCAAGATAGAAAAGACGCCAGAAACCAAAGGTGAACTCAAAAGCCACCACTGAAGGGTTTACTACAAGCCAAATGAAGAGCGGAGGGCATAAGCCAAAATTGCACTACATTATGTCCACAAACACTTAACATAAATAAAGCCAAAGCTCTTCTAGAAGGTTTAGTCCCCTAGCGAATATAATATCTTCCATTCACATGGTAATCTCCTCATGAGTTGGCCAAAGACCCCAAAAAAAATGGGAAGGCAAAACCCCATCTGTTGTGTCAAGCCAAATGCCTTATATGGAATTTCAAAACAAGAGTTGCTCTATAAAGGAAAATGAACAACTTCTTTGCATGCATGTACAAGATTATGAAGAACATTACCTTCATTCATTTAGAATGTACCAATGGGGTGGTGCACCTTCATATAGCATCCACATGTGTAGCACATCCATTGAAATGAGCACAATGCACAAAAACTATTTGTTCTTCTCTTGCATACAACGCATCGACGGTACAGCCTACTTTTTGAGGGCAATGTATTCAGGGCATATCCTCCCACAATAGTGAAATTGTTGCCTTTTGGCCCGCCCAACTCTTTGTCAATGCCTTGCACAATGCTAGTATGAAGTTGAAATGTGACAAGGACTCCTTCTCATGTCCTTTTACCCACAAAATTTCCTTGTAGATAATCCACATGTTGCCAACACTCGTATCAATGAGGAAATAAAAGAGATGGTGCCACTATTTATGGGAACGCACTTGGTAAAAGTAAGAACCACGCAGTTGATCCGCCACGTCAATATCACGCATGAAAGTGGTGTACTCTAAATGAACTGGTAATGTCTTGATTTTATTAATCTTTCCACCTACTCGGCGTGGGACTTCCACAACTTCACATGGAAAAAATAGGGGCAAAGCGCTTGTCAATAATAAGAGTACCAGTTTCCTGTCCATCCACATGACGGCACACATCTTCCGTGAATCATGCATAGCCCACTCCAAACTTCCTTGAGCGGACTTCTTGAAGGCTTTTTGTTCCTTCACAAAATCCGGAAGTCCTATGCGATTGCTTCAAAGAGTGCCCGTAGCATACGTACCACCCTGCTCCAAGTCACGGAATAATTCCACGCTTGTGAAAAAATTATCCATTACTACTACATGTCCTCAACCTCTTAGCCCTACAAGCAGTGCCTCCACTACCCTTTGCCCCATCTTTGGCTCTCCTTTCTTTGACTTTGGGTCCTTTATTGTTTCAATAGATGCTCTGCAGTAAACATCAAAGTTGCTAACAAATCGTGACACAGAGTCCGCCAAGTACCAAATCTTCAGTCTCCATCTCTCAAGTTTATTGGGCGTGTGTTGACATACTGGACAGTACACACCTTTATAACAAACCATCATTTCATCAATGGTGATTTTGTCCCCATTATTCCATAAGGCCTTGCAACAATCATGGAGTTCACTCAACAACCACCTCACTTTATTCACTTTGTCATAACTTGGAGACTTACAATCCACGCATATACAAGCTGGTTTAGTGATGTGAAGACACTTCGATAGCAATAAAAAACGATTGCATGATAGAAGCTGGGATATAACGTGGCAATAAACAAACGGTTTTGACTTTTGCCAATACATGCGTATGTTGGGGAGTTTCTTTATTCCCATATATAAAGATATCGCGAAGAAGGCCTTCAATTCAACCACATCCATCGATTTCCACCCGGTGCCCCCACAAGTATATGTTTCATAATCATTAGGGCATATTGCATTTACAATCCCACGCTTCACCCTCCTCAACTTTTCGGTTCCGTATCTATTGGTTTTGGCACATATACGCCTCAATGTCTGAATTGACCAAAATAGGCCAAATAATTGAAGAAGTGACGAGACCCTATCCCACTCTCCAGTCAAACTAGGGGATGGGCCAGTGAAAGGTTTGACTTGGGGGTTGAAATTCATATATTTCTGGTTCCATGTACTTGGGCCGTACTCTGCCCTTATATTCTCTATCGCAGATGCTGAAGTTGGGACACCACTTTCGCCTCTCCCACGGCGGCCCCCTCATCCTCCGCCCCTACCTCAACTCCCACGACCTGTTATTGACTTTAACATATATTAGGTACTGTGAAAAGCGATAATGTCAAGAAGAATGAAAAAATATAAGGTAGAGACACCTATAACCAACCAAATAAGGAATTCCAATATAATTTGAAGTCGTGAAGGCAAATCAAATTTTTTTTTGAGGTACATTGATAGAAATGACAAGGATTGCCAAAAATTTGGTAATTTTACCGCTTGAACTAAAATTACTAGGAGTTTTGGGAGAATCCGGATCCATGGCCAACATTTAGACTCTTCCAATGTCAAACATTCAATAACTTTTTTCCTAATCAATATTTCGTACTTCCTTTCTCAGAATTTGGAATATATATCATGTATTTATTAGTTCCCATCCTGAAAAGGGGAAAAAAAACATTCTAAGCTTGGTAAAAAATACGTGCACCTGTAGGTTGGAAATGGGTCACTAGTCGGAAATGGGTGGCTCTACCTTACATCCACGGAAAAATAGGAAGTAGAACACTCTATATATGAAGTTCTATTTATTCACTCGGAATGAGAAACAATCATAAAAAAATAACGAATCCACTTCCAAAATTTGGTTGTTTTAGGGTGCAATTCCTTGCACTTGAAAAGAAGAAATGGACAAGCAAAATTGAACTCACAATTTGTGAGAGAAGATGACATGAACCCACAAGAAGACATCATTGTGTTTTAGGGGAAAGGGAGAAGAAACCCTTATCTGGGCCCCTTCCCGCAGTAGGTAGAGATTCGGAGCTGTGACTAGCCACCGCCCCTTCCTACCTACCAATAGTGGGCTCCCTTTGCCGTCTCTTTCCCCTCTTGCCGCAAGCTACCTCATTTCCTGCGTCCGACGGCAGTGCTTGGACCTCCGGCGCGAGCGTCATCTCTTCACGAAGAAGCTGGGAGGTACTGGTTTCTTTGGTCGCTAATTTGGTTTGCCGTCTGGGTCGTGCTTGCAGAGCGAGGTAGTCAGGGAAGACGTCGTTGTCAAAGTTTGTGGGTGCACAGAGAGCACATTTTGATTTGTGGGGGGTGAACAGTGCAGGGCAAGTCTCGTAGTCGTTGTCATCTTCATTTCCTTCTTGGTGGTTGTCCAATTCGTTGCTGCTGCTTTCATCTTCTTGACTTTTTGAGGATTTCGCCATGTTGTCTTTACTATCGCATGAAGAGTCCCTACACCCTTCTCTATCTGTGTTCTCTGTGTCTAACTCCGAAATGAGTTCTTCCTCATGGAGTATTTTGTGGACATCCAATTTTTTCAAAGCAATAATATTTTTATTTTCCAAAATCACGAAGTACATTTCTTCTTTGGTCACGTCGTGAAAATAGGAGTACGTAGCTAGCCCTAGACTAAACCCGCAATGTTCCTCTTCTTGTTCATCTTCATCGCACTTGTTTTTGTCACTCAAGCACAAGTGAGGCACCCTCATAGGCATCGGAAACAAAGGTGTGTCAATCTCTTGGTCTTGCAGTATCGGGTGTTCTAGATGTCCAGCGCTCTCGGGGTCCTATCCTCCACCCTTACTTCGCTCAAAGGTCATCACTTGCTCTTGGGGCTAGAGGTTTCCGCCTCCGCTCCTGCCTTTGTCGGGTGCAATCGCCTGTGGAAGAGCCCCCCTTTTTTTTGAATTGAAGTCGGTTGCACTTGCAACCTGCGCCAAATTCCAACATTGGCGCCCAGCATTATCAGGTGAAGCACTGCAACAGCAACCCTTCATGAAATAAAGAAAAAAAAATTGGGATTAGACACAAACCTGATTTGCCGTTGGAAGAAATGTCGGGGTCGATGTTGGTCGTTCTTCCTTGCTCCCTTCTTGATCGGTTTGTATTAAAGTCTGCTTTCCATGGTAGAGAACTTGCTAGTCGTTAGGGAGGAGTCCTTCACGAAACTGCAGGGAAGAGGCCATAAAAGAGGTATGGAAACGTACCTGATTCTGTCGTGTTTTTGACCTCGCAAGTTATCGCTAGGCCTTCCTCCGATTCTAATGTGACTGCGATCCTACTGTGCTCGCCTCCTGCAGTACAGATGCAGGTAAGTTAGCATAGGATAAGTTCACTTCAGCCACAGAATTCACGGAAACATGTGGTTTGTAAACTCCCCTGTGGAATTTGTTGGCAGGCCTCTCTTGCAACTGTTCTTGGCAATGAAGGACCTCCGTTACTGAAAAAGCGTTGCTCCTTCTTCCTTGCCCTCTTGCAATGCAAATGAAGGTTATTCTTGATAGTTGTTTAGATGAATACTAACTAGATAAAAAAAAATAGGAAGTAGAAATCACCTGTGGTTGCTGTGCTTGTGATGGTATTCTTGTTGCAGTAGGTTAGCACAAAAAAGTTAGGGTGTAGAACGTACCTTGGTTAGCTGTGCTGTTGGTGTTGTTCTTCCTGCTCCTGGGTATGTTCAAATGCTCAAGTGCTCCTTGACCGTGCTTTCATCCATCTTGTGCTACCCCCTCCAGCTGATGTTCTATATTGATGTTGTCTTGTAACGTTGCATTGCTGGTTGTGGCAGAGGTTGGATCAGGGAACACCACATGACGAAACTGGTGGTAGACTTCGGTGTTGAATCCCTGCTTGTCTCCTTTGCAGCATCTAGAGGGACCCCAACCAAGAATCGCAGTTGCATTCCGGTAAAACAGTTGCCGAAATTTCTTGTTGGTAGGCACTTTAGGCAGTATTCTACTTGTTGCCAATCTTGGTCTTGCTGCCAGGAAGTCCTTGCTCATGCATTGCAGAAGAAGCTGGACTTGAGTGTGTGAGGCGCCATGTTGATGTTGTGCCCACTCTTGGATGGTTTCAGCAGCTGCAGTAAGAGGAGTAAGAGTATGGAGACATGGGAGAAGTGGAGACGAGTCCATGTTGAAAGGTTCTGCCACTTCAATGTGCTGCTACAATTGCTTTGCTACATGAGAACCTTTGTGAGCGCATGCACGAGATATTGGAGAAGCTACAACCATTTAGGTTTGACTACTTGCTTGTATAGTGTGACTTTTGAAGCCGCATGAGTGAGTGGTAATGTTTTGAGGCATGACATTGAGTTCCCATACCTACACGCATGTGGACAACTTGTGTTACACTTAGTGTTGTACTTATAGGACTTCGTGAATTCAAAGTAGAGAACATCAGCAATGAAGGAGGCCCTAAATGTTGTATGCTGTAGTTATCCTTTGACATTTTGGTATCTTTCTGGTTGAAAAGGGTTGTGAACAGAGTTGTCATATCGGACAGAATCGGACAAATTGGACGGATCAGGGTTGACTGGCTGCAAACTTTGGAGGTCAATAACTTTTGCAAAAATTATCCAAATTGGACATATGAGACAATACGACATTTGGATAATTTTTGCAAAAGTTATTGACCTCCAAAGTTTGCAACCAGTCAACCCTGATTTCGTCCGATTCATCCGATTTTGTCTGATATGACAACTCTGGTTGTGAATGCACATGAGTGAAGCACTGAAGTGCCATGATGAGGGCATATGTGACTATTTTGTGGAGATGCCAAATATTGACACTACATTTAGGACTTGTGGTTAGTAGCATTCATTGTGATTTTGTAAAGCTCATAGGGCTTTCAATTATGGTTGCACATTTTGTTGTTTAGATATGAGCCGTTGTGGTTTGGAAGGGTTGTGCGGTTGTTTTTCCTTGGTGGCTCAGCTGAAGAGAACTCCTGAAGGGGACCCTATCTGACATTTCAGACTATGTTTGCCACTTATAACCTTTGAGACTGGCAAGTCTTGGTTTCAGGTCGGCAGTGCCTGTCAGACCGCTAGCATGAGACCGGGCCCTCTCCTTCACAAACGGTAAACCAGCCTACATAATTTCTTGTATGGAAAGGCAGCCAATAAATCCCCACACGTGTTGCTTGTTAATTGATTTCTGATAAATAAAATTATAGCCTTGAGCACTGAAATCGGAGGTAGCAACTTCAAAAAATTAAAGCAAATGCATTCAGGACTATTTTTCATTAATTTTTCATTGGAAATTGTTCTAATTCCAAGAAGCCACCTACCAAAAAAATCAAGTCTCCAAATTTTGCATTTCACAATGTTTGATTACCTACCCAAAAAGGAGAGCGACCACAAAATGGTTGCTCAAGCGCTTAGAAGTTAAAATGGCAATATTTTTTTTTAAAGGCCAGAAAACAGTTCAAAACGGCCATAGTGTATCTATATGTGTCCAAGATGGCGAAAATGGCACACCATCAAAGTGGGACTTGGAATACCACCATTTTGATAAAATTGCACATAGTACTAGAATCCTTTTATATCTTGAATCTTTTTTTTGAATTCTTGGACACTTTTGTTATATTTTATTTGGGATTTTATCTTTGTATAAATATATTGCAAACATATTGGTATATATATCTTTGTTTAAATATATCTTAGATGAAATTCATCATATTGGTCCTAAAGAAAAGTTGTCTTTTACAAATGCAAGTCATATCTGGGATGAAAGAAAGCTTTTTTGGTAAAACATTGTCTAGAAGCATCATTTTTTATAATTTGAATATGGACTCTGAATCACTTGGAATTAGCATGTAAATTTTTGTGGTGTTTTGAGGTCCCTGGCCCTAATTATAATCACTCTTAATGCATTTTAATCCAATCTCAAGGAATATAATTTGTTTTAATCTAGAAAATTCTTATAGCCCTTTCATTAGAGAAAATTTGGGGCCTACGGAGGGCCGCTCCACAGTCTTCCAAAGCCCCCATGGATTGGGGTTTTTTTGCTTCAAAATTTCTTTTCTCCTATACATGTTCACCTGCATTTCAATTGTCAAATGGTAGGCATTAGTTTAAAATCCAAAACAAAGGACGAAAAAGATCAGGGTTAAGGTATTCTAATGCACTTTAACCCTGATTTTTTAACACTTTTTAATAATTTGTATTTAACACCAAATTGTGCTAAATTAAAAAAAATGTCCCTAAATTATTCAATGACCATTATTAACCAATTATTTTTTATTCACCAATGTGTGAAGGACGAACTTCATTGACAATTGGTGAGTTACAAGATGAAAACTGGAGTTCTTTATGGAATTGAGGTTGTGGTAGTGTTTACAATCCATGTGGAATATGTGCCTTCACTCATTTGACAATGTGTCTTCATTCATTTGACATCCCACATGGGTTGTGAACATTACCACAATCCCAATTCCATAAAGACCTCCTCTTCTCATCTTGTTATTCACAAATTAAGTTCATTTTGGTTTCAAATAATCCAATTTAAATGGCTATTGAAGCGAGTTGCCTTTGGCAATTAACTTCTATAACCACTTAATTTGGATTGTTTGAAACCAAATTTTTTTTCAACTAGGTCAAATTAAATCCAATTAAGCCAAATTCTATGGCTTGAGTGGATTTTATTTTATTTAAGTTGAAAAAAATTAAGTATAAACATTATTTACAACATTTAAAATTGTGGGTACAATGGTCTATTTGTAAAAAAAAAACAAAAAAAAACTGCGGATGCATTTTTTATTCGCGAAAATAATTATGGCCTAACTATTTTGTGAAAGTCAACTGGTCTAACTAATCATTAGAGCAAAAATTAGCCCTCCAAAGGGCCTTTCCAGATTGACATGCCAAGCTATTTCAAGCTTGGCCTGTAAAGTTGGAAAAGTACCTCCAATGAGCAGTCAGAGTGTATGACTGCTCGCCGAAGCAATCAAACTTAGCAATTCTTTTTAATTTTTAATTTTTTTAATTTTTTTTTAAAAAAAATTTAGTTTAAAAATATATATATAATTATATACCCACATTTTAATAGAGTGGTTTGGTCACATTTTGGAGTAGCCCTCCGGAAGCTCTAAATTTTTTCTAATGTAACAAGAAATCCAAAAATATAATTATATACTTGAATTGAATATTCTTTGAGGACAATAATAGCATTAAAAACCTAATTTTACGAAACCTTTTAATATATGTATTGTGGGACAAACTACCCAACTTTGGGGGCTTTTTAATCAAAGTTCAATTTTAATTGGAGGAAACTTCTTGTATGGAATTTAAAAAATTTGACATAGGTGTTTCTTCATATACATTGTGAATTTTTTTCTGCAACCCAACATTTTTTAATATTTATGTTTTTTCTAAATTGATCTTTCACCTAATTTTTTGGCCCTTTTAATTTGATACAATTTTTACAAAAGCCGTTTTCTAAGCCATTTTAATGCCAATGACCCTTGCGTATAATATTTGAATTCTATACATGGATCTGAGGTCAATAATTGTTTCAAAATAATCTTATGGTCTTACCTAAAATAAAGCTAGAATCTTCAATTTTTATTTTTTTGATAAATTCAACTGATTAGAACATCAATTTTGTTAAATTGGTGAAGTTCTATTACTTTGATACTTTTTAGGCCAAGTAGCTTAAAACCAAAATCTATACTTGTCCTAGATTGTGGCTTGAAATTAAACCACTATAAATAGATATATGTTATAATTTTTGGCTTTTGGAATATCACCAATTTAATGAAATTGACATTGTAGGTCTTTTACTTAACTTATTGAAGTACATTGACTCAAAATTTTACATTGAATCCCCTATCAATTGCAAAATCAATGTGCTTGAACTTCAAAAACTAGTTTTTTACTAGGCATAACTTTCCCAAAGCAAAGTTTTGACTTTCAAGAAATCTAGAAAAAAATAAAGGTGTCCTTCATTTTGTGCATAGTTTAGCCAGAATGTTGAAGAATGGATTGAAAAAGCAAATGAAAAAATTTAATCCAAAAGAAATTTTACATTCATCTTAAAAAAAATGATAAGGTGGTACATAATGTGGTATTCAAGGAAAGAAAAACTATAGTCGACATTTATTTTTGACAAGAAATTGTGAATTGTCAATCCCAATTTCCAATGGATAGAAAGTTCTAACAAACCATATGTAGTTGGCTATGCTTTTTTTTGGGGTGAATGTAAAAAGTTAAAAAAAAAACTACTAATGGAATCATGGCATTTGGAGACCAAGCTAGAAGATCTAGACATTTGCTAGGTTTGAAATTTCTTACCATTGTTCCAAATATAATCACAATAGTATTATCATAGTTTGTAGTGAGAAGACAACTCTTTATATACACATGGGATGGTAGGAGGTAGAACAACCCATGTGGGATAAATAAATTAGACTTTGTAGTTCCTCAAGCACTCATAGTTAAGTCAAAAATAAAGAATTGTGTTAAAAGTAGAATTTCAGACCTCATCTAGACATAGTAGAATAACTTTCTTCAAAAAAATTTGAACTAAAAAATGTTGGTGAATGAAAATAAGTTTCACCTCCAAGAATCCGTTTGGCATTTTGAATCTCCAATAAAAAGTTATGGACAAATTTCAGAGAGGGGTTGTTATTTTCGGAAATAAATGCTATCTTGATATACCAACTTTTCTTAGTTCAAAGTTTTTTTACAAAAGTTATTCTACTATGCCTAAATGAGGTCTAGAATTCTATTTCAAACAAAATTCCTACTTTTGACTTAATTATGAGTGGTTGAGGCCTAACTCATTCTAATTTACATATCCCACATGGGTTGTTTTACCTCCTACCACCCCAAATGTATATATACATAGCTTCTCGTCTCACTTAAGAACTCAAAATATAATTGGTTTTTGTATGAATGCAAAAAAGAAAAAGAAAACAATGAACCAAGCATTTAGTTTGCATTCATATAAAAACTAATTATATTTTTGGTTTTCAAAATATAATATGTATAGGTGTAGAATGCTGCTTTTTTTGTGTTTAGTTCAATGGGTTTAGAATGGTACCTATCTTTTAATTTTTAGTCTACTTTGTACAGTTGCGGCCAATTGACATACTGTAATTCTCTGACAAAATTCATGCATGTACTTTTAGCTACTGATGGTGTGGAATTTTTCCACACCATTCCCTTGGGGAAGGCAGCCCACCACTTTGCTACTAAATGTTATGCAGGTTTGACACCACAACAATGTGTGGGTCATTAATAGATCTTCATATTCCAATAATATATAGACTCTTTGATTTCATTCTTTCTTATTCTAGATGCATGAGCCCATTGGTATCAAAAATATCCACTTGTAACTTGAGTTCCAGATTTTTCAGTTTCAAGAGAAGGAGATTGTCCAGGGGTTTTTTTGATCAATTTTCCGTTACAAAGCGATGATTTTTTTTCTCAGGGAACATTTGACAAAATACTCTTGCTTTTCTGTGGATGATATTGCTAATTTGCTACCAAAGCTTGGAATGGTATCGCTCAATTTTGGATGAATGTACATCATTTTGAATGAACAAATGAAATTTCATTCATAAATTGCAAGTTTCATGCATTTCCATGGATGTAATTCTTTTAGAGATTACCACTTTCTGCACTGCCTAAAATAAATGAAAAAAAAAAAGAACAGAGATTTCTATTGTTCCTTCGAAGGTACAACACAGATTCACAACGAGCAAGTTTAGAGTGAGCGATTCATACTGACTCATAGCAGTGGATAGCAGTCAGCCGCATGCTTTGTGAATTTAGGGTTTAGATTCTCTCCTTGTTTCTATGTAGTGTAGTCAGTCATGGGCCATGGTTGCTTTCATACACAAAGATTTGTTATTTTTTGGCAACAATTTGATTTTACAGAGGATTTTTAGTGTTTCATTTTGATCTGTGGTTGATGCAGGAGCCGCTGATTTGGAGCTTGGATTCATAGTCTGTCTGCTATCGACATTTTCATTCGTGCCTTGAAGTTTGCAATGCCACTGCTGTGTGCATGTTTTGTCTGTAATTTCCTTCAACACTTCAACTCCATTGTAATGCTTCGTTGTAATTGTATGAGCTTGCAAAAATATATGTACAGTAAAAATATATGTACAATACTGCAGTCGTTGTTCTTGAAGTATTTCATGGATAATTTTTCTTGTTTCAAAACCTTATACATTGCATTGCAACCAGAAATCTAGAGATCCAGGGGAGAAACGCCGCACGCATAAGACTGAAGAAGATTCGAAATTGAAGTTGTTTCAACATAGAGTTGTGAGCTAGGAAGAAAAAGTACAGTAGAATGATATTAAACAAGTCAAATCTCACTATGAACAATACAAGGAAAAGGTCAAAATTAGCCACCACAAATGTGCGCTCAAAACATAATGCTTCATTAATTTGTTACAAAATAGTTAGCCCAGCATAAAAGGAAAGTGACCAACTCGTCCCAAGCTTTTATTTTTTAACAAATGGGAAACCCACTGCATTTAAAATAAAAAAACATACAAGACAGCCAAGCCAGAAGGCTGGACAATGAAGAGATAATGAGTATGAAAAAAGTAGAAACAACTCTACCTAACCTTAGCTGATTATTTTGCCTTCATTGCCCACAAATTAATGCTCTTCATAACTTCATCTTTTTAGTTAGAACATCCTATATGAAGGTCAGATTTGGCATAAATTAAGTCATTTTTGTAAAAAGAAAATTCACACGTCATCTTGTGAATGGAGTGAGGTGATGTAGACCCCCGGAAATTTGACATGGAAATTTGATTTTGGCACCTAAGTGCCAAAGCAGACCTTTACATGTGCTAAAATTGTTTCAATGTTTCAATATAGGTATCAATCTATTCACCTCTTTCCCCCAAAAAACTGTAGTATGCAACATAAAATATATTACTATGAAGTTTGAAGAAAACATGAGTTGATATTTTAAAGAAACTTAATTTCAAAGTTAGTCATGTGTAAAAAGCTTAGTTTGTGCGCCACAATTCATATCAAATACAAAATATACTCAAAAAATCTATATTTTCACCATAGATGTATGTTATAGTATAGAACATCGTGGTATAAACCAAAGTAACCGTGTCACTCTAAATTAGACAATCAACAAACCATGGTTATAGGCCCAAAGTTCATATTGCTATAAAATATTGAATTTTTTTTTCAAAATTCATAATGGGACTAAAAATTTTACTTGATAAGCTTCAATTCATGAGTTTAACTCAAATTTAAAAAGCATCATTTTAATTACTGAAATTCACATCAAGAATAAATTGCATAAAATGAGTAAAATACACTACAAGGGTGATCCGTAGATTGAACATCTTCTTCTTTAGAAAATTCCATAATACCATAACAAGGGAATTTGAAATACTATTAAATAAAAATGTACTCAAGTACCTTCAACAAAAGAAATTGGATGAAAAATATTTTTTTCCATCCTACAGTCTTAGATGAAATCATCCATTGGACTCTTAATGTCTATAGCATTGTTACAAAATTAAGGGTCAAATTGATCATCATTAATAATTAATTACATAAACAAGATCCAACCATTAAGATCAAATTTGCTAAGAAAAAAGTGCAAGATTAATAAACATCCATCCATTGAGGTTACATCCTCTAACCTTCACAAGCTTGCAAATTCTTGAAGGTTACTAATCCAGTCTACACTTTCTACTTCAAACATTATCACACCAAACACTAGTAGAAAATTCGGTTTTTCTGTAGATTCGGTTACGTTGATTTGGGTCACTTTTTGGTTGATTTGAATAGAAATCTGTTACAATTTTGTTCAAATCAACAGAAAAGTGACCCAAATCAACGCGACCAAATCAACAAGAAAAATTGAATTTTCTACTAGTGAAAAGAAACATGTTGGCAACAAGCTACCCATAAATCCACAGAAACTAGATACACTAGCAATACTGGGGACAACCTAGACACCATCCTAATAGACTACTATCCACCATCTACGTGAAGTTATATTACATAACTATGACATTCAAATATATTATTGAAATGCCAAAAGTGTTGAAGGATATATAAGGTAGCTGACCTGTTTCCGATCACCCCTCATTTCGGTGGTATAGGCTCCTGTATTTCAACCATAGGCCTGTTGCATTTCCAACTGCTCACACAGAGCAAGACTTTAGCCTATGATTGGTAATACAACAACCTATAGATCAAGAATAGATCAAAGAAAATCTTCCACCAAAAAATTCAGAATATTTACATCTTGTGTAAAAAAATCTGGAAAAATATGCAATCCTTCCAAACTCTATTTCCGCATATGAGAAAAATTCCCATCTGAACAAACTTGCATTCCACATATAGGCAATTGCTTAAGTGATTGGAAATGGGTTGATTACTTTATTGGACATTAGGCAAAATGTCAAGGTCTTCATATGCAAGGACAACATCCTTATGTGTCTCTCCTTGGCCTACTTGGAGCTCACGGTTCTCTTTATCAATGTTCACCCAAAACAGGTTACACCGGTTACTTGTTAAACAGGTTATCTTCCAATTTAATAATCCTTTGAGGTACCTCAAAGGATTATTAAATTAGAAGGGACAAACTATGCCATATTGAATTGAATCAGAGTCCAAGAGTAACACATACCTCCAAATCCAACATAATCCCCTCCCAATGCAAATTTCATACCTTGGCACTACTTGACTTCTTTGCGGAGAAAGGCATATTGAACACCATAGAGCTCCCCAAGTCCACATTGTCGTTTGGCACAAATGAAAGAATGCCTTGTCCAAGGCTTAGAAATACCCAATAATGATCAAATGTATGAAGAAAATCCTTCAAAACAATATAAAACAATCCAACTTCTATAATATGCACAAAAACATGGCAGCTAATATATAAACCATGTCAGTTGCCCAATCAAAAATGTAATATCAAATTTTGATTTTCTCTACTCTTTAAGAAATGATACTAATTAATTAAGCATATACACAGGACAGGCACTTTATGTATTAGTATGAGCATTCCCACCCGTATCCCCTATCTTTACTTCTAAATAAAGTCCCCATCTTGATTTGCTCAATTTTTTAAAAGTACAATCTTCTTTGTCTATATTTTGCTTCAGGTTCAAAGAAGAATGGCCATGCCACATTGCCACTATCACTATTAGAAAAAACCACGTCCAAATCAACAACTGTAGACAAAAAAGTGTTGATTTTAGTTGTTGATTAGGACGTATCACTATTAAAAACCCGTATTTTCTATGATTGTCGATTTTTGACACGCTGACGTCCAATGCGGTGTTCTTGGGTGTCTGAAGAGATGTCATTTTTTTTGCGTCAAAGTTGACGTACAAAAAACATCAAAAATCTCAGATAACATGGCCTGATGTCCTCGAGTTTTTAAGTGGACATCAAAGAGGACATGGGTCAACGAGCCCTTAAAATTTTGCCATTTGGCTGCCACATGAGCGCCATGTTAGCAATGGAGGGCATGTGTGCATTTTTTCATCCGGCTTGTTGGTAACATGGCAGATGACGTGTCCGCGGGAAAAGTGACGTGGCATCCATCAAAGATGATGTGGCAGGCCTAGTCAGCATAGTTTTACGTTGTCCAGATGCTTTTTGAGACATTTTTGGATGTCAAATTAGATGTCCATATGTTTTTCAAGACATCAACGTAGACAACCAGACGTTTTTTGGGATGTCAACTTAAACGTCCAAATGTTTTGTAACGTCATCTTAGGCGTCTACATTCCAAACATGAATACCTCTTTAAATGTCCAGTATGATTTAAATGAAAAAATCATGTCAGCTCTGATGTTCATATGATGCAATGCACTGTTTAATATGATGTTAATATAGACAATGACACATGTCATACACAACACACATGCATTTTATAACATCCAATTTAGCATACTATACACAATATCCAATACATAGTACAACATACACTATACACCATATACAATATACTATATATAATATGCCATATATAATACACCAATTTTGGCAAATACATCATATGGCTTTAAAAAACATTTATTATGATGTAAATAGAGAAAACAAGATGAGCCCTTTATACAAGTGAGGTGCCAAGAGGTAAGACAAATCATATGGGATGTATAAAATGCATAAATTGTATTACAAATAGAAGTTGCATAGAGATGTCGTGGAGGACATGCAAGATGTCCCAACAAACATGTTGGTGTTGTTCACAACATTGGTGCAAAGACATCTGTACTCATGAATTTATGTGCAATATGATTACAGCCTTTGTGCACTACAATAAAGGGCTTATACATGAACGCAAAGTATGCATGTTCATATTCTTGCAGACATTGCTAAAGGTAATATCTAATTCAATGGATATATGTGAGTATGTTTGCAAATGTTAACATTGACGTCCGTGACTCTAATGTAGGGAAGGACATGTCTCCAACGAAGAGCAAGCGTGAATAGAAGACATTCAGATGTTAGAGATGGCATTGTCATCTCCATTGACGTATGTATAGACGTATGGACATCAACTTGGATGTCTACAAAGACAATGCATGACGTGTGTCAAATCACTCCAACATGATACGCTGTCTAGTAAAACGTAAAGAATTACACATTGTACAACATGCGTTAGGACGTCCCAATCACAGGAAGCTCCCCTCGATATTGCCAGAAGTAATGTCTGCAAAAGCATCTTTACGTCTCAGATGATGTCTACAAAAACATCCATGAATGTGATGCAGTTGGACCCCCTGTGTTGACGTATCATACC
Source organism: Neckera pumila (assembly GCA_963969595.1). Taxonomy (NCBI): domain Eukaryota; kingdom Viridiplantae; phylum Streptophyta; class Bryopsida; order Hypnales; family Neckeraceae; genus Neckera; species Neckera pumila. The sequence goes on from OZ018409.1 coordinate 10,917,318, forward strand.
ACGTCAGCTTTTTGGTGTCCACGTCACTAAATTTCCACGTCACCTGAAACGTCAGGTGCCACATCAGCTTTTTTTTTTCCTACCCGCCTGTCCTTCCTCTTTTTTTTCACTTAGGGCAATTATTTTACCCCAGACCGCAATAATTTCCACTAACTTACCCAGAGTTAAAATGGACCAGGGATGCTGATGTGGCCATGACTGTTTTCTTGGATGATTTTTAAAACACAAATATGTCTGCAATAATGTCTTCAAAATTATGGTTGTTCTTGGTAGCATCCAACTATTGTGACGGTAATTTTCTTCTGTTTTTCTCAACATCCACGGAAATTTACAATTTTGTGGCTTTTGTCCATTAGACATCTCATCGTTTTCTTGGACGCATCATGCCAGCTTGGACATGCTACGATTTTCGTCAAACATCAGAAAAGACACGGGGTTCTTTTAGTGTATTAATTTGGATATTATTTAACTAAAAAGTGTTGATTTGGACGTCCAAATTGATTTTGTAGTCAGTTAACAAAAAAATGTTAAATTTGTTATTAAATTTTGCTAGAAAGTGTTGATTTTCAACAAAAAAGTATTAAGTTTTTTGTTAATTTGGACTTCATCAAAATGAAAGTAAAAAAATATTCAAGCAATAGTAGACTGCCACGTGGCAGCCGCCAATTAGGTAAGCCTAAGGGGTCCAGTCAATAATCAGCTGCCAAATAGGCAGGCAGCCTCAAAAGGGGTTCCAACCAATAAACAACCGCCAACTAGGCAGGCAGCCTCACAAGGGGTCCAACCACTAAATAGCCGCCAACTAGGCAGCCTCAAGGGGTCTAGCCAATAAACAATCACCAACAAGGCAGCCTCAAAGAGGGTCCAACCAATGAACGGCCGCCACATAGCGGCCTTTAAATGGCACGCACATGGGTGGGGGCACAAGGATTTGAACCTTGCACCTCATGCTTGAAGTGCAAGGCTCTTGCCATTGCACCACCCACTATGTGAAGTGATAAAAGAAGGTGTTTTTTTCTATTTAGTTCTTTCTTTCTTTCTTTTTTAAATTCAGCAGACTTTGGAGTTAATTTCATATAGTAATCAACTTTTTCAAAAAATCTTTGAACTAAGAAAAGTTGGGCAATCAAGTTAACTTTCATCTCCAAAAATCCATTTCAGAATTTTAGACTCTAATAAAAAGTTATGAGCCAAAATCAAATTGTATGTTTAAAAAAGTAAAAGAAAATGACCTTTCAAACATACAATCTGATTTTGGCTTATAACTTTTGATTGGAGGCTTCAAATCTCAAACGGATTTTTAATGATTAAAGTTAATTTGATTGCCCAACTTTTCTTAGTTCAAAGATTTTTCAAAAAAGTTGATTTACTATATGAAATCGGACTCCAAAGTCTGCTGATATCAAAAATACCACATTACGAATGTTTTAAGTTTAATTAAAAAGTCGCATAATACATAGAAGTGCAATCATGATGATATAAATATTGTCCAAATGATGAAAATTTATTTGAAACATTTATAAATCAAAATGAGAAAAAATGAATACAATAATGAATAAAATAAATGAAAATTTATGTAGAAAGGTAGGTCATTGAAATTGTGCCATAATATTAATTAAAATGTAAATATCAAAAAAATAAAGTGTAAAGGTAAGACATTGACCACAAAAAATAGAGTCTAGCATACTTTAAATTAATTTGCAATGCAAAAAATTAAATGCATTAGCAATACTCTCTAGTCATTTTTTGATGATTTCTCATGTAATCAAGAATTTATTATAATTTGAAATTTAAATGGAAAAAAATCAGAGGCAAAAATTTGGAATATGTAGAAAAAATTTCAAAAGCTTTGACTTTATAGACGGTGAATTTCAAAAATTAGAGAGGGTGTTTGAAAATATAAAAAATATTTTCATTTCCACCCCTCTCTGATTTTTGTTCATAACTTTTGCATGGGAAATTCAAATCTCAAAGAAGTTGTTGGAAGTGAAAGCTTGTTTAGTTTTCCAACTTTTCTTAGTTCAAAGTTTTTTGAAAAAAATCCATTTACAAGGTCAAAATTGCCTCCAAAGTCTGCTGACTTCTTTCTAACAAAAAAGTGTTGATTTTGGATGCAAACCTATAGTGCCCAAATCAACAAAAAATTGTTAGGTTCTTCAACAACGTTTACGAAGTACACAAAAGTATGCTGAAATGGACAATACACTACCTGAATCAATAAAAAATCAACACTTTTTTGTTGATTTGGACGCCAATTTCTAGTAGTGTATCCCTATACACTATTTTAGAAAGAGATTTTGGGATAGGAGGAAAATAGAAACATAGGTAGGAGAATACTCCCTATTATACTTATCCAGGGTGTTGCCCAAATCTTTTTTCTATATTTATAGGGATACATGTTGCCACCAATGAAAATGTTCTAACTTACAAGACCACAATTGCATTCATGCTACAATCATTATGTCAAGATTCGATAGACAAATACATCAAATTCACACATAAATCTCTACAACATTAAAGAGCTACAAATCAACTTTAGCATCAATAGTCAATAATTACGGTAGTACCACGATTCATGTGACATTAGAAAAAAATTCAAGCTACGGGAGGGCTGCTTTCTTGCATGAAAATGTGCATTTACAAGAAATATCAAACCAAATTGGCTATCAAAGAATTTTTAAGGTGAGCAGTCTGTTGATTTATCCCATCAAATTTTTTATTAAATTTTTTATTTTTTAAATAACAAAAAACTTCATTATATTTATAGGTCCGCCAAAATTGAAACGGCCCTCTATAGGGCTTGGATTTTTTGTAATGGATTTAGTACAATACGTAGGTATTAGCAAAGGGTGCGCTCAAAACAATTTGCCCTGCAAATCACTCTAGCTTGACTACCAATATTAGTCCAACAAACTCCATCTTTTTTTTTTGCGACTAATCGACATCAGTGTTTTTTTTTCCAGCGATTTGGAGCAAAATTGCACCAAATTTTTTTGCCTGGCTCTAAGGCCTTAGGAAAAACTCAAAGAAAAAAGACCATAAATTGCCTAAGTTGTTCCAATTTTTGAAATAATTTGGATGAAGTCACCAACTTTAAATGAAATTCATCCAAATACGTGGATGAAAAAAAAGTTCTATCCAAAATACAAATGAATACTAAATATTTGGGCAACATCGTTTTTTGTTTTGTCGCCACTTCAACACTACTCCAAAAACCAAAAAAAAAGCATTGTTCGACATCTACAATCTTGAATTCACAGATGTAACTTGGTCCTCACCATGTCTATATACAACACAAATAGGCTGCATTTAACTGTGATTGCTCATTTCATATGATCTGATTGTATTGCTCTTCAAATCTTATCCTCATGTTCCATTAGAGATCATTCTAAGCCCTAGCAAGGCGAGTTTTTTGCATGAAAATATGTAACTGCTGAAAACATCAATCCAAATTGGCTTACAAAGAATCTTACCAATGAAAGTTAGCTTATGTGCCCCTTTGGATTTTTGAATAATTTTTTTTAATTTAAAAAAAAAAAAAAAAAATTATTTTATTGTATTTGCACATCCACCAAAAGTCTCCACAAGGTGATAGGGCCCAGAAATTCTTTAATGAAATCCTTCATCAAGGGGTGGATTTTGTATAGAATGCAAAGATTAACTTAGTCAAGGCAATCAGCATATTCAACGTGATCAACTTTGGAGACCAAAAAACTTCATGGCCTCTCTTTACAAAAAGCATTCACTTCTATAATGCCCATTCTCCCATACAACGGTAGACCAGCCTTGACTATATGCCACACAGTAAATGACAATAGACACACACTTATTTACGCTTACAATGGTTGCCTCCATACAAACTTTGAATAGTTTTCTACACTAGAAAACCTTTGTACCAAACCCTGGTCAACAAATCCAAATGCATCAACATATTAGGTGATCAGCTATAGCTTTGGCTCCCTTTGCAAAATTTCAATGAAAAAACAATCAACAAATTTCTCATCTTATGCAATGTATCAAGGATCTTGAAATTACCAGTGACATACTTCTAGCATTAGAAAAATTACCTCCTACCAATCATTGTCATATTTCACAGCGATATTATTCCCACTCAAGCAGCAAGAATGCACTGTCCAATACTCCAATTGTGTTGTAATTATTAATTATAGAATGTCTGGTTGCATTGACGTGCAATCCCTCAGGTTCACTTCCTCCAAAGTGATGAGACAATCTAGACCTTAGACCTTAGATTTCTTTCTTCGCTGCAAAATCGTATAAAGTCAAAGTTGCCAAATGCAACAAAGTCAACTTTTCAAAGTATGGGAGTTGGTCAAGCTTTGAGCAGTTGCCCAAAACAAGATGCCTTAGGCTGCATAGCAACGCTTTCATAGTCTACAATTCCGGGTACCTGATCATTTTCAAGTGAACCAATCGAATTAGACCTATGAAGCTTTCTAGAAGTTCCATGATCAAAAGATTGCACTGCAGTATTAGCGTTAGAAGCGTTGTAAGGATTTTCAATCTATATGAAAGGGATTTGAGGCTATTTCAATCATCTAAACTAAGAGATTTGTGAAGTCAAAGCGTTTAGACATCAAGGAGGCCTGCCAACTCTTTGCAATTGTTAAGACACAATTTTGTGAGTCCAACTCACTATCCCAAATCATTTGGAATCGTCTTCAATTTTTCCAATCTTAGGTGCAACATCTGCAACATCATGAATCCACTGATATACAACAAGGCCCGCAGTTTCTTTTCACTATGTAATTGCAATACCTTTAGATTTGTTAACTCTTAAAAGTCCATTAAGAACTCTTAAAGTTTGTTACAATCGACTACAAGAAAATTTTCAAGTTTTGTCAAGTTCACTATGGTGTCTAGCAAGATTTTTAAGTTAGAACAGCCACATATATCCAAATCCTTCAATTCCTTCAACATATCAACAATATTTGGAAAACTCCAAAGCTTCTAACAACCATGAAGGATGAGTTGCTCCAAATCCTTCATCTCCGGCTCTCCGCAATAGAATTAGAGAGACTTTCAACCATATTGCAGCTGACCAATTCCAACACCTTCAATTTTGATAGTTGTTTCTCAATATCTTGTGAAGTTGTGAGAGCGTAGTCAACGTTATATAGTAATTCAGAATTAACCACTGCAAATTAATACATGCATACACATTGACAAAATGAAGTGCATCAATCAGCTACGATTTGATTTGGAAAATCCTCCTATATTAGATTATGTTGACAATATACATAGCTCTTCATGAACTTCTTCTTTAGAAACCTTCTTCCATAATCTAGTTTAAGCTAATGTACATCTAATCAATAGAGAAAATTGAAGCTAGTAAAGGGCCGCTTCTCAGTGACAAACACAATTATTAAAAGGAGACTAGAGAGCCTATGGGTCAGTGTGGCCAGACGGTTAATTTTGCAAAACTTGTTAGACCATTGTAAACCAAGGTAGCATAAGGCAATAGAGCACAGCACAAGGCAATGGAACTCACAATTTTTTTTCCCCTTTGAAACATAATGGACACACAATTTTTAATTGGAAGTTTAACCAATGTAGTAACTTTTGTGCCACATACTTAATTTAGCGTCACAATCAAATTTATGCCACTTAGCCAATTGTGTGTAATTGAGGGAGAAAAGAAAAGCTCTTTATATAAGTGGAGTAGTGGTAGGTAAAACAACCCATATGGGATATGTGAATTAGGACTCAAGGAGCTCCACCGCTCATGGTTTAGTGAAAACGTAGAAATTGTGTTAAAAGTCAAATTTTAGACCTCATTTAGGAATAGTAGAATAAACAATTTCAAAAAACTTCAAACTAGTAAAAGTTGGGAAATTGTGCTGAGTTTTATCTCTAAATATCCTTTTGATATTAAAAGACACCACTTAAAAGTTATGGACAACTTTCAAAGAAAGTGTTTGAAAATGTAAAAAAAAATGTCCCTTCCAACCCCTCTCTGAAATTTGTCCATAACTCTTAGATGGGGCTTCAAAATCTAAAACGGATTTTTGGAGATAAAAATTAGATTGGTTTTCTAACTTCTTCAAGTTCAGTTTTTTTTCAAAAATGATATTGTACATGCTCAAATGAGGTCTGAACTTTGACTTTGAGCACAATTCCTGTGTTTTCACTTACATCTCAAATTCTTTAGAACTTTGAATCAATATTTCACCATTGTTGAAATAGCATGACAAACACAAACTGGCCATACAAGGTTGTCTCAACAATGTCAAAAGTTGTATTGAGTCAGTGTTGTCAATCAAAGGTATTGTTTCAATAATTCCAATATGATAGTATAGGAATATTGAATCAACAATTATTCAAAGGTATTGTTTCAACATTTTTAATATGGTGGTGTAGAATATTGAATCAACAATTATTCATGGTTGAATTTTTTGAAATCATCTTCTACAAAGGATTTTCAAGATTTATCAAAACAATGGTCACTTTGGTATGTGCTTGTAAGTGCTTGTTCTATTTAAATTCATTAATGGTCTCCGATTGAAATGTTTCAATGTTAATTCAAGGATATTGTCAAGGTTTAATTTTTTACACTTAAATTGCTCTCAAATTTTGTGACAAAGTACTTTTGGGGGATTTAATGGGGGAATGACACCCCTTTGCAATCCGTACTTTTCAATCCATGTTGAAGTTCTACATCAAAGCAAAATTGGGATTTTCAAAATGTTGATGGATATCTTACACCAATTGATTAGCCCTCATGTATTGCAAGCATTTGATGATATATTAATGGTGATAAAAGAAACTTTTCAATATCCAAATTTTAGAATACCTGGGAATACAAAAGGAGGTTATTTCTTCTTTCAAGCTAATTATGTTAGGTTCAACCATTGGGCTGTGATGCAAGTACTTATTTTTTGTTTACAAGGTTTATATGAGGATGATATTATACACACAATAATCCTTTTTGTTCAGTGGGACGTCAAAGCATGTCAGAGCTCTTATCATAGAAAGGGCACCTTATAAAAAATGAAACTTTTTATGAGAAGGTATGAAATCTTGTTTTGGTGCTTTTCGTAATTTTAAAATTTTATTTTATTGCATACAATTTCATGTTGTTTAAGACTTTTTATACAAAATTGATTCTATTTTTTTATTTCTATTTCTTTAAACATCCAGAGTAGTGGCTTCCTTGAAAAAAAATTTGGATGAAATTCAAAGGTCAAATTTCAATACAATAATGATGGGCCACTTCACAAATTGTATCAAGCATTCAAGCCTACCTCAAGTGGGAATATTCAACATGGGAACATTTTCATACAGTGCACATAAAGTCTGCCTATAGGAAAAGAAAAGAAAAAGATGTCAATGCCTAAATTGTGAAACATAATCAACGCCTTGAAATACTTCAAAAAAATTGGACAAGAAATGGAAGATACAAGTTGAGTGCATGTTGATAAAGTGATTGCTTTAGACAAGGTAAGTTTTGTTAACAATGTTAAAGGCAAAATTTTGCAGACAGTTATTTAATTCTCTTTTGGATGATTATGTATACTAAAATTGCATTTTCTTGAATGTTTCTATTAAATGTATTTGTAATTCTCTTGCAATTTGCAAGACCTTGCATCAAGTGTTAAGGTATCATCAAATTCACTTGCAAACTTGCATTGCTCTTGGATGAGACCTTTGGGGCGAGAGCTAGATCAAACACCTTTGGCTTTTGTTGAGGATATTCAAAGAAGAAGGGACTATGTTTCTAAGAATTATTGAACCACCAACCTGAAATAGCAAAATAAATGCTGAGACTACTTCAAGAGTATAAATGTGATAACCGCTTGCATTCACATGATGTAAGTGACCTTTTATACCTTTCTTGCAATCAAACTTTTGATGTAGATTTTTAATTTTCATTTAAGTAGTTTGTATTGGATTTGAAATATGATTCAAGACAATCTCACCATGGTTGTTTTTGGAATTCTTTTCAGATATTGAAAATATGTAAGGCACTTAGTCTTCCTACATGCCCTGGAGATTGATTTGGTAATCGGCCACTTTATGTTAAGGCTACATTTTACTACCATGGGTGTTTTTGGAATAGTAATGTTGCTTAACAAATGAAAGTTGAAGAACAACCATTCAGAATATGGTACAGACAAGTAAAATGATTTTTTAACAACGTTTCATTATTGTATCAATGATTCTTAAATTTTTTTGCTTAAAAAATGTTTCATAGTTGTTTCAACAATGGTTGAATATTTCCATTTATAATTTTGTCTATTTGCTGTTTTAACAATGGCTAAACGTTTTTGTTTAAATTTTGTCTCATAGTTGTTTCAATAATGGCTAAATGATGGTCTTTAAACATAGTTTCTGTAAACTAGATTTTGCACTTTCACAAAACCTAGGAACAATAGTATAGGGATTCTTCGTTCTAGAGAAAGGTTTAATCAGTCTAACGTTTTATGACTAAAAGTCACATACAAATAGATTTATGTTTATAAGTTTAGTATAATATTATATCACTCTTATTCCCGTTTGTAAAATTTGTTGGCTAGTCCATTACCAATGTATGTATAAAGTCCCAGTCCTACATAGTGTTCTAAGGGAGGTTTGTCAAATAAATCAGGTTTTGTCAAATGAATCTTATATGATGCATGCACTAGGACTTAATCATAACAAGATAGTATTGATAAAATAGTACATATAATTTGTTCATTATACCTTTTTATGTTTTTATGTCAAATACTCCAGTCAATCTACAGCTAATGCGATTATGCAAGAATGTCTAGCGTTTTTGTATTCTATGTCAAATGATTCCAAGTTGTGCAATGTATGATGATGTCAAATAATTCTTACTTCCTTTACTTTTGTTAACTACTAAAGGACTGAACATGCTTTTTTGAGAACATAGCTTTTTTGGGCAGCTCACTACGAGCGGAGATTTTTTTTTTCTTTCAAATTTTCACACAACACTTTCCCGAGGAGTAGCTTTACGGCCCAACAATTTTCATAACTTTTGATTACAGGATTAAAAAGTTATTGTATGATATGTCATTTTCATTGCTCAACGGGCAGCCCGGGCAGCAAAAAAAACTTCTTTAAAAATCACTTTTAAAAAAAATAAAAATTTGAAATTGGTTCTTTAGATTTATATGTAGGTGGAAAGCTTTTAATCATTCCATTTGGATCTATGAGTCAAAAGTTATGAGGATTCTTAGTTTGAGGGTAGTTATGGAATCTCAACTCTAAAATAAACTTTGAAGTCCTTTATTTCACTTAATTTTCAATACTTTTGAAAAAAATAAAAACCTTGGGTGTAGATTGTTTATTACAACATTACAACCGTTGGGATTGGCATTTTTCAATTCCATAAATAAATTCTTAACAATTTAGTGTTTTGAATCATTCTCTACCTCTTCCTACTTACTATTTTTTTCCTATATGTTTTACAATTCTAAATGATCTGAATTTTTTCAAGCATGTATCCAACTTGTCTAGGAAAATGAATCCAAAGAGTAACCACCATTTTGGACATTTTTTCATACAAATGTGACCTTGTGAAGGGCAGCTGCCCGGATTTTCGCAGGGACAAAAAAAGGGTTTTTGTCAATTCAATTGCTATTATCTTGCAATCCACATGGTGGAAAATTCTGAAATTTTTTCCACATCTTCTCAAACAAGTTTAGTAAAAGATCCTATGGTTAAATATGTCCAAAAATGTTTTTTTTTCTGAAATTTGATACTTGTATTAGAAATGGCAGTTTTGGAGCGTTTTTGGTGAAAACATAGTCTCCGACCTTTAGGGGTTAAATTAGGTCAAATGAATCCAAACCAGATTATTAATTCTTAAAACATACAAAACATTGGTACAATTCACAATTCGACCAAATATGCAAATATAACATTGGAACAACTCATAATTTGGTCGATCACATAAATCCCATGTCCCGCATAAACATTTCACAATTTAGGTAAACATATAAAATATAAGAGTAAAATTAGAATACAAATAATCAACAAATCACCAAGACCCCAAAAGCATGGAACAAAAATAAATTAACTATTAAAATAATTTCAGGACTTAACCTTCGCAGCCCAAGATACAAGACTGCCGAACCCGAATCGAGAGGGCCCAATACCACCCCAAGGACCCTATGACCGCGCGATGAGACCCTATGACCGAGCGAGGGGACCCAATCTCGTACTGAATCCTTGATCGGGGAGCTTGTCGGAGTCGCAGCGCCGGTCGCAGACTGTCGCGCCTCCGATTCCTTCTGCGATGGAGACTGCTTACCAATTTTTTTTTTCTTTATGCGTTTGATCAAATCGATTGTTGCAACCTACTTGCAATTGATTCCTAAGAATTTTGATTTTGTGATTTCAAAGGAGAAACCAGAGGAGGCGCAGCGTCAACCTTTCCTGATGCGATTTCCAAATTCCAATAATTTGGTCGCAATTTTGCTCCAATGATTGCAATTTCAGCTCATATGATCCATCTGTTTTTACACCTCAATTGCGCAACCAGATTTACGTGCAATTTGGGACTCCGAACGAGAGATTGAGAGAGGCGTAGGTTGCAGTACAAGGTGCAATTGATTCCGAATTTCAATCAATTTCCCCCAGTGATTGGAATTTCGTCGGGTTTCACCCAATGCACAAGAAGACTCAAGGTTTGTACTGATTGAGAGTTAATCCAGACAGAAGAAAAAAAGAAAACATTTACTGTGATCACCGCGCCTGATCTCTGCGCTTGGCCCCGCTTGTTTCCACTTGCACAATTCTTACACGATTCATCCAATTTGACGCAATTGGTTGTCCCAGGGCAAGCATCGGAAGAACCAAGACGGAACAAACAACATCAAAATACAATGCAGATCAGACCTTTGCCGATCCGTACCTTCCAATTTCCGATTCACAATGATCCACTCTCTGCACCTGCTTCAATCGCTCAGCACCGTAAGTTCTTCCGCTGCTACTCCTCCAACAGATTCTCCCCGATCAAGCTCGCATTTCAGATCATGCAGCTCTCGCCTGCTGCGCTCTTGTTCAAACCGGTTCTCTCCGTGAATTTGTCACAGTCCTCGCCTGCTGCAACTTCAACAATCTCCGCTTCTCCGAGATGAAGCTGCTGCAGCCTTCTTGCACTCCAGCAATTCTCACTCACTCAATTCTCGATCAAACAGGCTCTCTCAACGAACTTTGTGCAATTTCGGTCTTTCCAGCTTCGACCAGAATTTCTCCAGTGCCCAGATCAATTCGCAATTCCACAATCGTAATACAGTATAGAATTCAATACGAACACATACAACCCTAATTTCTCACACATATAATCTATACCTTAAATTTGGCTGTTTGTTTGTTTGTTTGTTTGTTTGTTTGTTTGTTTTGTTTGTTTGTTTTGTTTGTTACGTTGAGATCTCCCATACCGTGCATCCCCTGGCCGCGTGCTTGGTACCATCGGAAAGGGCTCGGCGAGGAGGGGTGCACGGGCTTGGTTTCGTGGCGTTTGGAGCGGTGGTGCAAAAGTTATTGATTAAAAAATTAAAAAAATTACTTTTACTTTGATTTTGGTGGCGTTCTTGCTACTGGGAGTGGAACCGGGAGTAGAACTGGGAGTAGAATCAGAAGTAGAACCAGGAGTGGAACCGGGAGTAGATGAAAATTGGGCCAACGGCACAGGGCCACACTAGTAATAATGAATACAATTCAATACACACAAGAATAATAATCACAAGAATAAATATATATTTCAATATAATTGGGACTTACACATTTGCCATCGTTTTTCTTTTTTTCTAACATTTTATAAAGAACAAATGGGTGCAACTTTGAAGAGGTGCGACCTAAGTCACACCTCATTCATCCAAGTTTTTATTTTTATTTATTTATTTTATTTTTCATCCATCCTAGGCTCATAGACCTATTTACACTATTAAGTATAATTTACTTTTATTTTCACATTATTCTAAACTTTTTTTCTACCAAGGGGTCCCTAGTAGCTAGTTTTATTCTAAATTTACTATTTTTTTCTAAATTTTCTTTCTACAGTTTCAATGATGGATAAATGTTGTGCTAATATGAGCCAATTTCAAATTTAATGATATGATTATGACACGTTGTTGAAACAATTTAACTTTTTTTATACATCCCAAAAATTCCATCATTGTTTCAAATAATAATTGATCAATTCTTCATCGGTTTCACGACTTTCAAAAAGTGCACTAATGCACCAAATGTTGGAACAATAGTGAATTAAAGGAGGTTATAATTGAGATGTAATTATGAATGGCCTTGTTTTTTGTGAACAACATTGAAAAGCGTTGAATATGGTACAATCTTAGTGGTTGAGAATTTTGAATTAGGGGTTGGAAAAAACATGTTTGTAGAACTTAACACCATTCTCCTTTGTTTTTTACTTCCAAAATACTCCATTTGAGGTAATTTTAGGGCTCACTTTGCCTAAATTTTGAATTTTTTTGAATTTAATTAGTTCTAAAAATTCATTTATTTTTCCTAAATTTATTGCAAATTAAATGAGATTTATTCTCCAAATGCCAAAAATCAATTCTTACCAAACCTACATGTGCTATTAATAATACATAATATTACACAACCTATTTGACATTCTTACTTTGCTTGGAAGCCCTCCGTGGACCTTGTATATGATCTCAAACTCATGAATTAGAAAGTTGACCATGGATTTTGATTTTGATTATTGTCACATCGGATGAGTTAGATCAAGTTTAGACGTCTTGGATAGGCGGATGGATTGGACACTAAAGAGAAAGGGACGTTTTAAGTAGTGTCCTAGACATCACGTCTTCTAAGTAACGTCTTTTAAGTAAGTTTTGAAGTAAAATTTTACTAAAAAAGACAATCTTTTTAGTAAAATTTTACTTAAAAGATGTTACTTAAAAGACGTGATGTCTAAGACACTACTTAAAACACCCCTTTCTCTTGTAGATTTAAATTTTAAATTAATTTTTTACTCGTAAATCTAGGTTCCTGCGCCATTGTCACTGCAATTTCAGCTGCGCAAAAATAGGGGAAAAAATAATCTTTTAGCCCTTTAAACAATATTTCAAGATACTAAAGGGGGTCATGGAGAGGCCCTCCGGAGGGCTGATTTTTTCTCTAATGATAGGGCCTTGATTTTCTATAATGGAGTTGATCAACACTAATCCCTAAAGGCTAGAGGATGTTTGAAAGAAGAAATTTCTAAAATTGCCAATTTTTTGATGCATTGTCCATTGTAAAAAATTGAATTTTTTGGGAATTCCAACTATAGAAAAGTATATTAAACAAGTAAGGCAATTTGTAGAAAAATTTCAGCCCATTTGCCCGTGTAGATTGAAAGATTATAACGTTTGAAGTGAGAAAAAGAAACTTTTTTTATTTTTGCAAAATAGAGTAAACAGACTTTGAGCCCTCTTGGAGTAAAATTTTTGCTCTATACAAAAAATGAAATTGAGGATTTTGACCATTCATAATTATATATTTTTGGTTTTACTTATGCAAAATCTCAAAAGTAAATATGGAATCCAGCTTACTATAAATCACGATGCAGTGCTAGAGGGCTAAGTGAATTGGTAAGACACTAATTATTTTTCAATGATTTCTCATATAATGAGAAAAAAAATAATTTAAAATCCTAATGGTGAAAAGTTAGAGACAAACATTAGAATATCTAGAAAAATTTCAAGAACTTTGATTTCACATATTGCAAGACAATAGGGCTAGCATGAAGTTCCAAAAAAATGTTTCTTCTTGAAATTGCCTTGACATAGCTAACAAAGTTTGAATTCTCTTAGAATGTGATTTGAGAACAAATTTGTTATTTTGGAAGGGAGTGTATGCCATTTTTTATTAGTTACATACATGCCAAATTTCAAAAGTTGATGAGCATTTTTCAAAGGGTGCCTCAAAGATGTCCAAATTTCCCACGTTGCCAAGAAATTTTAGAGTAGCGTAACTTTTGATTTGGATACCAGATCGGGAAAAAATGATATTTCCACTAAAAATTGTCTTTTTAGTAAAAATTTACTTAAAAACTTACTTAAAAGATGTTACTTAAAAAGACGTGATGTCTAGGACACTACTTAAAACACCCCTATAGGAACCTATCTAAATTTTCAATTGTGTGTTCAAACAGACAATTGGCCTTTAGAAGTTAAGCTAACTAACTTTGTAAATCATCTTGGACGATCATCAACTTTGCCCAATTTCATAACAATACATAGAAGTAGTAGAATTCTATCCTCGGGTGATTGCAAAAAACACCTGCTGATTTTGTGGAGTTTTCACAGTACTCATATTGTTCTTTCTAGAGTACTTTAAAATTAGAAAAATAATTTTTAAATTTAAAAAAATATGGCCAATGTATATACCTTTAAGATAAAGATATCCAGGGAATGAAAAGCATAGGAAAATTTCCTAAGTGGGAGGACTAGAAAAGTGCCAAATCCCAAGAAAATAGACTCTTTAATGTTTTAATTAGTTAAAAATAGGAAAAAAATTTAAATAAATCAAATAAAAATTCACCATTTGTAATAACTCTATAAAATGATCTTTCAACAAAGAAACCACCAAAAAAATATTTTATGTATTCTGAAATGTAAGAGGAAAGAAGCTCTCTTTGTGGACTTCCACAAAATACAAAATTAACTATTTTTAGAATTCTTTCTTTGCATAGCTACAGGTTTACTAGAAGACCATTTTTTTTTCCAAATTTCAACTCCAAATTTGTTTTTTTGGGTACAAAATAGTACTTAAACCCCCTAAATTGGCAAGTGTGACATGAAATTGGGGGCTGTTTTTAGATAGTAAAATATTTTTGAAAATTGCAAAAGGATTTGGCAAGGTGTATAATGGTCAAGAGCACCTTCCCTACAAATCTTAAGTCATTTGGATAGAGAACGCAAAAGTTATGCCCAAAAAACAAATGAGCATGCAACGTGTGACACAAAATAGGACAAGTGTTTCTTGCAATCACCTCCTCAGACAAGTCGTCCATCTAACTTAAGGTTGAGGCACCACTAACCAATCATTTAAGCAATTTGGAAGTAGATTGTGTGTAGTATGAGGTGGTGGAAATTTTTCTTATATAGAAAGATAGGAAATATGGATATAGCAAAATTTTCAAAATTTTATTCTCAAAATTGAAAACACTGTGAATTTTGGGAGCCAAAAAGTACTCTTGATCCGTAGCCAATATCTAAAAGTCTTCCAATTCTAATCATTCAAGTTCTACTATTTTTTTGCTCACTACTTCCTATTGTCTTGTTTACTACTTTGAAATATGTGTCATAACTTTATTAGTCCCAACCTTGAAAAGGACAAAAAAAACATTCCAAACTTGAGATAGTTTCAGCTTAACCCTGTAATGTTGCCGAGGACACTAAGTGTGTGATGAATGACAAAAAATCTTTGGATACAGGATAGAAGTGTGATTGTTTGTTAGTGGAATTTTGTACAAAAGGAGAGACCTTCTATAGTAGCTTGTCCTTGAATGAGTGCTTTTGTTTTTTCTAAAACAGATGATGCACATTGTATCAAAAAAGATGATTTCAGTGGAGACCAACCCATCCTTACGAAGTTAAGGTTGGAAATAGCGCACCCTACAGGTTGGGCATTGGGCGTGGTTGGCAATTGGTGCCTCTAAGGTGGAAGCACCAGTAGTCGATCGTTTAACCCCTACAGGACTAAGATGATTTTTTTTAATCAAAAACCACTCAAAATTGTCATTTCTATTGCAAAGAGAAAAGAGCTCTAAAAATTGTTTTTTTTTGTATATCCAACCGTAAGATCTTATACTTGACTAGTATATGAATACAAAGAAGAAGTTTTACAAACTTTGACCATGTAGATTGCAAACTGTATGCATTTAAAGTGAAGAAAATAAATATTTTTGCACCTTGCTTGACTAGATTTTTTGGCTTTGAATCTTTTTCGTTCAAAATGTTTGCACTACTGATTTTGATTTTCGACTTATTTATGTTAAGTAGTTGAGTTGAGAATCTACAAAAAAAAATTGGAAAAAAGGCACCAAATTTTCACTCATTAAAAAATTGTTAAATAGAGGCAAGTTCAAGATTGAAGAAAAAACTAAATTGTTAATAGATGGAATTGAACCACAGTAATCCCAATAGTGAGATTGTTCTAGCAAAAAAATCTAACCCTGTCTATCAATCTTTTTTGAAAAATTCTAAAAATTGCATTCAAAAATGAATTATGTACGTAATTTTTTCAAGAAGATGCTTAGATTGTCCGAAAAACTAAGATTGTCCATAATTATCTCATTATTAGTCCAAATTAAATGAAACAAAGCTGCAAATGTACACAAAAATATAATCTTTGCGAAAAAAATTTGAAAAAAATTATTTTGACTTTTTGTGATTTTTTTTGTCTTGCCCGCTAAACTCCATTGTAGCTTATTGTGCCATAACTTTTGCTCCTGGGCATCAATTAAAAAAATATTATATATTCACAAAGCTTTCGCAAAAATACACAAACTCAAAAAATTCCAAAAAAGTATCACAAAAAATTGAGATAGTAAGAACCTGCCCAGACCCAAATTGTCCATGGAGGGGACAAATGGTCCTTTAGGGGTTAAGCAATTTTGGAGCAGATTGTGTGCAATATAAGGGGGTAGAAATTTTTACCAAGTAGGAAGATAGGAAAGATGGGGATTGCAAAATTTTCAAAATTTTATTCCTAAAATTGAAATTACTCTGAAGTTTGGGAGCCAAAAAGAGCACTTCACTAATAGCCAATTTCTAGAATCTTCCAATTTTGATTGTTCAAGAGGCTCACTACTTCAGGACATGTGTCATAACCTGATTAGTCTCAACCTTGAAAAGGACCAAAAAACACACATTCCGAGATTGATTTCCAACCTAAGGTTGGAAAGAGCGCACCCCACATATTGGCTACTGGGCGTGGTTGACAACTGGTGCTTCTACCTTACCTTACTGCTCATCTCCCTGATCTATTATGCAGACCAGTGTTAGAAGAAAGGTATTTTATATTCATGTTGCCCCCTAAAATGGGGTCACAGTTTCTCTGCGTGGAAGCCACGAGGCAAGATCCACAAGCAGCACAAGGTGGCTGTGCTTGAAAGGATCCAAGGACAGGACTTCCAACTGCACGACTGCCAATATGCTGTTGGGTACAGTAGCTGATCGATACCTTGGATGCATAAATAATATATAAATACGTCCCCCAAGAACATTGAGAAGAATATTGGGCAGTCGAGGAAATTGCAATGGCTGTCACAGGTCAACTGCATCATCAACTTTCGTAAGTTACTTAGCACATGACGTGCTAAGAAACATTGGAAAGTAGAAAGCAAGGAAATGAAAAGAGAGGTGCCGCTACGACAGTCTTGATCGATTCGTCTCAACTACTGCACACGATGATTTCTACAATCATGAAACAGATGTTTCTGCCAAGCGACAACTGCGTTCCACCGCAGGTTGCTCAGCATGAAGCAACTATTGAAAGTTCGTGCATCACAGAGCTGCACTAATTAGCAAGACGCTTCAGATGAAACTGACAAAATACGAGTCAATTCTAAATGTCTTACTGTCTAGGCCATGGAATCCATGCCCTAAACGTCAACACCTGCAGCTCGATTCCGTGGCGGACACGGCAAATGAAGAGAGAATCTCCTGCAGTCCTTCCCTGAGAAAGTTCTTCTTCGAATCCTTGACCCAACCATGGTTATGAACGCACAGGAGCGAGATGCCAGAACTTTCTCACAAGAACAACTCCAGTACCATACGGTAACCTTCTCTGATGACAAGCACTACCCATCGTTCAGGGTGTTCGTCAAATGTTCATTTTCGGAAGATTTTTCTGAATTTACACTAAGGGCATGAAAAATTTAAGTAGAAACTGAGCAAAATTTAACCAGTAAACTGCACCAGACTTTGGATCTAAGGCTTCGGATACTTGTCACACAGATATACTCCCTAGTAATGTAGCTCTAGAAAGTTCAGATTTTTTATTTTTTATTTTTAGCAAGGCTACTTTAGAACTAAAAAAAATACAAATATCATTAATATACCCTATCCTTCATTATTTATAAAGACCCTAGGTCCATTATGATGATGCTAATTTATTTCAAAGCCTTGTCTAAAATTTAGGACCACCCTAATTAAAATAACCCTTCATTTGATCGCACGTCTCCAGCTAAATAAACGGGAGTGCACCCCCCAAGGAAAGAATTGGTATTAAACTTGACTGGCAACATTCAAGGAAGGAGAACATGAATTAAGGAAACATATAGTTGACAAAGAACTAGCCAAATTTGGGTTGATCCAAAATAACAAGTCACCAATATTTTGCAAACTATTGTTTCTAGTACTAAAAATTGTAGTTTAGCTCCAAATTGGGCTCATTACATACTATTAGAAAGGTATTACCAAAAAAGCTTTCCAAAAATATACTATACATACAATTTAGATTAAAGCTCTAGTTGTGAAACTTCGCTAAAGATTTGACAGCACTACATTGTGAAAGCCGGGTCGTTATAAAAAACACTTGCCGTTTTTGGCACATTTTTGGGGTCAAATTATAAAATAATTTTAAAAAAATGCAAAAAATGACTCAACATCTACAACTACCACATGTATCTTCATTTTGAATTTCATAGAAAACTGACAAACGATGCAAAAGTTGTGAGTGAAAAAAACTTGTCTAAGGTCAAGGGGACAAGAATAGGACAATTGTTTCTTGCAATCACCCCAAAATCAGCACAATTGGGATCAATTCTTTTAACCCCTAAAAGCCCGTTGTCCCTTTGGGGGACAAAATATTTCTCATAGACTATATTTTGTCTATCTAAAAAGCTTTGATTCATTTCATTTGGATTTGTTATGAGAAAGTTATGGACATTCTTGTTTTTCCAGCAGTTAGAGCATCTTTTTGAAAAAATAACTTGTAAGATTCATTTCTGAATGCAATTTTTCAAATTTTTCAAATTTTTTTTTAGCATGGTTAAGTTTACTTGCTAGAACAATCTTACCATTGGGATTAGTGCATTTTATTTCCATCTAAAATATATGAATATTTTAGATTTTCCTTCTATCTCGTACCTACTTCTACTTAACAATTTTTTCAATAATGAAAATTCATTTTTTTTGAATTTTTTTTTTGGGTAGATTGTCAACTCAGTTCTCCACTATAAACATTTAAATCTCAAAACTCTGTAGTGCAAAAATTTTAAGTTAAAAATGTTCAAAGTCAAAATTGTAGTCCCATAATGTGCTGAAAATTTTGTTTTTTTCACTTTAAACGTAGATATCTTGCAATCTGTGCGGTCAAAAATTCTGAATTTTTTTCCACACCTTCTCATACTAGTTAGGTGCAAGATCCTATGGTTAGATGTGCAAAGAAAACATTTTTAATTTTTTTCACTCTTTGCTAAAAAAATGGCAGTTTTGGGTGTTTTTTGGCAGAAAAAAGGCCTTGGGCCTTTAGAGGTTAACAAAAAGACAACCCTACTCCTTCACTTGTTTTCCTCTTTTTAAGATAATCCAGACCATTTCCACCAGCTACCTATTTCCGTCAACCTACTTTTGGACCCAATTCTGTCCCAAAACTCATCCAAATTCATTCTTTTTCTTAGAACATCACTGCATTAATGCCAACAAGGGTGTAATATGTCAATCCTTTAAAGGTGAACACTTACGTACCTTTGGATACATAGGAGAGCGGTTACAAGTTGTTTATAGAATGTTCATGATTCCACTCTATAAACAATTTTGTAATTTCAAGGTGGACCACTTCAAAAATTCATTAAAATTTCAATTTTAATTAAAAAATTCTAATTCTACTTGAGTTTGATTTGTGAAACAAGCATACACCTCTAGAAAATATGTGCCCCTCTTGGAGTTGGCCCAAGACATTCAGATTGCTAATTAGCGTGGCGATAGACTTGTCTACCTTACATAGAAGTGATTAGCATTAAGGTAGTATGCTCTTAAAGTGACCATTTAAGCTTACCTAACTCATCATTGATAGTAGAACATACTTCAAGCAACATGTCAGTCCTTCCTAGATAGGGGTTGCAATTAGAACACGGTTGGTTTTAGGTGTAGTTACCTTACTGGCTCCAGAAATCATCTTGGACACTCACCAACTATCACCAACTTAGCTTTTTTCAAGGTGGCACGTGGAACTCTATCCTTGCACCAGCCGTCCGTCTACTGCTCACCTCCCTGGTCAGTCTCTGCAGACCATGATCCAGCAAAGTAATAAGCAAGGTATTTTTATATTCATGTTGCTCCCTAATAGGGTCACAGTTTCTCTGGGCGGAGGCAACGAGGCAAGATCTTCAAGCAGCACAAGGTGTGCTTGAAAGGATCGAAAGACAGAACTTCCAACTGCACGACTGCCAATATGTTGCAATTGTTGGGTACATACAGACATACAGTAGCTTATCGATAATTTAAATGCATAAATAATAAATAAAAAACGCGGACCCCCAACATTCCAACAACACCGGCCCATGGAGAAGAAACTGGGCAGTCAAGGAAATTGCAGTGGCTGTCAACTGCATCATCAACTTTTGTAAGTTACTTAGCACATGACGTGCTAAGAAACTTTGGAAAGTAGAAAGCACGGAAACAGCCAAGGCTCCTCATCAGGCGCAGCAGAAGTGAAGTGCCTGGACTCTGTTTACTTATGAAGCGGAGATGCAGGTTTCGAAGTCTTTGCGAAGATGCATGGTCGATGGGCAACCGAGGTGGGCTCTGTTTCCGTTTCGTCCCCAGGCCGGATTCGTGCCTTTCAGCCGCCTTGAAAAGCAGCTCCAACGCCTTGCGTGCCTGCCTGCGTGAGCGATTGACTTGCCAAGGTTTGCTGGCCCCTGGCTTGGCTGCTGGCTCTTTCTTCCTTAATTTCTCGGTCTTGTTGGGTCACTTGCTTGATGTCGTCCCTGGCTTCTCTTTCTTCCTGCCTGGCAGGCTTGTACTTTTACCCTTTGGCAATGAAATTCCGTTTCATTTGTTTCCCAAAAAAATGTAGAAAAAGCATATGCTGACAAGCAGGTGCTGCTACGACAGCCTTTATTTGTCCCAACTAAAGTAGATCACCCATTGTTGACCAGCCTCCCATTCTCGCATTGTAGGGTGCAATGAAAGGGGAGTGCCGCCGGTTAGTTACAAGCTAGCCGGTTGATATTGAGAATTTCCGAATGAGATAGAAATGTTTAGGAAGGGGTTCCGGAAGAAAAATGAAGGTTTTCGGAAACGAGCCGACTAGAAAAAAAAATGTTGGCATTTTGGCAAGCTGTCCTAGGTATACCCATGGCAAATTACCATTTGAAAGGCATTTTTCACGGTGGGTAGCCGACCATGCATATACTTTTTAGGAATTTTTTTTAATACTATGTATAGTATTCTATTGTACCAAGTAACCAAGGTAACCAAAGCTATAATACCAAGTTACCAACTACCAACTACCAAATTCCTAATAATCAAGTATGCCACTATGCCTCATTCAAAGGCTGACAGGCATCCAAAGTATTTGGGAATTGGGAAATGGCGGGGATCTGGGACTAATGGAAGTTGGAATAGACTGGAAGATTGGAAATCTAGAATACTGAACTATTGAAAGTCTGTGTGAGACAGTGAATTACCGTTGCACTTGCCCAAATATCCTAGTACCCCAATACCTCCACTAACCCTGCTCTGCTGGCTTAACTGCTCGAGGGAGATTGCACTAAACCCTAGCCTCTATTCAATTGGGCCGTCCATCCTCGCATTGATCAACGGCTAAGATTTCACCGTTTCGCCGTTGGTCACTGTTACTCTCAATCTGTCTCGCTCACTCGCTCACTCGCAAGCAGTCTCACCCATGACGGTGTCACCTTGCTGGCTTACTGTCTTTGGCTGAGTTTTCAATTTGGGTTGCTGGCTTGCTGCATTTTTGCTTCTATATCGCACTATCGCGCAGAATCGTAAACTCTGGGCGCTCGTAAACTTTGGGCAATCGTAAACTCTGGAAGTCTGGTCATTTGTAAACTTTGGGGCCAGGGCAATAGTAAACTCTAGGCGATGAATGACAAGGAAACTTAAAGCCAAAAAAAATGGGGAATGAATGAGAAGGAAACTAAAGCCAAAAAAAAATGGAGAGGGAATAAAAATCCCCCACCAAAATAAAAAACCGGACCCATTTTAGACATTTAGGAAAGTAGATAATTGAAATAAAAAATGGCGACTAATTGCCTAAGTACATTAAAAAATGGGGGATATGAACCGATAAAATTTGCACTCTTTAGGCCCACTTCCGAGTAAAAATAGAAAAATCCGAGCCACCTCCAAGAAGCTAGGAAATTGTCCGTTTCCTGTACAGAACTATGCAGACTGTGGTAGGGTGGTGCATTTCTGTGCAGGTAGAGATGAGTAAATGATCAATAATGGTGTATTACCATTGGCCTATGGGGCTCTTGATTTTGCAACTAGCAACTATGGTTGGAAATAGGACAACCTATACAACCAGCATGGAACAAACAAAATCTTCACCTAGAAAATTCATAGTAATTTATTTTTGAAAAATAAAATTGTGAAGTTTTTTAGAATCCTTCTTAAATCTATTTTTGCATATGGGAAAAAATTTCCACTCAACATACCCGTGCTCTAGATATGCTCAATTGCTTAAGTGGTCAACAATGGGTGATATACCCTACACAATGATTTCTATAATCATAAAATAAATGGTACCTGCAAAGGAAGACATATGATTTCATTTTGTTCTAAACTAGAAAATTCCATTTATATATAAAGGTAAAGTTGAACATACGATGCGTAAAAGGGTGAAGTTCATTTGCACAGTCATGGCACCAAGTGTCCTTACATGGTTTTAGATGGTTCCTTTAGAAGCTAGTAAAAATCAAGAATTGCATAAGAAACAATGTGAAGATGAAGGTGGAGGCATTGATTTTTGTCAATTTAAGCAACATTATAATGCACCTCCAAATACCAAAGTCCAAAGGCTAGGTTTGGATATTTTTTCATACATGCTAATTTGTTATCCAATTTATTTATTTTTTAAATTACAAATAAAATAATAGTCTTGTTTAAGCATTTGGATTATATCATGTTGTAGAGATGGCCCTTCATCTTCTTAATAATACTCTTGTCCTCTTTGAAGAACCTTCAATTTATTTTTATTTGACCTAATACAGAATGAAATGATTAAGTTGACTTTAGACATATATGAAGCTTTTTATATTACTTATTAATTATAGACCACAATCAGCACATAATATAAGCACACAACAACCAACTAGAAGAACAATGAGAATTTTATTTTTTCAACTATGGTTTCCTTGAGGAGACTAAATCAATCTAATTACAAATATTCAGCATAAAAGGAATGTAATCTTAAAACAAATCCAATAAATTTTACAGTATTCAGAGTTATCATATAGGAGATACTGCAATGGTGCTAGTATGTGAGCCCAAGAATGCGAGCTTATGAGCATTGAGCCTACAATATAGATACCTATAATATAGATACCACATACTATAGAAGGTGTATGTATTATAAACACCTATAATATAGATATTTGTAACATATATATGCTATAATCCTAGATGGTTGCTATTATATATACACCACTAACATAGGTGTGTAGTATTTTAGGCTGATGGGCTCACACTCCTATGCTCACATAATAGCAACCATTGGAGATATCAAGAGGGGATGTTGGTTAATGCTATTTGAAGGCAAAAGAATAGGAGATTCAAACATCATGAATTGAAATTGGCCAAGTTTTGTGTACAAATCATGAGATTGTCCATAAAGTAGGAGGCTCAAAAACCACTCAATTAATCCTTAAGGGCCCAAAGTCCCCTTGAGGGACACTTGGGATTTTGGACAAGCTCGTGTGACCTGAAATTTTAGCTTCATTTTTTGAAACTTTTTTCAAAGATAGGGAATCACGCTAGCTTTTTAAGAATATAATTTTTTTTCAATCGGTGCCTGGAAGCAAAAGTTATGCCACCCAAAGTCAAAAAAGCAACTCGCCGGGCAAAAAAAAAACTGTAAAAAATTGTATTTTCTTAAAAAAAAATTCTTCTCAAAGATCATGTTTTTTTCTACATTTGAAGCTTTGATTCATTCTATTTGGACTCAGAATGAGAAAGTTATAGACAATCTTGTTTTTCAGGCAATCTAACATGTTCTTCAAAAAATAACTTATAGAATTCATTTTTGAATGCAATTTTCAAATTTTTCCAAACTCCTTTTTTGGAAAAGGTTAATCTTGTTTGCAAGAACAATCCTACCATTGGGATTATGGTGTTTTAATTCCACCTAAGAGCTATTAACAGTTTAGTGCTTCATTCAATTAAAAATCAAGGTTTTACATTCTAAATTTTTTTTTCCCGACTGTCAACTCAAATGTTCAACATAAGAAAATTTAACCCAAAGGTGTGTAGTGCAAAAAGAATCTACAAATGGCCGTCAAAGTCATCTGAAATTGCAAGCCACAGTTCAAGAAAACTTCTTTTTCCAACTTCAAATGCTAATATCTTCCAATCCGTAGGGTCAAACTTCATGAAATTTTTACCACATATTCTAAGACAAGTGAAGTGCAAGATCTTATAGTTAGATTCTAAAAAATAAAATTTTTTTAGTTTCTTGAGTGATCGCAGCAGAATTGGCAGTTGTCAGTGGTTTCGGAGCCAAAAAATGCCTTGGGCCTTTAGGGGTTAAAGGTTGGTCTGTCTTTTTATGTGTTTCTTTGAATGGGAGTATTTTTACATCATTTTTCAGACAAAGAGAAATAGATGTGGAATGTGATACAAGTGGTTTCATATATTTGGAAGCATAATTGAATTGATTATGAATTTTCAAACGATTTGTGTTGTAGGTACCTATTTATGACCCTAGGTATTCCATAAACCGTTAACTTGCAACTTGTAAAGAGACGTAGGGAAAGCAAGGAGAATGATTGGCTCTTACAACAAATAATGATTCTTTCTTTGATCCATTCAATGACTATAGAAACCCATATAAGATGATACCACCTAAAGTCCATTTCAGAGCTAATTATAGGGGCAGTTCTTTATGAATACCCAATACAAAATGCAATATAAATAGGAAAGAAGACAATTATAATACTTAAATGATTTATCACCACCAACGGGATTTTTTGAGCTCAAAAATGAGCTCAAAAATGAGCTCAAAAATGAATATTATTGTTTCTTAGGGAATATTTGATGGAAGATTCTTGCTTTTGAATTGCTACTTTGCTACCAAATTTTGGAATGGTATCGTTCAATTTTGGATGAATGCACATCATTTTGGATGAATAAATAAAATTTCATCCATATATTGCAAGTTTCATCCATTCCCATGGATGTAAATAACTTCATCCTTCTAGAGATTATCGCTTTCTGCACTTCCTAAAATAAATGAAAAAATCTAAAATTGATCATCACAGAAGGTACAGTAAGCACACGACAACCAACACGAGATTTTTTTATTTTTTTTGTTTTGATTCCAATGGGCTCCCCTGAGGAGACTGAATCAGTCCAGTTGCAGGCCCACGGTCGTGCAGGACCAGTCGCCCGGACTAATAAATGCCCAAATCTCCAGAGACCGTAAGTCGGCGTCCAGGGTGGGCGCCTATGGTATGAAATTCGGGTACCTTGTCCGACTAGAAGTCGCCGTCCAGGACAAGGACCTTGTACCCGAATTCCTCAGCGACCAGGAGTCGCCGTCCTAGTTCCATGAATGTGCACAGTCTTCAAAGATGGTGGCGGAGCTCTGATGAGGTCATGGAGGGGACAGCCCTATTAAATCACCCACACTATCTACATTCTCCAAATCTACAGTCAAGAAACATACCACATTTACTGCGATCCAGGACCTAAACTATTTTCTTTCTGAAATCTTGTACAGTGGAAGATATTGCAAATACAGTGGTCCCATCTAGCCCGTTTATCTCTCTGTTGCCTGTGTTATCTCTTGGCACATTCGCAGCAAATGACAGAGGAAGCCGGGGCATGAAATCCTGGCGCTCAGAGCCCATCTCATGGTGCAGTGACACCAACAATCTCATCATTTTGCAATCCCACCGGCAGGCTGTTGTGAGCGAGCTCATCGTTTCGTCGCCTCTTTGAGCTCGGCGGGTGGGTTGCCGCGGAGCTTGCTTGCTTGTAACATTGCTTGTTCAGGAGTTTGAGGTTTTCGATTTCGTTTTCAGTTTCGGTTTTGGTGATCCGGCGTTAATAGTTCAGTTGGTGTTGAATTGTGTGCGCGAGTAATCAATTGGTGGTATTGCGATTGAGTCGCTGGGGTTGCGAGTGTGACAGAGTCAGAGCGAGGATGGGGTCCGCCGTGCTTGCGACAGGCTCGCAATGCGTGGCTCTGTCCGTGAATTTGACGACGAGCAAGAGCGCGGCTTCTACTCCACTGCTGCGAACCCAATTTTATGGCGTGCGCTGCGCAGGAGTCAGACTCTCCATCAAGAGTACCCTCCCCGCGTCGTTGCAACCCATTAGGGCGCGCGTTATCAGCGAGAAAGCGCCGGAGGCCGTGAGCGAGAGTTTGAAGTTCGAGTTTGACAAGTACATGCGTGGGAAGGCGAGTGCCGTCAATGTCGCCCTGGACCAGGCCGTGCCAATGCAACACCCAGAGAAGATCCACGAGGCCATGCGCTACTCCTTGCTCGCAGGCGGGAAGCGCGTTCGCCCCGCACTCTGCATCGCGGCTTGCGAGCTCGTGGGCGGGAGCGAGGACATGGCAATGCCAGCAGCCTGCGCCATGGAGATGGTGCATACCATGTCGCTCATCCACGACGACCTGCCCTGCATGGACAACGACGACTTGCGCCGAGGAAAGCCCACCAATCACAAGGTATTTGACGCAACTTTGTGCTTAAGAGTCTTATGAAATTGGCCGTAGTAACTTTGATGAGGAGAGAATAAGAGTCGATGTAATTCGGCTTCACACATTTTGATACTCTGTTTGGTTCGCTTTTTGGCAATCGTGACACCCATTCTGCACTTGCCTGTGTTTGGTGCCCAGGTCTTCGGTTACGATACGGCCGTGCTGGCGGGGGATGCGCTCTTGTCCTTTTCCTTTGAGCACGTTGCTCGTGCAACGGCAGGAGTGCCAGCCGACAGAGTGTTACGAGTGATTGCGCTTCTTGGGAAAGCTGTAGGTTCCGAGGGTTTGGTGGCGGGGCAAATTGTGGACATTGCCAGTGAGGGAGACCCATCGGTGGGCTTGGAAACCCTGGAGTACGTTCACACACACAAGACCGCCGTGCTGCTGGAAGCGGCCGTTGTGAGTGGAGCGATCCTCGGGGGCGCATCGGAGGATGAAATCAGTAGATTGAGCCAGTATGCTCGGAATGTGGGACTCTTATTCCAAGTAAGCATCTTCCTTACCTTCATTTGCGGCCCAGATGTGGGGGATATTGATCAGATTCTATGTTGGTCACAATCCTCCATTTAGCGTATTGTGCAACGTTCAAATAGCATCTTTCAGCCCCCTCTTAGCATGGATCATTAGGTAGTCTTTGTAACACCGTATAGTTGATTACTTGGCTATGACTGAGTCGCTGGGATGTGAGTATTTCTTGAGGCTTCAAATTTTATTCTAATTGTGGTCGTTCTGGACAGGTCGTGGATGACATCCTTGACGTTACCAAGTCGTCTGTCGAGCTAGGGAAGACTGCAGGCAAAGATCTGTTGGCTGACAAAGCTACGTATCCGAAGTTATTGGGACTTGAGAAATCGAAGGAATTTGCGGAGGAGTTGACACGAAAAGCCAAGGACCAACTCTCCGTGTTCGACCAGGAGAAGGCAGCGCCCTTGTTGGGGCTTGCAGATTACATCGCTGATAGGCAGAACTAATAATCAAGTCTGACATAGATTCGAAGGTAGATTAGTGTATCATTACAGGTCCCAAACGGGCTAAAGGTAGGATTCAATGAGTCCATCTGTAACTTCTTACATGTGATCATCATTGACGGCTCCTGTTAACCACTGGGGAGCTTGTGGTCAGTATTCTTTCGTAGACGTGGAGTTCTCGACATCTAGGGTAGAATTCTGAGTGCCCATCTGAAACTCAACATTGAATAGCATCAGAAAAGCTCTGTTTGCACGGAGTGTGCTAATCCCGAATTTTGATTCGCCAAGAGTCATGGCTAGTGCTTGTCACCAGAAGGTTACCGTATGGTACTGGAGTTCTTCTTGTGAGAGAGTTCTGGCATCTCACTCCTGTGCGTTCATAGCCATGGTTGGGTCAAGGATTCGAAGAAGAACTTTCTCATGGACGAACTGCAGGAATTCTCTCTTCATTTGCCGTGTCCACCACGGAATCGAGCTGCAGGTGTTGACGTATGGGGCATGGGTTCAGGGTCTAGTTTGTAGTTTCGTCTGAAGCGTCTTGCTAATTAGTGCAGCTTTTGTGATGCACGAAGTTTGAATAGTTGCTTCATGCTGACAAGAAATTCATATCAAATAGAAAATATGCTCAAAATTTTGAATACTATATATATATGTTATAGTGAACGATATTCTTGCACAAGAATTCCATGCCATTCTATAATTAGAAAGTAAATTGACTGAGAAGTTAAATAAAACCTAATTAAATTGCTAGTTTTAGTAGTTTATATTTTTCAAAAATTCTTTTTGAAGTCTAATTTTAGCACCAAAAATCTGATTTGAAAATGATTGATTGAACTTTTTCTATTCAAGCTTTTGTGCAAGGGTGTCTATTGCAATTTTGCCCGTCCATAGTATTGAAGGCTCTTGGAAACGAGCCTCAAATACATTAGATCTTAGAGTATGCCAATTTTAGGCCCTATAACCTCATATTTTTTTGGTGACCAACTTTTTAGATTTGACATGAAAAGAGGATTAAAAGAGGATTAAAAGACTTCAAAACACTTTCAAATAGGTAATGCTCATTTACAATCATTCGTACTTAAGCTACTTTCTTGCTCCTCTTAGGGTTGTAATTAAGCTCCTGAGAAGAAAATGGAAGTTGACTGGGAAAGTCAAAGGAGCGCAAGTGGGGATATTCTTGTTCCCGCTTGGATTGCAAGTCGTGCACGATGAAGTTTGCAAGACGGTCCAAGACATCATCTCGGAATCGTTTTGGTTTTGGAGTAATGAATTGGAATCACAATTCTCTGAATGACTTGTCAACACAATTCATGTGTTAACAATTCTACCCGGGTAAATTAACCCTGAAGCGCTCCGACATCCATATTTTGGATGATGAACAGAGGGCTTGGAGGCACTGTTTCATCCAACTAGCTTTTCATTCATCTAATGTAATACTTGAATCTAGAAAAGACAACCTTCCTTAATGACCAAATTCATGAAATTCCGGTAAATGATATTTTTGTACAAAGATACAAGCAAAAATGTGCAAAATGATTCAGAAAAGGATGGAGACGTTTAGGGGTTAAGTTCTAGACAATCCTCTGCGAAGCCATGTGGTAGAATTAGATGAAGAACTGATGAAGAAACCACCGTCCTGTATATATCCGTGTTTAATTTGCGCCATTGATCGGTTATCTTATTGCTCTATGACAAGACCAATTGATTGGTTAAATCTAGTACTTTAGTTTTCTCTAATGTTTTTGCAAGACAGGAGCACTTCAACTTGAAGATTATCTGTATAGGGCAATGCCCACAGAGGAGGGCATTGCGCCAAATAATTGGACGACGAGGAGGGTGGAGCCCGACGAGGAGGGTCGATTATTTGGCGCAATGCCCGACAATAAAGGTATTGCCCAACGTAAAGCACAAGCAAAATTCAATGAAAACTCGGATGATAAATTGGAGCCGGATGAAAAATCCGTAATCCCCGATTACGTGGGTTTGCCCGCGTAATTGGGCATTACGGCGTAGAAACTTCCCTGCAGAATGAACAGGAGAAGTCCCGCGAGTGGTTTACGTATGGATTTACAAATCTTTAGTTTGCCAGCAATGTGGATTTTTGATCGGTGATCTTGGAGTCAGCAATGGCAAGCCTAATTGATTGCGATTCGGCAGAAGTGTTTAATAACCCCTCATCGCCTAAGGGGCCCAATTTTGTCTCCTTTCCAATGTGTTTCTAATACCCAAGGCGGTGAGGGATTAAGTTAGGGATTTTAGGTGGTGGTTGCAAGATAGGGAGGTTGTTGGATTGAAGATTGTATGTACATCAGGACCTCTCTTAGTGCATAATATGCAGTAAGAGAGTTAGTGGGTGGGTCCAATTTTGTATTATTTTTTTTGGAAACGAGTGTAGTTAGAGGCCACATTAGCTAGGTGCCATTGCTACACATGTACAACTGCATAAAACCTCTCTTAGTGCATAGTCCCATTACTATGCACTAAGACAAGTTCTACTGTACTATGAAAAAAAGAATCTCTAGTTCACCATTTTTTTGGAAGGATTGTAGTAGAGAAAAGAACCTCAAGGACGCTAGGTGACACACAAACATAAAACTTGTATTAGTAATTGTGGGGACATGCAGAAATTAATTCATGAAGGTATGTGGTCTTCATTGTTCAGAAGAGCCAGGAATGAGTGTTGGTTGCTTGCACTACTCTAGAGACTCCCCTTTTCCACTAGTGTGTACTTTTGAAATTTGGCATGTATGTAACTAACACAATATAGTATATACAATTTTTAAATTCAAAATGAATTTCAATGAAAGAATCACATTTCAAGAGGTGTCAAACTTTGTTAACTATATTGAGTAATTTTGAAAAGTAAAGAAAAAGTCCTAAAACATAGATCCATGTTTGAATCTACATTTCTTCCAAATGTTTTGGGTATATGTTTTTGCCATTTGACGTAATTTGAGAAAATCAACTCCTCAATGTACAAGAAATCACCAAAGAAATTGCTAGTGCATTGCTAGATTACTTGACCTCCTCATATTGTAGGGTGATTTAGAGTAAAGTAGACACTTGATTTTGTTCTAAGACTTTGCATGAGTGTACCTAATAAGGTATAATAATGAATGGTGTAAATTCTTGTTTTTGTATAAAGAGAAGATTTTAATCCAAGAAGGCTTGAAGTTTATTGTCCCTATTTTGGTTAGGTCAAATTTTTTTCTTTCTTTCAAACTTCAAATTGTCAATGGCCTGAAGTTTTTTTCATACATTGACCTAATAGTCTATTACTTTTTTAAACTATTGCAATTTCTAAAAACATTTTAAAATTTCAATTTTAGTCAATGAACTAATAGTTGGTGGTTTATGGCAATTTCTCTTGAAAACACCCTCTGTCCTTAGAAGATAAAACAATACAAGTTTTTATGCAAAAATGATATAATGTAAAATATCAATATATTTATTGTACTTACTTTTGGAATATTACATTTTTTTGCATGTCTCAATCAAGGTTTGATATTGATTTATCCATTGCAACAAGGCTTAGCGCTTCATTGCACTTGCAATTGAGAATGATGAATATTTCATACAAAACTCTTGTAGGAGTGGTTGTTTGATCAAATGATGATTCTCATGTGGATCGGCCTAAAGTAAATTTAAAGGCACAAACTAGCAATGTGGAAGATTATATAGTTACAATCATTCAAAAGGTAGGTACTATTGAATAGGGGTATAAATAACATGCTTGAAATAGAAATATTCTAGAAATGTTCCTTGACTATTCTATCATGTTAAAGTTTTTAAATTTTTATGTGCCAAGCATAATGGAATCCTATGTGAGGATTCTCCTAATTTTCTAAGACATGCACTATTGTTCTAAGAGAGTGAACAAGGTTCAATTAGTTTAAGTTGGTATAAGCGTGACTTCGTTAACTTTCTATGACCTTTGATCTTTGAATGAAAGTGGATTTTCTTGTTGTCACTAAGTATCACTTAGATTACTTCAAGTGAACAAATAAAAATCTTAATCCCATTTTGAGGTTTGAAATTATCAATTTTAGAAAGAACCAACTCAATTGCATTCAACATTGCGTGATTATTATCATTCCATATGAAACACATATTTTAGGAGAATTCTAGTGTCATTTAGAAAATTGAATTAGGGCCTAAAGAGAGACAATATTTCATGACATATAGGACAATTTAAACATTTAGCCATAATGTGTCATAAGAAGATTTCAAAATTTGTAGATTTCAAAAAGATTGTTAAAAATTTGTAAAAGTGTCAACATATGGTAGATTTTTTTGTAATTGAAAATAAAATTATTGAAAATGTCTATTGTACACTGCTTTTGTCTATTAATTGTTAATGGCTTGAGACACCTAAAATAAACTCCTATTTTCTGCCTGTTAGCAAATCAAATCTACATGTGAAACTACTAGACATCTTTTATTTGGTAAGGTAGAAAAATCCATATTTGATCATTTAAGCGACTTTGCGACACATGATGAGTAGTATGAGGGGATGCATGTTTTTTCTTTTGTAGAAAGATAGGAAATATGGGCACTACAATTTTTTTGTAATTTATTTCCAAAAATTGAAATTATTGTGTGTTGCAATTGGGAGCCAAAAAGAATACTGAGCCCTTAGCCATTGTCTAGTCCCTAAATGCCCAAGGCATCCAAATCCGGTGTTTGCAAAACTTTGAAGCTAAATAAAACTTAATCAAGTTGCTATTTTTAGTAGTTTATATTTTTAGAAAGTTCTTTTTGAAGTCTAATTTTAGCACCAAATCTTTCATTCCCTAAATGATATTGTTGTGTTTTCTTTTCCTATGAGATCTCCAATATGTCTAGTTTGTATTTGTACGGTTAAATTCAAAAGAATTTGATACAACTTATCAAAATGTTGGCATTTTGTTCAATTTAGAGCAAGTTTAAGGAAGCCAAAAACAGGCCTTGGGCATTTAGGGGCTAGAGTCTTCCAATTCCACTCACTAAAGACAATACTTCCTACTCACTTTTGCACAAAAAATAGAGACATGTGTTATGCCATTGTAATATCCACATAACCAGTACGTACATAACATTTAGCTCTACTACTTGGAACCTTATTACCGTATATGAAGGTCTGATTTGGCAGTGAAGTGCCAAATTAGTTTCTTTTTTAAGTGCAAAAGGATTCAACAAGTGGTATATTCTAGGATATTCCAAAAATTCACTTGTAATCTTCCAAAAATTTCACTTGTAATATTTTCAAAAATTCAAACATCCAAAAAAATACTTAATTTATGTCTAAATCTGACCTTCACATAGGGTACAACCAATCCGGATAAGGCAATCCACAAATTGCTCCTTACCTAGCCAATAGGATACATATGTTTCTACCTTAATTCATCAAAGTGGAAATTAAAACAGGTACTTTTCCTCAAACGTTGTCAATGCCATTCTGTGGCTTATGGATGACAAACAAATGAACTAGAAAGTGTTTGAAAGAGTTTTTTCATCTAGGTTTTTCTTTTTGACTTTTCATATTAGGTTATGTATGTAGTCTTCCAAGTATTTGTTTTCACGTAAATGAGAAGTTAGTAAAAAAACGGATCACAAAAATATGCTATTTTAGTGTATTTTGGGAAGTTGTTGCTATTTGCTCTATATCTAAAATTTCTCTACAAAAATGATATTTTTGAAGTTTGAGTGCAACTAACAAAATGAAGGTCATCTATTCTAGTTTCTATTCCAATTTGGATTTTGAAAAATTCCCAATATTGAATATTTTATTGCAATTTGAACTTTCATAACATTCAGTAGCCTTCAAAGAAGCTGCCTTTCCCTCCCTAGAATCCCAAACATACATATCAACAAATATTTGTAGAAAAAGATATTGGCAAAGAATGCAATGAATAATGCATTGCAACCATTTGTCATCAATAACATATTTTGAATTTTCAACTCTCTATATACACATAGGGTGGTAGGAGGTAGAACAAGCCATGTGGGATAAATAAATTTGAATTTGTAGTTCCTCAAGCACTCATAGTTAAGTCAAAAACAAAGAATTGTGTTAAAAGTAGAATTTTAGGCCTCATTTAGGCATAGTAAAATAACTTTTCTCAAAAAAATTTGAACTAATAAAAATTGACGAATGAAGATAAGTTTCACCTCCAAAAATTCGTTTGGCATTTAGGATCTCTAATCAAAAGTTATGGACAAATTTGAGAGAGGGATTGGAATGGACATTTTTCTTTAACATTTTTAAAATTCTTCTCCCAAATTTGTCCATAACTTTTGATTAGAGATTCAAAATGCCAAACGAATTTTTGGAGGTGAAACTTGTCTTCATTCATCAACTTTTATTAGTTAAATTTTTTTTGAGAAAAGTTATTTACTATGCCTAAATGAGGTCTAAAATTCTGCTTTTAACACAACTCTTTGTTTTTGACTTGCTTGAGAAACTACAAATTCAAATTTATTTATTCCACATGGATTGTTCTACCTTCTACCATCATTGTGGTCAGATGACCCATAGTGGATACCTAATGACCTCATGACAGCTTTTTTGGCCACAATCAATGTCTAACCTGACACCAATGGAGTGATTAGTGACCTCATTAGGAATACCTGCTTTTTTAGTATATCCGCATTGCAAGAAGTCACTTTTCATGGCTTTCTACATTAGAAATTATTTTGACCACTTTAGGTGATTAAGAAGAGCATATTGGATACAATTTTTGTTGGTTATTGATTGACAACTTTTATTCAAACATTGTTATTATATTTATCTTTCAATCTATAAAAAAAAATTCATAATTTATGGGAAAGTCTACTGACTCTTCTAGACAAATCGCTTCAAAAATCCGTAACAATTTTATACTTTGTTTGAAAAATATAAATTCAATTGCTCTCACTATTTCTCACACTTGTCTTCATGTGGTAAAAAATTTGAAAACTTTCAGCAATGGCATGAGGGTAGACTCCAAAGTTTGACGACAATGGGCTGGTTTACCTTATGTAGAGTTGTCTTTTCACTTGAAAACACAGAACATGAATGACAATCACATCAAAGTGATGTAATTGAAGCATTGAGATAATTCATCTCTATAAATTGATTGCCATTTTGAATAAGTTTGCTATTTTATTTACAATTTTATTTCAAAGTACTTAATTTGCCGTTAATTCTAATGTGCAACTGCAACCTTGTAACTGACTCAAGCACCTTGCTGAGTTCTGACAAGTTTCGCCAAGTGTCTTTGTAGTTATTGATTTAGTGTGGAATATACCACACCATTTTATCCCTCGGATGAAATGATGTGGTATATTCCACATCATTCCATCTAAGGAAGGCAGTCGTAGTGACTACTATTGAATGTTATGTTGGATGTATTTTCAATGTCTATTATTTTCTAATTACAAACTGAAATAGAAATTGAATTTACACAATGATGTTTGTCATTGTAATATATATATGGTGAAATTTTCAGATTTTTTTATTTCTATATGATGTGATTTTTCTTTACTTTTTCTTTAAAAATTCTCAAAAAATCAATTTTTTTTTTTTAAATCTAAATTTTTTGGGAAGTAAAGAAGATATGTAATTTTAATTTCAACTCTGTAAAATAAATATAAATTGTTTCATACATATGGTAGAAGGCTCAGAAATCTCTCATCTAAGGGCTGGGCTGACTTTTTCATGTACTTATTTGGATGGGAATATTTTTAGCTCATTTTTTAGACATAGAAAATTAGAAGAGGAATCTAACACAAGTGGTTTCATACTTTTTGAAGCATTATTGAATTAGTTATGAATTTTCAAACGAGATGTGCCATAGGTGCCTATTTATGACCCTAGGTCTTCCATAAACTGCTCACTTGCAATTCTAAAAAAAGATGGAGAAAGCAAAGAGAATGATTGGCTCTTGCAATTAATAATGCTTGTTTTCTTGATCCATTCAATGACTATAGAGGTCAATTTTAGAACCACCTCATGTCCATTTCACAGCCATTTATAGGGGCAATTCTTAATGCCCATGCAATTTCAAAGCCTTCTACCATATCCAATTATAAAATGGCAGCAAACAGTAATGGATAGTAAGGCTCAAAATCAGTTGTCATAGGTCCATCATTTAAGGGCTATTTATGAATGCTTCAAGTTTCCAAATGTATTATTTCCTACTAAGTCTATGACCCATTGTGACGGAGCCTACAAGGTAATACTTTTAAAAATTTAAAACACATTTTTCAAAGTACCCAAAAATTCAGATTCTAGTGGCATCATCTTCAGTAACATTTCCTAAAAAATTCACGAGATGGTCACACGGAAGACACTGAAACGCTTCTGATGATGACTTAAGGTGTCACTACCTTACTGAGTTGAGTTGCAAATGAAACTCTTGATCACTTCCTGGACATCGACACTGATGTTTCACTTGGAGGAGAAATGACCGGCCGGGACACATACCGAAACAAAATTGAGATTCCCAAACCCCTCCTCGAAACAACCTTGCTGTCTTATATAACATAAGTTGAAGTTCTCAGAGCAGTGAATCATACCAATCATATTAAAACAAAAAAAAACACAAATTAGGTAACACAAATATCCGAGCGCCTGAATGAACATTTAAAATGTATCTGTACATTTAAAATTCTGGCAGTAACTGCCATAGATTATCTGATACTGTAGAACAAGAACGAAACCTGCAACCACTATCCTCCTATTAGGCCCAAACTACATGAACAAAATGCAGAAAAAGTGGGTTCACCAACAGGCAGTTGCACCCTGCCGTGTCGTTAGCAAGCTGCGACTCAGTTGGTACCATGACTTTCTGCTATAGAACTACACGAATATCTACAAGAATACTTAAAAAAGACATTCAAACATTGAAAAACTCTGAACTCCTCGTTGATAGGAAAACATTTCAACCCTTCTAGTTGCCGTGAAACTGCAAAAGCCTCAACCTTTCTCAATTTCACTAAACCCTGGAAGAAAGATAAAGACCTTCGCCGCTCTTAATAGATTAGTAGATGACGGTTCACCGGCCATTACCATCGCCGGGATCAGTATTACTCTGAGCGAATCCGCTTCCCTGAATTTGGAGAACCAATGGGGCTTTTATTGCTCCGGGCAGATGACGTTTCGAGAAATTGCCAGCCTTCATCGTCACCTGAGTCGTTGGACTGAGCGGATTCTGTCCTTTGAGACTCTTCAGCATCTCTTCCACCATCGCTGAGGGAAATCCTGGAGACTGCTTCGGTGAGTTCAGAGTTCGATAGATCCTCGGTGTTATCCCCACCCTCTCCAGCTCTGGTAGCGCTTTGATAGCTGCTGCCTGATTGGCTCAGAGCAACAAATTGACTATTTCCGGCGTCATCTAATTTCGCACTGCCATCTTTCCCGGATACAACCGAGTTGCTAAGAGACCGGGAACCCAGCATCTGCAGGAAGCTGTTTTCCCCAAACAAAATGCCTTCGTCCAGTTGCTTCTTCACGACTTCCACATCTTCAGATATAATTGCCATTTCGCCCCTATATCACACCATACAACATTCAGGTCAACAAACGTATTTTGTGAAAGTAAGATTGATGAGACGAATCCTATAAAATCCAACCACTAGTTCACATATGGAGATCGACTTCCAACCATCTTCGAAATTCAACTAACACTTACTGTAATGAGTCCACAACGCTGCCCCGGTTGATCAGGAAGTCCCGCAACTGCAGCAAGAGGACCAACAGGTTAGTTGAATGAATAAATGTGTAAATTGTACTTTAAAACTGGCAATAAAAAAAAAAAGAGGTTGCATCTCAACAATTAAAACAGGCGCTATTCCCTACCTTAGTGCAAGCCTCCTCTTCCGCATCAAGATCTCGAGACTCTTGAGCAACCTTAGCCAACTGTTCTTCTTCAATAGCAAGCATAGATCGAGCACTTTCTTCTTTTAGACGTTTCTCCGTCTCTGCAGCCTCTCTCTCCGCATTCGCATGGTCAATACGTCCTTGGAGAGTTGCTCGCATCTAGTTGCCACAGAAATTCATACAAAAATAATCAGGTAGAGGTTTTCAAATTCTTTTCTAAAATACCAACGATTTTCGCAACAAAATCCTCGCAACTTACATATAAAGGTAAACAAGACGAAAGGGATTTCAAAATAATAAAGATAAAACAAGAACAACGTTATGAATAACTGAAAATAACATCCATACAATATAAGAAGAAAATTAGAATTACAACATTGTAAATACCCTCTGCGAGATGCACAAAGGACAGTCACGCTCTATCTACCACAAAAACAACAAGAACTAATACCTCTTGAACGGCAAGAAAGGCCTTCTCTCTCTCTGCCTTCAGTTGAGCAAGTCGACGTTGGAGCTCTAGAGATTCAGTTTCAAGCACAGCCTTTTCCCCGTACACTTCGCCGGCATGCTACAGATATCAATCAACATAATCATCGAAACCACAGTAACCCAAGAGAGGGATGCATGCTACACTATATTATCTCTCACTCCAGTGTAGCAAGCATGCTATGAATAACTTTAAGCAGAAAACAGAGCAGGGTATCTACAGAAATATGCAATAGAAACTACTAGGAAATTAGTCACAGAATGACAGACAACATCGTACAATGACCTTGCTACAATGACTAGCCAAACTGCTACTTATTACATCAGGAATCTTGTGCTAAAAAAGACGAGGAACATACCATCTCATTAACTTCGCGAGCTCGCACAAGCATAGCTTGCATCTCTTTGACGTCAGCAAGTACATCCAGTCCACCATTCATTGCATCCTTCTTTGCCTGTTGTGCAGTTACTTCAGCTTCTTCAACTGCGGATCGCATTGCTCGCATCTCTTCAATCGCTGCTACCAATGCATCCTGGACCAGCAAAAGCGCAATGAATACTATTATTCCATAATCAACAGAATCTGAAGCAACATCTGAAAGACAGTAAAAAAAATTGAATTCATCCCCAATCAAGGAAGTGCGTCCCATACATTAAACCACTCCTCTCCCTATATCCCGGAATACAGATCTTGAAGTGACGATAAACGTGTAACGATATGCTGTATTGATTTAAAGCAAAACAACGTAACCACGGAGTGGACTTGTAAAGATTCCATCAAAGACCCATCTATCAATTAAAAAGTAACATCATAAAAAATTCAAGAAATATCGACCAGGGTTCTGTGTGAATAATCCAGAAGAATGTGTTTTGCAGACAAACCAACCTTGTCAGACTTTGCGCCATTCACCAATTCGTCCAGGGCATCAACACCAAGCACCTGTGAAGATCCATTCATCACACTATCGGCACTAGTGATGAACAAGCCATCATAAGTCTCTTCCAGAACTGAAGACTCCATCAACCTGCTGCCTTCACCTGAATATCTTGAAACTTCATCAAACTGTCCAGAAGGCACGGCCAAAAGAGAGCTCTTCGAGTCCTGCATATCCGAATAGTCATCGTCGCTATCATAGGCCCATCGGCTGCCCTTACTACTGATGTGCTTTTTCAGTGGTCTTTCCTCATCGCTCTGCAGGTCTTCCAATCTGCTAGTCCCAACATCAGCCACTGTATAATCGGCTTCAGTCGTAAGATCCAGAACACTGCCGTAGAGAGATTCCGCCAAGTATGCAGCTTCGTCCTTAACTTCAACGTCAGCACGTGGTTGAGCAAGACTGTTATCAATACTAGGAAACCC
This sequence comes from Neckera pumila, assembly GCA_963969595.1. Lineage (NCBI taxonomy): Eukaryota > Viridiplantae > Streptophyta > Bryopsida > Hypnales > Neckeraceae > Neckera > Neckera pumila. Next base: position 10,956,859 of record OZ018409.1, read on the forward strand.
AGAAGGCGGCGCTCCAGTGTCCATCCGAGTTCGACCACTATCTTGATGACGAACTAATGTATCTGGTTCACTTTCGGTCAAAGATTCTGAAAGTACAGTATCTGTGTAACAAAGAACAAGCCCATTAGTTCACAACAACCGTCCAAAAACAAGGTGTACATCACGTTTAGCGGAAACTGTCGTTTGTCAAACGAAAGACTGCAGCTCAGCAAAACATATATATCGAAGAATTTATTCTCAAGAGCAGAAGCTTCTCACAAGGTGACTTGAGCGCGAATTCATAAGTGAATGACTCCTGCTGCTGCTCCTGCTCGGTCGTCCTGACATTACCAATTGGTATGTCGATAGGTAATGATTCTGGAGCAGGCAATTTCGAACTCTCGACTGCTTTGCCAGACCGCAGTGCCAAAGGATCGCCATGTAAAACCAAAGGTGATTGATCATCAAGGTTGCTTCTGCTCTCAACAGAAGATGCACCTGCGTTGAAAAAGTCGCCAATTAGGTCGAATGCGTTAAAAGGGTCTCGCTTCTTAACACTCTTCACTTCAGCAGATCGTTTGTTGTTCATAGCCGCGGAGGCCTGGACATCCGATCGCGAGTCATTGAATCCCCCAGAGACGGCCGACCTGGAGGATCCAGAGATGAGTTCTTTCGCAAGTCGCTCGTCAACTTTCCCCGTCGAGGGTTGCTCAAGCACTTCTGTAAGGATGAACTCTACAGCTGCATCGATTTCATTACTTTCGAGCACAGTTCCCTTCAATATGCGGATATCCACCTGCACAATGCAACTGCATAGGTTATTACCCTGATTTGAGCAGCCAGCAGAAACTCAAAGAGCAAGAATTACTCCGACGTCGTTGGAAGTCATCAACATAAAGAACTCCCAGTACCCTGCTTAAATCGCAAAAGACGTCGAAAAGCATCATTTGATACGCCGACTTGAATTGCGAGCTCATAAAATCGAATTCCTAAATAGACCTCACTTGCGAATTAAAAAACGCAAAGCATTTTAATTCACCGACCAAAGACGGAAAAGCGCCACGACATACACATATCAAAGTTTCATCATCCCAAGCAAATATCAAATCACAATCAAAACACATCATTCCCACCTATCGACTCTGCATGCGACTCAACATCCGATCGACTTCCTGGACAGTGACCTCGCCTACGAAATTAGGAGGCAGAGCATTGTAATTCACCGCCCTAAGGCCGAAAACGCCACAAATCAACCCTCCCCTTACAATCAAACCCTAGAACACTTGCAAAGAAACCAGACGAACCCTAGGTCCATCACCGCACAACGAAAAGATATTAAAAAAAAAAAAAAACTCGTCTCACCTGAGGAAACATAACCCTCAACGTGTTCAACGTGGCCCGTTGCTCCTGATTTCCCCATTCCTTCGTCTCTTTCTCCATCGCGCCTACAGAACATCCCACCGCCACAACCAACCGTCAGCACCAACGGCACCGACAAAAGCAATTTGCACCGCCTCCGCCTCCCTACCAATTTCCATCCTAGGCAACGAAAACGCCAACACCAACACCAACACCAACGCCATCACATCACATCACATCACAACACATCGCATCACATCGCATCACATCGCATCACATGACAATTGCGATCAAGAGCAGCAACAACAAGTTCTGCGGAAGTCCGCCCCTCCCACCTACACGACGCCTCATCATCCAGATGTCTTCTTTTTCTGACTTACTACGATCACGCAAAGACCGCCAGAGGTGCGCAACGGAATGTTCCTCCATGAGTCGACGATCAAAGGCATGAAAGCAGACGACCGCAACTCATGCAACTCTAGCTCTCAAACCCCCAAGCCAAGGAAGATCAGACCCCCCCGCCACTCCCTCCCCCAAGAGTGAGAAACCTGGATAGCCGACGCAAGATCGAGTCAAAACTCACATCCGTTGTCCGCCATCACATCACATCACATCGCAAGCACAATTCCCAACCCCCTCTAAACTTAATTCCCCATCTACCACCACCACCACCACCACGCAATTCACTTGCAAGAGCAAAAGGAGAAAGAAACCCTCACTCGTCCGTCCGTCCACTCCACTCGGGGGTAGTCTAGGTTCGGAGGTTCGTTGCCAATTAGGCTTCTTCTGTGACAATTGCTGGCCGCCGGCGCAATTGTCACAGAGAGCAGCGTCAAGTTGTCGACGCTGAAGGGAAGAAGAAGAAGTAAAGTGAAGGGCACGCAAGGGACACAACTGCCCCACGCTCGTCGACGGATTCCTCACGACTCGCTTGCAAATCCCGAGACAACACGCACCAGGACAACCACGGGGTCGCAGGACGGCGAGGCTTTTTACCTTATAGCCGACTGGCTGTGCTCCGGCACCGCTCTTCCGTTCCCCGGTTTGGGGGGGGAACGTGTTCCCACTTGTGGCTTGGGAAATCAGAAGTGGCAACTCTCGTGGCTTAGAGTGTGGAAGTCGTGTTAAATTAGAAAATTTGGGACTGGAAGGGGCAGTGGAACTGAAGAATGAGGATGTTATCCATGAGAGAGAGAGTGTTGAGACTAAATATAAACTAGTGTGCCTTGTGCCGTTGCCACAATATTTATAATTTATAATAAAACAATATCTATAATAAAAGTAAAGTAAAAGTTAAATTTTAATTTTTAATCCATAAATGTTTTGAAATTCAATATCTTTTTTGCATTGAGTTGGAGCGCCACGAAACAAAGTTCGTACACCTCTTCTTGCAAAGGGCTTTCCAGTGTTGTACCAAGAACATGACTGGGGAATACACTGTCCAAGAGATCTCAACAAAACAAACTAACTAACTAACTAACCTCCGGTATAGACTAGTGTGCCATGTGCTGTTGCCACAATATTTATAATAATAAAAATTAAATTAAATTAATTTTCTAATTTTCTAATTCATAAAAACTTTGAATTTCAATATTTTTTTTGCCGTGAGTTGGAGCACCATGAAACAAAGCCCGTACAACTCTTGTTATAGAGGGTTTTCTAACGATACCAAAAACATGATCGGGGGACACACACTCTAAGAGATCTCAATGAAACAAACAAAAGTAAACAAATACAAAACAAACAAATAGCCTAACTTAACACCTAAAGGACCAAGGGTGATTTTCATATCAAAAACCACTCAGAATTGTCATTTCTATTGCAAAGAGAAAAAAACATTAAAAATTGTTTTTTTTTTCATATCCAACCGTAAGATCTAATACTTTACTAGTATATAAATATGCTGAAGAAGTTTCAGAAACTTTGACCATGTAGATTGCAAGATAAATGCATTTAAAGTGAAAAAAATAAGTTTTTTTGCACCTTGCCTGACTAGATTTTTTGGCTTTGAATCTTTTTAGTTCAAATACCAAATTTTTTGCACTATTGGTTTTGATTTTCTACTTATTTATGTTAAGTAGTTGGATTGAGAGTCTACAAAAAAAAATTAGGAAAAAAAGCACTTAATTTTCACTCATTAAAAAATTGTTAAGTAGAGGTGGGTTCAAGATCAAAGAAAAAACAAAACTGTTAATAGCATTTAGATGGAATTGAATCACAATAATTCCAACGGTGAGATTGTTCTAGCAAGAAAATCTAAGCCTGTTTAACATTTTTTTTGAAAAATTTTAAAAATTGCATTCAAAAATTGAATTCTACAAATTATTTTTTCAAGAAGATGCTTAGATGGCACAAAAAAATAAGATTGTCCATAACTTTTTCATTATTAGTCTAAATTGAATGAAACAAAGCTTTACATGTAGACAAAAATATAATCTTTGAAAAAATTTATTTTGACTTTCTTTGATTTTTTTTGTACTGCCTGCCAAACTCCATTTTTGCTTAATGTGCCATAACTTTTGCTCCCGCGCATCAATTAAAATAAAAAATTATATATTTACAAATCTCTTGCAAAAATACACAACCTCAAAAAATCCCAAAAAATATCACTAAAAATTGAGATAGTAGGAACTTGCTCGAATCCAAATTGTCTCTTGAGGGGACAAATGATCCTTTAGGGGTTAAGTATGGATGGATGATTTTGTTATTTTAGCTATAGAAGAATATTTAAATATCCTTTTTTATATTTGCTTAGAATTTTTTTAAACTCTTCTTTGGGAGCTAATAGTTGATTGTTCATATTTCAAAAATATACAAAATTATTAAAAATGTAGATTCAGATTTCTTTATGTTATTAGTTCATATTCTTACCTTCTTAGAACTTTCAAGAATAATGAATTTTAACTCTTATGTTTAAATATAGAAGCATCGACTTTTATTGGTTGGACATGTACGGCTTCTTTTCTTAAATTTTAAAGGCTTGAATCTTTTATTGAATTTATTGAACAATTTTACTTATATCTTTGTATGTATATATTATTTATCCCATTTCCATTTAATAAATCATAAATGAGAAGGACATAGGAGGGCTTAAATATGTGCATCCATAATCATTACATCTCGAGATGCCGCACATACATTTGAACTTGAAAGGAACAGAAACTTAAATATTTTTGACATGAGATGTACACAACCAAAACACAAGAGCTTGGTAGAGCTTTATGTCAATTTTTAATTAATTAATCCCTAAATGACCATTATGCGACAAAGTTAATTTTGGACAGATTCCTATGACTTCAATTTTAGTGAGTTTTTTTTAAACTTTCTCATAAAATAGAAAAAATTATTATCTTTTGGGGAATATAGTTTTTATTTCAATTGGTGCCCCAAAGCAAAAGTTATACCCCAAAAAGTCCTAATTTTCATTCAGCGAGCAAAAAAGAAATCTACAAAAAATCAAAATCAAAGTCTTAAGGTTTTAATATTTTCTTATCAATCATAATTTTGTCTACATATGAAGCTTTGATTCATTCCATTTGGATTAGAGATGGAAAATTATGAACAATCTTGTTTTTTGGCAATTTGTCATGTCAAACTTCATGAAATTTTTACCACATGATCTCAGACAAATAAAGTATAAGATCCTATGGTTACATTTGAAAAAAAAAATCTTTTTTGTTTTCTTGGATGAATGCAGCAGAAATGGCAGTTTTAAATGGTTTTTGACAAAAAAAATGGCCTTGGTCTTTAAGGGTTTAATACTCTTTGAATTTCATAACTAATTCATATGGTGTCCAAATAATGCATGCTAAAACACACTAGAATCTCCTTTTATTTGCCAACAATGCGGTTCCATTAAAATTAATCTAAATTTTATAATAGTAAATATGCTTAATTCTTGTGAGTATCAATTATAGGTGCACTTACTTCATGGACCATTGTATTTATTTCTATCATTACAGAGTTTAGAACCTGCGATTTGTCAACAATTATCAAGTGGTTATTGTTGTTTCATGGGTTTGCACGTTAATATACAATTTAGCGCATCATTAAGTTATTTACAATTGTATATTACGATGCGATAAATTGTAAAGTAACTCAATGATGCACTAAATTTTATACTACCTCTGTCCCAAAATGATTGTTCCATGACAAACTTTTCTCAAGATTAAGGCAAAATTTGAGAATTTGATAAAGTAATGAGTATAGACATGTAGATTAACTCTTGATTTGCTCAACAATTTGCAAAAAAGGCAATATTAAGCTTAAAGCATGAACTATTTTAAGCAAGAAAGTTGAGGCTGCAAATCACATGATAAATCACCTGCTAGCTTACAATTTTTCACCGAAAAATAATGAGTATTGAGTATAGGAAGCCAACATTCTCACCAAAAAATCACTATTTAAACTGGATCACCCTCCAGAAAAACTTTTGAGAGTCACTGCACATGGTCCGTTCATTTCGTTGTTTGGGATACCTTGAAATCGACTGTTCGAACTCTTACGTGCTTGACACAACAACTGACGTACCGACAGAACGTTCTGTCGGTTCCTCCGACGATTATCGTTCATCAGTTTCATCCGTACCCCCAGGGTTAGGGTTTAGCACTTCAGCTGCCCAGTTATCGAGGACCTTGAGAAATGTCGACATCTGGAGCATTTGGAATAAAGATTTCTACAGTAAGTAAGGTAACTAAGGTAGAGGCTCAGAAATGGACACTCTAAGGACAAAATCAAAGCTGTGGAAAGAAGTATGAGTCAAATGTTTTTAAATTTTTTTTCATAAACTGAGAAATGGAAAAGCAATGACCTGCAATTGGAATTATATTTTTCTGACTTGGGGTGAATTAGATAGAAATTTTCAAAGTTAGTAGTGCAGTATTTGTGGCCGTAGATTGGAGCAGTAATCAAAGAAGATATGCATTTGAAAAGAGCACAACAGTTGAAAAACAGAGGATTCATGAGTTGAGTAAGTTCGTGAACATTCCAAAAAGCGTCTGTACATTGCCTAAAATGGCACAAGATAAATATGTAGTGTGACTGTTGCTAAACTGCAGAAGGTAAGATTGTAGTGCTTCAGTGATGCTAAAATCGTCCTTGCTAAAATAAAGAAAAGTAGGTGAGGGCATCATGTTGTGGGCAACAAGGCTCTTGGATGCCTATGAGTAGTCCTAAAACCACGCACTTCTGTTCACTAATCCTTGGCCCAAAAAACATTCTCTCTTTTAACCCCTAAAGGACCGTCTGTCTCCTCGGGGGACAATTTGGGTCCGGGCAGGTTCCTACTGCTTCAATTTTTAGTAATATTTTATGGGATTTTTTGAAGTTGTGTATTTTTGCGAGAGCTTTGCGAATATATAATTTTTATTTTAATTGATGCTTGGGAGCAAAAGATACGGCACAATAAGCAAAATTGGAGTTCGGCGTGCAGCCCAAAAAAAATCACAGAAAGTCAAAATAATTTTTTTTTTAAATTTTTTTCTCAATGATTATATTTTTGTCTAAATGTGAAGCTTTGTTTCATTCAGTTTGGACTAGTATGAGAAAGTTATGGACAATCTTAGTTTTTCGGGCAATCTAAGCATCTTCTCAAAAAAATAACTCGTAGAATTCGTTTTTCAATGCAATTTTTAGAATTTTTCAAAAAAAATTATTAGACAAGGTTGGATTTTCTTGCTAGGACAATTTCACCGTTGGGATCATTGTGATTTAATTCCATCTAAAAGCTATTAACAGTTTAGTTTAGTTTTTCAATCTTGAAACCTCGCTTGAATACAACTCTACTTAACAGTTTTTTAATGAGTGAAAGTTAAGTGCTTTTTATCCTAAATTTTTTTGGGAGATTCTTGACTCAACTATTTAACATAAATAAGTAAAAAATCAAAGTCTATAGTGCAAAAAATTTGAACTAAAAAGACTCAAAGCCAAAAAATCTAGTCAAGCAAGGTGCAAATAAACTTGTTTTCTTCACTTTAAATGCATATATCTTGTAATCTACATGGTCAAATTTTCTGAAATTTCTTCCACATATTTATATACTAGTCAAGTATAAGATTTTACAGTTGGATATGCAAGAAAAAACAATTTTTAAAGCTCTTTTCTCTGTGCAATAGAAATGACAGTCTTGAGTGGTTTTTGATAGGAAAATCACCTTGGTCCTTTAGGGGTTAAGACCCACCTGTTCTGTTTATGAACCACTTATAGGGGCGGTTCTTAATGCCCTCTCAATTTAAGGACCTCCTACCTTAAGGTATAGTAGAAGGAATTTTGCTAAATCCGTCCCACAAAGGTGGGACCAGCTGGATAAATTGTGGGTTCTTGGGGGTAAAAGTTGAAAAAGCCTCCTATATTTGAGTTTTGTCTTGGGATACTTTCTGGCCCTCCCTAGCTAATTTGGGGTCTCTGATTGCAAATACGAATTCAAAATTTGCAAAATTTTTTTTGGTGGCAAATAAAAAATTCCTGCGTTTTTCCCCGGGGTAAATCTTGCATGTTGGTCCTACCTTCGTGGGACGGATTTAACATCCTGCCAATAGAAGGTTCATAAAGCGATTGTACTAAGAACATCCCCACGCTTGGAGATAGGAAGATGGGCCTGCCAATGTGACTTACAAAGTTCAACCCGGCCCCCTGAGCCGTGTCTGCCGCTACTCTCTACGGCAACACCAAATCCGAATTCAAAATCGGGGAAGAAATAAATGGCACGGGGTTCAAGAGCTCCTAGTCTCCTTCCATGCACTCTTTCATGACTCCCAATGGGCACTTTTATGCCTCCCAACGTTTGACATTCAAGGCCAACCTTTTATAATTCAATTCAAAGGGCAAAAAGAGCAAGATACTGAGCCGCTTCAAGACTCTTCATTTGGCTATCTCCTTGTCAACGTTGGCCGCGCCCGGGCAAGCTTCAACCTTGCCCGTGTTTGCCGTAGGGAAGAATAATTAGGCCGGGCCTGGCCACTCCCCGGTCTGAGCCACTTCTTGCTTCGCTGTGGAGATGCTCTAAGGGCTGAAACTGAATTTTGGGGAGGTAAAACATATTGAAATATTTTTTCAATAAATTTTCCTTACAAGACAAGACAAAATGGCATGTGGCCCAAGTTGTTTTATATTTTTTGGAGCTTTGTGGAATTAGTTATGAAATTTTGAAGTTGAAATGTCATAGGGCTCTAAAAGCGACTACCTCCTAGAATGTACACCATTTGTACATTTTGGTTTATTGAAGAAAGCAAAATATACCTTTGTATCATGTTTAGTTCAAAATGCCCAAATTGTTTTTGAGCCTCCTACCTTACACCTAAAATTGCACGCTTCCTAAAATTGTACAACGGATATTTTTGCCTAAAATGTATTCCCACTATTCATATGATTGACTGTATGATCGCTTTTAGATAAACCTATTTTCAGCATTTTGAAAATTCGTAGTTTATTCACACGGTGTCTTAAAAAATGCACTCTAAGAAAATCTAAAATCCCTTCTTGACTACCATGGGACCCTACAAATTTTTTTTCAATACAATAGTGAAAACTATGCTAAATCATGCTGAATTGCTTAATTGTGAGATTTAAGGTCAATTACCTCAGTGAATTTAGGGTTTGAAAGGTTAATTTTTTAGAGAGGACTATTGCACGTTAAAGTCAAATTCATTAGACCCCATATAAAATCATTTCTTCTGGGGTTGAATTACCTTTCATTAAATGGACTTAGAATTTTTGGAATTTCATTTCACAAGATTTGGAATATTTCATGACCTTTAATAGGAAGGTACCGTCGGAAAGCCCTCGGCAAGGAGGGGTGCAATAGGGTCCTTATAGCTTAGTAAGTTAGCAAAAAGAAGAGTTGAGTTTCAATCCCTTTCAATGAATACAATCTCTCTTTGAAAGGAATAAGCTTATGTATTCCATGGATTTTTTAATTGCCTTGGTTTGCATATTATTTTCAATATTTCATTTGGGGGTTTAGGATTCAAATTATTTTCATTCATATTTTCTATACTATTCAATTATGCCATGTTATAATTTCTGAAAATTTCATTACACAACATATTTAATTATATTTTAAATTGTTTTTCAACAAATCTGACCCTGAGCGTAGGATAATGTGCGCTCTGTCGTTGCTATAGTCAAAATAAAAATAATAGTAATTTTTTAATTTTTTAATTCATAAAAATTCAAATTTAATGACTTTCACACCATAGGCCCAAATGCCATGAAACAAAGCCCATGCACCCTTCCTTGCTAAGGGCTTTCCGACGATATCAAGAACGCAACCGGGGGGCATATAATCCAGAAGATCTCAAACAAAACAAACAAAACAAGTAGCCTAATATAAGGTATGGAATTTTTATATGCACCTTGAATTGGTGAAACCTCGTATCAAAAATAATAGAGTTTTGAAATTTTATATAGAAGTGTCTGCAATAGTTGTAAGATGAAAATCAAAATTGTTGGCTTTCAAAATTTCAAGAGAGGCTTGTGAAAACTAGGGGAGGATTGTTTGTGACTTCTAGAAAGTTTTCTTTTGACATGGACTTGTTTGAAATTTTTACTTGTTACTTGCTATTAGTTAGACAACAAGGCAAAGCTACTCTTTATTTAGCAATTTGCAACAAATTTTCAGTAGTAGATGGCTAAGTAATGTCATTTTTTCCTTTTTTCAATTTTATATAGGCTAATTGGATCCCAAGAATTGTCAAAATTCTAGAAATATCATTATTAAGCCCTCTAAATGAGTGACTTCCTCACAAAGCTTGTTTAGCCAGTATGGTTTTCGAATGCATGTCAAACTTTCTTGCAAGGACATTGCAATGAGCTCAAAGATTTTTTTTTGTGGTGGTGTACTTATTAGGCCTACTTTATATTAAGGCTTAGACTTGATTCAAAGTTGGTCCAATTTCCAATCTAAGGGGTCCAATTCAAATTGAGCTCAAGATGAAAAATTGGGTCAAATATAATGGTAATCCAAGTATTAGAACTTTAGCCCAATTTTTTGGCACCCAAACACCGACCATACAAGTGATATACAGGTAGGAATTGGATCAATAAAAGAAAATTGATTTGATTTTCAAAATAAAGCCTTTGGACCCAATTAATGGCCCAATTTAATGATCTAGACACTCTAGCTTATTGGCTGATTCAATTGGTGATTTTGAAAACAAGCCAATAATTGGGACTTAATTCTTTATAAACCTAAGGGTTTGGGACAAAAACATTGACAATATGTAGCATGAAGAGTAGAAAATATCCATATGATAAAAAATTTAAATGTATTTATAGATTTGTTTCAAATGAATCTTATTTCACTTCCAATATTTACTAAAAAATTATACAATTTCTATCTTTAGCATTTGAAAATATCTTTGATTGGTCAAACTATATAGTTTCAATTGATTTGTGAAAAAGAGCATAAGATTTTGTGATGAAAACATTAATACTTTCTCCAAATAGTAACTTTCTACTAACACTAGGCAAGTACTAAACACTTTGAGTGATTTTCCTTACAATTTTTGTTTCACCGTAGTGATCTTATTTTTGAATATAGAGATAAAAAGACAACCCAATTTTGTTTGAATAAATAATATTAATTTTTGAGAGAAAACAATTTCTACTTGAAACTGTTGATTAGAATTAAGCAATGACTGTAAACTGGATGATTGGGTCTTTAGAAATTAGGACCTTATTAGACTAGCATCATTGTCATTGTTACAAATGCAACAATAGTCAATTGACATAATTTGACATAAGAGGAGATTTGGGCCTTTAAGAGACTACGAGTTCCCGGACTGTGGGAACTCTGCATAAATGCTGGGACGTTGCTAAATGGCCAGGCTGACGTGGCCAAGCGACTGCCACGTCAGATTTTATTTTTATTTTGAAATTTTTATTTAGTATTCTTTTAACATTTTAACAATTTTTTTTTTTTTTCTTTAATAATTTTTTTTTCTGACAGTAGTGCGCTATTTCCCGCATCGGGAATAGCCCTGAAACGGTCTTCTGGAGGCTCAGATCTCCTCTAATATGATGTTCTTTATAAATTTGACTACTTTTAAAACATTTAATATTAGAAGAAAGTATTGATATTTTCACCATCATATAAGTGTTTAGTCATTATTTGCAAATCAATGCAAGAAAAAGTTTAGCCATTCATAAAAAATTCAAATGCTAGAAATGAAATTTGTATTTTCATCAATTCTCTAAGCCAAATGATTCAAAAATTTATACCAAAAATCTTAGAATATTTTAAATTTCAAAAATTTGGATAATAAGAATATTTCCAAATGTTGGCAATTCCATCTTGTTTTATGAAAACTTTCTAAATGCTATGGAACACATATAGTTTATAGCATATTTGTGTTATACATTGGACTATGCACAAAGAGAATAACTCCTAAATACCCAATCAATCGTTTAATTTCTAATTGTTGCCTAACTTTTAATCACTTTTGAAAACTGAAAAAACTTTACAATAATTTCAAACTTATGCATACTAAATTGGGTCATCAAATCTTTGCAAGCCTAATTTAAGGTATGCTTGCACTTGGTGTTAGGGGTGATGTTTGCAATGTGAATGTGGTCCAAAAGTAGGTCTAAATTCATTCATAAGACCCTCAATAACAACACTGAGGGTTAGTGTCAATTTGAAAAGAATACACAAGCAGTTAGGGCTAATCGTAAAGTCGTCCTGTGTTTGTATAGTAGCTGGGTATCAGAGGAAGGTTTAACTAAAAATAGTATGGAAGAAACACGACACCAAACTCCATCAGACGTGAATTTTGGTGCTCCGGCAAGTTTGGTCCTGCCGTTTTTTTTGAACTCTGGCTCCTGGGCACACTAACTTAGTGCTTCTCACGAATGCTTCCCCCGCCACCCCACTGGTCCCGCATTACGACACTTTACGATGAACTCTATTAGTTCACAGAGGTCGCGGGAAATCCTTGCTTCGAGTCTGAATGATCTTGGTTTGAACAATGAGAACTGTGCTGCAACAGCTGCTAACGAATTCTTCGTACTCTTGAAAATTCTATTACCGGCCGGTTCTCATCATCTAGATCTACAAGTATCAAAGTCATCAGATGATGCCAAATCAGGAGTATTCAGTAATCAAAAAAGAAGAAGCTATCGACCATGCACCCTCATGCAAAAGCTAAGATTCCTTTGTTGGTTACTTGCTTTTATCAGCCCAAATTTAGGGCGATTGAAGTAAATAACGTGTTGCAATTCAAAGCCATGCTAGTGCCTACAAATTTCAGGACAAAACTCAAAATTAGCAAACAAGATTCGTAAACATCTTTGTGAGGTGTTGCAAAAGAATGCCGCCCGCCTGTGAAAATGGTTTCCTGCCTGGAACTGCTCATAAGAATTTTTGTAAGTAAGGAGCCCACAGCAAGAATGTGGGCATGTACAATACACAAGTTAAAGAGGCCCGGATTCCATTATCCCCACATCAGCTTGGCCCGAAATTTGAGTGAGATGCTTCATCAAGCACTGACCCAACTCTCTTAATCGGACCTGACAAATTTGGTCACTGTTGGCGGTTTAGGGTTTGCGAATCAGCATCTTGACGAGCGTTGCCACACCATTTTCAGTTGCTTGTGCGGCTCCATTCATGCAGCCCCGAGTAGAGGTTTCTGTTCGTTCAGGCGACGATTATCGTTCCTGAAACACCCTTATCCAGAGTCAGTCTTCATCTTCCTCTGCGTTTGGGTTTAGGGTTTAGTGCTCTCCTTCGAGGTGCGGGAGGTTTAGGATTCTTAAGCTCTCGAAGCTCGAGGCACTGAAGGCTTAGGGTTTTCGTACATCAATTTGTTGGCAGGAAGGGTGGTGGTTTTTGGTGTGCACTGGTTTGCAAATGTTTTTAGGCCCTTGTGACATGTCGCTGCTCTGGAGTACCAGCTCGGAGGAATGAATTCAAGAGTGTGGTGAATTCAGGAGTTGCGCAGGATTTTGGGGCAGCTCCGATGGCCTGTTTGGCTCGCACGGTTTCGGGGTGCACATCCTGCCACGCTGCGAGGACATTGCAATGGGCCCATGGGAGTATTGTCTCTCCTTCTTCAATTAGGTTATGCGCTTTGGGTCAATCCGTGAACTCGAAGCACTGCTTCGTTGGATCACGAAATGGGAATTCGGGCGTGGCTTCTGCATTGGGCTTGGCAGATAGATTCAGGGCGTCTCCAAGTAATGTCCGATTTTCTGGCTTGCTTAGCTTCAGTTCTAGTTCCGAGGGCGGTGACAGACGTAAGGAGCTCAAAGCCCTAGAATGCATGAAACCAGCCTCAGCGGATGCTTCTTTTGAGAGACGACGACAAAAGTATTTGGAAAATTTGGCTTGTCCTGGTTGTGGTGTGTACATGCAAGACAAGGACCCAAGCCGACCCGGGTACTTCAAAATGCCTGCCATTCTGGGCAAATCAGAGGACGAATTGGAGGAAGATGGAGAGGAGTGGGAAGAGTTCGATGATGGAAGAGCCGAATTAGACGATTCGGATATTGATATTGACGAGGACGAGGACGAAGAGAATATGGACATGGACACTCGACTGAGCGTTGCGACGGAGTGGAATGAGGTTGGGGCTGATAGCAGACAGGCAGGGAAGGATGCCTGGGCTGAGATACTCAGTGGGAAACACCGGATGAGTAAGCGGGACGCAGTCGATGGGGAAGAAGAGGAAGAAGAGAAAGTGGTGGTGTGCGCGCGTTGTCACACACTCCGGAACTACGGAAAGATCAAGGACGAGAGCGCCGAGAATCTTCTTCCTGATTTCGACTTCGAGCGTGTCGTCGGTGCGCGGTTGAAGAAGGCGTATGGAAGGAGAGCCGTGGTGTTGATGGTTGTTGACGGGTCGGACTTCGATGGCTCGTTTCCACGCAAAGCTGCGGAGGTTCTGGCAGAGGCCGACGAAGAACTTGGCACCGCCTGGCAAGAAGGCAAAGCCGGAAACACCCCCAGGTTTAGTGGTGTTGTCATGTTTTTTCAAAATTAGTACTGCCTTTAAACCTAGAAAGGATCAAGATTCATGACCAATTGGATTGATCATATTGTGAAAACGTAATTTTGATGAGGCCAAGGTCTATATCACCGGTATTTATGAAGAGCGTTGCAGTTATTGGTCAAAAACTAAATAAAATTGAACAAAAGAAAGTTCCTATGATATGACATACTCAAAACTGCTCAAAGAAACATGAGGATCTCTTGGTCCTTTAGGAGTTCAGGGGTTAACTTTTGATAGCCATTCTTTGTAGTATGTTCGGGGTTCTTCAATAGCTTTTGCAGCAATTAACTCTGTTTGGTACACATTGTAACGATTTTCAATGTGCATTCTACACGTTTGGCTGTAGATCCTGGAATAAAACTAGCTAAGAAGTCGTTTGGCTAAAGTTCTTGGAAACCAAATTCACTGCTGGGCCAGGTTGGTGGTGGTCATGAACAAGATCGACCTGCTTCCGAAGCAAATCTCTGCCAATCGTCTGGAGCAATGGGTGCGTCGGAGGTCCAAATCTGGGGGCGTGACGCGAATTGCGGGCGTGCACCTCGTGAGTGCATTCAAAGGCTGGGGGGTGGAGCAACTGGCCGAGCACATCAAGCAGCTTGCTGGTCCAAGGGGAGACTGCTGGGTCGTCGGTGCGCAGAATGCTGGCAAATCTTCTCTCATCAACTCCTTGGCGAAGTTTGCAGGCGAGAAGCGGAAGAAGACGGTGTTGACGGAGGCAGCTGTCCCTGGGACGACTCTCGGAGTTCTCAAGTTGGAGGGCATCTTGCCAGCTCGCGCACGGCTGTTCGACACTCCTGGTCTGATCCACCCGCACCAACTTAGCTCCAAGCTCAACCGGGAGGAGCAAAAGCTGGTCGAAGTGCGGAAGGAGCTCAAGCCGAGAACCTTTCGTGTGAAGGTGAGATTCCGTCGTCTTCACCAATTTTACCCTCAATTAAAATAGAGGATACTATTTATGAATTTAAGCAATGTGTAGGAGTGAGCTTTTTCTAGAGATCACTATGAAGCGGTGAAGAGATCCCGTCGGGTAC
Organism: Neckera pumila; assembly: GCA_963969595.1. NCBI lineage: Eukaryota > Viridiplantae > Streptophyta > Bryopsida > Hypnales > Neckeraceae > Neckera > Neckera pumila. The sequence goes on from OZ018409.1 coordinate 10,972,214, forward strand.
CTGAGCCAAGCTCTCCTGAGATAAAAAATAATCATTCGTTATATGAATTTCCTATGCAATTATTCAAAGTAGTAGAAACCCCATTTCCTGACGAACCATTGACCATCGACATATTTAGCCTCGTGATGCTTGCACCACTTGCTAATAACTATGAATAGATGAATTGTTGTTGGTAGCAGGGGACGGTATAGGAGACGGGATCAGGGCTTTTACGGTTTTAGGATCCTGTACGTTACATTCACGTCTTTCGTTCGGGTAAACTGTGTTTCCAGCTATCGTCGTTCCTTACAGTGCTTGCCATAGCTGACGTCTTGATTTCTAAGGCTTGCTATCTGATACATTCCTTAAGGACGGTATTACTCTTCAGTAGAGTTCGCAGCGTTATTCTACTGCGAATGCTTATTGGGTTGGATGTTGGACTTGAAACAGGTAGGCAGTACCGTGCACGTAGGAGGACTACTTAGATTAGATGTGGTGGAAGCCCCGTCTGAGAGCATCTATGTGACAGTTTGGGCATCTGCGCAGCTTCCCTTGCACATGGGGAAGTCTGAGAAAGCTGATGAGCTTTTCGAGAAGCACCTTGGCGATCGACTGACGGTAATTTCAACTCCATCTTGTTCTGCTCTGATATGTGAAGTAATTAGCTAGTCGAGAGTTTATTTTCATCTTCACTTTCACTTGCAGCGCCTCCCCTTGAACGTACAATTTCTATCACTGACGAATTTGTCAGAGCTATGAGTGAACATTACATTCTGGAGCTTCTGAATTGCATGGAAAGTAATCCTCACAGCTTGTTTTTGGAAATTGAGCTCAATTTGCAGTGAGAGCTCCTCAAGCAAATGAGCCTTTGCCTTGGTCTGCTTTCATTTGGCAATACTTCACCTTGAATAACATGTTCTCTAAAGGCGCAATGCCACTACTACTCAACAATGTTTTGAACATTAGTAGATGAACATTTTGGATAAGTTGGTCTAGTTTCCTGAAGTCATTTTGTATGCACTTTTTCTGGCGCCTTCCTGGAGCTTAAATGACTGTTTCCACGTTTCTTCAGCCACCAGCGGACAAGGATCGAGCTGCGGAGATAGGTCGGTGGGTACCTCGGAGGGTGACAGTGACGGGAGACTCCTGGGAGCAAAGCAGCGTGGACGTGGCGGTGGCCGGGTTGGGATGGGTGGGCATTGGTGTGAAGGGCACTGCAGTTCTGCAAGCTTGGACATACGAGGGAGTTGCGGTGACGACTCATGAAGCCATGGTGTATGACATGGCTGCTATCTTTGAAAAGCCTGGTTTCACAGCCATGAAGGCTCCTAGCAAAGGAAAGAAGAGGTCCAAAGAAAACCCAAAGCAGACCAAACCCATGGAGGAAATGGTGTATTGAACAGTTTTGCCGATTATTTAGGAGCGTCCTTAGTTTTTAGAAAGTCCGCATTAATGTCACACATAAGCCTTTGGTGCGTAACTTACCTGTCAATGTGAAGTCACATTGAACCCTAGAAGGTCCGGCCTTGACCACTGATTTTAAGCCTCACTGTCCGCCAGGGCTTTTTTTTTTGGCGATGTATTGCCAGATTCGAGGATCTGTTAGAGCATTTCAACCACTCTGCCTTACTCCCTCTCCTTTGCTAGGAGGGCATGCAGGAGTTCCACTGTTGCTCTACAGTGCAAAAAAAAGCCCTGTTGTCCGCCATCACTTTGTTTGTTGCCATTTTGCAACTAGATATGAATGAAAAAATTTATATTCATTTTTTTAGACAAGAAATCATATGTCTACTACAATTCATAAAATTTTCAAATTTCTTTGGGAGAATTTAAAATTACTTTGGAAAGAAATGAAGAAAATTCATATCAAGTACAAAATATACTCAATAAATCTAAAATTTTGATCATACATGTATATTATAGTGTATAACATCATGGTATAAACCAAAGTCATTGTGTCACTCTAAAATTAGAAAAGTAGCAAACTATGGTTATAGATCCAAATTTCATATTGCTATAAAATATTGAATGTTATAAAATTTTCAAAATTTCTAATTGAAGTAGAAAATGCACTTGACAAGCTTCATTTCATTAATTGGATTCAAAGTCAAAAAATATCCTTTTTAAATATAAGAGTAAATTCACATTAAGAGTAAATGGCAAGAAATGGTCAAAATACACTACGAGGGTGATCTATAGATTGAGCATCTTCTTCTCTAAAAAAATCATTAATACTATAATAAGAAAACTTGCAATGCTATTCACTAAAAATATATACTCAAATGACTTCTTCCAAAAATATTGGTTGAAAATATTTATTTCTATCCTTCATTCTTACGTGAAGTCATCCAATAGATACTTAATATCTTTAGCATCCTTCTAGAGTTAAGCAAAGAATCTAGACCTCAAAAAAATTATATTTTAATGTGGGGGACTTTACTTCATCACATAATTGAAATTTGATATATAGAAAAATGTATAATACCAACAGATATTTTCCAGTTGTGTCTGTGGGTGAGTCCAAGCGTAAACAATCCCTTAACCCCTAAAGTCCCATGTCTCCTCGGGGACAAAATGGATTTTGGGCAGGCTACTACAGCTTCCATATTCATCATTATTTTTTGAAACTTTTTGTGAAGATAGAAAAACGCATTAGCTTTATGGAAATATAATTTTTATTTCAATTGGTGCCCGAAAGCAAAAGTTATGGCACAAAAGGTCCTTTTTTTGGTGCGGTGGGTAGAAATCTTCTCACATACAAAAAATTTTAAAAAAATTTTAAAAATTATTTTCTCATAGATTTTATTTTTATCTATATGAGAAGCTTTGATTCATTCCATTCGGATTTGTTATGTGAAAGTTATGGACAATCTTAGTTTTTGGGCAATTAAAGCATCTTCTTGAAAAAATAATTTGTAGGATTCATTTCTGAATGCAATTTTCACAATTTTTCAAAAAAATTGTTTGACAAGGCTAAATTTGCTTGCTAAAACAATCTCACCATTGGAATTATAGTGTTTTAATTCCATCTTAGACTATTGATGATTTAGTTTTTCTTTTAATCTTGGACCTACTTCTACTTAACAATTTTTTAAAGAATGAAAATCAAGTGTATTTATTTATTTTTAATTCTTAGATTCTCGACTCAATTATTCAACATAAAAAACATTAAATTAAAATTTTTTAGTGCAATTTTTTTACAAATGGCAGTCAAAGTCATTTGAAATCGCAAGTCAATGTTCAAAAAATCAAAAAATTTCCAACTTTGAATGCTAATATCTTCTAATTTGTACGGTCAAACTTTATGAAATTTTTACCACATGAGATAAATTAAGTACAAGATCCTACGGTTAGATTCTAAAAATAAAAAAAATCTCTTTTCTTAGATGAATGCAACAGAATCAACAATTTTGAGTCATTTTTGACAGAATAATGCCTTAGGACTTTAGGGGTTAATTTCCCTCACTTGCAATCACATGCATTAAATCGGGGATTCCTTTATATAAATAGGATGACGTCATTTTGCATACATCAAACTTGAATTCAGAACACAGAATGAGTCATAAATCATGTAATTCTTGGTGTATAGAAGTGAATTATAACTTGAATGAGAGATATACTTCTATTGATACCTTTCTTACATTTGTCGACTAATTCTCACTAGAAGTGCCAAGCTAATCTATACCACATAACTGCTCAAATTTATCCAAAGAACTCCAAACCGAGCCCACACTAGTTATTTCTATTCAACCAATAGTTAAATTTTCATAGATTTGACAACAAAGACCTATAAAAATCTAATTATTAGCCATTCTACCCTCACCAATATATTCTTTTATTGTTCAATTTCATTCCTTCTTGTCCTTTCTTTTTATTCTTTGTAGTATATATTGTGTCTATAGTACCTCTTTTAGAAAGGCTAAAGATGTAGTGCAAGGCTTTTAAAAAAATTGACCCAATGCAAAGCCATCAATTCTAACCACAAATGGACTTTTTCATATTATAAAAAGAAAAAAAAGAAGAGATTCGACAATAGAAAAGACCTTTCATGCAAAAAAAGGGAGGTTCTAAATTATTGTCATACATAGCAAAGGTTGAAAAGGTATGACAACTATGATTTTTAAGCCTAGGTAAGCCTAGGTATTGTGAGCCAATTTGTGGGCTCTTCATATTTTACCAAATTGCTGAGCCAAGGTTAAAGAGAGACTAATGCGAGTCGCATTGGAATGTCTTTTTTTAGTTGCCCATCATTATATTGTTGGCGTGGTGGTTCCCAATTGGATTAGAGCTGCTTTAATTAAGAGCAGAAGATTTTGGCAAACCAATGTAAGATATGTTATTAATATGTTGGCCCTATTACTTTCACGATTAGCATTCAAGAATTTTTGGAACTCCTCTAGCTGATTTCCTAAGGAAATTCAACAAACCATTTGTAGGAAATTCAGCAAATCATTCAGCAAATCATTTGTAGGAAATTCCTCACAAAATTCAGCAAATCATTTGTAGGAAATTCCTCACAAAATTCAGCAAATCATTTGCTCCTTCCACAAAAATGGACTAGCTTTTTTCCAAATAGCCACCAATTGCATCCTCTCAATCATAAAAACTATTGATTTGGTTCTAGGAATATCAATTTTTTACCAGCCAAGTCTCTCTAAACTAAAATTTGTACTATCTAAATTGTTAGGTTCTTCTAATTGCAAATTGAAAGTACTAATTAATATTGCATCTTTGGTAGGAATTGAACTTGGCATAGCCCTTCATTGTTTGAAGCCCAACAACCTTCCCAACTCATCCAAGATGGAGTTGAAAATAGTAATGAAAAGTTTGTATGAAATCAAAAGAGTAAGAATCAAAGTTTTTACCTTCTTCAAATGTTTCTTCTAATGCCCTTCTAAGGTACCACTCAAGATTGGTATATAAATAATATGCTTAGAGGATAAATGCTTATAGACATTGGGACACAACGCTCAACTTACCTTTTCTAACACCTAAAGAAAAAAAGATTTATTATTACCACACAACCAATTTAACTCGTTATAATTTGAAAATTATGATTCATCTAAGGCCATGTATATATCATCAAAATCACTGAAGAATATTGTATGTATAGCCTTTGGCCTCTTGGTTAACTTTAGTTTTCAAGGGGCTAGTCATAGGTTCAAATTGAGATTCTAAATAGGTTTATCTATTTTATATAAAACAGATGTAAATCATAGAAAAAATTAAAAGACAAATCTAAAATGCCATAAACATACATATTTTGAATATAACTATAATAACAATAATTTTTTAATCTTCAACAATTTTTTTTCAATTATATAAACTATACGAGCTTGTTAATGTTAGAACTACGACAGGGCTTCACAGTTTCACCCGGTTTTCAAATTGGGCACCCGGCTTTCCCTCCACTCCTACCGACTACAGTAACTGCCGATTTTTCCCGCTCATTGCTCACCACTCTCACAAGCAGGGGCTCTTTCAGTGCGTTGCTTTGCAGATCTGATTTTGCATTTGTGTGCTGCTGGCGGGATCGATCTGTGAGTTTGCAGTGGTTTTGTTGTGTTCGTTTCGTCAGAGCCGTTTTGGTGCACTTCAGTTCTTGCAAGCAAGAGAGGGAGCTGTGCACGAATTGGGGAACTGAATGGTGCTCCTTTCTGTGAGGTATTTGTTTCCTTAGCGTATCTTGTGTTTCGTATATATGTGTTAGCTAGAAGCGAATCTGATTTGAATCGAGAAGTTCTTATCATTTCGAGTGAATGTTGAGAACGTTTTACCGACATTCAATTCCTACTTTTTTTTCGTAGCAAAGTGAATATTTTATGATGCTGTCAATGAAATCCTTTCTGGATTCTGAGTATCGGAGTTTCCTTGTTTGAACAGAAGGAAAAGTGAGTGAGAGAAGGGCAAAGAGGAGCGGAACTAGCTCCAAGGCGTTCATCAGAAACAGGATTCAAATACGGCCAAGGCAAGGGCGCAGGTCAGATCCTTTAGGATTTTGCGGTACTATGCTGGTGGTGGTCGGTGTGCGAGTTTGCAGTGGTCGTGTTGTGTTCGTTTCTTCAGAGCCATTTTGGTGCACTTTCTTGCAAGCAAGAGAGGGAGCTTTGCACGAATGTTGCTGGGGAATGTTGCTCCTTTCTGTGGGGTATTTGTTGCCTGAGTGTATCCTGTGTTTCGTAGTATATGTGTTAGCTAGAAGCGGGTCTGATTTGTTATCGAGAGGTTCTTATCATGTCGAGTGAATGTTGAGAACGTTTTACCGACATTCAATTCCTAGTTTATTTGTAACATTGTAATATTTTTGTAACATTGTAACATTGTAATGTTTTATGATGCTGTCAATGAAATCCTTTCTGGATTCTGAGTATCGGAGTTTCCTTGTTTGTACAGAAGGAAAAGTGAGTGAGAGAAGGGCAAAGAGGAGCGGAACTAGCTCCAAGGCGTTCATCAGAAACAGGATTCAAATACGGCCAAGGCAAGGGCGCAGGTCAGATCCTCCCCTAGGATTTGTCTTGCTACAATCTGCAAGTTCCTCCAAATGGCTCTGCAGGAATGCCCTGGAGTCTTTGAGATGAAAAACTGCGTGGTTTAGTCTTGTATCCTGTGGTTGTACGCTTGCTGATGCACAATTCTTGCATGTTTGCTTACTAGTGAATAGTTTTGTGGAGGTGTTGATAAATCAGACAGGGGTTTCCTTTGATGTCATTGAGATGTATTGAATGAGCTTGATTAGGTGGTGGCAACCCACTGGATAAAAGTTTGGAGGCAGGTGGTAGCTTTCTAAGCAGGTTTGTATTGGCATTCTTGTATGCGTATCGCAGGTTCCTACATCTTGGTGGCGAAATGAAAATAGATTGTTGCTACTGCAGTGTGCTTGCCCATGCTCTTGCCTGTAAGTGAAGTCTCCTCATCATTCCTCTACCTTCCTCGCTCGCTCGCTCTCCTTGGGCAGTTTTCTGGCGAGAGTTTACAAGTCAGGTGAGCATGAAGAAGAAGACTATACCGTTTGATTGCTATGTTTCTTGATTTTGTTACAACTATTGCGAGTTTGTTGTTGTTTCCGGAGTCTTGTTGCTGGTGTTGCTTTTTTTGAGTTTTGTACCTGCGATCGGGCTGGAAGGTTCGTCAAGGTTTTGTGTCAGTGCCATTTCTCTATGTGCTGGTTGAATGTCTCAATTGCAGAATAGTATCGGCATCATCTCCCTGGCAGTGTACCAGAGGCATTGTACTGTGATAACGACTAGGGATCGGAGTGAAACGATAGTTTTCTCGATCGGCACGCCCTTTCTAAATTGTGCACAGAGTCATCCTTAGTTTCCTTTGAGTTCCTCTTAAGCGGTGCTTTCTGGGTTGAGGGTTTTGAAGCTGCGGCGAGGGGTGCTGCATGATGCGCTTGTTGCTTGTCTCTCTAAGAAAGTTTTGGGGTAACCAATTCGTTGGTTTGAGAATAATATTCTGTTTCTAGAATGCTGACGTTCTGCTGTGATCTGTCTGTTTGCAGGTGCTCGAGATGGCAACTCTGCAGATGTACTGTTCGTCTGCGGTTGTGGGAATTAATTTGGGAGCAAGCGTGACTATGTGAAAGGATTTGCATCTTGGTGTGAGACTATAATCTAAACCTAAGATTAGTTTACCATCGCCTTCGCTTGAAGTGTGTTCCTGTGTACCAAGTGGGCCACTCCGTTAGGTATGATAAGAGCTAATCATACCTCTGAAACTAACACATCATGCTGTTTTTGTACAAACCATTCTACAGTTCCTCCGACTATGCACCCAAAGGAGGCAGGCAGACCCGCCCTTGCCCTCCTGACTCAATAAAACCCCGCCGTCGATCAGCACACAAAAAAATTTGAACTCCCCCTGCCCCCCAATCTTAAGAAACCCGTTGATCAGCGCCGCGCGGAGACGATCTCGCCGCAGAGAGATTAGGGTTCAGCGCCAGTCTCTCTCACTGGCGAGCTCGACGTCCCCTCGCTGGTTGCTGCGCGCGACTTCAGTGTGTGAAGGTTGCAGACAGGATTTAGCCACCCCAACGACCACCCAACTGCAGACTTCGCTACTCCAGGCAAGCTTCGCACAGACAGCAGCGTCCTGTGCAATCCAGCAGCACGTGGAGCCTGGCAAGGCTTAAACGGCTGGAATCGATACACCAGCTCCATTGTATGCTTTCACGACCACTTAGTTGACTTTTCCAACCCAAGCTTAACTTTGCTCCTTGTTTTTCACAAACATAATGATTGATGAATCTTCTGATTTTCATCCCGCCAATTTTGCTTGATGGCTTACTTACGGGTGCTGCTGCTTGACAGGCGCCAATTCAATCAGTGTACTTCACTGGGGAGCACACAAGCCCCAAGTATAATGGCTGTGTTCATGGAGCTTACTTGACAGGTACCCTGAGAATTCTTACTGCAAGTACCTTTGTTCTTAGACATTCAATCTTCTGCATTACATTAGAGTACTTGTTGTATGTTTTCTTTCTTTTATGAACATATGTTGTTAGTTCATTCAATCTATTGGTTTTTGGAAGGGCCACACGCCTAGGAATGGCGCCATGTGCAAAACGACTCTTGTCATGGTTCATAACAAAGTAGGTGATGACATTTTTGAGATTGGAGAACGAGAAGTGAAGACAGAAGTATTGTGAAAAGTTGCAAAATTACATTAGGAGAATCATTGCAAGTTTTGGTATCACCATCACGTTTTCTAATACGGCGTGTGTTGATTGTGCAGGTACTGTAGTTTGGAACAATACTATCTAGTGTGGACATTCTTTCTGATATTCTTTCTGTGCCGTGTGAGGAGCACATGAGAGGCAACAGAGGCTCCGCATACAAAATTAAAGCGGCATCGTAATTGTCACATCTACACCACTCGTGATCTCGTAAGGCTTCAATCCACAATGAACGACTCTGAAGCGGGACCCTCTACTCGGGTCACGGAAGATTTCGATGTATTTTTGAATCACCGTGGGCCTGATACCAAAGCCACATTCATTTCGCATTTGTATCTAGCACTCAAGTTGAAAGAGTTTCAGCCATTTTTTGACCGTGAGTCTCTGGAGGTGGGCAATCATAATCACGAATCCATCCGTCAGGCTTTGAATATTGCCAAAGTTCATATTGCCGTTGTGTCGAAGGGCTATGCGGAGTCGGAGTACTGTCTGGACGAATTGGTGGCCATTATGAACAGTGCCAAACGGGTAATTCCTGTGTTTTACGGTGTGGAGCCTTATGACTTGATGGATGTGGAGAAGGGAAAATTTGCGGAGGCTTTTGAGCAACACAAGAAAAGACAAACTTCCCCGAAGAAGTTGCAAGAATGGACAGATGCTCTTGGATGGCTTTCAAAAATTGTTGGGCCCCGCTTTGATAGTACTTGCAAAGATTGGTGAGTTCCGGAGCAAATCTAAGTAAGCGTGACCAACATGTTTGGATACTCTATTCGGTAAATTTTTCCAGTAGCTTTGCCATGATCATTGGAATGCTATCAAGAAATAATCCTTCTCACCAGTTTACTTCTCTATGTGAACTCGAAGTAGCTCTTAAATTATGCTACATTTGAATGCCTCATTTTCCGTTTACACTAAATCAACAACATTGTATTTTGTTGAAGAGTTGAACAATGAGACAGTGATTTCTGAAATACTCTTGCCAGGCTCTGACTTATTGTCCATCGTTGGTTTCCTGAATGTGAAGCGATGAAGCAAAGTTGGTTCAGGAAGTTGGGAATGCAGTAACGAGCAAGTGTCCTCGCGCCTTAGGTTTTGTTGATGAGAATCGTCGAGTTGGATTGGAAGAGTCCAAGCAAGAGGTAGTTCGAAAATTAGAATCTGGGCGCATTGGTGCTGTGGGACTCTATGGCATGGGTGGAATTGGGAAGACGACTTTGGCTGAAGCAGTGTATGAGTACTGTGCTCAAGGCTTCGAACATCGCAGCTTTCTAAGAGATGTCAGATCGACGGACCCTCTTACCTTGCAAAAGCAAATAATGAAAGATCTCCGGGGAAAGAAAGTGAACAGCCGTGAGGAGTACCGAGAAGAATTTCATAAGCTCAAAGACTTGAAAGTGCTTATTGTTGTTGACGACATCGATCACAAGAGACAATTTCAAGATATAATCCTGGATTTGGGTAAAATCGGCCAAGGAAGCAAGATAATTGTCACATCTCGTAACAAAAGGCTGTTGTCTAATGTTCTAATATCAACACCTCAACTTGATATAGTAGCGGCAGAGAGGAGTATTTTGCATGAGATTCAGCAGCTGAATGGTGAGGAATCTCGACAGCTTTTCAATATTCAAGCATTTCTTAGCAAATCGCCAGATAGCGGATTTGAGGATTTGGCAGAGAAAGTGGCGGATGCATGTAAAGGTCATCCATTGGCGTTGGAAATTGCCGGTGGTTTTCTACGCAATAAGAAGGACTTGGAAACTGATAGAGAACTATGGGATGAAATGATAGCTTCGAAAGCCACCCGAGATGAAACACTGCGAAGCATTTTAAAAAAATCTTTCGACGATGGTCTTGACAATTGCCAGAAAACTATGTTTTTGGACATATCCTGTCACCTTATTGGTGAACCTAGTGCAGTAGCTCTTGAGATATGGCATCATGCAAGTCTTGTGGTTGTGTAATTCGCGGCGAAGTCCGTTCTAGTCTTCGTGACCTCACGGAAGAGTGTTTGGTAAAGCTGGATACAAACGGACGATTGCGGATGCATGATGTCCTTTGTGACATGGGTAGACAAATTGTGGAGGATGCTGTTGTTCTTGGAGGCTTTAAGAAATGGGAAAGAACCCACTTGTGGGATCTTGAAGATGCCCATTCTGTTTTGGAGGATAGAAAGGTAATCTTGCTTTTATCTATTTTCAAGGATGGATTACATGATTATTGCAAGAATGACAACAATTACAAGATTGTATTAGATACTTGTGAGAGGAATTACGTATGAGCAATGTTCCAAGCCCTAAGATAGATCTTGTCTTTAGACATTGTCTCTAGGATTTTGATTGGTCATAGGCTAGAGATTGTTGAATTCATGGTGGGGTATAGAGTTTATTGTGTTTTTTTTCACAATTCTTGATTATGAGATGTTACCTCTGATATTTCAGGGATCTGACAAGGTGCGGGGCTTCTCAAGAACATGTGATACTAGTACCCCGACTTACTTTGCTGAGGCATTCTCTAAAATGAGTGAGCTCCACTTGCTAGTTCTTGATGGTTGCCGTGTATTTGGTGACTTTTCAAAGTGGTCAAGAGAGTTGAGATTGCTACGGTGGAGGTTCTTTCCACTCCCAGAATTACCTTTGGATTTGAATTTGGCAAAAACTGCCGTGGTGGATCTTAGTGGTAGTGACAAGTTGAAACGTCTTTGGAAAGATAAAACAATGGATCTCAATGGCAATGCCCAGTTGAAACATTGTCAGAGAGATAAAATACCTCTCAAGAAGGTATGATTAACTCCTTCAGAATGGTTAATCATTGTTTTTTGTCAAGTTAATGTTTAAGTTGTATAAAAATTTGGAATCCATTGTTGATTTTTTAATTTGTGAGTTTGTAGTCATATATACTTGTGCATTAGCTTTTATATATTAGGCTCCAACATGGTATATTGTTGTGCTATGAGAGCTATAAGTAACCACCAAGCAAGATTAGGTGTACATTATTTTATATTGAAGTATGAAAGAAGGTTTCTAAAGATGGAGTTCATGGAGAACTATGTGCATTATCAACAAAATCTAATGTAGGAGGATTTCCAAATCAAATTGTGGTTGATTGGTGCCTTTTAATTTGTTGATGTGCAGACTTGTTTTAATTGGCGATGGTTAATTTTGAATGATTGCAAAGCACTGGCTATGTTACCAGAGGATATTGGGCATTGATTGCCAAAATTGAAGGTGTTGGAATTGGAGAGATGCTTTATGCTTGAAAGTCTTCCTAATTCTATTGGGGAAATGAAGGATTTGGAGCAACTAATCCTTCATAGCTGTGAGAAGCTGGGGAGTATTCCAGATACTATTGGTTGGTTGAAGAAATTGAAGCATTTGGATCTATCTCACTGTCATAAGTTGGAAATCTTGCCAAATGCCATAGTGAATCTAGGAACCCTTACAGCCCTTACAACACTCAAAATGAAGTGCACTCCTTTCAAGGAACTTCCAAAGAGCTTCATGGATCTGACTCATTGGTTCACTTGAAAATGAATAAGTGCCCGTTATTGCAGATTGTGAATGCGTTGCCACACAACCTACGGCATCTTGATCTGGGCAATTGTCCAAAGCTTGATTGTCTCCCATCCTTTAAAGGGTTGACTTTGTTGGCAACTTTGACTCTATGCAATTGCGTAAGGTTGGAAGAAATTTCGGGTCTAGATTGTCTCACACCTTTGGAGCAAGTAAACTTGACAGGTTGCACATCAATACGACCATGCACTTTGCAATTGCAACACAACCGGGCAATGCGTTCATGTTGCTTAAGTGGGAGTAATGTTGCTGTGAAATATGACAACGATTGGTCGGAGGTAGTTTTTTCAATGCTAGAAGTACATCATTGGTGATTTCAAGATCCATGGAGCATTGTAAAAGTTGAGAAATTCCTTGACTAATCTTTGATTGGAATTTTGCAGAGTGAACTAGCAATGCAGTTGATCACCTACTACGATGATGCATTTGGTTTCATTGCTGATGGTTTGGAACATAGAGTTTTTGAAGAAGAAGATTGTCACAAGGTTTGCATGATGGCAACTGTTGAAGGCAAGACCAAGTGTGTGGCTGTTGTCATTTGCTGTGTGGCACATGATCAAGGTTGGTCCGACATCGAATGGAAGCATAATGGGTATTATAGAAGTGAATGCTTCCTAGATGCTTGGATTGTAAGGAATGGTCAAGAGGTATTTCGATCTCAGATGTTGATCACATTGAAGCATGTTGACAACCGCAACCAAGTTTATCTTTGCACTCTACGCAAAACCCACCCCTTGGTGAGGGATTTGAAATACGATGACAAGATTCAAGTGGCGGCACGATCAAGATATCCAGAATGGGCAATTACAATTGAGGGCGGTGCTATTTGTGTTGTACATGGAGATGACAAGGATCAAGTTATATCTGTAAACTCAAGATTGTTGGATGTCCAGCAGTCACAAGAAAAGAGGGCAAGGTTTGCAGGGTTGATATTAATAGACAACCATTCTGAGAGAGAAAAGTGGGCAAAGTTTGCACTGTCAGTACTAGCAGACAATCAAGAGTGCTCTGACTTTTCCAAGAGTGCAAATGGTAAAAAGTGGGCAAAGTTTGCACGGTTGATATAGGTAGACTATTTGAAGTGCCCTAAACTTTCTGACATAGACATTTGGCATCCAATGGATGATAGGAAATTCTTCTAGTAAGATAGAAGTTCAACTAGTCATCCTCTAAATTTTGTTGTGAAAAGGGAAGGTCTTCTATAGTAGTTTGACTTCCAATGAGTACTTTTGCAATTTTGTAAGCCAATGATTCATACAATAATGAAAAGGGATGATTTCTAGGGTCACCCATTCTACCTTTAAGTGTTAAGATGTAACATTGGTTCATATTGCAACCTATAAGGTAGTCTACTTTAAAAGTGTCCATGTTCTAATGGTGATCATGACATATGGATACATTTTGCTTTTTTCAATGTATGAGTGGTATACATTTAAAGAAGTGGTCGCTTTTAGTGACCACTGCATTTCAACTTCAAAAATTTGTAACTTAGTCCACAAAGATCCAAAAAATATGAAATGACTTAGATTAGATACGGTCAATTCCATTTTTTTTCTTACAAAAATTTACTAGAATTGTTTCAAGGAAGCTAGCTTCCCCGAAAAAAGAAATCAACTCTTAAGTGATCCCTTCAAGAGCAAACTTCCTTACTCTTTCTACAATCATTCATGCAATTCTATGCCCTCAATTCTAAAAATTTATTCAAATATCATGAGAACCAGAATCATTTGTATGTTTGTCAAATTGTGAATGTTTTAAATTCTATAAATGTCAACTTCCTTCAATTTTTATAGACAACAATTTGAAATGATGTACATTAACATTCTTAGGCAAAAATAGTTTTTTTGAAGTCATAAGAAAAAATTGACAAAGTATAAAGTAAATCCAAATTATGACACACAAAACTAAGTTTTAGACACATTTCACTTTGATATTAATTTTTTTTCAAATCCCAACTAATTTTTCTTCAAACTCCATTACACTATGTTATACATTGCATACTACAACTTTTATATATCTATTTTTGGACTTTGTCCATTGATGTTTATGATATGGTTGTTTGAATGAAAAAGTTTCAATTCCATGCTCAATTTTGTTTGTCACTATACACATCACAAAATTGCACCTTTCTAAGAGTCAACAACTTTTGAACATGTATAAATCCACTAGTTTTTGTTGAATTGTATTGTTTTCTTTTTCAAAGTGTATCAAATGACCATTTCTATCATTTTGTTTCAATTTTTATTTTATTTTTGGTTCATCTTGTCATCCAAATTTGAAAATGTAAGAAATGAAAAAGGATAATTTTGATAAGTATGGAAAAATTTGTCAATACGGGAAAATTTTCAAATTTTCAACTTCATTTTTTGTTAGCTATATGGAAAAAAAATTATCAAAAAAATTAAAATGAAGTAAAAAAATAATGCTTAAAAATGGATAAAAATTGTTGAATCTTTTTTGACATATAAAGAATAAGGTCTACCAAGAAGGACAACATAATCTCAAAGTAACTTTTGGTTTAAAACATTACCTTATTCTATTTTATAAAATGCCTCAATGCCAACTCTATTTCATATTAATATATATATTACGTAAATGATATTTTTTTGGATAGTTAATATTTGGAATCAATAATTTGATTTAAAATGAATTCATTTACAAGATCATTGACCATCAATCATAGGCCACAAATATATAATTGTCATATACATTATCTACAATAATTTGTCTTAAAATCAAGACAAAGAAATGCGCGTCTTGTAAAATGATCTATGGACTCTGGCAACTATAGATGGCTCTCTTTGTCCTTGTGTGACTTTGACATCTTGATCACATCGTATTTAAACAAAAATTACAACGTGTTTTGATTGGTTTCAATATATATATACCTTGTACTGGAATTTTATAATTTTATTTCAAAGGGATCTTTTTAGGAAGGTGCAATACATCCTCCCTCACAACCATAACAAACTTCCCAAATGAATAAGGTTTAAATTACAAAATTCTCCAATAAATGATATTTTATTAAAAAAAATTAAGAATTTCATTTATTTACAAATTAAAATGAACCCATACTTGTGATTTTCACTTTATTTATGCACAACAACCAAAATGAATGGTATTATATTGTTCTATGGAGCAAATAAGTACAAGTAGTGAAAACAAATACAATCAGTGAAAAAAAATACAAGCACAATTATTTACAATCAATACTAGTATACCCTGTGCCGTTGGCCTAAAATAAAAGATAATGAACTCTTTGTGTTCCTAAAATTAAAGATAAATTCATTCAATTTCTAAATTTAAAACAAGACGTGTGGACCCTAGAGAATCTCCTACAAAATCATATATTGTATTGAAGAAAATTGGATCTACTATAAAAATTGATTTTTTTTCCTAATAGTCTTTATCTCCAAAACATTGCTCTATTAACAATAAAGAACAAAACATTGGAAGCAGTAGAATATAAGTAGAATATAATGACGATTTCAAATGAGATCGTCAAGCAATCAGATGACCAATGCATGCCACACAAGCCAAACTCTACATGCAGGGCTGCAATCCAAAAATTCAAACTTGTTTGGAACCACATCTATTCCCAATTTAAAAATCCCAAACCTACACCACTTCTAAATAGTAAGAAGCTCAAAATCACAAATCCATCTGTTATTTCAATCAACACAATTCTTGCAATGCAATCATTGGTACAACACCTTTTATATGAACTAACTTCATATCTTGGAGACTTGACGTATTTGCAACTACTATCATCCCTAAGTTTGCCAGTATTGTGTAGGATAGGTTGATTTGCATGCACTACCATCGCAAAAATTAGAACTTGGTAACAAAGCATTGTTAATGCAGCTCTACGCACTATCTAATACTCCCAAAAATGAATGAAGAAGTACTTAAAATAGCCTTCATTCTATAAAGGCACAAAGTTCAAATCAACAATTCATTTATCTTCATTATATTGAGTCCCTCAAACCACCCTTCATCATCCAAAGAAAAGGGGAATCACATTCGAATACTTAAAAAAAACACTCAAAGTCCAAGTAGTACCTACCACAGGTTTCAATATCCATGTAAAATAGCTTTTATTACGGGATCTCCCACAAAGGTGCAGTGCTTGACATCCAACTCCCGCAGGTATTTGCAGGATGCAATAATATAAGAGATTCCTATTGAGGTCACCTGGCTGCAAGGCTCGTAACTCTAGCTACAAAAGTTCTCTCAGCTGTAAAAGTGAGTGTAAGCTTTCATCTGTAATCAATTGTCTTCACCTTGAACATCTACTTAATTGAGACGCAAAACAATTGGGCATTTATAGGTTAAGACTTCTGACTCATACAAAACGAGCAAACGAGTACAGAGAATATCAGTACGTTAGCCTTATCGTCGCTTTGCTTCACAAAGTTTGCATCACTCTAAAAAGTCCATGCATGAATTCAATGTTCTCAACAAAATTGATGCGCTACTTTACTAGAAAAATGTCATATAAGGCATAAACAATCACACTATCGACCCAAACGCACTTGGCTTAATTTGGAACCACTGCCAAGCTTCACTGCAGAATCGCAGTCATAACAATTTTCTGAATTATAGACCTTCATAGAGCTTCATTTTACTTGATTTTCTCTCATTTGGCATTACTTTACTCTAAATAACATATTCTCAAGAGGCGCAATGCCACGAGTAACTTACTCACAAATGTTTTGAACATCAGTCGATGAACTATGCATTTTGGATAAATTGATCTAGTTTTTTAAGGCATTTTGTATGCAGTTTTTCTGGTGCCTTCCTGGAGCTTACACTATAAGAAACCCGCATTTTAGATGATGTTAGCATAACCTAAGCAGACGCATTTTTGTGGACGCCAAATAAAACAACTTGTGTTTTTATGTCAATAATAACGTTCGTAACATCGAGATATTACCTTGGACGTTATTAATGACATAAAAATACAAGTTGTTTTATTTTGTGTCCACAAAAATGCGTTTGCTTAGGTTATGCTAACGTCACCTAAAATGTGGTTTTCTTGTAATGTTATATAACAGGTTTCACGTTTCTCTAGCCACCAGCGGGCAAGGTTCGAGCTGTGGAGATAGGTTGGTAGGTATCTTGAAAGGTGACAATGACGGGAGACTCTTGGGAGCAAAGCAGTGTAGACGTGGTGGTGGCCGGGTTAAAATAAGTGGGCATTGGTGTGAAGGGCACTGAAATTCTGCAAGCGTGGATGTACAAGGGAATAGCTGTGACGACTTATAAAGCCATGGTGTATAATATGGTTATTATCTTTGAAAAGTCTGTTTTCATAGCAATGAAGGCTCCTAGCAAAGAAACAAGAGGTCCAAAGATCAGAACCTAAAGCAGAGGAAATGGAGTATTGAACCTTTTTGCCAATTAATTGGGAGTTTCCTTAGTTTTTAGAAAGTCCGCATTAATCTCGCACATAAGACATTGGTGCGTAACTTACTTGTCAATGTGAAGTCACATTTTACCCCAAAACGACCTTGGGGACAGAATGTATCCTCCAACAATTTTTGAATGGATATAATGCAAAATTGGAGCTGTATTTGAAAAATTTGTGAACTATACGATTGTAGGGCTTTGAGTTGTGAATCCAATGTTGCCTAAAGAATTTTAAGCTGACATGTCTTCCAATTTATACTAGCTAGAGTAACTTTACAACTTGCAAGCTGTTCATTGAACACATTTTACAATCATACAGAAGAAAGCAGGTGCAGAAGTTTGCTATGGATGAAGACTCCAAACTCATATGGCTTTTGGATTGCTGGAGTGTACATAATTCTAAAGAACTTCTTTCTTGGGTCAAAGATTCACATCCACAAATCCTCCTCATTTTTGTTCTGGTCAATCACACAAGTGTTTCTCAACCAGTTGATGTCATCTTGCAAAGACCCTTCAAGCATGGATTTAGACAACAATTTGACAACTACACCATAGATAGCATTGGCAAGCAGATTGATGAAAAAGACTTGAAAGATGTCAAGCTGGACACAAAGATGTCAACACTAAAGCCATTAATGTGTGCTTGGTTACACCAAGCTTGGATCCACATTAATCAACCAGCAATGATTAGGAAGGGATGGGAGATGTGCGGATTACACCAAGCCTTCAACAAAGCATTTCAGACCAATGCAATGGACGAGCATATGAAAAATCCTCTATTTAAAGGAAGACCAGATCTACAACAAGACATGAAGGAAAAAGAAGATGAAATAGATCTAGATGACAGTGTTCAAGCAATTATGGAAGGGGCATTGTCCTTGGTTGCAGAGATTACTACATCAAACAAGACAACAACATCGTCAACCATAAAAAGGCTCGCCAGAAAAAGGTACATTCTTGCAAAATTTCAATTATATTTTCATGTTTAGATCTTAAACTAAAATTTGTAACACCATTTGAAAAAATAATGAAGTGATCTAAACACAAAATCAAGTGTTTGAATATTACCTTAACTAACAACTTGTTGCTGTGAATGAGATTGTTGCTATGATCTTCTAGTAACCTGCAAAAAAGAGACAGAGCAAACGATGAAGAAAGAGATCTAGTCAAGCGCAAGAAAGCAAGAACTAGCAACAAGGATAATGCTGGAAAGAATTTGTAAGAGAAAGGAAGGTCATACCTAAGAAGTGACGACCTTGGAGAGCATATCGATCTCTTGCACTCAATCCAAGCATGGAGATACCAACCTCCAAACTCTACAACAAGCACAATCAAGGATCACAGCATCAGTGGAGGAGCAGTATGAAGATCAAGAGGAGTGATCACAACATCAAAGGAGAAGCAATATGAAGATCTGATGAGGAGAGATCACAACATTAGAAGAAGAGCAGTATGAAGATCAAGTGAGGAGCAATCACAGCAGTGGAAGAGGAGCAATATGAAAACATGAGCAAGGCTATTGTGAAGAAGAACAAACCAGCCATGCGGAGGAAGAATGAGGCTGCCTTGCGGAGGAAGAAGAGGCTGCTCTGTAGGGAAAGAACAAAGTGGACATGCTTGAAAGATCGGGGGACTTCCAAGGAGCTTCAAGGTTGGAGATTGCTGAGGAGCAACAGAAGGCCAAGGAGCGATGGAAGGGCATAGCAAGAGCATGATGAGCCATGCTCAAAGGGGTGGAAAGACAACATGGAAGCAAAAAGAGCTGTTGCTTAGCAAAAGAGAGTTGAGAAGCCGCAAAGGGAGAAATGAAAAGCAATGCCAGAGACGGTAAGCTTTATGGTGCAAGGATGTACTACTATAAGAAACCCGCATTTTAGGTGACGAGCCCTGATTTTTCTTAACAAATTTTAGTGGACGTCTAATGCAACAAATCCATGTTTTTTGTCAACAAAAACATCCAATGCAACATCAATGTGACATAAAAACATAGGTTTATTGCATTGGACATCCACTAAAATTTGTCAAGAAAAATCAGGGCTCGTCACCTAAAATGTGGGTTTCTTATAGTGTGCGATAGCCAACAAGAGAACAAGTCTTGACAGGTTGTCTTGACAGGCCATCGTGCTCCCACAATGAGAACTTTGGCTAATTTTAATTGTGCATGGGTCTCGTATGGGTATTGCACTCCCACAATGAATATTTTGGTCAATTTTAACTATGCACGGGTCTTGTGTAGGACTTGCATTCCCACGATGAGTACTTTGGCTAATTTTAATTGAGCATGGGTACCATGCGGGACTTGCACATGGACCTTCTCTGCTCATCTTGAAGCCTTAATTTCTTTGACTTTTTGCTTGTGCTATAATTTTTCAATATTTCGTCATTTTCTTCATTTATTTTTATCTATTTTCAACTAATGTTTAGCATAATTTCCAAAGTATTTTGCCATTATTTTCTTGAGTTATTTTTTGGCAAAGCTGCCCTACACCTATGATACTAAATTATGGCACTAAACTTGTAATCTTTTGACTACTTAGTTTTTTGAAAACTAAACTTGGGTATTTCAAACCTGCATTTTGGAAATTAAACGTTGGAAAATGCAAAGTAACATGTCTTCAAAGTCGTATGGAGTGAAAAGTGTATAAGGTTTTATTGAAGTAATTATAAACTTTAAAGTATTATAAGAAATTTTTATTTGAAATTTTTTGGTTCAAAGAATAAGTAATATATTTGATAATTTTCCCTCCCTAAATTTGAAAGTGTTATTTTTAAGTAGTTTACAAGCTAGTGTACAAGCCAAGTGCAATGTCACCTTCTCAAGTGCAAAAATGTTTAATTTGGCCATATATTGGAACCTGAATTTGGATACAACTTGACTATTTTCAATAATTTTGAGAGTTTTCTAAAATATGGGGGTTTAAAGCTTCGGTGTTTAGGGGAATTTTGTAAATATAACCATCACTTCTTAAACTTTGTAAGTCAAAGCTTTGCCGTCTAGAAGAGTTTTGTAAATATAACCAACGTGCACTTTTAATACTTGGGAAGTCAAAGTTTTGCCATATGGGAAAGTTAAAAAACTATAGACAAAGTTTAGACAAGATCACGTGGTACAAACACCTTAATATATACAAATTAGTACAAGGAAGTTAGCACACAATCTACACGCGAGGTGCCATTTAAAATTTAAGGTAGAGGATAAGATATAAAGTACCTTGCCTTGAGAAAAAAAATGCTCTTTATAATTTTTGTGTGATTTTAGTAATGCCAAACTTCAGGGTGTTTGGTAGGGTCATTGCATGCATTCAATGAATTTTAGATTTTGAGAAATAGCATAAAGCCTCTACAACCTAAGATTACTAAATTTAGATATAATCCATCTCTTTTTTAGAAAAATATGCTTGGGGATTGACAATGATTCAAATGGTAGAAATAAAGTGGACAAAACTACAAAAAATCACACAAAAGTTTGCTCAAATCAAACAGTGCATTTGTTTGTAGAATCATTTCCAAATGTAGATTGAATGCCACCTGCTAAAGTAAAAGGTGGCATCCTCAAGAAGCTAGCGTGGCAATTGAAATAGACTATCTGGCGAAATCTTCCAACGTCTTTTGTTGGTTCAAGGCCTTGTCACTCGGCCCTCGAGTCTGTGCTGGCAGGATATCGCCCCTCTTGAAAATGGAAGGTGTAATCTTTGTTTTTGGTGTTTAACTCCTAAAGTCCCATTGTCCCCTCGGGGGACAAAATGGATTTCGGGCAGGCTCCTATGGTCTCAATATTTGTCATAATTTTTTGAATTTTTTGTAAAAATAGAGAATCACATTAGCTTTCCAAAAATATAGTTTTTATTTCAATCGGTGCCTGGTAGCAAAAGTTATGGCAGAAAAATCCCAAATTTTAGTTTGGCGGGCAGAAAAAAACCCTCACAAAAACTTTAATTTATAAATTTTATAAATTTTTTTCATGTAGATTTTATTTTCATCTATATGGGAAGCTTTGATTCATTCCATTTGGATTTGTTGTGCAAAAGTTATAGCCAATCTTATTTTTCGGGCAATTAAAGCATATTCTTGAAAAAATAAATTATAGGATTCATTTTTGAACTCAATTTTGACAATTTAAAAAAAAAAGGTTTCAGAAGGTTAAGATTTCTTACTAGAATAGTCTCACCATTGAGATTAGTATATTCGATCCTATCTTAGAGCTATTAATGATTTCATTTTTCCTTCAATCTTGAACCTACTTTTACTTAACAAATTTTTAATGAGTGAAAACTAAATGTTTCTTTCTTGAATTTTTTATCCTAGATTCTCAACTAAATTCTTCATCATATGAAATTAGAAATTCAAAATCATTAGAGCAAAGATTTTAAGTTAAGAAGGTTCAAAGCCAAAAAATGTAGTTGAACAAGGTGCAAAAAAACTTGATTCCTTTAGTTTAAATGCAAATATCTTGCAATCTACACGGTCAAAGTTTCTAAAATTTCTTCTACACATCTTTACACTAGTGTAGTACAAGATCCTATGGTTAAATGTGCAAAAAAAAACATTAAATTCTTTTTTTGCTCTTTGCTAGAGAAATGGCAATTTTGAGTGGTTTTCAATGGAAAAAGGGCCTTGGGACTTTAGGGGTTAAAACAAACGCCATGTCATTTGCCTAATAGAAAAAATTATCTTTTTTTAGAATTCAAGCCTTTTAATTGTGTAGTTTATAATTTATCCAAATTCAACTATTATTTTGCATTATTCACTTTCAAAAACTGCTCGGGACAAATTATGTCTCCAAGGTCATTCTAGGGTAAACCCCTAAAGGATCGTTTGTCCCTTTGGGAGACAATTTGGGCCCGGTTAGGTTCTTGCTATTTCAATTTTTAGTAGGAATTTTTAAGATTTTTTGAGGTTGTGTATTTTTGCGAGAGCTTTGTGAACATATTATTTTTATTTTAACTGATGCTTGGGAGAAAACGTTATGGCACAATAAGCAAAATTGGAATTTGACGGGCAACCCCCAAAAAATCACAAAAAGTCAAAATAATTTTTTTCAAATTTTTTTCTCAAAGATTATATTTTTGTCTACATGTGAAGCTTTGTTTCATTCAATTAGGACTAATTATGAGAAAGTTATGGACAATCTTAGTTTTTTGGGCAATCTAAGCATCTTCTCAAAAAAATAACTTATAGAATTCGTTTTTCAATGCAATTTTTAGATTTTTTCCAAGAAAATTATTAGACAAGGTTGGATTTTCTTTCTAGAACAATCCCGTCGTTGAGATTATTGTGATTCAATTCCATCTAAAAGCTATTAACAATTTAGTGTTTTCTTCAATCTTGAATCCACCTCTACTTAACAGTTTTTTAATGAGTGAAAATTAAGTTTTTTTTGAATGATTCTTGATTCAACTACTTAATATAAATAAGTAGAAAACCAAAGTCTATAGTGCAAAAAATTTGAACTAAAAAGACTCAAAGCCAGAAAATTTTAATCAAGCAAGGTGCAAAAAAACTTGTTTTCTTCACTTTAAATGCATATATCTTGCAATCTACATGGTCAAAGTTTCTGAAATTTCTTCTACATATTCATATACTAGTCAAGTATAAGATCTTATGGTTGGATATGCAAGAAAAAACAATTTTTAAAGCTCTTTTCTCTTTGCAATAGAAATGACAGTTTTGAGTGGTTTTTGATAGGAAAATCACCTTGGTCCTTTAGGGGTTAAGGTAGACAAGCCTATTATCACCTTGGTTTGCAATCTAAATATCATAGGGCCAATTTTAAGAGGGCACATTATTTTCAAAGGTGTTTGCTTGTTTCACAAATCAAACCCATATGGAATTATGATATTTTGATGAAAATTGTAATTCCTATGAATTTTTGAAGTGAGTTGCCTTGAAATTACAAAATTGCCTATGAGTGGAGTTATAAACGTCCTATCAACAACCCATAACCACCCATCCATATATCTATTAGCACTTAAGTATCGACCAATGAAAGATTGACACATTAACCTTTGTGGCATTAATGTTCTGATTTTGTCAGAAAAGAGAATAGACTTGGATGGGTTAGGTGGCGGTTTTGGGCCAATAGAACCTTGGCAGAAATAGGTTGTTGGCAATTTTAGGCTGGTTTAGCTTACAGACTGATTCAATCATTTTATTATGTCTGAGGGAATTCATTAATTCAAATTCATTATTCCTTTGAAAAATCAATATCTTTCAATTAAAATTTAAAGAAGGAAAAAAAACAATGAAGTACATCTGAATCTCAGAAAAAAATTAATTAAATTGGTAGTAAGGATGGGGCTAATTTTGAAGAGAGAAAATGGAAATTACTAATTAAGTTAGGATCATTATTTACCAAGTTTATTCTTTAATGCATGCTCAATTAAATTTAGAGAAAAAAAGATGCTCGTTGAAAAATGTTCAATATGAAGAATTTAGAATGGAAGCATTGATTTAGGAAGTTGATCAATTCAACTTTGCCCTTTTAAAACTCTTTGCATAATTATATTATATAAATCATATTTGAACTTCACCCAATCTTCACTAATCTGACAAGAAAAAGATACCTTCTTGACACACAATTATGTTGTCAAAGAAATTTGTTTGGTTTCCATTTCTCAAGTAATATAATATTGTTACCAAACATCCATTTTATGACAATAGTTTATTAGGGTGCTATTTAGGTGAATACTCAATTAATTAGAAATGAAAAACAATGAAAAATAATCCCTCACTTTATATCCCCTCCCAAACTTTTGATTCATTTTCACTTAAAAGAAGTAGACAAACAATGCAAAAAATATTTTTTATTGAGAAGAGGCAAGCAACAACTATATTCAAAGAGAGATTACTAGGAAAGGAGAAAATATGGTGAAATAAAGACGTTGAAAACTATCTAGCCAAGTTTGTACACTTTATAAAAACAATCATAGGCAATAAATGCCCCATGGTAGAACAATGTCTAAAGATATAAGAAAAAACAACTAGACTGAAGCAACTAAGTAGATATAGAAGGGCATAACATGAATAGAAAAAAGAAATTTGCCCACAGACAAGGGTGAAACAAGACACATTAGGGCAAGACATTGATCATCTGAGCATGAGACTAAAATTGTTAGACTTCAACTCACTAACATGCAATTGTGCTTATCATGACATATAATCATTGTACAGCATTGAAATTTGCTTAACCCCTAAAAGCCCATTGTCCCTTTGGGGGACAAATGATATTTTGAGCAGGTAACTACGGGCTGATTTTTTGTTGATTTTCTAAAACTTTTTTGAAGATAGAAAAATTGCTAAGCTTTGTGGGAATATAATTTTTTTTTCAATCGGTGCCCAGGAAAAAAAAGTTATGCCCAAATAAGCTCAAAACAAGGGACGTGGGGCAACAAAAAAAAATTGCAATTTTTTTATTTTTTATTTTTTTTCTTATAGATTATATTTTTTTCTATCTGGAAAGCTTTTCTTCATTTCATTTGGATTTTTCATGAGAAAATTATGGACAATCTTGTTATTTGGGCACTTAGAGCATCTTCATGAAAAAAATAACTTGTAGGAATCATTTTTGAATGCAATTTTAACAACTTTTCAAAAAAACAAAGTTCCACAAGGTTTAGTTTTTTGGCGAGAACAATCTCACCATTGGGATTAGTGGATTTTAACTCCATACAAAAGATATTAATATTTTAGATTTTCCTTCTATCTCGTACCTATATCTACTTAACAATTTTATTAGTAATGAAAATTAAGTCTTTTTGGATTTTTTTTTCTTTCCTAGATTCTCAACTCAATTTTCTACTATAAAGATTTAAAGCTTAAAACTCTACAGTGCAAAACTTTTTTGTTCAAAATGTTCAAAATCATAAAATCTAGTCCTACAATGTGCTGAATTTTTTTTTCCACTTTAAACATAGATATCTTGCAATCTATGCGGCCAAAAATTCTGAAATTTTTCCCACATATTCTCATACTAGTTAGGTGTAAGATCATTACTTCCTATGGTTAGATGTGCAAAAAAAGCAATTTTCAATTTATTTTACTCTTTGCTATAAAAATGGCAGATTTGGGTGTTTTTTGACAGAAAAAAGGACTTGGGCCTTTAGAGGTTAATAATAGTTCACAACATATCAAATTTTGTAGAAAGTACAATTTGGGAGTAGAACCTTTGTTTCATTTATTAAGCAAAGTATTGTCATGTATTATAGTACCATAATTCATTGCTAACCATGTTCCTAAAAATTTGCCCTGATTATATTAGTTAGTATGTAGAGTTTGATTACATAATGTTGCCAAACTAGGACATTGAAGTTTAGATTTGAATATAGAAGATTTACCAATTTGACTTTGACCCTTTATAGTATGCAAATTCCACTTGGAGACTTCACTTAATTAAATTAGAATTTGTCTATAAAATGTAGTTGAAAATGAAATATGATAGACATACAATTGTGGATGTCACAAAGATTCATTGTGAAAATTGATAATCTAACCTTAGATCTTAAAAATACATATTCTTTTACTTCCCTCTATGAATTGTGTCAAGCAATTTATATGCATTAGATGAGATTCGGGGGTCTCGGAGGGCTCCGAGTTCCCCTGCTATCTGCTGCATTCCTAGACTACAGAAACGCAGCAGCAGCAGTTGACTGACGTGGCACAGCGACTGCCACGTCATTTTTTGAAATATATATATATATATATATATATATATATATATATGCTTAAAATGATATTTTGGTAATTTTTATTTTTATTTTTTATTTTGACACCCCCATACCGGCGTTCACTGAATCTGGGCAGATCAGGGAACGGGCCTGAAACGGCCCTCCAAGACCCCCGCATATCATCTAATGCTTCTTTTTCAAAAGATAAGAGCATCCTCAATTCAATACTCTAAATAGTCTTACACTAGACAAAATGGTTGAGAATTTTTTTTAAATAGTGAGCTTCATGTCTACAGGTCATATTGGAAAGTAATATATATGAAGCCCCTCAAATCACCGTCTAAAACTAAGTTTAGGTGGATTCTTGTACATGATTGTAGCTTGTAATGAAATCTTCTCTTATAATTTAGACAATGATAATTCATACGTAATCGGTCCACTAGCTATATACCTACTAAATATATGCAAATGTGATTGAATCCCTTGAATATGAAGGTGGAATGAACTTATACTTTGAAGAGCAAATATAGTAGCCTAGCCTACGGATGTGCCATAAGGCCTTTTAATAGGATTAATGAATGGACATGATTTTGGAAGGATTGTCACTTATTAACTAGGTTATTTGTATGCTTACGTTGCTAAAAAAGAACTTTGTCATGAGAATGCAATATAAACCAATATTTTTTGTTTTATAGCCATTTATGCAAAAAACATTCACTACAACTAATTAATAAAAGGCTCCTTAAGAACTTGTTAAGAACCAAACAATCCAAAGCATACTAACCTTAAATGGGAATTTCAAACACTTTTTCCATTTCATTGGCAACTTGTAATGGGTCCCAATATTTATGCCTTCAACCTCAAAGAAGCATTCCTCAATAATTGAGAGTTGGACCACAATGCAAGGAATAGAAGCCACGATTAAAAAAAAGTGCTTTGGCTGATAGCAATTGTATGGATTGTTCACTAATAGGCACTTCAATCTACCTTCTAGATGTAAAACCATCACAAAAGTGACTATTTAATACAATGAATAGTGTCCACTTAAAAAAATATTGGAGCCATTTTAGGTGAGTAACATGGATGTACTTTATGTCGGTTTTGGGGTGTCTAGCTAGTGACTCCTTTGGACTATTCAGTTAGCACGCTTCAAAAATTCAAAACGCATTCCCATATATTCGGAAAATAATAATTTGAATTGCTATGAGCTTCTCAGTTTCAATTTTTTTTTTTCCATTTCTGTGGGGGAAAAAATTATAATTTTCAACCATAACAAGGGGGGGAAGAAGTCATGCTGACCACAATAGAGTCATCTCCAGTTTCTTAATTGCTGTAGTACATGAAGGAAATTGTCGGCTGCATATTTTGTAATGTGTACCACTGGGTGGACTTGAGACCATTAGCTTGGTGGCAGGGAAATCGAATTCCAAGTGCTTGGAGGATTTTGCAAGTAGCAGGCAATCTGGGGGGGTCGATATCTGAGCAAGACATGTAAGGTAGTCTGCTTGTTAAGCGACTTTTTAAGAGCTGATTGTATTTTGGGGTAAGCTAAATTTTTGAAACAATTTTCAGTAAAATTGGTAGGAAGAAAAATGGAATTGGCATCAAATCCAAGTTGTTTCATATTTTTTGGACCTTTGTGGAATTAGTTATGAATTTTTGAAGTTGAAATGCAATGGTCACTAGAAGCGACCTCCTCTTGAATGTAAACTATTAGTACATTGAAGAAAGCAAAATGTACATTTGTGTTTGTAGTTGCTTTTAGAGCAGGGTTACTTTTAGAGCACCCTACTGTACATCCAAAATTGGCACTCAAGCTACAATCAACTTCACCTAATTCAATGCGCCCATTTTCCTATTTAATTTTGGATAATATGAAGATTAAATTTTTTTGGAAAAGTAAGAAATTGATAAACAAAATGCTCTTAAAATAAAATGTAGGTGTTCACTTTTATAAATGAACTATATACAATATATGATTTTCAAAACTATTTTTTAAATTTATTGAAATAAATTGGCATAGCATTAAATAACAATGTTGAAGGTTGTTCTTTAAAAATAGTTCCTTTTTGTTCATTGTTGATCCTTGAATTTTCTTTTGTATCCCAACTTAACTTCATTAGATAAGTGCAAGACAATATTCTTTTCTGTATTAAAAATGATTTTATTTGTATTTGCATAGTGACTACTGGTAAAAACAAGGAGGATTGGTAGTGAAAAAGGTTTGTTTTTTTAGGTGTAAAATAATAGTGTACAATATAAAAGAGGGTTTGACACACTGTCAAAGTGGTAAAAAAGTGCTTTTGATGCCTCCAAATATTCTCCCAAGTCCTCTATCCAACCGTGCTAAGAACATGTCCTAACCATCAAATCTAAATTTAGTAATTCAATCATATCCTATTTATCCTATTTGACAATGGTCAATTCACTTTGCAATAAAAGGTGGCAGGGTATAGCATAAAAGAGGATTTGACACACTGTGAAAGTAAATAAAAAGTATTTTTGATTCCTTTAAATATTCTCCAAGTCCTACATCCAACCGTGCTAAGAATATGTACATCAAATCTAAGTTTAGTAATTCAATCATACCCTACTTATCCTATCTGGTAATAGTCAGTTCGTTTTGCAGTAAAAAGTGGCAGGGTACTGCCAGTATTATAGTACAATAACTTGAATAGTCAACTCACTATTTATAAGATATAGTTGATGTATAAATACAGGAAACAAGAAGTTGGATAGCCCCTCACCTCTACCATACCTAATATTCACAGTAGGCCAAAATTATTTCTAAAAATAAGTGCCAAGTCTTTATGGGAGATTCATATTTTAAAAAAGAAAGCTTTCTTTTCAAAACATAAAAGAATCTTGTTAATTGTGTAGCATGATCCAAAACGTATTTTGTGGGGAAAAAAAATATTTGATAGAGGATTGTAGTCTATGGATGGTTGATGCTACAAAAAATAGTGAAATTGGGTTGCTTCAACAATTAGGTTGCCATCACTAACAGAAGTTAGCTCATAAGCCATTGCTTGTCCATATAGAGGCGCATGCAATTCTCTAAATCGGAGCGATGAATAATGCAACAACCCATACAACACACATAGTTCCTTCATTATTGCATTCTTCTGCAATGACTGTACATATTTATATAGTGTTGAGTGTCGAGAAATTAGTATTCGGCAACCTAATTTCACAATTTTGTGTAGATAATAGAGGGTCAATTTTAGCGGGCGACGGTGCAGATGCTCTTCGCCCAAAGGAAAACGGCGGGCTTTGACCTCTGTCTCTGCCTCTCTCTCATTCTCAGAAGCAAGCTCTGGCAGGAAGTGCAATTGTCTGACACGACTCCCGACTGTCCTGTCCTGCACCGTGAACTGCAGCTATGGCGACAGAAGCGAGAGCCTGCATTGATGCATAAATGTCGCTCCATCATAAATTAATATGAGGCAAGGCACCTGGCGGGGGGGAATCCTATGCTGCCCGAGATGATCTCCCCTGTCACGCAAATTCAATGTGCTCTCACTTGAAGCGCCGACTTTTCCCACGCCATTGCCATGGCTGCCTTCACTTGTCCTTCGTCGCGGCTATTCTAGGTCACCCATAGAAAGACCTGCCCCTTTTTCTCCCAAGTTTCTTCTGCTGAATCAGAGGCGCGAGAGTGCTCGGCGCATTTCGCTATGGAGCACATTCAGTAAGGTTGAGCAAGCCGTTCGTTTTTCACGACGGTCTCTTGGCTGCGAGTTTCACTCGATCTCAGATTACATGCAGTTTGGAACTTCTGCTTAATTTGGTAAAGTACAGCATGAGGTTCCTCATGGGGGAGCGGTGCTGCGAAATTGGCGTCGCTCTGGTCTTTGCTCTGCTGCTTGGATCGCAGCACTACTGCCTTCTTGGTAATTGGCTTCCCTGTCTATTTGTTAACTTGTTTCTTGTTCTCCTTACTTTAATTGGAAGGTGGTCGGAACCTCCATGCTGGGTGGATCTTAGCTCTTAACTAAAGCTTTCGGTTGCTGTGGGAGCTAGCTCGAGGTCGTTGATTAGATTATGTACTGTAGTTTCTTGGATCCTTAATTCTTTGTATTGAATTTTGCGAACTTTTGTTGTTGTTGTTGTGGTTATTGTTGTTGTTGTTGTTGTTGTTGTTGTTGTTAAGGTTAGTGCGTTTTTGTAGGTTACGTCAGAGTACGTTCGTCATTCCACATGATCTAGCTTGCTGTTTGAGCGGACCGTATTCGAAGCTTATTTGATTGTCTTGATGGTGGAGGACATATTCTGTGTATCGATAGTGGATCAGTCATCTCATTGAATTTCATAATGGACTTTACGTCTTCTCGTTCGCGGAGACAGCATTTGCAAGCTGTGTTATTTACTAGTAGTTCCGGACGCCATATCTTAATGGTCTAGTTTTGCGTGAGCTTCTCAGACGCTTAATCCATGGTAGCTGTAGCTACCGGAATGAGCCAGTAATCGATGAACTGGTTTGTGAGCATTTTCTAGTTCGGTACAAGTATTTTGTGTTGTACGATTAGAAAGAAGTGTTCTCGGCGATTTCAAGTCGGTGGGTATCGTCAAGTCGGTGGGTGTCGGAACGCTCTGAGTACCGTCAAGTCGGTGGGTATCGGAACGCTCTGAGTATCGTGCATGAATAAGATTTAAGGCATTTGAAGGTTTTTGGCGGCAGGAAATTGCCCCTGATACCCCATCGTTTCATGTCTCCGCGGGCAAATGTACGTGAAAATAAATGCCCTTTTTGTATACGTCGCTTCAAGAAGTAGGAAAGTATTGCAGGTAGTCTCGCAATACTTTGACCCGTTGTGTTGGAACCGTTCTCCACTGATGCATTAGTTTCGCATCCACTTAAAATGTACCTTTCTGTATCGCAGTGATGATAGCAATTTCTTCATTGACTGGTTATTCAAAATTTTGGAAGTATTAAAGGTCAAGTTAAATTATCAGTCTCATCATGAAAGTGCTGGAGAATGTCATCGAGGTATCGTCTATTACGTCTTATGTAGCAAGTCTACCTTGTAAGATTGTTTTCAGAGATGTCAACTAGTATGTCCTGATACCTTGAGGGTCAGTGTCTACTTGTTTTGTCTACTAATCTCTCAATTTACTGAGAAGCTTAAAAATAAGAGCAGAGGATTTCGCTCAAAGATTTGATATTCTGAATCTATGTTATGTTTTCCTTGAGACCCTTTAAGACTATCTGTAATTCCTTTAAGTTTGGCTTGATTATGATTATGAAATGTATGTTCAGGTGTGGCTGGAGTGGATATACCAATGCGTGACCTAAGCGACGACAACAACTCAGGGAGACCTCAAGGCCGGAGGCTTGCCACGCAGCAATGGTGTATTGCGAAGCCTAACCTTGACAACGCTAACTATCAAGGTGCTTTAGACTGGGTTTGTGGGCCGCTTTCCGGCCAAGGGCAAGTGAACTGCGGACCCCTTCAAGCGGGACAGAATTGCTATCTGCCTAATACTTACCAAGGCCATGCAAGTTGGGCCTTTAATTTATACTATCAAACCCATGGACAAACTTCTCAAGCGTGTGACTTCCAGGGCACAGGAGTCATCACTACCAGTGACCCCAGTGAGATCTCCATCCTTTGAACATGATTTTTCTGCACTTATCTTATGTAGTCCAGGTTCAATCGTATTGTGATTCTTATTGGGTTTGAGAGTATTATTCCGTGTGAATGCTGCCGAGATACGCTCTTATAAGCCGTTTCTATCTTCAAAATTGGGCTTTCACCCTGTCAATGGGACAAATTTAGGGTTTTGCTGCGTGAAGTTGTCGCCTCATCATTTTTCTACATTAATCAGCGATGTGTGGAAAGGCCATGGGTGTGCAAAGTTTGCAGTCTGATGGTAACGTTATGGATTCACCATATAATTTCATTGTGCAGGTACAGCGACCTGTCCATATGTGGGATCCAATGGGTACGCTTACTGATGAACCTTTGTTAAGCGCCCAAATTCTATTTTTTGGTTTTAGCTTATTTTTACTTACATTTTTGTACAAATATTTCATTTACCTTAATTTCATCTAACTGATGATAGAAGAAGTTTGTTTTCCAAGATTCAAGCATTACTTTAGAAGAATGAGAAGTTGTTTGGACGAAACATCACTATAAAGAATTTATTTTCGGCATCCAGAACATGGACTCCGAGGCGCCTACGGTTTGATGGGTTGAGTTAGTTGGTGCTATTAGACACCCAAAAGAAACAACCTGTTTTTTTTTTCCGAACTTTCCAGATGTTGTTGGATTTTGTAATATTATGCTGACTTCTAATGTTATCTTAATACTAGTATTACTAGGATACTATTACATAGCAGATGCTTGAACATTGTTGTCAACGATCTGCCTCACAAGAAGTGGGTGTTGGTTGTGGCAGGACAACTTCCATCATTTTAGGGAATTCGACTAGCGGGACTGCAGGGCACCATATGATAAATTCCGGATCCTATCTGTCGACGAAAGCCTTAATTATTGCATACCTCCTCACAGCCCAAGTTTTTTGATTCAAGTACGCATGTTTCTCATGCTCTGGAGAGCTTCCTATGAATCTGTGGATTTTCCCCGGCCCGCAAGGCGTTCAGCGTTTGAAATACTTCCTAAGCTGTTCCTGAACAACAATTTTGATATGGACCGTAATCAGCAATTTTGACTGTTGAAAATTTTAGCCGAAGAAGAACGAGCTGATGCTAGACATGAAGCAGAACTACTTTTTGATTTCGAACCACGGGAAAGTACTTGTGATCAATACATGAGAAACATGTATACCGGTGAATAACTGGAACTGCAATAGAAACAGGTCTTCTCAATGTACTGTACGGTACAGGTCTGGTGTTCTTGCTCATTAGTAGTATTCTGATCTCATTTTCAATAGGATTACCTCTCGGTTGCTTTTCTTCAGAGTACTTTGTTTTGGGCTGCAAAGGAAACGATCTTCTCTGGAGTTATGAGCTATTTCCTTCGATTTTGTTGTCTGATTGAGGTAGAATGATGCAATGTCGTCCTTTCTCTTCATTCTTAGACTGATCAGATTCACGATTTTATTTTTGCAATAGAACAGGAAATCAAAGTTTTTTCCACACATATTTTGGTTAACTCATTTTTCACTAAAACAGAGCACATTCATACTTTCATAGGTGGTGCAAGTAAAAACATATAAGGTGGGAGCACCCTTAACCGTCCGATTAAGCCATGCAGAGCAAACTATGAAGCCAAAGTGAGAAATAAATGGATAGAATGAAAGGCAAAATAATGAGAGTGAGAGATGCCAAAAAAAAACACTCTTGAATTCTAAAAACCACTTTCGAGAAGCTTGGTCAAAGTGCAAAGACTAAAAGCGCCCATTGCCCACTCTAAGGGATCCCATTGCCGAACAGTATCCACTCCCACATGCACCAGTCCGCAATTGCCACAAAACCACCTAATCATTGTAGTTTGGTTGCTTGATGAGCAGATTGGGGTGTTGTGCTAAGAATGGCTTCTAGGACATGGAGGGAAATGGGTGATCCTACCTTAGCTTCTCATTGTTGTCCTTGATGGACACTATTCCTTAATGTTCACTTGGATTTGAATGTCGTTCTTTGAAGTCCTTTGATGGTTACATGGTTGCAATGGTAATTTTAAAATGTCCCTTTAATTTGTGGAATAATGAGTAAATCTTTTGCCACATGTCTGAACTACATGGTGGCTTGCCTCAAAATGGAAAGAATTTGCATGTAAAGATGAAGCCATAGTGACATTTTTGATTGTTTTTCAACAATATAGCAATTTTGGTTAGGTTAATGTAAATGAAGATTTGTATATTTTAGGCTGAAATTTTAATTGAAGGTGTGGACAAGGAGTATCTTTCATATTTACTAAATTTCATAACATTTGGAAATATGAATAAAAAATCATAGCCTAATATAATACTTCTTTTTGTAAATGGGCAGTCCAGGTAGATTAGAGAAAATCACTTTTTTCAAAAATAAAAATTTGAAATTGATTTTTTAGATTTTTATATATATTAAAAGTTTTGAATCAATCCATTTTGATTAATGAGGTGAAAGTTATGTGGAGTTTTAATTTGCAAGCAGTTATGGATTTTCAATTCTAAAATAGATATTGAAGTACTTTATTTTATTCAATTTTTAATATTTTTTGAAAAAAATAAAATCATAGGATATAGATTGTTTATTACAACATTGCAACTATTGGGATTGGCATTTTTAAATTCTCTAACTAAATTCTTAACAATTTTGTATTTTGAATCATTCTCTACTTCTTTCTACTTATTTTTTTTTTCTGTACGTTATACAATTCTAAATAATGTGAGATTCTTCAAGCATGTAGCCAACTTGTTTAGAAAAATGATTCAAAGAAGCACCACCATTCTGGACATTTTTTCATAGAAAAGTGAGCTTGTGAAGTGTAGTTGCTCTATTTTTTATAGGGCCAAAAAATGATTTAGTGAACTTCAATGCTTATATCTTGCAATCCACACAATGGAAATTTCTGAAATTTTTACCACATGTTTTCCAGTCAGCATACTATGAGATCCTATAATTAAATGTGTCCCAAAAAATGTTCTTTTTCAAAAATTTGGTATTTATATTAAGAATGGCAATTTTGGAGCATTTTTTGATGAAAACATAGTCATGGAACTTTAGGGGTTAAAGTAAGCATCAATACTGAGATAGTAGAAGTACATTTATGGTGTATTCCATTTTTTATTTGCTAGTTATGGGATCAAATAAACAAATCAACCAATAAATGTAAAGATGGTTTGTTGAAAATTCAAATAATCTACATAGTCAAATACCAATGTCATTTGGCCATAAGCCATAAAAAAAAGCTTTTGAAGTCAACATGAAGATATTGCTACATTGACATTTGTGGGAATGAAGGGTGGAGACGTCACATTTGTAATAAAATCCATTTGTCTATCATGAATCCGCAAAAAATATGGGATAAATGAAGATGAGATCCACCTTGACCTCTCATTGTCAACATCACAAAGTTTACATCCTACGGTTTATCAATAGTTATCATGTGGTTATCATTGTTTCATGGGTTTGCACGCTAATTACAATTTATCACATCATTACTATGCATAACTTTGCATTGTTAGTCCTTTGTTACAATGCATTATTTGCAATTGCATCGTAATGATGCAATAAATTGTGATGAACATGCAAATCCATGAAACGACAATAACCACATGATAACTATTGACAAACCGTAGGGTCTAAATTTTGTGATGAAAACATAGGAATTATAATTGAAGTAGAAGTTTAGACCTCATTGAGGTAGATTTAAATAACTTTAAGAAAAAAATTGAACAAAAAAAAGTTGGAAAACTAAGATAACTTTCATTTCTAAAAATCTATTTGTAATTTTGAACTCCTCCAATCAAAGTTATAGACGAAATACAGAATAAGTGTTTGAAAATGTCAATGAAAATGTTCCTTCCAATCCTTCTCTAAAATCTGTAAATAACCTTTGCTTGGAGGCTTGAAATCTCAAATGGATTTTTGGATATGCAATATACTTGATTTCCAACTTTTTTTTGTTCAAACTGTTTTTGAAAAAGTTGTTCTACACTACCTAAATGAGGTCTTAGATTCTATAATTCTTGCTTTTGACTTATTAACTATGAGCAATTGAGCTCCTACTAATGTTAATTAAAATATTCCGCATGGGTTGTTTTACCTCATACCACCTTTATGTATATAAAAATCTTGTCTTCTCAATTCAAAATACAAAAAATGAATGGCTTTTGAAGCAAAGAGAAGAAGATATTAAATTCATTGTTAATAAATTGACATATCGTTTTCTTTCAAGTTTCATTTAAAAGCACCAAAACTTACTTTGCTACTATTATGCAGTGTGCTGCAACCTAGTTGTTTGATACTCAGTCTTTGACTCTTCTTGACACATGTCTTTTTAGTATTGATGGGGGTGTAGAATATTTTACATCATAGCACCCAAGGGATGAATTTCATATGATGTAAAATATGAATGTAAGAGATATAGAATATTTCATATCATTCTATTGGAAGGAAGGCAATACTATTGACTGCTACTGAATGTTGTGTCACATGTTTTAAGCAATCTATTCTATAAAGTTTGTATGCCCATATGTTTTCCAAGTTTAAATATAGAGATATCTTTTTTATAAAATTTGGATATTGAAACCCTGACATTGAAAGTTTTGAAACTTTTTTGGAAATACTCGTTGGAAGAGAAATGTATATATGAATGTTTCCTATATATGTGTGCAAATGAAGAAAAAAGAATTCAATATCAATATTTTCAATCAATCATCTTGTAAAATTATGAATATAAAATGAAACTATAAATTCACCAAAAATAGAGTTTTGCTTTTTTGAAATTGAAACTTGATATGCTTGATTGGGATTGTATAAGAATTGAACAATAGTTATGCAAGATGAAAATGCTAGTTGTATTCTATATTATGCAAAAAAATAAAGTGGCACAATATGCAATTTGTGAGATTATTGAATTCAAATGTGTATAAGATGCTGTTGTGTCTACTTTAGTGGAGACAATGTATTTTCTTGCAAAACTAGATACTTTGATATACTTTGTTATTCCCAATTGAAAGCAAATTCTTGACAACAATTCTAAAAAATGCTTTGTGACATACGAATCACCATGACAATTCTAAAGAAGAGTATATTTGGACAAAATTTGTGGGAATTTACAATGACACCATCACAAAGTTTAGAACTTGCGGTTTGACAACAGTTATCATGTGGTTATCTTTGTTTCATGAGTTTGCACATTCATACACAATTTAGCGCATCATTGCGGTGCATTACTTTACAATCTATTGCATTGTTAGGATGCATTATTTTCAACTAGAAATAATGCATTGTAACGATGCAATAAAGTAATGCATTGCAGTGATGCATTAAATTATATATCAACATGCAAATCCATGAAACAATGATAACCACATGATAACTGTTGATAGATTGCAGGTTCTAAACTTTGTGATGACCCAGATCACTAATTAATAAAGAATACTTTGTGATAAAGGATCAAGAACTAAAAGAAAAAATGAGGGATTTTTTTTATATGCCATGGACACAGTTATAAGGACAAAGAGTCATGTTTTCAACTTTTGAACCAATGAATTGCAGATGTCCAAATAAAGCGTTGAAAGTGGCATTTATGTTGCATGGCCAAAGAGCATCGCCACCATGGAGTAATGAAATCCCCATGGTAAATAAGATATGGCGGGCACTATTCAAAGAGCAGGTACTACGGCTCCGACCATTCCTAATGTGGGCCGACCCAAAACACATCTTCCAACGATCAAAATTCTGTGGCCCCCCAAAGCACATTAATGATCCCATTCCAAATTTAAGCAAAAAATGAATTCTAGCTATAGTGACAACCTACGTTACAGTTGCGACCTCCAATCAACGTACATGTTCTAGTGACCAGAGTGTCCTGCCATTATGAAAAACTTAAGCTCACCAAAAGAACAAGGAATAATATGGAAAAAGCAATCAACTCTAGGCTCTACCAAAAACTCCCATGTTTACGCCAAGCTCAAGTGCTTGAATGAAAATATGGCATGCCCAATGCTTTGAAAACAACCCTCAATACCATGGTGGGGATTGTTTTGGTTCCCGGCCCTAGAGTGTGGAGTCTTGACCTTGTATACTAAGTGGAGGTGGAGGATACTCTAAACCTTGGCACTATGGGTGATAGATGTGAATGGGTCAATAGAAACAACTGAGGTATAGAATAAAATGTTGCGTTTGACAATTGAAAATCCGTAAGAAGCGAATGTACAAAATTATATTTTGACTACATGGTTTACAAAAATGATTCTAATACTATATCATTGGAACTTATAGCATGTGACTTTTAGCGGAGATAATCAGAAGATTGCATTATTAGAAAATCAAACATGTGCTTGCATGCTTCTCTGAACTCTTGCTTTTGAATGAAGTAATTGATGTTTGGATAACATGAACCAGTAAATTGTTGAAGCTACACAATGAAAACCTTTAAACGTTGAACTAATTAATGAATGATTTGGTTCTTTTTTGGTTTGTTTTTTCATCCATAATTAATTTGGACTTTGTTGCTTCATTTTTAGGTGTGTTAAAAACAATTGTTGTTGAAGCAACTTGCAATAGGTCATAAAAATTGGATAAACAAGGCTTGTGATCTCCAAAACACTGTAGGATGTCCGAGTATATTGACTCAAAGTAAAGCATTAGAAGGGATTTGGGGCCTTTGGAGGGCCGTTTTAGGCCCGTTTCCTAATTTCTCCCGATTCTGTAAACAATGGTACGGGTTGTCAAAATATATTTAAAAAGAATTAATATCATTTTAAGCAAAAAAGAATCCAAAAATGATGTGGCACAATCTGTACCACATCAGCTACCTGCTGCAGCTACGTTCCCGTAGTCTGGGAATGTAGGAGAACTTGCAGTCTTTTAAAGGCCTTGAATCCCATCTAATGAAATTATCTTTAGTACAATCCATTGGGGTTTAGCCACCTCATGATATTATTTCCTGCATATATGGTTCTTTCTTCAAGTTAAAATCAGCAAAGAGTAACTACTTGTGAACAATGTTACGCACATGGACATTTTTTTAGTCCATATCTAGAGAACTCAGTTGTTCTAGAATATTTCAATGCTGCCTCCATGAAAAACACTAGTATAAATCCACTTTTGAATTTGAACATCAATATTTTTCTTAATAATCATCATATGAGAATTTTGTAAGATTTGTTAAAGCGTACTATGTTAACATTTCTTACCAAGTTATAACAGACATTTGTGAAGAAAAAAACTGAAAATTTCTCATGACAAAATTCTCTTAGACTTTGTTATATTTTTTTAATATAAAATTCTCTTACAATAAATTTCTACAAAGTCTAATATGATGAACATAAAAAAACAAAGAAATATAATAATGTTCAAATCCAAGGTGGTTTTGTACTAATGGAACATGTCTAAAAATTTGCACATCAAGATGAGGTCCAAGTTATATCTTTGATCAACATCTTGTGCATCACTTCTATATGAACCTAAGTGTGTGGTTGAATAGAGACAATGCACTTGGATGTTTGCACACTGCAATACACAATTTTTTTCACAATGCATAGACCCGTGCATAGATATGCTTTAGATTTCAAAACTTACTTTAAAATTAATCTTATTCAAAGAAAATCAAACTTGGGGTAGACCGCTATATTTTTTTGCATCAAATATGTATCTAAAGTACCAACATTTATGAAAAGGACACTCCAAATTCAATTTCTACATGTTCAAAAAGTTTTAATCTCTAATGCACATCGATGCATTGTGATAAAAAAAAGTTTGTATACCATGGTGCCCATGCGGAGAGTGCAAATATATGAGCATAGAATTTATGAGTCCATGAGCCTAGGAGTCTATATTCTAGACACCTTTTGTAGTTATAGGTGTCTATGTTATAAGTACCTATGTTATATTCTCTTCCCATGTTATGGATACATATGTTATAAACACCTTCAAATTTTTTGTAGGTTCATACCTACAACTAGCTAGGTTTAAGGCTTGTAGGCTCACATCTTTGCTCTCATATGCTAGCATTGTTGGAGGACACACATAGCTCTAACTACCACTCTCTAAATTATATAAACTTATGGATTCCTAAAAATTCTCAAAATAAAGCTGCAGAGAAGAATGTTGATGTGAAAAGGATTAAGACCATTGTCTAACTCTTCCGCACAAAAATCCAGGGTAATACGAGATACAATACAAATGTTAGAGAATTAACAAAAGAATTTAGAAATATGGAAAAACAAGATTATTTGTGCTTGGCCAAAATGTTTATCTTTGTCCATTGTATAAAAATTAAATGTCTTAGACACTACTACATTAACCCCTAAAGGACCGTTGTCCGTTCAAAGAACAAATGCATTTTTGGGCAGGTACCTACGAATTGAAATTTTGTTGTGATTTTTTGAAACTTTTTTCAAAGATATTAAAATTGATAAGCTTTGTGAAAATACAATTCTTTTCACAATCAGTGCCTGGGAAAAAAAATTATGACCAAATAAGCTCAAAATAGGGGACAGCGGTAGCTCGAGCAACCAAAAAAAAATGTACAAAAATTTGAATTTTGAATTTTGGTTTTCTTATAGATTATATTTTTTTCTATCTGGAAAGCTTTGATTCATTTGATAACTTCTAGGATGCATTTCTGAATGCAATTTTTCAAATTTTTCAGGGTTTTATTTCTTTTGCATGGTTTATATTACTAGCTAAAACAATCTCACCATTTGAATTAGTGCATTTTAATTCCATCTAAAATATATGAATATTTTAGATTTTCCTTCTATCTTGTATCTACTTCTACTTAACAGTTTTTTAAAGAATGACAATTAAGTTTTTTTGAATTTTTTTTTGACTCTCAACTCAATTCTCCACTACAAAGATTTAAAGCTCAAAATTCTGTAGTGCAAAAATTTTAAGTTAAAAATGTTCAAAGTCAAAAAATCTAGTCCCGCAATGTGCTGAAAATCTTGTTTTTTTCACTTTAAATGCAGATATCTTGCAATCTATGCAATCAAAAATTCTGAAATTTTTTCTACACACTCTCATACTAGTTAGGTGTAAGATTCTATGGTTAGATGTGAAAAAAAAACATTTTACAATTTTTTTACTTTTTGCTATAGAAATGGCAGTTTTGAGTGTTTTTTGGGAGTAAAAGGGCCTTGGTTCTTTACGGGTTAACAAAAGGGGTTCAAAATCTGTAAGAGACTATCCATCTATCATCTATCTATCATAATACAAGACCCTATAGAGAACCAATAAACTAAATCATGATGAATTTGGAGCAAAATGAAGATGCATAACTACGTATCGAAGGCACAAGTATAGACCCTATCTATAAAAATCCCATAGAAAATAAGTACGTTGGAATAGGAAGAGTTTCTCACTAGACTACCTTTGAAGAATCAAATTCAATGTTCACCATTTACATTTGATTTTATATGTGTACCCATAAAAATCTACGCTCAAACTCTTTGAGATATCATGTATTTAATTTCATATAAGTGTTAACCATGTAATGTATATAGAAGTTATCTAAAAAGCTACCAACAAATACCGGCAAGGTTCCAAGAGCACTTAATTTCTTAAGAATTACCATTGACTTCTACTGAACTCAAATAATATGAGGGATTCTTCAAATAAGGCTAGGCAT
Source organism: Neckera pumila (assembly GCA_963969595.1). Taxonomy (NCBI): domain Eukaryota; kingdom Viridiplantae; phylum Streptophyta; class Bryopsida; order Hypnales; family Neckeraceae; genus Neckera; species Neckera pumila. The sequence continues at coordinate 11,013,762 of OZ018409.1, forward strand.
TGTGACCGGGATTGTGACCTGGATTGTGACCATACATCAAGTTGAAATTCAATGATGTATTGAAGAAATGTGTTACAATAAAGATTCTAGCATTTGAAATTCTTTGTTAACCCCTAAAGGACCATTGTCTGTTTGGAGGACAAATGGGATTTTGGGCAGGTACCTACGGGCTGAAATTTTCTCTTGATTTTCTGAAACTTTTTGTGAACATGAAGAATTGAGAGAGGTTTGTGGCGGAAAAAAAAAATTGAAATTGGACCTTCGAGCAAGAAATTATGCCATTTCATGGAATGCGTGGGGACGGGGGGCAATAAAAAAAATTTGAAAAATTATATTATTATTTTTTATGTATTTTTTTCTCATAGAATATATTTTTTTCTATTTGGAAAGCTTTGATTCATTTCATTTGGATTTGTTATGAGGAAGTTATGGACATTCTTGTTTTTTGGGCAGTTAGAGCATCTTCTTGAAAAAAATAACTTGTAGGATTCATTTGGGAATGCAATTTTTGTAATTTTTCAGTTTTGTTTTTGTTATAATGGTTTAGTTTACTTGCTAGAACAATCTCACCATTGGAATTAGTGCATTTTAATTCCATCTAAGATATATGAATATTTTAGATTTTCCTTCTATCTTGTATGTACTTCTACTTAATAGTTTTCTTAAGAAGGATAATTAAGTTTTTTTGAATTTCTTTTTTTTTCCTAGACTCTCAACTCAATTCTACACTATAAAGATTTAAAGCTCAAAACACTGTAGTGCAAAAATTTTAAGTTAAAAATGTTTAAAGTCAAAAAATCTGGTCCCGCAATGTGCTGAAAAACTTGTTTTTTTCACTTCAAATGCAGAAATCTTGCAATCTGTGTGGTCAAAAATTCTGAAATTTTTCCCACAAATTCTCATACTAGTTAGGTATAAGATCCTACGGTTAGATGTGCAAAAAAAACAATTTTAAAATTTTTTTACTCTTTGCTCTATAAATGGCAGTTTTGAGAGTTTTTTGGCAGAAAAAAGGTCTTAATCCTTTAGGGGTTAAATGAAATGCGTGATCTAAATTGTATTAATTGCACCATTTAGGTAATTACAAGCATGTTACCTATCATTTGTGCAAAATTGAAGGAAATGTCACTAGTAAATCATTATAGTATTATTTTAGTCCTAAAATTGTCTATATAGTATATAGTTTCAATGTGTTCCTACATTGGCACAATGGATTTTTTAATCCATATCTTTTTTTGTGAAAAAACACTCAAATTTGCAAGGAGCAAAAACTTGTATCTTTTTGCATCTTGAATCACCCGATCTTGCACTAGATTAGTACAAGAATGTTTGGAAGAATTTTCAAAAACTTTGACCTTGTAGATTGATAGATATTTGTGTGTAGAGTAAAAAAAAAAAAATTGTTCACCTTGTGTGAATAAATTATAAGACTTTGAATCTTTTGAATTTAAGGTTTTGAATTTTGAATTTTTCATATTGAGAAATTGAGTTGAGAGTTTGGAAAAAAATTCAAAAAACAACAATTGATCTACTTTTTTTTCTTTTAAAAATTGTTAAGTTCAAGTAGGTACAAGAAAGAATGAAAATCTTCATTGTTAATAGCTCTCAAATGGAAACAAAACACATTCTATTACCAATGCTATCATTATTCAAGCAAGACAATTAAGCCTTGATGAACTTTTATTTTTAAATTGTGAAAAGTGAGACCAAAAATGATTGCAATAGGTATGTTACTTTATAAAGAAGATACAATGATTGTCCACAAAGTTGAAAGCTCCATAACTTTCACAGTACTAATCCAAATGGAATGAATCAAAGATTTTTGTATAGACAAAATTATAATCTATGAGATAAAAATATAGGACTCTATTATATTTGTTTTGTGTGCTACAATGACACCTTATTGAAGGTTTTAAGATGCCATTTTGGGGTTGGGAGACTATGACAATGGAAATTTTTATATGGATATTGAAACTTGAAGAGCATTAGATTTCTATTGGAAATCAATTTTTCATTGATATTCTTTTGCTATTCATTCTAATTCTTCTTGAAGTGTAATTGAAAAAAAAGTAGTAACTACCTGTTCAAAAAAATGAATTTGCAACGATGGAGGATTGATTTTGCAATCTTAGAATTATACAATAAAAAAATATATACCACTATATTTGATACTCTTATATAAATGTGAAGAGATTATCAAAAAAATTGAGTATCAATTGCAAGCAATATGAGTTGTTTCACTTTCTATTTCAAAATTAGTGATTATTTAAAAAAATCCAATTTAAATGTGGTAGTTTTACAACTATTATATGACATGTAATCACATCTCTAAAAAATAAATACAAAAATCAGATTCATAAGTACTTGCAAATTTAAGTTTAAGAAAATACTTATAGGCTCAATTAGTCTTTGAGGGTAAGAAATCTCTAGACTTTAGTTGACGTAGAAGTCTTGGCAACTATAAATTAATTATGCTACACTTTGAAGGTGTATGTTGAATAATGAGCCGCATTGAATTCTACATTTGTTAATATAGAAATCCTATGCATGCAAGTCTACCCTTCTAATTCATGTTTTTTCAAATTCAAATCCCAAATTCTTCTAGTCTTTGTTTTGGAAATTAATTGGACCTTAAAGAACTTTCCAAGGGTTCCCTCAAAAAACTTTTCAATTCTTTCAATTGAAAAGACATTGGATTCTTTGTAGGCTTCAATTTAGTTGTATAACTTGGAAATTCCATTATTTTGTTTTGGCATTTAAGCTATAGTCCACTAGTTCTAAGACAAGCCATTCATGCATTTGTGAGCACTCACTGCATGTTCTTGTCTATGTTGACAAAAATTTGATTTTGAATTTTTAAAACAAACTGACATTTGATAATTATAAAAAAACAAGAGCCCAAATTTAAAATCATCTACATGCAACAAGATAATTCAAATTTTTGTTTGCCAAAATAAATCATCTTGAAGATATAGAATTTTGAAACCTCTCATTTATTAGTATTTTGACCAAACAATGCCATGACTTAGAGGGTTAAAATGGCCTATTGTCCATTCTATTTTGAAAATTTCATTACCAAGTCTACTTCAAGATTTTCACTCCAAATCGCATCAAAAGGTTCAGATCATCAAATTAACATTTATAAAGAGAAATAGTCAATCAAGTAAAAAAGAGTATTATAGAAAATTTTATTTATCCAAAAAGAGAAATAAAATATCAAATGAATTTTGTTTAACATTTTTATCTATTGAAATTTTTTATGGCTAAGAAATCCATTCACAAACTTTTGTTGGAAGGATTTTTGGAGATTTTTGGGATTTTTGAGTGCATTGAAGCAATGTGATAATGCTCTAAAGCAATGTGATAGTTTATTCATTTGGTCTTTTCTAAATGCCTCATGTATTAAAAAAAATTCTCAAGGTTTTCAATTAAAAAAATGATCTTCTATCTAGATAATGATGGTTTAATGGGTGATGTCTTGAAAGTTTTTTTCAAGGTGAAGTTTCATTAGTCTCTAAAACCTTTCATTTCTTATATTTTATTTTTTAATTCCAATTCCTTTTAGCTTTTGCTTTGCAGATCAATTGAACCCCAAAGGTTCTCATGGTTCCCTCACTCTTTTGAACTCCTTCAATTAAAAGACACTATAGGCTTCAATTTTAGTCTTGTGACTCCAAAATTCTATTATTTTTGTCTTTTGCTCCTAGGCACCAATTGAAATAACAATTATATTTCTACAGTTTATAAAGTTTAACAATTTACAATGAATGTTTTCTATTGTTATAGCCTAATTTGTAATATAAAGATTGCTATAAAAGGTTACAATATGATTAAAGACAAATTTTCTAAAAAGAAAACGATGGAAACAATAGAAACAATTCTCCATACAGTATGTTTTCATAGCACAACATAGACATTTGCATCTACATTCACAAATAACTTTTTCTGTTGAATTTGTATTATTGGCTCTAGATCTATGTAATATAGAGAGTGCTTTGTATCTACAAAAGCTACCATGAAGAGATTTTGATACATACCTTATTCAAAAAACAAACCAATGCTAAAAGAGCAAAGCCTCTCATAATATACCTATTTCTTTTATGACATACCAAATTAAAAATGGGTTGAATTTGAATTTTTGTAAGAAAATATATTATGTTCAAATTTAATTTTTTTACATATTCAATATTTTTCAATGTGCTTATTTAGAACACAACAAGGTTATTATGCATAAGGTGTATTCAAGTTAGACTAATCCAAAATGGACCAAAAAACACCACATTTGGGTTTAAAATCGTAACATAAAATATTTAGATGTTGAACTTAATGATGTAAGATGTAATATGCATATTTAAACATGAGAATATAAAAGTCTCGTGTTGGTTTTTGGCACACCGAGAGACACAAATTTGAAAATTCATTATTGATTCATGCAATGTCCAAATAATGCATGCTAAAATGTGTTGGAATCCAAAAACCAACATGAGATAAGATCCAAAACAATAATTTATCTTTGATAATAATAACTACATTCATCTAAAATTAGTGACAATTAAAAGGGTGCATACTTTACCTTGCAAATTTTTTGATCAACCAAAAAGTGAGATCTCAACATCTCCAAATTCACATTAACCAACTAAATCCTCTTAATAACCGTCTCTCACACCTCTAGCTCTTGACTACTTACTATACCTACTTTGTAACTAAACCAACTTTCCTACACTGAGAAGACCTTTCCTTTCCACACACCACAAACATTCCAAATTTGCATTGCGTGAAGTCTCTCCTTGTATTGGAATTTTTTTTGGCTATTGATTGAGACACTTTGAACCTAACCCTAGTGAAGTAACTTGCATGCCATGTCTTAGCTTGTTGTCTCATTTCTTCTATACATTGTTGGTTGCTTGTTGCTTGCTTTCACTCACCCACCACCTCATATGCTTCTTGGTTGTGCATCTTATTGGCAATTTTGTTTCTTCCAAGGTAAGCATTTTTTGAAAGGTTTTTTTAGGAGTTTAAACTAATTTTTGGTTAATCATAATTTGATGAGATTGATTTTGCTTGTCATTAATTTCTAAAGTTTATCAATTCAAAGTCTCTATATGTTTTTAAAGATTATCTTGGATACAAAGCCAACAACCTCATTGGCTTGCCATAATTACCGAAGTATCATAGACAATGCCGTGCATGCTCTCCTTGATTCAATGGAACTTTTGACCAGGCGCGCCTTCAATTTTGATCATGTGTGAGCTCCTACTGCCTTTGATTTCTTAAGGTGTGTTCTAATCTTCCTTCCTTTTTGTGGCTCTTTTGTTGTCTTACAATGATATTTTGTCTTTTTGGAGTCTAATTGGGAGTATGCTTGGAGATATTGTATTACATAGGCTCTATAAAGACATATATTGTTTTCTTGTTAGAGTAAAAGATATGCACGTGAGAGGTTTACTTTTTCTTATAGCCTCTTTAGATTTAGATTTCCTTATTGCTTAATTGTGCCATTCCAATTTGTTGCACTTCATACATCTCAAATTGAATTTTTGTTTTCACCTAATCCTCTGTAATAACAATGCTGCAAGAATCATCATGTTTTCACAACTTTAGATGTAGTGCTTGTTTGATCCAATGAATACATATGCAAAGAATTATCTACAAGAAAGTGAGCCATTTAAGTGGGTTGATTGTTCAACCAATCGGCTAAACCCTAAACCATCTTCAATACTAGGCAACATTGTTATAAAGACATATTTTCAACTCCAACAATGTGAAAAGTATAAAATTGTTAAATTGATCAAAATTTCATAAAATTGATGAGCACATATTGAAATGAAAAATTATGATAGTTTTTACTTTCAAAAAGACTATCAAGTTCTTAAGATGGCAAATATACTCCTCAATATGATAGTCCAATATCTTATCTTATGTTTTCAAGTTATGGAATTTTTGACATTGAAAATTATGATAATGTACAATATTTTGACTATTTAAAGCTTGATGTCTACAATTTTGTATTATCACCTTTGGTATTAATGACAATCTCATTCTATGAGGCATTGTAGAAATGAAAACATCGATCATGTCATTTGAGACCATCTCAAACTTCGAATATGACTGAATGTCAAATTTTTGTCATACGGAAGTTGTGAATTCATACTTGCGTACCATTACTACACTGATTTTGTGCGTTAATGACAGACACAACTTCTATATCACTGAACGAAAGTTGTGCCATCTCCATTCAATGATATAAAAGTGGCACGACTTCTATTTTAGTGATATGGAAGTTGTGGCTGTCTTTAACACACGAAATCAGTGTGGTAATGGTATGCATGTATGAATTCACGACTTCCGTACAACAAAATTGACATTTAATCATATAGGAAGCTTGAATAGACACCTTACCATGTACAATGAATTGCAGTAACCATAGTCCTATCTTTTTTATTTAATACTAGCTTTGAACTTGGTCTTTCATAAAATTTTCCTTGATTCTCTATAGGTTCAAACCTAAGGAATTTGGTGACCCATTTATCATGAATACTAATGCAATGATCCAATGAAATGTTTGCCATTTTGCAACAACTCATATTTTAACCACTTAGAGAGCTTGTACAAATTTGTTTTAGTATGGTCACAAGAGGTTGCCCAAAAAACATCGTCCACAAAGGGGTGCATGAGAGTTGCCCATAAGATTGTTGTTTGATGTAGTTTGTTTTTGCAAAAGAACTGAGTTTTCTCTACAAAGCTTATTTGATTGTTCTACTGGTGTAATTGTAGTTCTAGGATGGATTTGGTGTGAATTTTGGTACTGTTGATGTGGATGAGGATTCCTATGTAAATAGAGATGAAAAGTTATTTTTACCTTTAGTATATAATTTGATGCCTTGAGCTACATGACTCACAAAAAGTGTTCAATTAAGTTTCTAGTCATTTGAAATATTGGAATTCAATTATTGGACTTTTGATTGGTGCACTACTCTTTGGACACAAGTCAATCATTGATGAGGAAGTTTTTGGTTCATGTGATCATGCAAATAAATTGCTTATATGGAAGGCTTTTGAAGTATTAAGATTTAAGAAGCAATTTTTTGTTCCAATTCAATGGTAGTCATTTGCAACATTCTCTAGGATTCAATGTGTTAGCTTCACATTTTGTTTTCAAGATTATTTTGTAATCTTTTGTAGTTTTTTACATGTAGACTGATGTTGATAGAGAAAAGTGACGTACATGCATATGGGCTTGTGCTAATGGAGGTCTTGAGAGGAGGACATCAAATATGTATTGTTCAAAGTTTTAAACAGTGAGAATAAATTATTTGTGGCCTTTCTTTGATCTAAATGCAAGCTTACGAGTGCTTGTATTTGTGAGGCAATTGATTTCAATTGTATTTTAATATATTATATTTATTGTTTCTTTCAAAATTTGTGTTCTTAGGGAAGGTGCTGAAATTTTCTTGTTGAATCTATTTGATTGGGCTTAAGTTGAGTAATTCCAAGACAAGCAATGTGATTATGAGGTACGTATGTTCTACATTGGCATTGGACAAGATTCTATACATAGAAAGTTATATACTTGTTTTTGAATCCTACTTCAATTGGCCTTATTTGTAGAATGCACCAAATGCAGTTTGTTTGCCTTATAAGGATAAACACTCTTAATGCATATAAACGGAATTAAAGCTTGAATACTTTAGGAACACATTTTTGTATAGTTTGCATAATTGCTTTTCATTTCAAAAGACAATGCATTTATTGTTGGTGTTTTACTTAAGGCTTCTCAAATCTTGTGATTGAGTTTTCACAAATGTCTTCTTTTGGACTTGACAAATAATTCTTGACTACTAAGGTCTTTTTTGAGGTATTTGGAATTTATTTAGAATTAATTAAAAAAAACTCTTTTTTGTTAATTATATCAAATTTGAATCATCAATATGAATGCAAATCTAAAAATCATAGAAAAGTGTGTTATTTCTATGTTAAATACATAAGAAATAAAACTGTCTTGAAAGATTTTAATGTTTCATCAAGAGGGTGTTAAAACCTTGAAACTTACTTGAAGTCTTTTAGTTGACATCATGAATTCACAAAAAACATGAAATTAAAGGATATAACATGCATAACCACAATTGATTTACAGCTTCTCAAAATCTACTCTACAACATTTTTAAAGGAATTTCCAATGCAATTTTCCCTCCAAGATCTAGTGTATTTGAAATTCATCTCCAAAACCGCCTAATTCTAAGACTAAGAAGTCAAGATTTGCAATGATGCCCAAATTTGTCAATAGAAAAATAAAAAATATTAAAAAGAAACGGATTGACATTTAACCTCTCAAGTTCCATTGTCTCTATAAGGCATAAACTTGATTTTAAGCAGGCTCCTATAGTCTCAATTTTGTTGTGTTTTTTTGAAACTTTTTTCTAAGACAAAAAAAATACATTAGCTTTCTAAGAATATAATTTTTATTTCAATTGGTGCCCTCGGGAAAAAATCTTGTCATTCTAAGCACAAAATTAAACTTGTTTTTCCAGTGGTTTTCTATTTGTTATAAGAAAAAAAAGTGGTTGCAAGGTAGAAAAATTGAAATAAAATTCAAAATCCACAACTTGAAATAAAGGTTTTAAACTTTTGTTTCTTATAGATTATATTTTGCTTACATGGAAAGCCTTGGTTCATTCTATTTAAATTATTGATGTAAAAATTAGGGAATTCCTTTTTTAATAGACAATCATATCATCTTGTTAAGAGAATAATATATTGGACTTGTTTTTTAAATTAATTTTTAAAGTTTTCAAAAAAAAAAGGTTCTACGAGGTTTAGTATTCTTGCTAGATCAATCTCAATATTGAAATTAGTGTACTTTAATTCCATATTAGAGCTATTAACAATTTAATTTTTCTTTCAATCTTGTAGTTATTCCTATTTAAAGAATGGAAATCATGTTTTGTTTTTTCAATTTTTTTCCTAGACTTTTGACACAATTCTTCAATATGATTTGAAAAAAATTCACAAAATTTGGTAGTGCAATTTTTTTTTAGATTCAAAGCCTTTCAATCTAATCACAGAAGGTGCAAAATAATCTATTTTTTCTTTTTTTTAAATGCAATTATTTTGCAATCTACATGTTGAAAGTTTTAAAAAATTTCTTCTATACATTTTTCATATTATTAAAGTGTAAGATCCACTAATTAAATATGCAAAAATTATAACTTCACAGGCTTCACTAAATTTTAACATTTAAAGGACCGTGTATTTACACAAAAAATGAACGCAAACATGTTTTAAGAACATCAAATCTTCATTTTTTCATCTATCTAAGTATTTTTAGATCTTCGTGTTAGTTTCCTTACATTTGTATGCACAAGTAGAAAAGCGGTTTAGAAAAAACAATATTTGGATGACATTTGTATTTTCTATGATGATTTTATGTCATAGAAAATACAAATGTCACCTAAATAATTTTTGTCTCAACAATACTTTCTACTAGTAATGGTATAGATTGATATGACTTTTCCTTGCAAATATATTCCATAGTTCAAGGGGATATATATAGTTAATATGACCTTAGAAACTAACTTTCTTAATCCAAAAGATGACCCTTCAAAAATGATGTAAATAAATAATTAAAATAAAATAAATATCCTAACAAATATATATAATTAGAACTTAGCAATTTTGAACCTAAAGAAGAAAGAATCTTGTTAGAATTATCAATATCCAATCTTTAATCAATTTTAAAGAAAGTTTTCACTTTTAAGATTCAAATTTTCTTGGAAAATATTGGTTAATAGAATAGTTGATCTAATTGTATAAATTTGATACATGGATCATATTTTACACCTATTGTTTGAGATCCATCATTAACTTATTATTCTAAGTTGCACTTTATACCATATCATCTTCACAATTTTAAGGAATTAAAAACTAGAAGATAGTCTAGATTTCTAAAATTATGAAGACGTAGTATAAAATGCAACTTAGAATAATAATTAAAGGCAACATTCAAGTAAAAGCTGTAAAACATGAATTGTAGATCATATCTACAAAGTTAAATCAACAACTTTATCAACCAATATTTTTCAATAAAATTTGAAATCAAAATTTGAAAATTTTGATTGGATATTTGTAATTTTCACAAGTTTTTTTCTTTGGGTTCAATGTGCTAAGTTCTAATTAAATAATCTATTTATTTTAATTAACTAAATATTGTTTTTGAAGGGCAATTTTTTGAATTTCAAAAGTTTGTTTCGACAGGCAAACATACTCACACCCTTGACCTATATAATATTTGCAAAGAAAAGTCTTGAAAATCTATAATATACAAACGTTAAATAACTAACATAAAGATCCTCAAGAAAGTTGAATAAAGAAAAATGCATGTTTTTTGAGTGCTTGGAATATATATGCTTAACCCCTAATTGACCATGAGTGCAAATTTTGAACAATGAATGAATGAAAACACATCCTAAACTTATCGAAATGCATTTTTTCATCCATCGATTTAATTTGAAGATTCTTATATTAGTTCTTGAACATCTGTACGGTTCAAATTATGAAGATTGTGCTTTGCAAATATTCTATAATTCAAAAGGTATTGGGAGGTCTAGCCTCAAAATGTAATTTTATTTCAGTTCAAAAAATGACCCTTCAAAAATGACTTGAATCAAAAAATCAAATAAAAATCTTCAAAAATCACTATAATTAGAACTCAATATTTTGAACTTATAGGAAAAAAAATCTTTTAAAAATCATAAATATTCAATCTACAATTGATTTTAGAGGGAATTTCCAATTTCTGGTTTCAAGTTTTATTGAAAAATATTGGTATATATTTTTGTTGATCTAACCGTATGGATGTGGTTTATAAATAGCAAATTACAACTATTGTTTGAGAGTCATCATTTAAATATTCTTCTAAGTTGCATTTTATAATAGATCTTCACAATTTTGGAAATCTGGACATCCCTCTGGTCCTTTAGGGGTTAAGGTAGAGCCACCCAGAACCATCCAAATAAGGAATTCCAACATGATTTGGAGTAGTGAAGGCAAAATAAATATTTGAGAGGTGCATCCATAGAAATGACAAGGATTGTAAAAAAAATTGGTAATTTTATCGCTTGAACTGAAATTACTATGAATTTTGGGAGGCAAAAAGTGCTCCAGACCCATAGCCAATGTCTAGGCTTTTCCAATTTTGATCATTCAAGAACTTTTTTTCTAATCATTATTTCCTAATTTCTTTCTCACAACTTGGGACATGTGTAATGTATTTATTAGTTCCAACCTTGAAAAGGAAAAAAAAACTCATTCTAAGCTTGGTAAAAAATATGTGCACCTATAGGTTGGGAATGGGTCACTGGTCGGGAATGGGTGGCTCTACTTCATAATCATTGTTCAAAATTAGAATGGCTGGTCCTCAAGGAGTAAAGAGGTCAAAAAATATGAAACAAAAAAATCTACCAAAAATAATAATTTCATGTGATTTTATTATATTTTAGAGTTGGGGTGACACCAAAATATGGTGCCTCAGCTATTTAGAGTCTTTTTCTTCTTATTTCATGATATCGTACGTGAAGGTTTGATTTGACACTCAAGTGTTCAATTTGAATTTCCACGTCAGATTCTTAGGGATCCATGTCACCTCACCACCATTCGTAAGATGACCTATGTGGCACTTTTCTTACCAAAATGACTTAATTTATGCCGAATATGACCTTCACGTAGGGTACTTGGCTCAAAGCTCAACTTAATTCTTTTTGTTTTAAGACAATTGAGTAGAACAATGGTATACACAGTCCCCCCAATGACGTTCACCAGGCTAGGAAAAGGATGACGTCAGTCGCCAAGCCAGAATGGGATGAACTAGGGTTTGCGAACTCGGGGAGCCCCTCGCCATCGCAGCTTGCTCCTCTGCCTCCCAGTCTCTGTTCTCCCGGGGGCATTCATCTTCCTCGTCTTGTCCTCTCTGTCGCGCGCTGTTTTTGACCCCTGCCGCGCTTGTTTTGGTGTCCCATTGCGTCTTTTTGATTCTCGGAGCAGCGGGAGGTTTAAGTGCGGCGTTGTGGATCAAAATTTGCGGACATCGAAGCCTTCATGGATGGTACGCGGGGCTCTCTGATGCGCTGTGCTGCTGCGAATGGGCCGACCTGGCGTAGTTCTTTTTCGTGGTGGTGTTATTTGGTTTTGGTGGTTTCCTTGCTTTGCTTGATGTTGTGCTCTTGTTTTCCTTTTTCTTTTCGTTTTTGATTTGCGGAGGATCCTTTGGTTTCTTGAGGAATTGGAGGGGCGGGTGTTGATGTAGTGTGGCGACGGGTGTTTTCTTCTCAGTGTTTGTTTTTGTGTCGGTGGTTTCGGTGTTTCTGAGCTGAGAATGGGTTGGTTGAGGTTGAGGTTGAGGTTTTTAGAAGTATGAAGGAGCTCATTTTCGAGGTTGAGAGTCGGAGTGCATTAATTTTGTTTGTGTTGTTTTTAATATGCGCTTACTTTGATTTTTGGTGGAAGTAGTTGATGTTTTCTACGAAAAATATGATTAGGTCACTCAAGGTGCAGATTGGTTCATTCGTAGTTCTCTAAGTGAACCGTGTATATAGAGTTGCATCTTGCTACCTTGTCGTGGATAGTTTATTCGAATGATGGGGAGAATACAGCACGAAGATGCTGTGGTTATGTTTGGTGTTGAACTATTCCCTTTGACGAAGGATTTTTGAGCATGATTTTTGGGCATGTCCAGTTCGGGTAGTTGTATTCTTGTGGACTGTGGTTCGCCTTATGTTGAGATTAAGTTTAGGGTTTAGGTTGCTTGGGAGGAACAATGTGACAGCCAACAGGAACCCTGAGAGCCATTGTTGGTTGCAAGTTTCACGGCTCAAGGGAAACTGGGAGTCAGAACGGTAATACGTGGTGAAGAAGTCGGAGCTGCCACTTTGGTGAAAACGTCGTCTGCAGTAAAATTTCGGCCTCGTCCGACGTCGCGCGCATTTCTCGACAGGACCGGTTCGGGCTCGTCCGGACGAACGCGGTTTAGGGGACGGATATTCGACGTCGGACGGAGTCTGTAAGCCCTCATGTGCGCGGGCCTGTTGTCCCGGAGTTTTGTGGTTGTCTACCCTGTTCCAGTTTCGTGCCGCGACGTCGTTGCAGTCGCTACGTGCTCTATGCTATGAGAGTGCTCGTTTTATTCGTATCTTTGGTGTCTGCCATTTTGTTCCGGCCGTTCGTGCTGCCGCTGGTCTTCAAGTTGAGTTTCTTGGTTTTAGGATTTGGTGTGCAAGGATTCTTGTTTTTCTTGCCGCTATGAGACTTAGCTTGACAGACTCTCCCTGGAAATGGATGTCGTGCAGCTTATGAGCTCTACATTCAAGATTTGAGCTGGATATTGACGTGATTCTTGCTAATTTCAATATTACAATTGAGAGAGAGCAGAATTGGATGCTGATGCAGTTGTTGTAGTCTCTTTCTTCATGCGGAGGTGAGTGAGTCTGCGGGCATTTTACAATAATTCTGGATCGAGAAGTTCACGGACCATCAGCAAATTTCAGGTATTACCGCTGCCTGATGTAGAGTTTACTGTACTTAAAATATGTAGTAATCTTTTTGGTGTGTATGAATGCTCTATGGCGTTTTGGTTTTATCCTTAGTTCTCGAGATTTTTTTAGATTTTTCAAGAATTATGTTTTTGCAGAGTGAGTTCTTTTGATGATTAGATTATGTGTTGTGAAGCTGAACTTACATGCATGTTGTACAATATGACCCATTGATTATATTTGTATGTTGAATCTACCATTGCATAAGACCTATATTTGTAAGTGAACTCCTTCGATTTTAGAGTGATTTTAGGAATATGTTTTGGGAAGTCATTATGTATAATTGTCGAACAACTGGCAAAAGAATTTAGGAAATTTGATTTATTGAATGAAAGAAGTGACTCGACAAAATCCAACTTATTATAAAAACGTCTATCCATCCAAGATGTCATATGTGACATCCTGGACCTTCAGTGGTTAAAAGATTTTGAGCAGGAGTTTTGTGTGAATTATCTTTCCTGAATATTATTTGTGCTGCCTTAACTACTGGAGCAGCTACATCAATGGTATTTCTGTTAATCGAAAAGCCTGTGTGATACAGAAAAGAAGGGTTCGCTATGTATAAAAGCCAGCTGCAAGAGTATGCCCAGAAGGCGGGCCTTATGCCCCCAACATACGATCATGTGAAAGAGGGAGCTCCTCATGAACCTCGATTTAAATCAACTGTATGGGTTAACGACCTCAGCTACGAATCTCCGCCAGGTTTTTTAACTGTGAGATCAGCTGAACACGCCGCAGCGAAGGTGGCCCTAGATTCTCTTCAAAATCAGGCATCGGGGCCTACACCTAGTTCAGTAGTGAGTTCTCTGCTCCCTTCGTACTTTTGGTTTCTTTGTCCTGCGATTATCTTTCAGTTGGTATATTCTTTGGCTGAACGTCAGGATTCTACGCATCTGTATGATTAGTTCTGCTTGGTCCTTACAACAAATCGCTTCTCATCCAAGTATCCGACTCTCCACGTGATCAAGGTAGTCTGCTCTAAAAACGACGATTTAATGGCTGGTCCGCCTTTCTCATAGGTTTCCGTGGACAGAAATATTTTTAGCTCATTTTTTAGAGAATGAAAAATAGATGTGGAACTCGTATTTTTCCAAGCATTTTTGAATTTCTTATGAATTTTCAAAGATTTGGGGCATAGGCACCTATTTGTAACCATAGGTCTTCCAAAATCCGTGCACTTGCAAGTTGGAAAGAGATGTGAGGAAATCAATGAGAATGATTGCCTCTTGCAATAAAAGACAGTTTTTTCTTGTTTCACTCAATGGCTTAAGTGGTCCATGTAAGGATCACCTCGTATCCATTCTACAGCTAATAATAGGGGCGACTTGAAGGAGACGGGCGAATTTAGAGCAGACTACCTTATAGAGGATATAATCTGAATTTGGCCGAAGTGGCTTCTAGGTGATGGGGTCGTTTGGTATTTTAGATATGATTGATACCAGCAATTAGTCGTGACATATGTTCAGTGTCCATTACAACTACATTATAGGTGTTTGATTCTGGAATTTTATTCGAAGTAGTTTTGGTCCTTTTCAAGGTTATATGAGGCAGTTGTAGAACATCTTTGTGACAAGGGATGCAGACTAATCAGTTAGTACAAGTATAGGAAACTTTAAGGAGTTTTTCCGCCCTAGTGACCTCAATTGTTGCATACGAGCTTTTTAATCTGTTATACTGCTGAGTTAGAAACAACAAAGATACTGCTGAGTTGATCTTTGTTGTTTCTAATTTGGGCTCATGGTGGGTGTGGTGCAGCATGAGTCAGGTCTTTGTAAGAATCTTCTTCAAGAGTTTGCTCAAAAGAACGGATATCCGCTACCTCAGTATAAAATCATGCGGCAAGGGAAAGAGCACTCTCTTATTTTTACAGCCAGTGTCGAAATTGCTGGTGTGAGCTATAGCGGTGGTGGTGCTAAAAGCAAGAAAGAGGCAGAAATCAAAGCTGCTCGAACTGCTCTGCTTGCCATTCAGGCCACTCAACCAGGTGACTAACTCTATTTTAGGTGACGAACTCTATTCTGCATGCAACTTCTCATCATTGCACAAAATTAGTATCATCATCAATTTTATCTAGGAGGAAGTCACAAAAGTGCATTTTCATGGAGAATCTCACTCTAGTAAGCTTCAAGCTATAAGTAAACTACACTGATTTGTCCTAATAGTGAGGGGGGGGGGGGGGGGAGGGGGGGGGGGGGGCGATATTAGCACCACCTATAAAATTTAATGTCACCTCAAAATTTTATTTTTTTGGAAAGTGGTTTTATACAATAATGTTTTCAACCTGCACTAGTTCAAATAGTGCGACTTTGGTAAATTAGTGTCACAGCCAAATGAGTGTTTTGACTATTAGTAGCATCATCCAGGACCAGAGATATTCACTGAGAGATTTCCCAGGGAAAAAGGAGTCAGTTCAACTCCTTCCAGCTATCCTCCTGCTCCGCATGAACTCTAATCGCTGGTAGTGTGAGATAGTGGTTCTCGATGCATGACCCAGATTTTCAGTCTGTAGTAGCAGTAGTGGATTGAGACCCTGAATCTGTCTGCTTGCCAGAGGATCTATTGTAATGAGTCATTATTTCTTCAGGTTTCTGTCTTGTGATATCCACTACGAGTGTGGAAACTATAGTGGCAGTGGATATTGAAGCCATTTGCTTTCTTTCTATCTCAACGACTTCGAAGACATCGGAGACCTGTAGACGCTAGAAATACATATTGGCATGTAGTAGCTCTACTAATATTGTCTTCACCGCAGACACCAAGGGATCACTTGTACCGGAGCCTCAACCTCTTCCTGTTCAATCTCAACCTTGTCAGGTATGTACTACCTGTTGCCTGCGGTAGTCGATTTTCACCAATGGTGACTTTTATGACGTTAGGAGAGTCTTGTCTCATCATATTTTTTGAGTTTTTGTATATTGAGCTATCTGTATCACCAGTGTTGGATCTCTCGATATTGAGACAGATCATCTCATGCCCTACTCTGTCCATTGCCCATTGTCCATTGTCAGACTCTGTGAACACAATCCAAAGTTAATAACCCATTTACTATGGGGTCTGCAGGTTGCAAACTTCGTCAAATCTCATCCAAAGCGGAAGAAGAGAGGGAGAGTAAATCCTTCGTTGATTGAGGAACCGCTTGCCACTCGAATCAAGCAAGGCTTGGGGTACGTTGCTGGGCCAATGCAACCGCTCCAAATGTACCAGATGCCCCTTAATCCACACGTTTCGCAAATTCACTTACCACCAGTCAATCAGGTGGCACAAGTATACCCAGTAAATCCTGTTGGTTACTCTGGAGAGACTGTCATGCCAGTTCAGTGGAACCAGGAGCTTGGAGTCTGTACAAGACCTGTCTTCAGTGAGCCTATGCAGGTAGGGCAAATTGTGCCGCAGGATATAGCCATGACAAAGCCCGATTTGGTGTCGATGCCAGCAGCTGTACAAGGGACGGCACCGGATACAAATGTCTTGCCCATGGAGAATAATATGATGGCTACTCCAGAAAATTTGGAAGCCAAGGTGGCAGTGGTCTTCAGTGAGTCTACAAAGGGAGGGCAAGTTGTGGTGCTAGACACAGCCCCTCTAGGAAATACAGAAACCTCGCCGGCAGTGGTCTTCAGTGAAGACCTTGCCATACAGAACTCAACTAGCCTTCAACAGGTGAGACCTTGTAGAATATTAGTGGCAGTTTTGACTTGTTTTGTAAAAGAATAGTTATATTTGATTTTTTATAACCAAACTGGTGTTCCATTCCAAATTATGCAGCTCTTGGTGTACTGTAAATTGATGTCTTCAAACTGAGAATTTAACTTGTGGAGGGGTTATTCACAGGCAATGAACATTTGTAACCTTCTGCAGTGTGCACAGTTTCTTGTCCCCCTGCTTGTTAAATTACTTTTTACCACGTCATTGTCTACTACACTGATTTGCCTAGTACTGTGTGACTAATTTTCCAAAAGTCACACGATTTTTGAACTAGTGCAGGACAAAATATTGCTGAATTCTTGTGGGGACACCAATTTTCTAGGTGACTCTAACTTCGCCGCACTATTAGGACAAATCAATGTAGTCCAGCTCATTTGCCTCTGTGGCCGCTTATGCAGGGAGGTCAAGTTGTGGTGGAGGATACAGCCATGACGAAGTCCAATTTGGGGACAGTGCCAGCTGCTGTACAAGGGACGGCACCAACCCTGATTACGAATGGGGAGCATTATCCGTCAGGAATTTCGGAGACCACAGTCGTTACGACTACTGTCGAGACCGAGGTTACGAAATCAGGGTCCACTGGTAATTGATGCAGGCCAAGAATTCACAAGTCTTTAACCCCTATTGTCTGAGGGTGTGGGACACGACTTAGATGTGATACGGCTTCCTCTTTTTTTCTGAGAGAAGATAATAGTCTTGATGATTAGAAATTTCTGTACGGTCAAACTTCAATGAATCTTTATAGATCTTGAACATCGAATCAATTTATCTTTGGATACTTATCAAGCATGTAGCACCTAGTTTTAGAGTTTGAATTTGCTATGATTGATTAGGGTTTTTTTTTACATTATTTGGTGAGATGCGAGAAAAACCAATGATACTCAGAACATCATTACTTCTCCTGATAGTCCATCACTTCTAATATTGACTCTTAGATTAACGTCAGTACGGATTTTTGCTTTCTAATTTGCGTGCGTTCTTATGAAGATGCTTTTAGGTCAGATGGTGGTGCATCCTTGTGAGCATTTGCAGGACGGGAGGCCTGCAGAACGGTGCAACGCTGGGATTCGGTCATGTCAACAGACTTCATATGAATCGATTCTTAATAATTGACTATGGATGAACCTGGATTTTTTTAATGTAGATTCGATTGTTTCCTGGAATTCTCCATGCGTACCATGGTGGACCTAATTTCTTGCTTTTTAACCCTTTAGGTCCCAAGGCACCAGACCAAGAATATTGAGGGGATCTTTTTAAGATCACTACTGTAGTTTTAGAAGATATATAGGTTGATGTGCACAATTCCCACATTATGAAATGGAAGAGTATGTGATAGACATGTTGTGTGTAGAAAATGGTCATGATCCATCATCTTCAATTGAAAGAGGACTGTAATCACAATGATTGTATAATTAGGTTAGTCTTGTTAGTGGTGTACAAAACATTGTGAAATACAATGTCTCATCATAGTCAAAGGTATGAAAGACTAAACCTTTCCGGAATATTATGCTCTGATCGGCAGAAAGAATATGTATGAGCCCATCTGTCGTCAAGCAACCAATCCGATTCAACATAAATATTGGTTCTATTTAATTGTACATTTGGTAACTTGGAAGTAAGAACATCGATGATTTTCTATGAGGGAGTATGTGAATGCCTCAGTCAATATGTTAATCACAATTATCAAAGCATGGAGGAGTGTTGGATGTGATCTATCGAATTGAATGGTTTAGTGATTGCATAACCTCATCCAAGTACAAACATCTTGGTGGACTCAGCAAGTGCTGTCCAAATTTTTGTTGAAATAAAATCCAGGTGACCGTTTCGACTCCCATATTGTTTGCAGACTTGCAAGCTTCTGGATATTCCATCTAAATTCTTACACATGCCGTGCGTTAGGGAGGGACCCAGCAGCGCTCACTCTGCGCACTGTGTGGTGGAGGGATTATGGGCCTGAATGCTCTCCGGCGAATCGCCCTGCGAGACTTGCTTACACGGACCACTATCCTTTTCTAAATTTCACACCTCCAGGAGACAAAGCTCAAGTGCTTTGGAAATTCTGGAATTGAGGCGTTTCTCATAACTTACAGAAATTACAAGTTCGTCATCCTCACAGGGGAGTTAAATTAAGATTTTATCATCATGGTCATGTAACGGTGTTTAGCACTTAAGAGGTGGTAATGGTTCAATTTGAGATGGTAAACTCCGTTTCATTCCTTCCCTGAAACTTCTGCGGCATCAGAGACACTCCAAGACACATATTCCTCACTTGAAAGAAATCAATCTGGTGGTCAATTTATGCCTTTGGCTCTAAGTTATGTGAAGTCGTATTTCAAAGGAAGGCGAGGCTGGCATTAATGTGTCAATCGGCACCTCTGGAAGCTAGCTTTCCATTTGAAATGAAGTAAGAAAGCATGCATTTAGCACCAATTAACACTGACAACACTTCTTACTCAGTTGAGACTCAAATATTGCATAGGAGCAAGAGTCTCATTTCTCAGATGAGTTTGCATGCATACTGGTTGAACTTCAAAAACTCAATCTGAAAACTCTTGAACTACCAGAGATAAATTGACTTCCTAATGAGGTAACTACACCTAAAATCGCACACTTCCTAAAATCACACAGTGCAGATTCTTGTCTAAAATGTACTCCCACTATTCATAAGATTCTTTGATCATTTTTAGGTACACCTACCTTCAGCACTTTGAAAATTCATACTTTATTCACACGGTGTCCAAAAAATGCATTCTGAGAGAATTTAGAATCCCGTTTTGGACTCGACCCTGAGACCTCTGTAATCGATCTGTGTCCCCCCGTGAAGGTAGCATCCCGCTGCCGAGTCTCAGGGCTAGCATAGCTTCCCGGACCCCAATTTTATTACGGAAGCGGCCAGACACCACAGTAGCCCTTGATTTGAAGGAAGTCTACGACTACCGAGGCATGCAGGACTGCTACCGGGGAAACGATTGCCGGAGCCTGCTACAGTACCGAGGCATGCCTGCTGAGGGTAGAATGTTTTTTGTCGAGGTAGACCTGCTTCTTGCGGAGCCGAGGGAGAGCCAATCCCATGGCAATGCCAGAGCTTGGACTTGAAGGAAGGGTGAGTCCCCCCAAAATTGAACAATTCCCTCACTTGCAAATTCTGAGAGTTTAAGGAGGAAATCGCAACCCAATCCTTATTTCTCTGCTGTAAGCTACAGACTTTAAACCCTGGGAGTCATGCTGTAACCTACAGAATTTGAAACCTACAGACCCTAAAACCTGGGAGCAACATACTCACGCTACTGGGAGTCACGGAGAAACTCCTCTTGCAATTAATATTGAAGTTTTGTTTGAACAGCACGACGATTACATATTGGCTTACATTTAATGATGCCTCTCCAAGCTAGGACGGTGAGTCCACCGTCTCAGCGAAGTTTTGTGCGTTGCTGCACGCATAGCTGCATTCAGTCTACGTGCAGTTGCTTTGCAACCGAAACCTAAAATTTCACAAATTGATCCATCTTCTGTATTACATAGCACTTTCGTAACAGTCAAGCGCCGTGAAGACTCAATTCAGCACATACCCGGCCCTCCAGACTTGCGAAATGAAAAGCAAGTTACATACAAACCAAATCTGAACACAAATCTGTGTACACAGTGATTATCAGAGGGTCAGTTGCAAATTTCTCAATTGTAGCGCGCAAGTGCTCAAGATTCACATTCGATTAACCTAACCATGTCTGCAAGAAACTCAGGGCCGAATGTCCGAACTACAAAATAGACAATTCAAGCTTGATAACCGATCAGCACTCCACGCCAGGTCACAATTCGCAATCCCATCTGGTTGCTACATGCATGAGATGCCCCCATATTCAGATTCACTCTCTATTCACGTACTAAGAACGTACAACTGCATGAAATAAGCGGCCCTGTTCGTTAACAAATGTGCAGTGAAGTTACACAACTGTCAAGCTGCTACGGATTGTCAAGCTTCGAAATCAGGACGCCCGACAAGTTCTCGGAGCCATGATAATCTCATAGGTAGAAAGAGTATATATGAATGAGCCCATCTGATCTCTCTTCAACCTATCGCTCTTGACTTCCAGTAAATTCTATTATGTTAAATTGTACTCTTTAGTGGCTTGGTAGTATGAATATACAAATATCACTGATCATCATATTCTATGAAGAAGCATAATTAGGGGAGTCAATGCCTCAGTACAATGTCCTCAGGAGTAGTAAAAACATTCATCAGTAGTATTCAACAGTAATATGAGAAGAACTCATGAGCACAAAAGCATATTCTCCATTTCTATTTCATGAGCAGAATCATTAGGTCTAAATGATCATCGTAATCGTTAGGTTAAACAGCTGTATTTTTTTCAAGAAATTGGCTTTTTTCCAACTAAACGTCAGGAGGTCAAAGAACCCGACGTCAGCTCTACATCAGGCATCGGTTTTAGGGTTCTGTGCACTTGAATTTCACAATTTCGACACTTTGCAACACGTCGTTTAATTGGATGTGACCATAAGGGTATAAGCCTAGATTTCGTGGAGTATCTCATGTTCACTGACACCACATTCCAAACATAATACTCCAGCTGAAACTGGCATCGTTGAATTGCGAAGCCAAATCAAATTTACAAAAGTGGAGGAAGCTAACTGAAGCAGGTGATGAAACAAGATGCTTGACTCATACTCTTGTTGCTGCATCATTCACAGATGAAGGCTTTAAGTTGCGACAAGGAAAAGAGCCAAACATTCAATCTCTCACTTCAAACAGCTAGTGAATGTACCTAACTCCTCTGCAATTGTCAATTTTGTTAAATTGGCACCATACGGAGTTGGCGGCAAAAAATGTGCCTCAAATGCACACAAAGCTCTAAAAACCAGGACAGGATTGATATAGAATTATGTTTCAGACCACAAATCCTGGAAGTGCCAAAGTTTTGGGAGTATGCAAATTTTACAAAATTGGCCTTTCAGACATTTCGTTAATTCCCATATATGAAGACTAAAGACCAATTTGCCTCATTTGGTTCATGGATGACCAAGATCCAAGCTACTAACAACTACATGATTATACTATCACACACTACAAGGCAATACATATACATTTATGATATCATAGTTCATTACTCCACTCAAATGGCAATATGTCATTTACTTGAGCCAACTGCTCATTTGCTTCAACCTGTTGGTCATTTGCTTGAGCCAACTCGCCATTTGCTTGAGTCAATTGGCCATTTTCTTGAGCCAATTGCAATTGCAACTGTACTCGGATTTGAGCCATTCGGTTTATCTCCTCCCAATGTTGCACTGAAGTCACTTGCGCTCTTGCTCTAAGTCAAAGATCCTTTGTTCCAATCGGATCTTGTGTCTTGTTAGTTTTCTCCTTAGGTCTCTTTCTTTGCAAAGTTGATGAAATAGCCATGTTGCACCATCTACAGTGAAAATTGTATCCTGGCTAGAACCTTCTATATTTGTTTCAGAAGTCACCCGACGCAAGTCTGGAGAAATGAACCATGCAGGATTGGGTGGACGAGATGGGATGACATTGGTTGAAGTAGTTGCCTCGTTTTTGCTCACTGTGTTGTTGGTTGTCTTTGCACTAGCTCCAAATCCATAAAGAGCAAGAATATTCATTTCTTTTGCCAAGGTCATTTTACAAATTGGACAAGGTTTGGGCCCATTTTGAAGCCACATGTAGATGCATGGCCAACAAAAGATGTGACCACATGAGGTTGCAATTGGATTAGTTGGGGGCTTCATGCAAATGGGGCACTCTATGTACATATCTGATTTGTCATCAACATGTATATCAAGTGGTGTGGATAATGGTGTACTACTTCTCTCCATAACTAGAACAATCTCTTGTATTCTTCTAAAGTTCTCTTGTAAATTAAAACAAATATCAAATCTATTCTAATATGAACCACCCAATCACTAAGGTGAGTAAGGTCACCTTCAACTAAGGCTCTTATTTTAAATATATTCACTTTGACAAGTATATTTAAGATATAAATCCAAAAATCAATATTATAAGATAAAAAAAAGATGAGATCCTTTGCATCTTGACTTGAGGTTTATATATGCCCGTACCATACCTAGTTGCTTTGTACTTTTACTTTAGTCCAAAATATACATTATCTTTTATTTTGTCTTAAAAAAGTGAAAGATGCTTTCTTACTAATCGTTATTTGATCTTATCTTTAATATGAATCACTATGGCATACATTTCACATTACAATAACTATAGATTGATATTCTTGTAATTAGGTGACCTCCAATAGTACTTATTGAGTTTTTTTGATGAAATTCTAAAAGTCATATGTAAATATAATGGACTCACTATGAAAAGAACTGATGACAAAGGTAGAGATGAAAAGCAACCCCAATCAATTTGGCAAATATCTAGAGCAAACTAAGTTGGATATGCAAATATAGTCCAATCCTCAATTCACTCAAGCAAAAAGAAACTTTTATTGCACTAGATGAGTTCTTGTTCTAGCTAAGGAAATTAAAGTACTAATCAATTGCACTTAGAAGTTGAATCTGTTTATGCCTCTATGGCTTCAAGGCCCTGCTTTTGTACCTAAGTAGGTTAGACTTAGGTAGTACAACTTTGGTAGTGATTATCAACATGAGTCATTTTGATTTGCCTAACCTTTGGTTTCATTAAAGAGCTGAGTTTCATATGCATTGCACACTCAAGCCTCCGTAGTACCCAAATTTGGTAATTATGGAATCCATTCAAGTAGTCATTTCATTTTTTGTTCATGTTATTTTGTTTAGACAATACTTTCTTCCAAAAATTCAGACTTCTCCTAGAACTACTCCCATTTGGCACAGAATCAACAAGTGTTTCTTGCAATTGCAATGACCCATGAATTTATGATATGAACAAAATCTAACACTTCTTTGCTTCTATTGAACCCCATTTCACCATTTCATTATAAAGTAATTCTCTGATTTATTAGCAGTTGACTTCATTTACAGTTTCAGTGCTCAAAATGGAGTCTTGTTTTTCCATCTACTTTTGACAAAACCATCCTTTTGTCTCTGGAACTGAGTCAAAAACTTTCACGAAGTCCTGCGATGGACATCAGGACTTCCTTCAGGGAGTACCCCAACCCTCTTTCATTCACTGCCGACGATTCAACAAGTAAATTTCACGTGTACCGAAGTTCCTGACGAGGCTTAGTTGAAAGCAATTGAATTCTCGACAGTTGAGTTGGAATTCAGTTGGCCCGGCTATCTAAAGGACCACACTACAAGCAGCACATTTCATTTTCCGCATCGTCCGAGCTTGAGGTCTTTTTTTCAAGTGCCTTTAGTACAGTGAATACTGAATAGTGCTGTGCACGTTTGAGACTGATCGAGGGGAGCGTTGGATTGTAGTACTGGAAATAAAATCATAATCATGGATGAAGCCGGTTTGCTTGTACAAGGGCTCGTGTAAGTTCAATTGATCTATCCCAAGTGCCGGTAGTCGCCTGCAACATGCATGTGCTCCCTCACTCCCCCAACTAATCCAGTGATCACTGCTAGCTTGTGGCCACTCCTTTTGCTGGCAGTGCATCCTGCAAGGCCAAGCCAGGCCATGCCCTGTGCGCTCATCGATATTGAGCAGCGACATCAATGGCAATCCTTTTTTGCGTGACAACGGAGCGTTGATACTATGCTTGCCAACGGCGGGGACCTGGAGCGAAACTATGACGTCCTGGATTGGATTCGGACCAATTCGGCGGTGGCAAATGGGGTGGCGCCAGCTTTAGAGTCCCGGCCTTCGAATGATGAGATGCGCGACGTGGTTGTGTTCGGTGAGGGCAACGATTTGAATTGTGAGCGGAATTACAATTTGTTTCTGACGTCCAAGATTGAGGAGTGGCAGTGGCGAACACGTCGAGCCGCCAAGCAAGCTTTGCTCAAATCGTGGGGATCGCGGAGTCTAGGAAGAAAATCAATGGATCTGTGATACATCAATCATTAATTGTTGAAGCTCATAATTACTCCAGACATTCCACTCAGGATTAGTGAATTGGGAATCAGTTTTGGACTAGGTGAACAATCAAGTGAGCTGCGTCAGAAAATACTATCATGTCACATATGTTGAACATATGTCCTCTTTTGAAATCTGGCGTCCCTACTTCCTAGTTCTCAGATTGGAGCTAACACAGGTCTTCGAAAATAAAATGGTTCAGACAAAAGGACTATAACGTACTCAGCCAAGTTTGTTTTCTTGTAGACAATGTATTAGCTTGTTGCGATTATGAGATCAGTTTTCTGATCAAGCAAGCGTGCAATAAATTTCATTGCTTTGGCTAAAGGTGGCACATGATAAATACTTATCTCTTTTATATGGCATTCTCTAATATTGGATCCCCTTGTCAAGCCCTAGGCCATATCCAGTTCACTCTGAGTACCTAGATCCCACTCTATTGTGTCACCAGAAATTGCAATACAATTGCTATAAAATAAAGAGTTACTGAGTGAAAAGAGGGGACCCCTTCTCAGTTCTCCACCTGCTATCAATGGTGATTAAGGAGCTCATTGTTGTCAATCTTTTGAGACATTTTATTGCTGCATCATCATGAGTTTTGGATGAATCGGTAGCACAGCCTCGGTCACAATATAATCCTTGATTATGAGCATTGATCAATTCATATGTCTTCAGTTGGGATTGATTTTCTGATCTAATTTCTGTTTCTCAAGTAGCATGCGAAAATCGTATTGCGGAAATGGACAATTCCGGACAATTACACATGGGCAACTAATTCTACACCTTCCGATAATTAACAATGAAAGCATAGTTGTTCTTCTTTGGTTAATTCACCAAATTAATAGAATGCCCAGTGTTACATGTGAGATCGCGCATAGACAATTATGTGATTTGGATGACTCCGCTGTGGAAAAAAGCGACCGCCTTTTCAAGTGATGAGGATGTGCTAACTAGTATCATTCCAGTCATCGTAATGGACCTCACCCGAATTCGTTGCTGAGTAAAAGCTAGGACTTCAATTAAATCACCCAGGCAAATGCCTAACCTTACATTCATTTTGGTCGCTGATCAGTGACAATCCCGTTCATTTGATTCCATTTGCAATCATGCAACTGTTGAATGAGATTTCCAAGCAAAATCCGCACTCCAGCTGCAGGAGGAAATCAATTCTATCAGACATCCAATTTTCAACAGATTTTCGCTAAATTGATTGAACTTGAGAGGCACATCGCTAAGAAATTGGCAGCAAGTAAAAGGTGCACCAACGTCCGAGCACAAGATCTGGATCTGGTGTACGCAGAAGCTTGGTATGACCCCATTGCATCCAGTTTTGGGGTAAATTTCATTTATACAGAGTGAAGCCGAGAGGCGCAACAGATTTTCTAAATCTGTTGATTTCCTCCTCATGGGGAATTTGCACGTTGTTTGCACCCCATGCCTCAGTCACCATGTCATTCACAGTTATCAAACATGGAGAGGACTGTTACAGGGTATCGAATTGAACGCTATATCAATTGTGCAATAACCTCTTTCATGTGCAAAAATCCTGTACGACTTACTTAGCTAGTGCTCTACAACTTTTGCTCAAATTTACTCCAGGTGGCTGTTTCGACTCCCATATCGTTTGCAGATCTGCAAACTTGTGGATATTTGATCTGCATTCTTCCAGATGTCCTATGTCCGGGCGGAGTAGCGACCGCCTGTCACCCAAGTGGGGGTAACCAGGATGGTGAGGACCTGAGGCTCTGAGCAGAGTCCAACGGAGGCATGCGGAGGGCCTGTCCACTCCAAACACGGAGTCCGTAGTGCTGTCCTTTCGTAGGGATGGGCGGAGCTGCAGTTGTAGAGGGAGGTACCGCGTGAGGCGGGCAACCGAGCAGCGCTTACTCCCCGCTCTGTGTAGTGGAGGGATCACGGGCCTGAATGCTCTCCGGTGAATCGCCCTGGGAGGCTTGCTTTCACGGACCACTATCCTTTTGTAAATTTCACAAGTGAGATAAATCCAATGTGGATGAATAGAAATTTGTGGAAGTCGTTTTGAAACGAACTGGCATCAATATGTCCAATAAGCCTGTTGAATTGGTAGCTCTGGAAGCTTCCATGTGAAATAGAGTTCTGCTGAATTTGAAGAACACTAATCTTAATCACTTGTTTGTATGATCCATGATAGACAAGAACATGATTAGTATGCGAGACTTCGACAAACATATTGGCACTTTAGAGGAGTAACAACCCTAAATTTATTTCATTGAGGTTAAGTACAAAGCTGTGGCTTTTGAGCTCCCACACTTGCAGTTATTCATTCACCCACTTTGAATTTGATTACAATAAACAAGTAACAGGTCGGATTTGAGCTAATCAGCTGTACGCTTTGATATGCAATGCTTGATCAACAAGTTGGGGGAAGCCTTCACCGCCAAAAACGGAAGTCGCGGCAGATGGCACATTCGATTAGTAAATTTGAGTTCCAACGCTTGAATCTCTGCAATTAAGTTCCAGTACCACAGTAGTATAAATTGAAATGTCAAATCCGAAATATAATCCAAAAAGAAAATCTCCATGCTGGAGGTTACCCCTAAACTTTGTACAGAAATTTTCTAATCAATTGTTTGATCAAGAGGAAAAAATTGTAATTCAATGTGTTGTAAGATAGTTCATGCTAGAAAACCAAAACGAGCCGTCATTTTATTGATTACAAATAAGTTTTCTTTTGAGGAAACCCTATAGCCATCCATGCACAAATTCTTGTAGCTTGCATGTTGGTTCCACAACTACCAATGGTCACAACTAATTGCCATTATAAGACCCCAAATTCAATAGCATCCGTCTTTGAAAATGTATGAAGACAATAAACACTACCAAAGTTCTAAGTCTCTAATACAATAGACATGGACTCCGTTCCAACCTTCATGAATTCAAGGCATTCGTAGCATCCTATGGAAGAGCCATTGTCAGGTTGGGGTTGTGAGGGTCGCACTCCAGTCCGGGATTGGGCAACTCCCAACATGGAGTGGGAACGGCACGTGTTGGATTCAGGTTGTGGGGGTCACAATCCGGTCCGGGGTTGGGCAAGTCCCAACACGGAGTGGGAACGGCGCGTGTTGGGTTTGGGGTTGTGGGGTCGCAATCCGGTCCAGAGTTGGGCAACTCCCAACACGGAGTGGGAACGGCACGTGTTGGATTCGGGTTGTGGGGGTCACAATCCGGTCCGGGGTTGGGCAAGTCCCAACACGGAGTGGGAACGACGCGTGTTGGGTTTGGAGTTGTGGGGTCGCAATCCGGTCCAGAGTTGGGCAAGTCCCAACACGGAGTGGGAACTAGACGTCCATCCGCAAGCTTGACCGTGAGCACAAATACAATAATCGCAAACTCCGCCAAGAGGGTCCTCATCTTCAACATGATGACAATTTGCACCTACATTGCACCAGGTATATTTATTGATTAGTGCAAGTTCGACTCCCCATTCGTTGTATAATTAATCTATGAAGCATGTTGATAACCCAAAAGAAAAAAAAAAATGAAAAGGCTACTTTGGTGTAATTCAAAAGACAATTCTAAAGCACGCTTCCAAGGGACGCCAAAATTCAAAAAGCAAGGAAGTTGAAAACCATGTTTACACATACAAAACAGAACCCAAAAAATATACTGACAAGGCTACAACCCCAAAACCCATTAAAACACTATATGTGGATAAAGTGTAACAAAAAAGATCCACACAAACTAATCACTCAACCTTGGCGTGATGGATTGCAAGACAATTCCAATGTAGGTTGCTAAAAGCAAATAAATAGGGAAAGCAACAACAAGGCTTATCTCTTCTGTTGTGGATTGCAAGAGGGAGGAAGAGTGTGCAATTGCTAAGTATCCGGACAAAGAACAAAATACAAAGCTACTACACAAGGAAGAGCCAAAAGAATGAAATGAAGATGTGAGAGAGTGCGCTCCTATTTAAACCGTCAAATAGACCCCTACCAACGAGACTTAGGTAAATCGATAAAAGGAACTCTACCAATGAGACTTAGGACTACATGGCCAACTGCTTGCTAATTGCTACCCCCATCCGATGAGCATTGGACATGTGTCCGCCACCATTAAACAACGTAGATTGTAGATTGTTGAAAGATTTTCAAGTCACTTTTAAGTATTCCGTGATAAGAAATGATGAAGATTCTTTAAGAGCTTTTCCATTCTATTTAAAATATATCACTAAAAGGAAATCCCAAAGATTGTGAAGCGTTGTGGCAATCCAACCATTGCAAACATTTTCAAACCGGAATCTTTTTGTGGAACTCCACCACACATGGGGGCAAGAGGAAAATTTATTACATATAGCAATTATAAAATTGAAATTTTCATAAAAGAAGTAGATGTAATTTTCAAGATTTAATCAAAAAAGGAGCACTACTTTTATAATTGTATGTAGAGAAATTAGGCATGGCAATGTGTCATAGCAAACAAGCCGGCGCAAGAGATTACCCAAATTACAAAGTTTGCTTGATGTTGGATTTTGAGTACATGGAATGATCTTTGAGTTCAATACGATTTCGAATTCTTGATTGAACCACCAGGAAAAGCTTAGAAATTCAAATTCAAAGCGTTATTCCTTACATTCAGCCAGTTTTTCACTAGAATAAGGTTAAACAACCCCGTCTGGATGAGTTTAAGAATCATTACCGGTACTCTACTCTGATGTTTTTTGGTTTGTTCCTCATTGAAGAATGCAATGGTCACATCAGTTTTATTTAACCTTTTCGGCAAATCAGGGGCCAGAGCAGAAGATTCAGAGCACCAAGATTGAAACCTCAGCTCCACGTAACTTACACCAGTCCGAGCTTGGATTTCACAAATTTGGCAACCTGAAACACGCCGTATAGTAAATCACTTATAGTAATCATATAGTAATCAAATCACGCCCTATCGCCGTATTGTAGTTGTATTGAACAATCCCCAGTGGTGATATTTTCATTTGCGAATACCGTATACCAATCATCCACACTAAGAATCGCATGAGTCCTGAATTTGTTCCGATATGTCATCTCCGGAGGCATCTTTGAACTTAAAATTTGTAATCAAATTTTGGTACCAATTCTGGGTCTACTAGAGGACCTCCAATGTTGCAAGTGGAGTTCTGTTCCCATAGCAGTTTGAATCCTACAAGTGTGCCTCGGGGGTGAGGATCGAAAGCCACTCGGATGGTAATTAGGCAAACAATTTGCTATCGCATCACAGAGAGAAACAAACGGGAAAGTACAATGAAAGTCCATTATAAAGATATACACTTCTCAAAGCAAAGTAATTAACACATAAGATGTCATGCACCCACTGTAGAAGTACTGCGCAATCCTATGAAGTATAATTGCTAATGGTGCAAAGCTGGAACCTATTTTCACAAATATATTCTCAGCACCCAGTTGTACAATAAAACCAGGATTCATTTTGAATACTGTACATCCGGTTTCATTCACTCTCTGTTGGGTCTGATCACTAAATTCACAACTATTGAATTAATACTCCAAGTTTATCAGAGACTAGTAAGAGTTCAGACTATAGTTTCATTATCAGATTTAAAATCCTTGATCCACACCCTCGTAATTGCTCCCTCAAAAAAATGAAGAGATCGAGTCCATCACATGGCAAACCTTAGTTCATGCATCCTCAGACCAAGGGCACTAATAGCTTTCTGAATCTAATAGGCCGGGGAACTAGGTTAAATTAATGTCACACTAACATTAATTGACACCATGAAAACTACACTAACATCAACTAAAAATTAACTCAACGTGGGGACGAAACGAACCTAATGACTCTTAACATTACTCCATGTCACTTCAAAAGATTTAATGAAGAGATTTACAAACTAATCACCATGAAGATTGCCCCAAACAAACATGATTGAATTTGCTGTTGAGCATGTACAAGATCCGCAACAGGTAGTCCCATTGCAAGCACTTGGGCATATGAGCAAGTACATTTGGGACAAAAAATCATATATGAATGAACATTCTATCAAAATATTTAATAAACAAGAAGTAATTAAGAATGACCCACCTGGAAGAGAGAGACGAAGGAATTTGGCAGGGGCAGAATGCGGAGGAAGTCTAGAGTAATTGAAGGAAGACCGTCGTCTCAACTTTCGGCGAGGTGAATCCTCATCCAAGCTGCTATTGGTTCCAGCCTCTGAAGTCGAGGTATGATCTTGACTTTGAGTGAAGATAGAGTCTCTGTCAGAGTGCTCATGCTCTGCTTCTGCCCGCCTCAACCAAGCTGCCAATAACGCAATTACATTACTACAAAATTCTCAAATCTGAAGATGTTCAGCCAGTGCGAAAAAGGAGATTACCGCTTAAAACAATTGCACCAGTGTAAACGCAAGTGATACTATCCACAAGCTCGTACGACTCCAATTTCATATCATCTTTTCAATACTTTTAAAGTCGAAGAGAGAACCAACTTCATTAATTGCGCTGGCTGTTTAAGTAGAGAACATCCAACATTATTTTCAGGAAATTTTCTTTATCCTGTTAACTTGAGAACTAGAAAGCATACATAATGTTGCTATCTGAGATATACATTTTTGGTTCAGATTCCACCTGATTGTCGGTTACTAAAGCGCGAGGAAGAACACACTTACCAGAAGTTTGGCTATCGATGTAGTTCTGCGTTACGAGTTTCGAAACTCTTGCATCATCATCCGCTTCCCTCACTGCCAGACCATACCAGTCATGAGTCTACAAAAGCAAAGGTTTGATTCAAATATATGTGCTTCTACAAATTTCCAGAACTATGTGCGGGATGTATTGGTTGATGATGATGAGAGCGGATTACTTACAACGATTGTAATAGCTGGTTCTTCCAAATCATCCCATGCCTTCCACTAAAATATTCGACATCGCTGTGTCTCGCATAGATGCAAAATCAAGATTCTCTGTGTCCAGAAGTACTCCGACCAGCTGACAAAACAACGTGAGGAACCTCGCAAGGACAACTAGAAGAGTATGAAGGAGACTATTTTCAACACAAACCGAAACAGAGAATGCAAGCGAGATGCCTCAATTCAAACAAACTTCGCAGAGAGAGATAGTGCGAACAGACATTATGCTAGAACGGTTCCAGAATGCTACCAACGCACGCTACTGGGAGTCATGGAGAAACTCCTCTTGCAATTAAGATTGAAGTTTTGTTTGAGTAGCACGACGATTACATACTGGCTTACATTTAATGATGCCTCTATAGGCTAGGACGGTGAGTCCACCGTCTCAGCGAAGTTTTGTGCGTTGCGGCACGCATAGTTGCATATAGTCTACGTGCAGTTGCTTTGCAACCAAAACCTAAAATTTCACAAATTGATCCATTTTCTGTCTTACACAGCACTTTCGTAACAGTCAAGCGCTGTGAAGACTCAATTCAGCACATACCCGGCCCTCCAGACTTGCGAAATGAAAAGCAAGTTACATACAAACCAAATCTGAACACAAATCTGTGTACACAGTGATTATCAGAGGGTCAGTTGCAAATTTTTCAATTGTAGCGCGCAAGTGCTCAAGATTCACATGCGATTACCCTAACCATGTCTGGAAGAAACTCAGGGCCTAATGTCCGAACTACAAAATAGACAATCCAAGCTTGATCACCGGTCAGCACTCCACCCCAGGTCACAATTTCACAATTCCATCTGGTTGCTACATGCATGAGATGCCCCCATATTCAGATTCACTCTGTATTCACGTACTAAGAACGTACAACTGCATGAAATGTTTTTGTGCTCTGTAAATAAGCGGCCTTGTTCGTTAACAAATGTGCAATGAAGTTACACAACTGTCAAGCTGCTACGGATTGTCAAGCTTCGAAATCAGGACGCCCGACAAGTTCTCGGAGCCATGATATTCTCATAGGTAGAAAGAGTATATATGAATGAGCCCATCTGATCTCTCTTCAACCTATCGCTCTTGACTTCCAGTAAATTCTATTATGTTAAATTGTACTCTTAGTGGCTTGGTAGTATGAATATATAAATATCACTGATCATGATATTCTATGAAGAAGCATAATTAGGGGAGTCAATGCCTCAGTACAATGTCCTCAGGAGTAGTGTAAACATTCATCAGTAGTATTCAACAGTAATGTGAGAAGAACTAATGAGCAGAAAAGCATATTCTCCATTTCTATTTCATGAGCAGAATCATTAGTTCTAATGATCATCGTAATCGTTAGGCTAAACAGCTGTATTTCAAGAAATAGGCTTTTTTCCAATTAAACATCAGT
Organism: Neckera pumila; assembly: GCA_963969595.1. NCBI lineage: Eukaryota > Viridiplantae > Streptophyta > Bryopsida > Hypnales > Neckeraceae > Neckera > Neckera pumila. The sequence goes on from OZ018409.1 coordinate 11,047,296, forward strand.
AGGTCAAGAACCTTAGCTCTACATCAGGCATCGGTTTTAGGGTTCCGACACTTTGCAACACGCCGTTTTATTGGACGTGACCATAAGGGTATAAGCAATGATTCCGTGGAGTATCTCATGTTCACTGAAACCACATTACAACATTACTTTCCAGCAGAAACTGGCATCGTTGAATTGCGAAGCCAAATCGAATTTACCAAAGTGGAGGAAGCTAACTGAAGCAGGTGATGAAACAAGATGCTCGACTCATACTCTTGTTCTTGCATCATTCACAGATGAAGGCTTTAAGTTGCCACTAGGAAAAGAGATGAACATTGAATCTCTCACTTGAAACATCTAGTGACTGTAACCTTACTCCTATGCATTGTCAATTTTGTTAAATTTGGCATCACTGGAGCCGGCAGCAAAAATTGTGCCTCAAATTCATGTACACAAAGCTCTAAAAACCAGGACAGGATTGATATAGTATTATGTTTCAGACCACAAATCTTGAAAGTGTGAAAGTTTTGGGAATATGCAATTTTAACAAAATTGGCTTTTCAGACATTTAGTTAATTCCCATATATGTAGACCAAAGACCACTTTGCCTCATTTGCTTCATGGAGGATCAAGATCCAAGCTACTAACAACTATATGATTATACAATCACACGCTACAAGGCAATACATATACATTTATGATATCATAGTCCATCACTTCACCCAAAAAGCAATAAGTCATTTGCTCAAGCCAACTACTCATTTGCTTGAGTCAACGGACCATTTGCTCGAGCCAATTGCAATTGCAAATGTACTAAGTTTTGAGACATTTGGTTTATCTCCTCCCAATGTTGCACTAAAGTCACTTGTACTTCTTGCTCCAAGTCAAAGATCCTTTGTTCCAATTGGAATCTGTGTCTTGTTAGATTTCTCCTTAGGTCTCTCTCTTTGTGAAGGTGATGAAATAGATTAGTTGCAAAATCCATAGTGGAATTTGTATTCCGGCTAGAACCTTCTATATTTGTTTCAGATGTCACCTGATGCAAGTCTAGAGAAATGAACCATGCAGGATTTGGTGGACGAGATGGGATGACATTGGTTGAAGTAGTCGCTTCATTTTTGCTCACTGCATTGTTGGTTGTCTTTGCACTAGTTCCAAATCCATAAAGAGCAAGGATATTCATCTCTTTTGCCAAGGTCATTTTACAAACTGGACAAGGTTTGGGCCCATTTTGAAGCCACACATAGATGCATGGCCAACAAAAGATGTGACCACATGAGGTTGCAATTGGATCAGTTGGGGGATTCATGCAAATGTGGCACTCTATATACATATCTGATTTGTCTTCAATATGTATGTTAAGTGGTGTGGATAATGGTGTACCACTTTCCTCCATAACTGGAACAATCTCTATCCTAATATCCTTCTAGAGTTCTCTTGTAAATTAAAACAAATATCAAATCTATTCTAGCATGAACCACCCAACCATAAGGTCACCTTCAACTAAGGCCCTTTTTCTAAATATATTCACTTTGACAAATATATTTGAGACATAAATCCAAAAATCAATATTATAAGATATGAAAAGATGTAATTTTTTGCATCTTGACTTGAAGTTTTATATATACATATGCCCCTTGATTACCTTATACGTTTACTTTAATCCCAAAAATACACTATCTTTTACTTTGTCTTAAAAAAGTGAAAGATGCTTTCTTACAAATCTCTATCTTATTTTATCTTTAGCATGAATCACTCTGGTAGATATTCCATGTTACGTTAACTATATCAATTGATATATTCTTGCAATTAGGTGACCTCTAATAATACTTATTTGAGTTCTTTTGCTTGAATTCTAGAAATTGAAGTAATAGTTAATACTTTGGTCAACACTTTTTTAGAAGTAGTATGTAAATATAATGGATGCACTATAGAAAGAAGTGATGAAAGAGGTACAGATGAAAAACAACACCAATCAATTTGGCAAATATCTAAAGCAAGATAAGTTGGATATACAATTACACTTTTCTATAAATAGTATGTAAATATAATGGACTCACTATGGAAAGAAGTGATGACAAAAGTACAGATGAAAAGCAACTCCAATCAATTTGGCAAATATGTAGAGCAAGATAAGTTGGATAAGCAAATACAAATATAATGCTTTCCAATCCTCAATCCACTCAAGAGAAAAGAAGCTTTCATTGCACTTAATGAATGGTTGTTCTAAATAAAGAAATTATAGTACTAATCAATTGTACTTAGAAGTGGAATCTATTTATGGCTTCAAGGCCCTGTTTTTGTATTTAAGTCGGTTAGACTTAGGTAGTGCAACCTCAATAGTGAGAATCAACATGAGTCATTTTGATTTGCCTGATGTTTGGGCTTACTACTCCAAAAGAGGGGTTTCATATGCATTGCAGCATTTGGTAATTATGGAATCCATTCGAGTAGTCATTTCATTTTTTGTACATGATATTTTGTTCAGACAATATTTTCTTCCAAAAATTCACCATTATATTGAGCCCCATTTCACCGTTTCATTATACAGTAATTCTCTGATCTTCATTTACAGTTTTAGTGCTCAAAATGGAGTCTTCTTTTCCATCTACTTTTGACAAAACCATCCTTTTGTCTCTGGAACTCTGAGTAAAAAACTTTCACGAAGTCCTGCAATATACATCAGCACTTTCTCCATGGAGTCTTTCATTCACTGCCGACGATTCAACAAGTAAATTTCACGTGTACCGAAGTTTCCTGACGAATGGCAAATTTCGTTAAAATGGTGGCATTCCATTACAATGGGACGTTATTCAGTTCAGGACGGCTGTTCTGAAATCTACATTCGTAGTACATTCTAAAAATCTACGATTGTTCTAGATATCTAACATCTATAAAAATCCTAGATTTTTAGAACGGTCGGTCTGAAATCTATATACTTCCTAGATGTTTGAAATCTACAATAATATTAGATGTCTGGAATCTATATCTGTCCTAGATATTCAGAACGGGCGGTCTGAAAAAATGGCACGGGAAATATGGCACAGGGAAAATATGGCACTGGGAATACCGCCATTTTAACGAAATTTGCCATACGAGGCGTAGTGGAAAGCAAATGGGTTCTCGACAGTTGAGTTTGAATTCTGTTGGCCCGGATATACTAAGGACCACACTACAAGCAGCACATTTCATTTTCCACATCGCCCGAGCTTGAGGTCATTCTTTCAAGTGCCATTAGTACAGTGAATACTGAATAGTGCTACTTTTGAGACTGATCGAGGGGAGCATTGGATTGAAGTACTGGAAGCATTGGATCATAATCATGGATGAAGGCGGTTTGCTTTCTACAAGGGCTCGTGTAAGCTCAATCGATCTATCCCAAGTGTCGGTAGTCGCCTGCAACATGCATGTGCTCCCTCACTCCCCCAACTAATCCAGTGATCACTGCTTGTGGCCACTCCTTTTCCTGGCAATGCAAGACCAAGCCAGGCCATGCCCTGTGTGCTCAACCATATTGAGCAACGACATCACTGCCATTCCTTATTTGCGTGACAACGGAGCGCTGATACTATGCTTGCCAACGAGCGGGGACCTGGAGAGAAACTATGACGTCCTGGATTGGATTCGGACGAACTCGGTGGTGGCAAATGGGGTAGTGCCAGCTTTCGAGTCCCGGCCTTCGAGTGGTGAGATGCGCGACGTGGTTGTGTTCGGTGAGGGCAACGATTTGAATTGTGAGCGAAATTACAATTTGTTTCTGGCGTCCAAGATTGAGGAGGTGCAGACTTGGCGAACACGTCGAGCCGCGAAGCAAGCTTTGCTCAAATCGTGGGGTAGGAAGAAAATCAATGGATCTTTGATATATCAATCCTTGATTGATGAAGCTCAGAATTAGTTCAGACACACCAATCTGAAAATACTATCATGTCACATATGTTGAACATATGTCCTCTTTTGAAATCTGGTGTTCCTAGTTCCTACTTCCTAGTTCTCAGATTGGAGCTCACACGGTCTCTGGAAAAGAAAATGGTCCAGACGAATGGACTATGATGTACTCACAGTCTCACGTTTGTTTTCTTGTAGTCTATAAGTTAGCTTGTTGCGATCAGTTTTCTGACCGTGCAAGCGTGCAATAAATTTCATTGCTTTGGCTAAAGGTGGCAGATGCCATATACCCTTTCCTCTTTAATATGAAATTCTCTAATATTAGATCCCCTTGTCAAGCCGTAGGCCATATCCAGTTCAAAACTCACTCAGTACTCCTAGATCCCACTCTATTGTGTCACCAGTAATCGCAACACAAGTGTTATAAAATAAAAAGTTGCTGAGTGAAAAGAGGGACCCCTTCTCAGTTCTCCACTTGCTATCAATGGTGATTAAGGAGCTCATTGTAGTCAATCTTGTGAGACATTTTCATGCTGCATCATCATAAATTTTCGATGAATTGGCATCACAGCTCTCGGTCACTATATAATCCTTGATTATGAGCATTGACGAATTCAAATGTCTTCAGTTGGGATTGGTTTTCAGATCTAATTTCTGTTTCTCAAGTAGCATGCGAAAAATCGTTTTCCGGACAACTACACATTGTCAACTAATTCTACACCTTCCGATAATATACACTAAAGACATAGTTGCTTTTCTTAGATTAATTCACCCAAATTAATATGATGCACAACGTTACATGTGAGATCGCGCATAGACAATTATATGATTTGGATGACTCCGCTGTGGAAAAAGCGACCGCCTGTCGAGTGATGAGGATGTGCTAACTAGTATCATTCCGGACCATGGCCAGTCATCGTAATGGACCTCACCCGAACTCGTTGCTGAGTACAGATTAGGATTTCAATTAGATCACTCAGGCACTTGCATAACCTTACATTCATTTAGGTCACTCATGAGTTGCAGTGACAAACCCATTCATTTGATTTCATTTGCACCCATGCAGCTGCTGAATGAGATTTCCAAGCGAAATCCGCACTCCAGTTGCCAGAGGAAATCAATACTATCATCCAATTTTCAACAGATTTTCGCACAATTGCTTGCACTTGAGAGGCATATCGCTAAGGAATTGGCAGGCAGAAAAAATGCACCAATGTACGCCCGAGCACAAGATTTGGATCTGGTGTACGCAGAAGCTTGATATGACCGTTACATTACATCCAGTTTTGAAGTAAAATTCTTTTAAACAGAGTGAAGTCGAGAGGCGCAACAAGCTTTCTTAAGTCTGTTGATTTCCTCCTCCAGTGGAATTTGCGCGCTGTATGCACCCCGCAATTGGTTTCCATTTTGGGGATACATGTCATTGATTTATCCTGAGCTTTGCATTGAATTGCTGAGAGGAAATTTATCCTTGGTGTGAATTATGGAGTTTAGTGATGAAAATTGATCTCTTCAAATGATGGACAGGTGCAGATGATTAGAATGCCAATTTCGTTAAATTGTTGGAATTCCAAAACTTAGGGACTTTGCCACCTTTTCAGGGCGTTCTGCCTGAAACGTAAATCAATATCAGTCCTCGTTTATAGACCTTCGTGTAGAGTAGTGTCACAGAATCACGCGAAAAGAACACTGAGTTGGAGTAATGCTTGAACTCAGCACAGGCTGATTGCATTAGAATTTTCATGTAGTGGCAAGGAAGTTTGGCTATATTAAAAGGCCTATCGTAGATCTTGATTTAATTCCGTGAAGAGGCATGATTACGGGAGTCAATGCCTGAGTCACTTTGTCAATCACAGTTATCAAACACGGAGAGGACTGTTGTTGGGGATCGAATTGAACGGTATATCAATTGTGCAATTACCTCTTTCATTTGCAATAATCCTGTACGACTTACTCAGCAAGTGCTGCCCAACTTTTGCTGAACTATACTCCAGGTGACCGTTTCGACTCCCATATTGTTTGGAGACCTGAAAACTTGCGGATATTTGATCAGCATTCTTCCGGATGTCCTTCATCCGGGTGGTGCAGCGGCCGCCTGTCACCCAAGTGGGGGTAACCAGGATAGTGAGGACCTGAGGCTCTGAGCAGAGTCCATCGGAGGCATGCGGAGGGCCTGTCCACTCCAAACACGGAGTCCGTAGTATTGTCCTTTCGTAGGGTTGGGCGGAGCTGCAGTTGTAGAGGGAGGTACCGCGTGAGGCGGGCAACCGAGCAGCGCTTACTCCCCGCTCTGTGTAGTGGAGGGATCACGGGCCTGAATGCTCTCCGGTGAATCGCCCTGCGAGGCTTGCTTTCACGGACCACTATCCTTTTGTAAATTTCACACTTGAGATAAATCTAATGTAGATGAATAGAAATTTGTGGAAGTCAATTGACATCAGTATGTCCAATAAGCTTGTTGAATTCGCAAAACATTAATCATAATCACTTGTTTGTATGATGGACAAGAGCATGATTAGTATGCATACTGAACATGTAAGCCAGACTCTGACAAACATATTGGCACATTAGAGGAGTAATAACCACAAGTTTATTTCCTCAAGGTTAAGTACAAAGTTGTGGCTTTTGAGCTCCCACTACTTGCAGTTATTCATTCACCCACTTTGTAACAATAAAAAAGTACAGGTCAGATTTGAGCTAATCAGCTGTAAGCTTTGAATCTTTGATACACAATGCTTGATCAACAAATTGGGTGAAGCTTTAACCAACAAGATGGGAAAAACAGTAGTCGCAGCAGATGGCACATTCGGCCAGTAAGCTTGAGTTCCAACGCTTGAACATCTGCAATTGAAGTTCTAGTACCACAGTAGTATAGATTGAAATATCAAATCCGAAATATAATCCAAAAAGAAAATCTCCATGCTGGAGGTTACCCCTAAACTTTGTACCGCTTACTGAGTTTTTCTAACTCAGTATTTGGGACCTTCTGTGGTGAACCTATTTTGGGGACCATGTGTGGTGAGCTTTTGGGAGGACCTTGCGATGAGAATCATATGAATTCCCTGGAGACGAACCCAACACTGAGTTAGAAAAATTAGGCCGGCCCATTGCGACTCTCAGCTTCGCTCTGTATATGTACCGTAAGCGATTCCAATCCAAAACTGGATGTGACGCGGTCATACCAAGCTACGGAGTACTCTGTACGCCATTAATATCCAGATCTTCTGATATGCATCGATGTGTTTGTCCAATCATGGATTCTTTTTCCTGATACATTGTGGAATTATCTTTGAACTCAATACTATTTCGAATTCCTGACTGAGCCACCAAGAAAAGCTTGACAATCGGAATTCAAAGCGTTATTCATTAGATTCACCCCATTTTTTCACTAGAATAAGATCAACACCCCCCTCTGGATGAGTTTAAGTATCATTACCGGTACTCTACTCTGTGATATTTTTTAGTTTGCTCCTCATTTGAGAAAGCAATGGTCACATCAGTTTGTTTAGCCTTTACTGCAAATCAGAGACCAGCAGAGCAGAGGATTCAGAGCACCAAGATTGAGACAATTTGTGACTTTCAAGTGACCAGTGCCTCGATAAAAGTGCTGCGGTAATCTTTTGAAATTTGACCACTAAAACTCCTACACGACTGCCGGGTTAGCTTGGATGTGTTAACAAGCATGGCATCTCCAAAATTTTGAAATTTGCATCGAAAGAGAAGATTTTAGGCGTGATGTTTCGAGATTATCCATACTGGCAAACTTCAATCTGAAAGAATAAGTCCCATCACCATAACAATATCCATCTTGCCCTGAAAATTGGAAAGGACGCAAGGGAAGTCCAATGCATTTTTTTGTACAGGCATCAAGCATTTTCCTAGTTTTTTGTTATTTTACAACTTGAATTACATATTTATAATAATTTCACACAGACAAGTCTTAATTGTGATCACAATGGCATCTAATGAAATCTGTGGCTAAGGACCATTGATGGCAAGCATTTTTATTTGATTTTGATTTTGAACAACTCATTCCACTGCAAAGAAACAAATTGACCATTAAACCGAGGGCAAGGAGAAAACATTTTTTTAATAACTTCAACATCAATATAGAGTTTTGACGTGAATTGATCAAGAGCACATGGAATGGATACATTGAAATATTTGTTGAAATGGCAAAAGTTCAATACTTTGGCACTTTTCCGCACATGGAGCTCCAGACTCAAGGACATTGTAAAATCATAGACACTTATAATCAACACACCACATGAGTTGCAGGAGGTACCAAATCTCTGTTTGAATCAGTGTCAATGAAGGCCACGGAAACGCCAGATTGCCAGTTAACGTTTTCCATCAAACCAAGAGTTTACCAACTGTTTCGTCATGAATTGAAGCTTACATGTGGTGCTCAACTGAGAGAAACTTCACATAGAGATTCAAAAGATATGTCTGGTAGATTTGCACGATGATAAGTTTGCATTTTCTCCACATAGTTTTTGATTCTAGAAACAGGGATGGAACATTTCAAAAGAAAAACATGTGGTCGTAGTCTAGGATTCTATATAACTTTCTGTATGCTTAGCGAGTGATGTCTCGGACTTCACAGGACAAGATAACTTAAGTGCACGTAATATTTCAGGGCCTCAACCATCATCTCCACAGACAGCCTCTGTCGGGAGCAGTAGCTTATGGCTGACCATATTTTCACGTTCTAATGATATATCAAGCTTCCCCCAACTAAGGCTTACATGACTGAGGCTAATCTGCTGATCAGTTTGAACTGCAAATCATGACACATTCTGCTCAAATAATTTCTGAACAGCTACATCAGTTGCAGGCTCTCAGCAACAAATTAATGTGAGAAAATTGCCTCCCCTCGAAGCTTTCCTCTCTCTTTTGAATCGTGTAGAAACCTCCCTGTCTTCCGATGAAACTCTGGGATCGGATACCAACGAAGCATACTCCCACCTTATCATATTCCCTTCAAGGCAAGGCAGCATTGTCCTGGCAAGTGGACAGTGGTAGACCAGGCCTCAGCTTGAAATCAAACCTCTGTGAAATCGGGTGTGAAATGTGAGGAAATTATTGAAAAAGTGAATTAAAAATTGAACGGGATTTAGTGTCTACAATGAATGTTCAGAAACATTGGCATCAGATGAGATCATTGATTTCTTAGTTGCAAGCTAGACACTCAAAGCAGACATGACACCAGGCTTGAATTGAATTCCAAAGGTCCAGAATGGTTGTCCTTGGCATGGTTGTTCCAAATGGTGTTTTATTTGCAACCAATAAAGCCGAGTGAGACAGGCAGGGGTGGGGGTTTAGAGCATTGTGGGTGTAGGAAGGAATGGAAAGGAAAGGAAAGTAGAAGCTTAACTTAGTTTAAGCTCGAAGGACACATATCATAGCTGAACCGCTGCAATGTGCAAACGCTCTCCCTCTCTTTGGAGGAGGAGGCTTTCCTGTTCCCAAAATATATACCACACTTACATACATATAACTAGAAGAACAACCATTGCAATAGACCCTTTGCATTAGAAACATTGTATTTGTGCAAGAGCAGGCAAGAGACAAGCGAAACGTGTGCATGATGAATCACAGGAATGCTTATTGCACTTTAGGTTTTCATTGTGAATGTTGGATGAAATAATTGGATGATACCTTTTTGAGATAAAAATGTGACAGATTTTGTGACAAGAGTCATGACAAGGGGGTCGTGACATTGCATACTTAATATAATAGATGCATCCCTCATATAGGCCATTCTCAACTCAAAATAGCAAACACAAAACTTCAATCTATAAAATTATAATCCATTTGCAGAGACAAGGATTATCAGAGTATCTACCTTCTACCTTTCCAGCCTCAGTGAATATGGTCATATTCAAAGCATGAATAGTAAACTCAAGTATTCCATCCCAAAATGATCTTCCTACTGGTCTTATTTTTTTGCCCCAAAATGATCTTCAAAGTTGCACTTTGTGACTCTATAATTGGTCAAATTTTTTTTTTTTTTTTGACACTCAGATTTGGTTTTTGATTGCTATTAGGGACCAACAAAACAACTCCAAGTAGTAAATCCCCCTCCATCAATTCAATCATCAATCAAAAGACAAATGAAATGACTAAAGGGATCAATCAATATTGTTCATTCTTATTTTTTGCATCTCTTTGAATATTGCTCGATTGAAGGAGATGAAGCTCTGGGAGGCGAAACAAAGGGCCACATATAGTCTTGGGTATATACTAAATGCCCACAAAATGACGACCTCACACTCAACAATGAATAGAGCAGTAGTGCTCCTTAAAAATGCCCAAAAAAATTTACTTTTCAATATTCCCAGACTACACTTTGAGAAGGGCTCCAAAACTCAAAGTTTCTAAGAATGTTAAGAGTGCACCAAACTCTATTTTATAGCACAAAATTGGTTCTTGAAATGTTATTTTTAGCCTTAATACAGAACATTTTGTCCAACAGAAATATCATTTGGGGACGGAGGTAGTACAAAACTTGTCAAAATCGTCATATTCATGTGCACAGAGCTCTAAAAACTAGGATGGGTATAGATTTGAAGTTCTATATGGACAGATGGAAGTATACTAATTTCTTGGTAATTATTTATTTTAATGAATATGGCAATATCAACCATGCATATCATCTACATGGGCTATTATCACAATTGTATTGTGGACAAAGAAATTTCTTACCTAGGAAGCAAAAAATAGAGAAAAGGATGCATTTATTGAGATCAGGGGCTTCTTTGCAATTTTTCTATAACTTTGAAGATGATAGTCAATTCCATTGTTGAATTGAGCTGAATACAAGGAGACATTTAGGCAAGAGGTTAAGGTAGGAGGTTTTTAAATTGCTCGGGTTCTAAAATTGCCCACCTCCTCAATGTTCACTACTTGTACATGTTGCTTTTTGCAATGTACAAGCAGTGAACATTTGAGGAGGTGGGCGATTTTAGAGCCCTATGAAACGTCAAAAATTTGAACTTCAAAAATTTGTAACTAATTCCATAAAGCTCCAAAAGATATAAAACGACTCAGTGGGTTGGATGCCAATTTCATTTGTCTTTGAAGGAAATTTATTGAAATTTTGAGGGAATATTTCAAGAAGTTTCACCTCCTCGAAATTTAGTTTCAATTCTTAAGTGAGCCCTTTATGGACTTCCTACCTTAGTGCTTCAAAAGGCCCAACAACCATTGACATGATTACTATGCCAATTTACAAACATGCTTTGGGATATATTGTCATTTAAAAAAAGTCATATCAAATATTCTTGAAAATTATTGGTTACATTTCTTGAAATCAAGTGAAATTGAAGTCACATAATGTCCAAAATTAAATTGGTTAAATTTGGTTAAGTATCACATGCACCATCAAGTATCAAAGACATTTTTGTATAATGATATGCAAGGTTTACTTCTTTGCTATGTCATAAGAAGGTGGCGTAGAGAGTTTTTTCTTATAGAGATGTTCATTATTCTTCATGAATCTTCAAAGGATATGGAATATTTGGGATCTTGATTGCTCAAAGAAAAATACAGTAATTGTGTTTACAATGAAACTTCAGACCTTATATAAGTATAGTAAATCAACTCTTTTCCAAATTATGATTAATAAGGAAAATGTGGAATATCAAGTTAGCTTTTACTTGAAAAGATTTTATTGTGATATGGAGTCTCTAATAGAAAGTTATAGACAAGTGCAGTGACAACATATGACAATGTTCTTCTCTAGCTTCCTCTGAACTTTGTCCATAACTTTCTACTAATAAAAGACTCCAAATCACAAATGAATTTTTGCAAGTGAAAGTTATTTGTATCTCCTACATTTTACTATTGATTAAATTTTGGAAAACTTTTGTTATTTAATGCTTAAATGAGGTCTAGAGTTCAACTCTAAAAACAATTAGTGCATTTGACTTGACTGTAAGTGGTTGAGATCTTTTATGCCCTAATTTACATATCCCATATAGATTGTTTAACCTCCAATCTCTCCACTTTTATAATGAACTTGCCTTCTTTCCTCCAATAAATTATGGAGTAGTAATTAGCTTGTGAAGATATGTGAGATACACATAGACAAAAGGACTTGTCAATTTCTATATTAATTGATTTAAGAAAATTTAGAAAATTTAGAAAATCGTAAATTAGATTGTTAAATTAGATGTCAAATCCATTGTTTTACTTTTATTTTCTAAAACCAATATGAGTTAAACTTGCTAGATGCCAGGCTAGCTACCTATGATATTAGGATGATTTGGAAGTGAAGAAATGAGAAAGTATTGTAGTGTGCCAACTACTAAATCACTTGAACTTAACAAGATGTATTATACAATACCCGAAAATTCCTTCATAGTTATCCAAAACTTTCAATACACCCGTAGACAAAAAATCTTCTAATCTAGCTCCCAATTGTAGTCAACACTCCATCAAAAAATAAGAAAAGGTGTAACCTGACCACAAAAGGTGTGGAGGAAATAGTAGTCTTGTGGATTTTTTTGTGGTGCCTAGATGGGTGAAAAATATAAAATTACGCTTACTTTCTTTGGGATACCGTATAGTTAGTCCAATAATCTTATATAGTTTCTTCAAAGTCAAATTTCAACATAAAGTTCAAAAACTTTGGAAAACTCTAGCATGCTAAAAAATGGACAAATTTTGAAACTACAAATTGCATTGGAATTGTAGTAAAGAGTACTTGAATATCATAACAAATATATATGTTTAAAATTTAGAACCATATAACAATTTGGATCTTTCCTATACACCATCTACCATCTACTACAACCATCTTTTGCCAAAATTACAACTTGCATTTGATTAGGCATATTCAAATGGAGCTTTTGCAATAGTTATAGAAATACTTGATTTTATACTATTTAAATTGTTTGTATCATTTGTTGTTGTACAATAGGGTCAAGTTAACTAATGAATTTTTCTTCTCAAGCATGTAGATTCAGCAAAGAAACCATGAAGTTCAAGATGCTCTGAAATGTTAAAAAATAAACGGATTTTGAAACCACAAATTGCCTTGGAATCACAATGAAGTGCACTTCAAATTCATAACAAGTGCAAAATGAATAATTCAAAATCTTACAACAATTTGGATTCTCTTATACACTATATACCATTTCATAGAGAACCTTTGGAAGATAGTCAAAGATTTGTTGCAATGAGGTGAAGAACAAGCAAGAAATGGTACAAGCAATTCAAGTGGTATGCAACCAAGTATCTCTAAAGCAATTATGAAGGCTCATTTCTAATATGTACCATAAAATATAAGTTGTTACTTTAGCAAATGGTAGCAACGCTAGATGGTAGATAGCGTATACAAAACATCAAACTCTTTGTATGATTTTCAAATACATATATGTACATTTGTAGTAATGATGAATTAGACTTCATCATCACGCAATTCAAAATTCAAAATTTTGTTCATTTATTAGCATACATAAGGACCTCTTGAAGTTCTCCTAATCTCAGCAAAAGCTACTAGGATCCAAAAATTCGTAAGATTATTGGACCCAATTATATATGATTCAGTTGTACTAGTGACTCCAACCAACCTCTGAACTCATGACTTGGTGACCTTGCACCACTAAACTTTACATTTATTATCCATACCCATCCAACAACCTTAATCTTGGTTACTTTTATTTGGTTACTGGTACTAAAGTGTCTATTCTCAGAAGAGGGGAGTAGTTTTGCATCAATAGCCCTTGATCTGGTGGACATTGGCTCGTTGTCATTACGAACAGACACTTTATTCACGCCAGCCTTCTTTGAAGCCCAGAGTTTCATAAGGTAATATGCTCTAAAAGTAATTGTCTTCTTCAAACTGCTCCTATATTTAGCTACTGAATGGATATGAGGTGGTCCTTAAATGAAACACTTTAGCCATTTAGTGAATCGAGGAAAGTCTATTATTTATTGCAAGAGCCAATCATTCTCCTTGGTTTCCTCACCTCTCTTTACAATTTGTAGGTGGACGGATTTTGAGAGCTATGTGCCTATGATACAAATCTTTGAAAATTCATAAGTAACTCAATAATGCATGGAAAAATACAAAAGCACCCGTTGTGTTACATTCCGCCTCTATTTTTCTTTCTCTGAAAAATGAGCTAAAAATCTTTCCATTTACGGAAACCCATGAAATAAAGGTGGATCAGACCTTAAATGGTTGTTTTTAGAGCAAAATACCTTTATAGTCAAAAGCTATCGATGTAGCCCATAATGTTCTATCCTACCATCACTGGGGGCTTTTTCGAGTTTCCCTATCTCACCTTCCCCTATGAGAACGACAATCTTGTGACTTTACCCTGTATCAGAATCCTTTGACACAGGGTAAAGTCACAAGATTGTCGTTCTCATAGGGGAAAGTGAGACAGGAAACTTGAAAAAAAAAAAACCTATGCATCGTGCACAGGAGTAAACTGAGCATAATCAGTATGTATAAGGTAGAAGCACCAATTGTCAACCACGCCCAGTAACCAACCTGTAGGGGTGCAGCACTTATTTCTAAGCAAGACTGGAACAGATATCCAACCAAAGCTTGGAATATGTTTTCTTTGGTCCTTTTTAGGGTTGGGACTCATAAGATTATGACACATGTCCCAAACTAGTGAGCAAGAAAGTAGGAAGCAGTGAGCACGAATATAGTTCTTCTTGAATGATAGGAATGAGAAGACTCTAGACATTGGCTACTAGTGAAATGCACTTTTTGGCTCCCAAAATTCACAGTAATTTCAATTTGGGGAATATAATTCTGAAAAAATTTGCAATCCCCATATCTCCTGTCTTCCTACATGGGAAAAATTTCCCCCACCTCTTCCTGCGTACAATCTGCTCCCAAATTGCTTCAATGATCGACTACTGGTGCTTCTACCTTCCACTAGTTCCAGAATTCCATTTCATAGTCCATTCTGGGAGTGTGTGATAGCAAATGATTTGCGGTGTACTCCGAGGAGAAAGCTCCCTCCCTCTTGTCTTCTTCAGACCTACCAAGCGTACGCCTTCCTATCGAATCTCTGTTGGTACCAATTTGCAGTAGCATCTCAGGTTCACAAATGAGTTCATCAGTACCCAAGCTCATGCAAAACAAAAGCTTCAATCCTCCTACTGTACTGTACAATAGGCTCAATATTTAAAGAGAAGTGTGATGGATGTAAGTTAAGGCTCGAGAACTGTTGCAGCGGCGACTGTTTTGGGAGATCACCACCTGGCTCCAGGAAAAGAGGAATAGTACGAAACTCCTCCTCCGAGGGACGGAGGTCCACCACAAAACATGCTTTAGCTTACAAGTACAATTTTCATTCTCCAATGCTGAATCTTGTCAAGTCAAAATGTCCTCTCTGACTGACTCCTGTCCACAGTAGAATGAACTGTTCCTTTTAGGAGTGTTGGAGCGGCTTAAATTTGGAGGTCAGAATATGGTGTTTGTTGCAGAAAAAACTGACTCCAATTTTTTAATTAGTTTGGGAACTTCTGATGTTTGGATTAAAAACATGAAGTTGCTAACGCAACTGTTCAGTTGCCCATGAAGAAGATGCTGGTGGTGAGGTAGTGAGTCATTGTGTCGATTTTGGGGGTCAACCTACAGACAATGCTTTGGAATTTCATAACTTATTTCTAGGGTGTCTAAATAATGCATGATGCTCTGTGCATTGGAATCTTTTTGCACTTCCCAATAAGATCCAAGAAACATAATTTATGTTTAATAATAGTAACTATGTTCAGCTGCTATTAGTGTCAATTGTAGGAGCACCGGTGTATGTGACCAAATAGTATCGACTCAATTCAAATTATATCATTGAATTAATATCACCAAATCTTCAAATCTTCGGCAAGTTTGTGTAAAGAATTGTTAGTAGCCTAACTGCAGCAATCCACGTTGGATTCTCTTAGCTAAATTCAAGAAATAGGGAGGGAGAGGGTTTCACAATTGTGACTCCTGTAATGTAATGTAATAATTTTTTAATGCGGTGGTATTTGCATTATAGAAAATTTCAGGCCTCCAAAGGTCTGCTCCAGATTGACAAACCAAGCTATTTTCAAGCTTGGTCTATCAATTTGGAAAAGTGCCGTAGTGAGTAGTCAGATAAGCTGACTACTTGCTGAAACAATCAGATTTCCCGATTTTATTTATTTATTTATTTTTAAATAAATTTTTTAACTCTTAAAACTCGATTCCTGCCACTGCTATTTCAGCTGAGCGGGAATAGGGAGGTGGTGATATTAAATACAACTCAATTCAATTTGCATCATTGAATGTGAATGTCAAACCGCATTGTCTTTTAACTATAGAAAGACCTTGTAGACACTAAGTGTATAGTAGATGATAGAGAATCCTTCTCAATATCTAGGACATAAGTGCAGATGTTTCATCCTAGGAATCTTGTGTGAAAAGGGAAGGTGTGTAGAATAGTTTGACCTCAAACAAGTGCTCTTGGAGGGTTTTTAAACAAGGGTGATTGCATGAAAGACTAGTACTGAAACATTGTCACAAACGCAGTGCCGAAGCTTCATTTTGCAATAACTTTAGAAGCATGACTCATATGAACTTGAAATTTTTAGTGGAGACTCTTCTTATGAGTTTGATCATATCTCATATTTTTCAGAAATTTTTAAAAATCATTATATATTTAAAAATTGTTTAAACTAATTTGTCACGTTTTGAGTTTTAGGGTTTTTACTACGTAAGGAGTCTCCAAATTTAATGATTGGATCTGAAATTTCTATGGTCTATTCCCATAGTAAGAACTCATTTTTCTACCAAGGGGAATTATAAAATATTTTATTTTATATCCTCTACGTCCATGCAAAGAGGGCTCCTTTGCGCATGCAATTTTGAACATTGAAGATGGTTTTAGGATCATTTTTTTGGTGAAATCTCTTTACCATGAAGTCTTCTCAAATGGAGTTTTTCAAATTTTTTTAAAATTACTTTTCCTATTTTTTACAAATTAAAATGTTAAAGTATGTATTTTCTTGCGATTCTGCACTTTTCTAGTTCTCCTATTTAGAGAATTTTTTTTGCTTTTCCTTCATAGGGTATCTACTTCTTATAGGTGTATACATTTTTCATGTTTCTTATCTTTTTTTTTAAATGTTTTTCTAGTACTCCCGAAAAAATGGCTGAAAATGGCCAAAGTGGAACAAAAACGGAAGGTCATTCTTGCAACGACCCACAAATGATTAACACAATACAAAAAAAAGATGACTTTCACGGTGACAAGCCCGTCTTTTAAAGGTTAAGAAAGCTTTAGGGTGCTCCACACTATTAAGGTTTAATAAAGGGTAAAGCGATATCCAATGGTGATGGATGGAAAGGTATTGATTCAAATCTACAAGTCTCTAATTCCCCTAATATGACTACTTGGGAGACACGCAAATACTCTAAATGTGGAACATATAAATTACTTGTAGTGGCAATGTGGCAAGTGTGTATAATATTCCAAAATATCATTGAAGAAAGAGTTTGGTTTAAAAGATTGAATGTAAATTCTAACCTCCTTTTAATGACACGTACCTTTTAATATGACAAATTCTATATTGTCACAAGATCCTTGGGAATAGATGTCCCTAGTCAAAAACTAAACTCAATATTAAGACTAGATCACATTCACTAATGTGACCTCAGTAGACAAACAAATGTAACAATATAGAAGAGCAAACAAGTTGTACACCAATAGATGTGTTGCCTTCAGAGTTTGTCTTTTCAAAGCACCACTACTACAATATTTTTCTCTTGGAATTTCAAAATAAGTGACCCCCTAATGCAAGTATTCAGAATTGAAACTTGCAAGCACTTTTTTTTATAGCTCTTGTCTTTTTGGGCTCATGTCAAAGACTCAAAGGACTTTGAATTTTTTAAACTTCATTTCAATTGCCTTTTTAATGTGACAATTGTATGCTAATTCTACAATATGATACCTCCCAATATGACCACTAGGACAGGAATAAAGGTAGTAACCATAAAGTGGAGGTCAAAGTATACTAAGATGGACTTTACCACCTAGACGTAGTTATCTAGTATTTGTTTGTAGAAACAATCATGACTTGATTAGAAAAGGAATTCTTGTTAAATTCCAATCTCTCCTTGCAAATGGATTAAACTTCATTTTTAGATTATTGCATTAGGCTACTATGTATTTGTTTAACTCCTAAAGCCTTCCATGGACCAAAATTTTTTATTTGATTTGTGCTTAAGTACTTTGTAACTTCAGATTTGTAATCTACTTTTTGATAATTTTAACCCTTAGACAACATTTGATGGCCTAACGGACAATCCAAGGGGAATTTTTTTTAATCTTGAAGCAGGGCATGGGTCTTGCTCTTTATTCAAGGTTTGCGTGATCAAGGTTTATAAAATTGATCAATGAATAGTACATTGACTTTGCAGTCTAAAAGTAGTGCTTGGCACACTTTATTCACTATTGAAGTAAATATAGTAGATTGAAACAATCCAAAAAAAATATAAAGCTATTTTTTGTCAAAGATTCACTTGAAACCTAGCTCCAGGGGCTCGATTTATCATTTAATGGTTAAATATAGCTCTTAGACATCAATTTGATAAGTGCTCTATGATTTATATGGTATTTTGTTTTGATGGAGAATAAAATTGGATAGTCCAAATAGCTTTAGACTACTTTTGCCTCTTTTTTAAAACAAAAATAGGTTGAGTTTTGTAGGTACTCATATATGTGAAAAGTTGCAAAGGATGAAAGTATTCTTGAAATAGCTGTTGATTTTGTTACATTTAGGTGTAAAGATTTAAAAAGAATACCATAATTGTTCAGTTCTTCTTGTTCTATAGTAATTCAAATAAAATGTTTATACCATTTTTTGACATTGTGTTTAAATTGACATAAATTAAACAAAAGTAATTTTCAACATTACAAATGACCTTCAAATTGACAACTTTTAGGAGGTATAAAGAAAAAGAATACTGATACGGTAATTGTCAATATCATTAAAACAATTTGAGGCACCAAAATTTGTGACATTCATCTATACAATGTTCTAAAAACCGGGATTGATATAGATTTATTTTTTAGGCAGTGCACCTTGGAAAGTGCCGAAGTCATGGAATTCTGCCAATTAAGTAATTAACAATATTGAATTTTTTAAGATTGTGCGTGTAACATATTACCAATGAAACATCCTTTTCCTTTGGTATTTTATATGTCTTTGAATGCAACAATGTAAAATATTTTAAGATTGCTATATAAATCCTTCATTATAAATTTCAACTGCAGTGGATGACTGATGCAAAGTTGTGAATAAAAACGGAAGTTGGGTGCTCACCGAATGTTGCAAAATGGTACAAGTAGTTCTTGCAACTGATCCAAAACAAGGAAATGAGGCTCAACAAACAAGGGTGATGAGCTAGTTAAGTACAGTCACAGCATACAGAGTCACATTCGCCTCATATCATGCCAATGCTCGAAAAGAAATACGCACACATTGAACAGAAGGGACATTAGTAGGCGCGCAAGCTAAACAAAAGATTCTGAATGAAAACTTCTAGAAAGCACACCTTTATTTTCGTGCGCTATATCAACCTGTTCCAAATGCTGAATGTTAATGATAAGACTGTTGAGGCTCATGAATATTCGAGTATGACGGTGCCCTCTGAAGATCTAGTCACTTTGAACTGTTTGAAAGACAGTGCTAAGTTAAGTCGAGCAAAAATTAACAAAAGCAAAAAGAATATTGATACAATGAACAGCAAGATTTGCCCTGGAAGATTTGGGATCCATGTTGGAAACACCAAGCAAATGCCTCTATCGCATTTGAATATGATTCTTTACATAATCTGTCAGACCTGTCTACCAATTACAACGTCAAGGGTCGTCAGTAAGTCTAGCAGCAACCTGGTCACAGGAGACGCGGGCGTTGCTCTTTGAGCCTGGAGTCGCCCTCGGTGGGGACTTCTGCCTGGTTCAAAATGCAGTAGAACTTGAGAAATGTTGATCATAAAACAAATCAATCCACGAAGTGAATTTACAACAATTGCCATCATATATACATTATCAAGAGTTGCGATCAATGAAAACAACCGCAACCTCAGCAGCTAAATGAAAATCACGTGTTATGCATGGATTTATCTGAGGTTTTACCAAGCACACTTAACAATTGAGCCATCTCAGGGAACTCTTTGGAGACCATTGTTCAATTGACTCAAAAATCAAACAGGAACATAAATGTGCGCTACATTCTTCATGTGCAGACAACGGTGAACTGAATATCTGACCAGACAAACATCAGCTCGCTAAGAGCATTTCATGAGTCGAAAGACGAAAGGATCAGTCTGAACCTGAGAGTCGTCAGAAGGCCCCTTACGTCAACAGCCCTGGCCTGCCATGAACAGGATGTCTTTGACAGTATGCTTCACAGTTGCACCGACATCTTCAGCGAATTCGTCTGCAAACATATTTCATCAAATTAAACAAGTTGAATACAAGCGACTCATGAATCATGGAAACGAATGAGGCATGATAAAATCAGACAAGACTCCGGGTTCATACTGCGCAAGCCCAAAACAGACCCGCTTGATCAGAATTGTTACATTACAGGTCTTCAGAACTGTCATCTCAAGACATCTACAGACGATAAATGGAGTGATTGCTTTGAAATTAAGTTCATACAGAATCGAACGCACTAAGAGACAATGATCTTTTGCCCGGTGGTCATTTGCACGCTCCTCCAAGCAACAACTGTGATTTCATTCAACAGCAAACGATGGACACGCCATTCAGAAGTGTAGAGATATTGAAACAGTGTACTCTTCATATTAATTGAATTGGGACTTATGAACTACACAACATGCTTGAAAGGGAGCAGAACTTCTGTCCTGACAATGACCTGTTGGTAGAAACATAGAACGCACGATCGAATAAGGTCCGAGTGCAGAAGTTTCTACATCTTTGAGCTATTTTCCATAACTGTTCGCCTTCTAAACCAATGCTATAGTTACCACATGCTAAACCAATGCTATAATTACCACAAGTGGCAATACATCCAAGTGAAACTTCTTGCATAACAGTTAGACAGACTGTGGCGATACTCAGATCGGTCCCATGGGAACGTACCACAGTTTCAAAAGAGCATTACAGCAAGGCTCTCGAATCAATACGCTAAGTATACTACCAAAATTCGACATCTGAGTGTGGCCGGTCTTCAAAGCATCAAAAACTTCCGGGACCGATCGTATTCGAGTTTCTGCCTCGTACATATTTGAGAATATATCCCAGAGAGAATGCCAGAGAGATTGCCGACTCGTTGCAAAACACGGCAGGCACTCTGATCCAACAATCGGAGGCCTGCTGCATCCAGGAGCATTCCTAGCAAACATAAGCAATGACCAATGCCTCGATGTTAAGGAGTACATAGCACAACAAAGCTGTGAGATTAACATAAACGCACTCGAGTCAAGAATACCAGTGTCATTAACTCAAGCAAGCACTGACCGACTGTCAGTAGATCAAATAGTTAATAGCCGGTGCCTAGACAGTACGTGCACCTAACTGCAACAGATCTCACAAAGAAATAACCTCATCACATTGAGAGATTGATGTACTTAGCACTACTTCACCTCGACATTGAATCATTCTAAGGGGATAACAACATTCAAGATTTTGCAAGCTGCAATAGCAGAAGGTTTGGACAAGTCTTCAGATGCAGATCTGGAAGGAGACTCTGGATCTCATCTTCAAATGGACAAATATCATCTGGTGAGGAAATCTCCATCTGAAGACCGGGTAGGACTCCAATGAGAAAATGGTAACGCGGCCAAACTGCAAAAAAATTTAAATACTTAGTCATAATACATCTGGCACCTCAAGTTACAGCTTGCGAAACTTTCAACTCCCTCATTACCTGGAGACGCTACACCATTTTCCAGGACGATTCATTAATCACTTCAGCTGTCAAAATTAGTGACACCTGTCTAGCCATCGACACGTACTATCGAATGAGCAGATCCAGCGACTGAAATACTTTCGATACAACAAGGTCTGCATGAGATGTGATCGAGGTGCTTACTAGGTAGGGGAGAATTGCGGCTGAAGGTGCTGGCACGGAATCCACGTATGCTCGAAACATTCGCAGGCGCGGTCTTCGAAAGAGATTTCATTCTTGTAATCAACGCTGGAAATTCTCCTGACGTTCCAACTTACAAAACACAACACATTTGCTTTCAGTCAACTACTAAGGAGTTGGTCAGTCGGATGGTGAACAGTAGGAACCTGATAATATACCTTTAGGCTGCACTTCTCCCTTGCTGCCGGGAAAACACTCAAGTTGTGTGGTGTGAGAATGTTGACGTAAATGCTTCGATTCATAGTTTTTTCGATCCTCCGCAAACACCTTCGTGATCATTGACCAACGCCGCACTGACAGCGTCGTGGCACTTGGAAGCTACTGAGACTGAAGAACTAAGTCGTAATCCGACGAAAATGAGTCCTCCGTTCAGCTCAGGCTGCTCAGCCTCCACGTGCTTCCTGAACATACGAATATAGTAAACAAAGGGAGAAGTGAGCTTCAAATGATGCGTTAGCGGCTTGCTTCCCAGCCTTCCCTACCTGCGGGACTAAGCTTGATAATTCTTAGAAACTGAGATCTTATCTGACGCAGAACCGTCCATCCAACTTCCATCTCACTATGACTAGAAACGCGGTTTCTCAGAACATAGGGCGAATATGTCCATCGTTTTAGATCTCCCAACCAGCAAACGACGTATTTCATCGGAGCTTTCCTCGAGTTTCGTAGAAGACTTTCGTGTCTTACCTTTCAGCATTTGAAGCCAATCTAGCCCACATATCAGGCAACCTGCTTAGCTCCTGCTGAGAACACAAATCAACTGGTTTGAGTCAAGAAATGCACAACGGGAGGTGGCAAACATCTAGGCGACGAGGAGGTAACCTCACTGTAAGTGCTTAATGTAGAGTGACTAGTCCATACACTCACGAAGACAAGCAAAGATGTGAATTATTCTGCAAACGACGTCTTTCAGGCCGGACGAAGCTTATGTGGTTGGATTGTGCGAACCGGATTACCATCAGCTGCTCTTCGACCTCTTCTGTTCTGCACGGTGATCGATAGACAACCAGCACTTCATTCCTGTTCAGTCAAACAGGTAAGATGATTTGGCTTGGACATTAAGTTCTGTGTGCACAACTTTCTTTCAAGACATGAGTAGATTTCTTATGAGCATGATCTCCATTCAAAACATGCTGATCAAACCATTCGTGTAACTGATTCTCCAAGCAATTGGATCACCGAGCAGCCAAAAGCTGTTTCTCAAATTGCACCGTGCCACCATTGCACAGCGGCACACAATCGGCAAAGCTCGAGAGCTTGCCTAGAACCATTTCGGTAATCAAAAAGTTGTGAGACCTTAAGTTGTGCAATTATTGCAATGACGTCGGCAGCAGTGAGGCAGGCCATCACGGTGTCCATCATCGAAGGCTTCTGCTGCAGCCACGCGCACACGGCAACCGTGCTACCGGCGCTAGCTGTTGATTCAAGTTAGTCGTCGAATTGACACTTACCCGAAGGACTTCTGGCGGATTTTCATCATACATGATCTTCCATTTCCGAATGACTCTGACATCCTCCCACACCTCTCTCTCGCGCGCGCTCCCCTTCTCTTATCACAAAAGAAACGAAACAACGACAAGGGAGACGGCGTGACAGGAAGAGGGTGAGCACACATGGACAAGTACTATTCCTTCCTGTACATGCTCAGCTGTGCTCACTCTCTTCTGTCACTCCCACTCCCCCTGCCACACATGAGAGCGCCTCAGCGTCTCGGACACATACACACACAAACACGGATGCCCCGTTAGTCGACAAGGCTGCAACCCCAGTCCCGCGCAACCTCGTGCGTCAGAAACGCTGCCTCACTTACATCCCTTCCCGGCCTTACAGCATCTCCACCTTGGCTAATAAGCTTCGTCCATCCGCTATGTGCAGCAGCTTCCACTCGCGCCAGACCAGACCAGGCCAGGCCAGGCCAGGCCAGGCTAGGCCAGGCGAGGCCAGGGTCTTGTACCGCCGGGAGCAGGGACAACATACAGCAATTTCGCAGGCTGCCTCAGGTGATGTGCACGATGCGAAGAAAGGACGGAAGCTGAGGCCGGAGCAGCAACTGGCCGGAACTGGAGGCCTGATGATGATGATGAGAAGCGCCTGCCTCCGCCTGGCCTGCCTGCCTGCGCTGCTGCGCGCGCTGCTCTTCTACTTCTTCTTCTTCTTCGCCCGGCCCGCCACGACAGTCACAGTCGTCTCCATCAGTCGTACTCATACTGCTGATTACTCGTCGTTGGCGCCCTTTAAAGATGGCACGGCCCATACCATGGCGCTCCACTTTAAACAGGCGCGGCGCCTTCAGCTTCCCGTTTCAGCCCCCAGGGCCCCCGTGTGCTCCCCATTTGTCACGCGCCCTGTACTCGCGCAGTAATTCTCCGTAGGGCCACCCGCCAGCGAGACGACGGAAGGGACTGACACCATCCAAGGGTTAAGTTTACCTTTTAGACTGGCTTTTGCTAGCTAACTGGGAGCTCGGCCGGGCCCTGTTCCGGCTATTTCTGTTCGGTTTCATGTTGGGAGAGCCGGTTCGCATGTCCTACCTAATAACGTGGGGACGGCTCCTCTCCTGGAAGTGACCCATTTTCTGATCTCACCGTTTGACTAATGGTATGGGTCAAATTACTTAAGTCAAGCTACCTATAGATGCACATGATAGCGAAGCATCATGTGCTCTGTTTAGTATTATTTCAATTTTATTCTACGGATTTTCAAAGGTGAAACCCTATAGAAACAAAAGGGAACACTTAGCTACTTCTTAATCCTAAAAGGAAACTGCAAACACTAAGTGCCCAATGGATGACAAAGAATCTTTCCATGGTAAGACACAAGTGCAAATTTTCATCTTTGGAATCTGTGTGAAAAAAAAAGGTTTTGCACAGTAGTTTGACATCCATTGAGTAGTGTTGAATTTCTCCAAGCAAACAATTCACTTGGTACCAAAAAGGCTCATTTCCACGATGACTAGTCTGTCTAGAGTTAACGTCTAATCCCTAAGGTTCGAATGTCATTTTTTTGTCAAAATACATTAGAATCCACCATTTTCAATACAAACAACATAAATTTTAGACGTTTTCTTCTTTTGCATATTCAATTATAGGATCTTGCATTAGACTAGTATGAAAATATGTAGAAGGAATTTCTCGAGAAATTTCAGAAACTTTGACCACATGGATCACAATATAAAAGCGTTTAAAGTGAAGACAACATGATTTTGTACTCCAGTACATATGGCAAGATTATAAGACTTTGAATCGTCTTAACTTAAAATTTTTGCACTATAGATTTCAAATTAAGCATGAGATTGTTCTAGAAAGCAAACTAAATTATGAGCAAAAAATTATGAAAATTATGAAAAAATATGAAAATGGAGTTCATAGAGGTGTTCAATACATTCTTTTCTCATGAATTTACTAAGATTGCTTGCAAAATAAGAAAGCTTCATAACTTTCACATCACTTATCCAAATGGTGAATCAAATTGTTTTACATAGACAAAAATATCATCTATAAGAAATAAATTTTTTTAAATTACAAATGCTTTTTTGGTGTGGTCCACTTTTTCTTGCTTGGGGCTTATTGTGGCATAATTTTTGTTCCTATGCACCAATTGAAATAAAAGTTATATTCTCAAAAAGCTAATAAATTCTATTATCTTGAAAAAAAAACTCAAAAAAAGATTCAAAAAATTGAGATCATATATACTTGCCCAAACCTTCGAGAGTCCCTCGAGGATGTTTTGAGACTTTAGGACATTCTTAAAGCATAAGATGCCAAGCTTCAACTTTCATTGAGTACTTAAATTGGAAACTTGATTACTAATGAAGGATTTGATTTAATGTCATGTGCAATTGGTTGCAGAATTATCTAATGAGTTTACGTATGAGAACAAAATATAGAATTCTAGGATGTAAATAAGAAAGTAACATATCGAAGGATAGAAGGCCTCATTTTTGGAGCAAACACTAGTAGAAAACATATCTCACTAGATCAAACTTTTAAGACATGCACTTGTTGTGACTTGTTGAGAAGCAAATGGAACCCCCAAAAAATGAAATAAAAAAATTAATTTATTTTTTTGTAGATTGTGTTTTGCCTTCACATGTGGAAAGCTTTTTATTCATTCAATATAGATTAGTGATGTGAAAGTTACGGAGCTTGTTGTTTTGTACGCAATCCGTAATCATATAAACACTAGAAAAAAATTGCATTCCTCTTTATAAGCTCTCAACAAGCCTTCAACAAAATCTAGCTGATGTTTTTTGTTAGAAACACACTAGAAGAAAACTAGACAAAAACTGTGTCAATTTCAGCAAAACCAACTTGATGTGTTTGTTGTGCCCAATGCAAAATATGCGTTGAAAGAAGTTGAAAAACGCAAATTTTGCGTTGGACACAACAAACTTGTCAAATTGGTTTTGTTGAAATCAACGCAGTTTTCTTCTAGTGTGTTTCTAACAAAAAACATCAGCTAGATTTTGTTGAGAGCTTATGGAGAGCAACACAATTTTCTTTTAGTGAAACTTGTTGAGAAAATCATGTATTGAATTCATCTTTTTAACTCAAATTTCACAATTTTCTAAAGAAAAAGTTCCATAAGGTGTACAGTATAACCTCTCTTATTGCATACTTTCTTAGTGCATATATGGGTCATTGCATGAATGACCTTCCGTTTTTGTTCCATTTTGGTTAGTACTCCCAGTACTATGAGCTTTTGTATACAAATTTTTAAAAATAAAATAAAATATGGATAATTCATATGACACTAAAAATAGCATATCACCAAAATTTCAGATCTAAAAAGAATCTAGGTCAAAAGTTATTCACAAAAAAGATGAACTGAAATTTTCAAGAAAATACATACTTTGATGTTTTAATTTGTAGAAAATAGGGAAAATCATTTTTTTTTAAATTAAAAAACTCCATTTAGGAAGACTTCATGATAATAAATTTCACCAAAAAAATAATGTTGAAACCATCTTTAATGCTCATAATTGCGAGCGCAAGGGAGCCCTCTTTGCATGGACATAGAGGATATAAATAAAATAATTTTTAATGCCCCTTGGTAGAAACATGACTTCCTACTATGGGAATAGACCATAGAAATTTCAGCTCCATATCATTAAATTTGGGGACTCTTTACGTAGTAAAAATCCCTAAAATTCAAACATGACATATCAATTTATATGATTTTTATATATAAAATGATTTTTGAATTTTTTTGAATAATATTAGATATGATTAAATTCATAAGAAGAATCTCCAATAGAAATTTCAAGTTCATGCAAGTCATGATTCAAAACTTCTTGCAAAAAGAAGCTTCGACACTGCTTTTGTGACAATGTTTCAGTACCGGTCTTTCTTGCAATCACCCATATGTAGTAAGAGAGTTTGTACTATAAAGCATTTATTTTTGAAGAGTAGTTGGAGGTCCCGTAGGTAGAGGCCACATTAGCTTGTGGTCATTACTGCACCTCTCCAAATGCATAAACCTCTCTTAGTGCATAGTCCTAGCACTATGCACTAAGAAAGGTTCTACTATAGTATGTTTGCTAGAATAGTCTCACTATTGGGATTAATGCGTTTCAATTGCATTTTTGAGCTATTAACTATTTAGCTTTTCCTTCAATATTATACTATTTCTACATAATTAACAAATTTTTAAAGAATGAAAATCAAATGTGTGTTTTTGAAAAAAAAACATTCTTAGACTATTGACTCAACTCTTCAAATTATTTATTTTTTAATTTCAATGTTAGTAGTGCAAAGATTTTAAGCTAAGAATGATTTAAAATACTAAATTATTAACCATTTATTTAAGGAATTTAAAAATGCCAATTTCAATGCTTGTAATGTTGTAATAAACAATGTACACCTAATGGCTTTATTTTTTTTCAAAAATATTGAAAATTGAATTAAACAAAGGACTTCAAAGTTTAGTTTAGAATAGAGATTTCAGAACTACCCATAAACTACCCTAAATTAAGAATCCTCATAACTTTTGACTGATTCATCAAAGTGGAATGATTCAAAGCTTCCCACATATATATAAATCTAAAGAACTAATTTCAAATTTTTATTTTTCAAAAAAGCGATTTTTAAAGAAGTTTTTAGACTGCCCAAGATGCTCACCAAATGTTGAAAATCACAAATCATGCAATAACTTTTTAACCGTATAGTCAAAAATTATGAAAGTTGTTGGGCCTTAAAGCTACTCCTCGGGAAAATGTTGTGTCAAAGAAAAAAAAGAAAAACTCCATTCGTAGTGAGCTGCCCAAAATCGCTATGTTGCTAAAAAAACGCAATTTGATCCTTTAGGGATTAAATGGCCCTTTCAAGGCCTTAAATTTTCTATAATAGGATAGTGATAGTGTGTACAAAAATGTACCGGTGTTCCATCCATCCAACCACTATCCATCCAAGTATTCCATCCATTTGTCTATCCTTCCTTCCTACCCTCTACATATTCCATCCCCCTTCCTACCCCCCAGGTATTCCATCACCATCCCAATACAGTACTTTACAGTAGAGTTGAGGTGATAGGGTTTGAATTCCTACTGTAGTAACTTTTTTTACGGCGTATGGGGATGTGGTTCACGACATTCCCCACTGCTTGTTTCCGTCTTTCGTTCGCCACGGCTGTAGGGTCCTTGACTTGATAGCTCTTACATTCCCCCTGGCCCCTGGTACTGTATTACTGTACGACTGCCCCTGCCCCTGGCTGGAAGCTCAGTTAGATCCTGCTTTTTGTCTTTCCTGAAGCTCTGTAGATCCTCTGGAATTAAAACACAATACATTTTTCTAAGAGACAACAAGAACTGACATGGCAGACTACTGCCCAGCCAGCCCTGCCTGCCCTGCCTGTGGAGTTATTATTAATTACAGGTCCTGGTGCAAATATTTGGGGAATTTAACCCACATGGACGGATTTTAGTCATTGATTAGATTTTTCTTTTCCAAAAACCTGGATTTTGTCCATTTTTTCATTTCGTAGGATTTCTTTTCCATCCACTGACAGAAAGCTCCGTTCATTTGCTTAAAACAAAAATTGATAAAAAAAAAAGAACCCATTGACATCAGTGTCTGGGTTCCTGTATTTTTCATTTGGGTTTTGCAGGCTCCTGAACTGAGTTGGTGGTCTCCTCCAGGATCCTTTTGGCATGGCATAGCTGCTTGTGTAGATCTGATGTCTGAAAAACATACAAACAAGATGAGCTTACAACTGATGTCTGAAAAACACACAAACAAGATGAGCTTGTACTTTAGATTCGGAGTTAGTGGGAAATTGGTAGTAGGGACGGCCAACTCCCGAAATGAGGGGCTAGTTCATAGGATGGAGTGCAAGGAAGTGTAAAATGTACGCATAGAAAAGCAATCATCTTCGAATCTAATAAGAGACTTGGATTCCTTTCTAATTGGAACTACAAGAGCAAAGACCCCGGGCTTTTGTCTCTCTTCAAGTGGAGCTACAAGCTAGGAGAGGCTCAATCCTTTTTTCAAAATGCGGCTCTAAGTCTACAAAGAGGTTTAGTGCCTTTTGAAGTGCAGCCACTAGGCTTCAAGAAGCTTTGTCCTTCTTCAAAGTGCGGCCATAATACTACAAAAGAGGCTTGATCATATTTTTGGAAAATGCGGCCATAAAACTACAAAGAGGCTTTGTCTCTCTTGAAGTGTAGCTACAAGCTAGGAGAAGCTCTTTTCTTCTTCAATATACGGTCATGACATTAGCTACAAGAGGCTCAATGTCTTTGGAAGTGTAGCCACAAAGCAATAAGAAGGTTTATCCGTATGGAAGTACGGCTTCAAAGCTATAAGTGACTATACCTTTTGAAGTGTGGCTACAAAGCTTTAAGAGGCTCTATACGTTCTGAAGTTCAACTACAAAAGTGTAAGAGGCTTGATAGTTTATTTCATACCTGATAAAACTATGTATTATACATGAAGTTTCTTTCACATTAGGGACTAGGACAAATTTTGAATAGCAACAAATAATTTACTTGAGGATCTATTTGAATTTTTTATTTCACTATAGATGTAGTTTTGTGTTCATGCAATGTTTTTTCCCATTTGTTCCAAAGCCATCCAATCAACCTTAAATGCAAAAAGTTTTATAAAAAATAATGGTATTAAACAAAAATTAAATATTCTTGAAGAAACCACCTATATTAGGCAATGACTCAATTAAATTATAATGCAAGTTATCCAAATTTGGATAATTTTTCATTCCAATGTATATCAATTGTATTATAACTAATACAACAATGTCACCTAATAAGACAAGCATCAAATAAAATTAGTAACAACATTAGGTCAATCAACAAATTTTACCTTTGTATCATTTGATTTCTTGTTCTTACATTTTCTTAACTATTTCATATATATTAGAATGGCCATTAATCCCTAATGAAGCCTTCATGCAAATTGTAAAGAATGAATGAACTACTCAAGTGACAAATTTCTCATCTAATGTTATTTATTGAAATAAAACTCTTCTATAATTTTGCATATAGTTTTACATTTGTAATAGGCCACACAATAGTGCAATTTATTTAAATATAATTACGTGCTTGTAGTTTACTATTAGCAAATTATTATCAAGAATATCCCATAGCTATGATGTATTGCAATAGTATTTCAACACACATTTTCAATGTATCAAGTCTTAGCAAGCACATCATTTAAGAATTATTTAATTTTTGAATCTCATTTATATAAATGCACTATAAGAGAAAGGAGTAATTTAAGTATAGTCCTAGTAGTATAGTCCTAAAAGTAATGACCTTTCAGGAGATTTTAGGAAAAAATTATTGAAAATTCATGTATTTTTAGTACATTTTTACTGAAAATCTCCTAAAAGATTATTACTTATAGGACTATACTATTAGGATCATACTTAAAACATCCTTTTCTCTTGCAAATGATGTCATCTTAACTGTTAGCATTTTCACTTTTTTTGTTCATTTCAAGTAATTGAATATTGAATATTGTAGTTGAAGCTAACTGCTTCCACAGCCAAACCATCAATGAAGTGGTCAAATCTATGATTTGTACATCAAAACATTAAAATATTTAGAAAATAAATTTGTATAGTTTATTGAGAATAAACCAATAGTATTCTATAGTTGGTCTTTGTAATACTTCTTTAGTTTAGGAGATGAAAAGTCTATAAATTCACAAGTTTTGATTGTTTCCAAGATTAGAGATGTTAATTAAAGTAAATATATATTTTAATTGTATGCCATGTTATTGTTCAGTTAAATACATTGTATTATCAATAGGTAGCAAAAAATTTGTTTTCTAACAAAACCTTTGTTCTTGTTAGCTTGGGCCAAGGTAATATTTTCCTATTTTCAAGAAAAAAAATAAAGTTATAAGATCTTTAAAGTTGTTTTATGTCTCAATTTGTGATTTAAAGAACTCTTGAAATTTAAAGAATTTAAAAGATCAATTTTTTCAAGTCAAATATGTGCCAATTCCTACAAGTATCTATGTCTATATTTCAAGACTTTTACTTACTTTGGTAGACAAGAAATCTTGCATGAGATGCACACTTTGAGATTAATGAATGATTTTTAGAATATTTCTTGAAAAAATTAGAATATGCTTAAAAACTTGTAGAGTAGATTTTGAGAAGTTGTAAATTGATTGCGGTTACATAATATATGCTCAAACCTCTTTATTATAACCCTCTCTACAATGACATTGTAAAATATTTTACACTACAAAATCTAAGCTTTTAATTCCAAACAATAAGGATATTAAATTGAGATTTATAACCTAGAATGTTAAAAGTTTACTTTGTCCTACAATATTTTGTCCTTGGCATATACAATTAAAATTTTGTTGTAATTATACCTTTTAAAATAAAGTTTCAATCTTTTCTATAAGGAAAATTTTATAATTTTATCTACCTTTGACTCCGTAATGTTGGTTGTTTTTATTCGAATTATTTTTTAGTTTAATTTTTAGCCTTTGTTATACATTTATTATTATTAATAAGAATTTTTCATTTTACCAAAAGAATGTTACATTATCACAAATCAATCATCATTACATTATAATTAACAAAATTTCTACATTCTTGACGACAAATGGCTAGATGCAAAGTATTCTAAATTGTTCAACTCATAACTTTAGTTAGGTACATAGAAACCAACAAGTTACACCGGCTAATGGAGCTAAGACATTTTATCAATATAGATTAATCTTCAATCATCCAAGCAACTCATTTTCAATTGTTTCCATCTTTTTAAATTCCTATGTATTTATCAAACATGCGTAATTTCAATTATTTTATATTTCAAACATTCTTGTATTAGATTTCTAAAATTTCAAGTTTTTTAGTATGGAATTTTACAACATTTGCATGCAAGTATGTTTTACATTTGCATTCAAAAATTGATTTTTATAGATTTAAAAAATAGTCCTTTAAAAATGACTTCAATATATAATCATAATATTAATCTTTCAAAAAAATACAGAAGATTTTAAATCAAAAGGAGAAAAATAAAATCTTGTGAAAATCATTAATATTTTATTTATGATCAACTTTACAAAGAATTTTGAAATTTTAGTTCAAAGCTTCATCTTAACCCCTAAAGTTCCATGACTATGTAATCACCAAAAATGCTCCAAAAATGCCGTTTCTATAACAACTACCAAATTTTTGGAAAAAAACAATTTTTGACACATGTAACCGTAGGATCTTGTAGTAAAATGTCTTAATAACATGTGGTAAAACTTTTAGAAAATTCCACCGTGTGGATCATAGGATATAAGCATTCAAAGTCTCCAAAACAATTTTTTCAATCCTGCGAAAAATTGGGTAGCTGCACTTCACAAGCTCACTTTTCAATGAAAAAATGTTGAAAAAGGTGGAGCTTCTTAAAATTCAGTTATCCAAACAAGATGCTATATGCTTGAAAAATTTCACATCATTTGGAATTGAACAACATATAGGAAAAAATAGTAATCAGAAAAGAAGTAGAAAATGATTCAAAATACTAAATTGTTAAGAATTTAATTATGGAATTAAAAAATGCTAATCCCAATGGTTGTAATGTTGTGATAATCAATCTACATCCTAGGGTCATATTTTTTTCCAAAAATATTGAAAATTGAGTAAAATAAACGACTTTAAAGGGGTTTTTTAGAGTAGAAAATCCATTACTGCCCGCAAACTAAAAACCCTCATCACTTTTGACTATTTGATTGAAATGGCATGATTCAAAGCTTTTCAAGTATATTTAAATGCAAAGAACCAATTTCAAAAAAAATTCCAAAAAAAATGATTTTTTCTTATCTACTCGAACTACCCAGTTCTTCAAAAAAAAGTAATATATTAGGTCACAACTTTTTACTCGTATTTCAAAATGTCATGAATTTTTGTACACATGAAGATATTCGTTGTCCCCACCTTCTATTAAGATTTCAGCCTAAAATATAAAAACCTCCAGCCACATGTACCTGCCCAAAATTTCTGTATGGCCAAAAAACGCATGTTGGTCCTTTAGGGGTTAAAGCATTGATTGGAGCAATCAAAAACCAAGATAAATATGATAGATCTATAGGTCATAATTTGTGAATTTTGTGTGAAAGACATCACAAATTTTCTCTTTATAACACATCTTCACATTTTTGGAAATGTGACATACTTCAACATCTTATAGGGATTAATTCTTAACGAACAAGATTGATCACTAAGGTAGTCAATCAAAAAATGACTCATTTATTGGATGAATATTTTTATACTTTATTCTTTCCAAATTCTTAGAAGTCATTCATTAGACACTTTTTTATCTTTGGCAAAATTGCAAGGTTAATAAAGTTATAGTCAGGTCCTTTTTTTTTAAACTTTTTGAGAAAATGCGAGGATAGAAATTATTTAAAATTTGGTGAAGCTTTGTACTTCTACATTCACCCATCTTTAGAATCAAAAAATACTTTTCCAATATATTCATGCATTTTTTCATTTGCATTTGACAACTTCATTTACATTTGAACCCTTTAAAGACCAAAACTTTTTTTTCACCAAAAATCACTTGAAATTGCCATTTCTATTGTAAAGAGTAAAAAAAATCAAAAATTATATTTTCTCTACATTAAACAATTGGATCTTATACCTAACTAGCATAAAAATGTACGGAAAAAATTTCAAAATTTGTGACCACACAGCTTGCAAGATATCTAAAGTGAAGAAAACAAGTTTTTTTTCACTTTGCCGGACAGATTATTTGACTTTGAACTTTCTTAACTTAAATTTTTTTCACTATAGAGTTTTGAGGTATAAATATTTATGGTGGGAATTGAGTTGAGAATCCAGGAAAAAAACTTAATTTTTCATTCTTAAGAAAATTGTTAAGTAGAGGTAGGTACAAGATAGAAGGGAAATCTAAATTATTAATATCTCTAAGATGAA
Source organism: Neckera pumila (assembly GCA_963969595.1). Taxonomy (NCBI): domain Eukaryota; kingdom Viridiplantae; phylum Streptophyta; class Bryopsida; order Hypnales; family Neckeraceae; genus Neckera; species Neckera pumila. Next base: position 11,081,679 of record OZ018409.1, read on the forward strand.
ATTAAAATGCACTAATTCCAATGGTAAGAATTTTTTAGCAAGCAAACAAAACCATGTGGAACTTTTTTTTTTGAAAAATTATAGAATTGCATTTAGAAATGAATCCTACAAGTAATTTTTCCAAAATCATGTCTACATTGTCTGAAAAACAAGATAAATTGTTTATAATTTTTACTTTGCTTATCCAAATGAAATGAATCAGTGATTTCTCAGACAAAAATATAATCTATGAGAGAAAAATTTGAAAAAAATTCAAATTTTTGAATTTTTTTTTTGCTACTTGGTCTCCCCTATTTTGAGCTTATTTAGGTATAACTTTTTGTTCTTGGGCACCAATAAAAATATATATATTTCCACAAAGCTAATACATTTTTTTGTCTTCAAAATAAGTTCCTAAAAATCAAGACAAAAATTGAGACCGTAGGTAGGTATGTGCTCAAAATCCAATTTGTCCACCAAGAGGACAGTGATCCATTAGGGGGTAAATAGAAATGAAAATGAAAATTCTAGAGATGAGAGACTACTTTATCTACTAAAGAGTAGAGATTTATTTTCGATTTGTGCAATCTAACTCCATGTTGCCCCCGCCCGGGACTAGTTATGGTGTGTACAATTCATTGAAATAGAGTTTAATCCCTAAAGGGCCAAATAATGTTTTTTTAGCAACATGGTAATTTGAGTAGCTCATTATGAATGGAAATATTCATTGTACTTTTTACTTTTTTTGGATGTAGGTATAAGGAATACATGGCTGCTCCACCAATTCTTTTTTACAATTGGACTTGCCCACAAGGAGTTATGTGGGAAAATGTCATTTTTGATGGATGGGGATCAATAAATTCAAGACAAAGTAAAAATATGGAAGGGCAAGGCTCCATGAAGTATAATTTTAGAAAATTCAACATTCAGTTTAAACAAATTAATTTGGCACTATCTCACATAGCTTCAAAAGCCAATTATTTTGTGTGTGAGAAGACAAATTTTTATACAATAAAGGTGGGAGGAGGTAAAACAACCCATGTGGGATATATAAATTAGGATTAGCAAGAGATCAATCACTCATCGTTAAGTCAAAAGTAGGAATTGTGTTCAACGTAGAATTTTAGACATCATTAAAATATAATAGAATATTTTTTAAATTTTGTTTGAGATTTTGATCTTCCAATAAAAAATTATGGACAAAGTTCAAAGAGGGTTTGGAAGAGGTTTTTTCTTTGACATTTTCAGACATCCTCTCCAAATTTTGTCCATAATTTTTTATTGGAAGATCAAAATCTCAAATGGAGTTTTGTATATGAAATTTAGCTTGATTTTTTTACATAAATTTAGTTCAATTTTTTTGAAAAAATTCATTCTACTATGTCTTGATGAGGTCTGAAATTCTACTTTGAACTCAATTTTTGCTTTTGCATTAACTATAAACAGTTGAGCCCCTACTAATTCTAACTTACATATTCATATGGATTGTTTTATCTCCTACCACCCTTTTCGTATAAAGAACTTGTCTTCTCATCTACATAGACTTGGAACAAATGGCTTTTGAAGCTATAGGAGATAGGGGCCCAAACATTTTATTTCTTTATATACAATTTCAAATTTGCTGAAATTGTATTTCACATTGAAGGGAACATCTTCATGCTCAAGTGGAACATGGGTGTTCAAAGGACATAATATGCGATAAACTTGTCTAGTGTCAGTTATCTATGATGAGTCATATACAAAAACCCTGACCCGGCTTTCTCCTATCCATTTGTCCTTGTCCTTGAATTAAGCTTGGGTGTTTCAAGCCATAGATTGATCAAACTTGTCAAAGCCATAAATCTTAGTTGATCTTTTTCTTCTTTTAGGGCTAGCTAAAATCTAGAACTCCAACGTTAACATGCAAGCCCAAAACTATTAATAAAACAATGCTATAGGAGAATTTTCTTGAAGCTATTTTTCTATTGGAATTTTTTGGTACATGTTCCCCAATTTGAAGGGTTTTGAAATTTTTAAAGCATGTAGCCAACTTTGTCATGAAAAAGAAAGTAAAAAAAGTTCAAACATAAAAGTGAAATTAAATTGTGAAGAAGCCTTCCGAAATAAAAGCTACCCAAAATTTGGATGCCCCCTCCCCTTAAAATTTTTTTTTTCCAACTTCAAACACGGTAATCTTGCAATCCGTGCTGGCAAAACCTCCCATTTATTTGCTTCAACTTAATACCACTAAGTCTACAGTAAGATGGAGTAAGATTTTATTTGTCATTCTTGGAGGGCCTTTGCCATCAAAACGGCCCATTTTGAGTGTTCTTTTTTGGATTAAATATGAAGCTTTCTTGCATAAGCACCGTTTTCTAACTCCATAAAATAATGGAGACTAATTGGAGATAGAAAGTCTCATCCAATAAGTTACTAATGTCCTTGGTGGCTTGGTCCAATGTTTGGAAAAACCCGGCACTAGTTCAAAGTTAGGCAATGAAATTGGGAAAACAAACAAACAGTTGCAATATGATAACATTAGCAAAAATCCGTTGAAAAAATCTACAAAATTTCTATTTAGAATAAAACATAGAAAAAATAAACGGACGCAGTTCTTCAAAAACCGGTGCAATATGAGAATTGAAGGAAATTAGCGGTAAAACTCAAAAAAATTCCCAAATGCTTGTTGAGATGGTCGAGTCAAACCCCCAATGGGTTCTTTTTGGTCCTAAGGCCAAATTTGATTTTCACCCCCTTTGAGGCGCCGCCGCCTCCAAAGGCGGCAACCCATCAAAGGGGCGGCTATTGCCGCTTCCCGGGGGTGCCGCCGCCTCCAAAGGCGGCGGTAGCGCCTCAAGTGGCGGCCACCGCCGCTTCCCGGTGGTGCCGCCAGGCACTTTCTCCTTGTGTCACTTGTCCTCTAGTTTTGGGTTTCTTTTCTGCCCAGGCCACTTGCAGCTGGATGAGTGCTTGTATTTTCTCCATCTCCTTGCAGTAAAGGTCTTCTTTATTTTTGTGTCAAAACAAAACAAAACAAAACTCAAAATAAAATCCCCAAACACGGGCTTGGTCAACGGCTTCAAGTTGTTTGATCATCAAATCCAATAACTTAGTTGCAAATGCCATCCAATCTGGTCCCAAATCGGCTTGTAGTATTTGATCATGAGTGATATCCCAACTGGATTTGCATACAACTGGGTCAACCCAGTGGTGACATGATACAACCCATGCAGGCAGATGGAACTTCCAAGTGGTGGGGTAGATGGCCTACCACAACACACACAACGCAAATGGGGCTAAATCAAGCTAACTAGTCTCTAGGCAGGAAAATGGCTTTGCACTTGGAAATAGGTTACACCAAAGTTACAATGGCTCTGTGTCCCATATGGATGTAGTATACGGTGTACCAAATACTGATACCAAATACAATACACAGATATGTGTAGGAGGTATTGAGAAGACTGAAGTACTGATACAGAGTACTGTACACATATAAGTAGGCTATATGAGGTAGACCATCCCTACATATATTGTTTGTCAACTGTGACGGAGCTCCTCATGTATTAATGGTGGCTCAAATTCTTTGGGATGTGGAATATACGACTTATGTTGGTAGTGCAAGTGCTCAGCCTGAACTGCACTGCACTCATGAGGCATGGGACATGTACCAAATGCACAGCTTAACACTGTGCACTTCTTATACTAACTTACCCATATCTAAGAACAGCCCCACAGCAACAAGCTGAATTGGAATCAATGGAGGACATTCCTCTATCATTGAACATCAATGGTACATAACCTTTACAGGTCAGTTGTGGCGTGTTGCTGTGGGGCTACTCTAACTTATTTAGGTTTGGAAACATCGGACTTCAGTGTACTGTACTGTACTGTAAGATTTCATTTCTCATGTTCACCCCTAATATTAACCCCTAAAAGTCGGAGACTATATTTTCACCAAAAACACTCCAAAACTGCCATTTCTAGTACAAGTATCAAATTTTAGAAAAAAAGAATTTTTTGGACACATGTAACCATAGGATCTTGAGGTAAACTTGTTTGAGAATGTATAGAAAAAATTTAGAATTTTCCACCTTGTAGATTGCAAGATATTAGCATTTCAATTGACAAAAACCCTTTTTTTGGCATTGCAAAAAAATGGGCAGCTGCACTTCACAAGGTCACATTTAAATGAAGAAATGTCCAAAATGGTGGTTACTCTTTGGGTTCACTCTTCAAAGCAAGTTGGGTACATGTTTGAAAAATTTCAAATCATTTGGAATCATACAACATATAGGAAAAAAATAGGTTGTAGAAAGAAGTAGAGAATGATTCAAAACACAAAATTGTTAAGAATTTAATTATGGAATTGAAAAATGTCAATCCCAACGGTTGTAATGTTGCAATAAACATTATCCATCTTATGCTTTTATTTTTTTCAAAAAATATTTAAAAATTGAGTTAAAAAAAGGACTTCAAAGTTTATTTTGGAGTAGGGAATCCATAACTGCTCGCAAACTAGAACACCTCATAATTTTCATCTTATAAATCAAAATGGAATAATTCAAAGCTTTATATGTATATATAAATCTAAAGAACGAATTTCAAATTTTTATTTTTTTAAAAAGTGATTTTTCAGAAATTTTTTGAGCTGTCTGCCAACCATTGAAAATGACATATCATCCAATAACTTTTTAATCATGTGGTCAAAAGTTTTGAAAATTATTGGGCCTTAAAGCTACTCCTCGGGCACACGTTGTATGAAATTTTTTAAAAATAATAATAAAATTTCCATTTGTAGTGAGCTACCCAAAATTGCTATGTTGCCAAAAAAAACACCGTTTGGTCCTTTAGGGGTTAACCTCTAAAGACCGAGGCCCTTTTTCTGCCAAAAAACACTCAAAACTGCCATTTCTATAGCAAAAAGTAAAAAAGATTGAAAAATGTTTTTTTTGCACATCTAACCATGGGATCTTACACCTAACTAGTATGAGAGTGTGTGGAAAAAATTTCAGAATTTTTGACTGCACAGATTGCAAGATATCTGCGTTTAAAGTGAAAAAAACAAGTTTTTCAGCACATTGTGGGACTAGATTTTTTGACTTTGAACATTTTTAACTTTATTTTCTTGCACGACAGAGTTTTGATCTTTTAATGTTTATACTGGAGAATTGAGTTGAGAATCTAGCCCAAAAAAAAAGAGTTAAAAAAAACTTAATTTTCATTATTAAAAAAATTGTTAAGTAGAAGTAGGTACAAGATAGAAGGAAAATCTAAAATATTCATATATTTTTGGTGGGATTAAAATGCACTAATCCCAATGGTGAGATTGTTCTAGCAAGTAAACTAAACCATGCAAAAAAAAAAAAAAATTGAAAAATTTGAAAGATTGCATTCAGAAATGAATCCTACAAGTTATTTTTTTCAAAAAGATGCTCTAACTGCTCGAAAATCAAGAATGTCCATAACTTTCTCATACAAAATCCAAATGAAATGAATCAAAGCTTTCTAGATAGACAAAAATATAATCTATGAGGATAAAAATACTTAAAAAAAAAAAAAAAAAAAATTGCAAATTTTTTTTGCTGCCCGCCGTCCCTTATTTTGAGCTTATTTGGTCATTACTTTTGTTTCCGAGCACCGATTGTGAAAAAAATTATATTCCCATGAAGCTAATCAGATTTTCTACCTCCAAAAAAAGTTTCAAAAAATCAGAAGAAAATTTCAGCCCGTAGGTACTTGCCTGAAAACGCATTTGTCCCCTAAAGGGACAATGGTCCTTCAGGGGTTAATATTTCTATTTAGTACTTTCATGTTCTCTAGATTCCATTTTTTATGTTCACTCCTAATATTTCTATTTCTATTTAGTACTTTTATGTTCTCTAGATTCCATTTCTGATGTTCACTCCTAATATTTCTATTTCTTTTTAGTACTTTTATATTCTCTAGATTCCATTTGTCATGTTCACTCCTAATACTTCTATTTCTATTTAGTACTTTCATGTTTTCCTACCTATTGAAGACTAGATAATTAGTGTGCAGCCCCTGATTATTGAAAATAACCTTGGGCTGGTACCTACCGAGCTGTGGGAGTAGGAAGGGAGGAACCAACCCAAGGTTGTTTTCCATAACCAAGGGTTACATACCAATCACCAGACATAATCATGATGCAAATCATTATTTTATAATGAAAATTCAGTTTTAGCCAAATTATTAATTAAAATGATCTTAGGCACTAAAATCAAGAATATTGATATATTTGCCAATCACTTCACATAGATTTGGTAGTCAATTTGTGTTGTGAGTTAATGGGTAGACATTTTCTTTATAGAAGTGGGGTGGTAGGAGGTAAAACAACCCATAGAGGATATGTAAATTAGGATTAGTAGAAGCTCAACTATTCATACCAAGTTAAGCAAAAATTGTGTTCAATGTAGAACTTCATACCTCATTTTGGCATGATAGAATAACTTTTTTCAAAAAACTTTGAACTAAAAAAAGTTGGGAAATCAATTTGAGTTTCATCTCCAAAAATCCTTTTGAGATTTCAAGCCTTGAATCAAAAGTTATGGATAAAATTGAGAGAAGGGTTGGGAGGGACATTTTCTTTGATATTTTCAAACATCCTCTCTGAAATTCAATACTTTAACTCTTTTTTTCAATGCTCAAAATTACAAACAATTTTTTGGAGAAAAAATTTAGCTTAATTTACCAACTTTCTTTAGTTCAAATTATTTTGATAGAAGTTATTTTACTATACCAAAATGAGGTCTAAAGTTCTACATTGAACACAATTTCTGCGCTTCGACAATGAATGGTCAAGCTCTCATCTTCAAATTGTCCCATATTCTTTGAGGATTCATAATGGACAAAGGATTTCATTATAAAAGACCTCTCCACCCATTATTAGGTAGATATGTGATAGCATCAAAATGTGTTTGTATTTTTTCCAACATTTTAACTCACTTTACACATAATTTTCTTTGAATTTGGCAAGGTGACTTGTTAGTTTTAAAATCCTTGAAATTTTTAATTGTTTTTCACCAAAAGTGACCTTTGGCAATGGCATAACCGTTTTGGTTTTAGCCTAGTTTAAGATTATAAATTATTCTAGAATCACTTCGGAATAAAGTTCACTAGCCAACACAAATTCCAAAACGTCATTAAGATTTGCTACCTGGTGGATATCTATAATGCTAAAGCAGCCCCAAGCTATGGCTCATAACTTGCCTCTCCGTTTTCAAAGACTAACTGCCATGTATACAAAGATGGGCTACATCACGATTATGATTTAATTTCTCATATTCACCCTTAATATTCCATGAGTTTAGAAACCAAATATCCCATGAAATGGTTTCTTTTTGTCAAGATTTTTGAATGGAAAACATAGAAAAATGAAAAACATGATTGAAGGACCTTAGTATGCATTCATACAAAATATATACAATAAATTTCAAATTGAAGTTTTTAACCTTTTGTGAGATCTAAGAATTCAAAACACATCCCAAGTAGACAAAAATACATTTTTCATCTATTAGTTGTTTTGAAGATTCTTGTGTTAGTTCTTTAACATTTGTGCAATATAGATTATGAAGATTTTGCTTTGCAAAATATTCCATAATTCAAACTATACTAGTAGAATTGACCTTTGAAAGTATCCTTTTTTAGTTCAAAAAATGCCCTTGCAAAAATGACTTGAATAAATAAATAAATTATAAATCTTGAAAAATTACTATGATTAGAACTTAACATTAACTTAGAGGGAAGAAATTCTTGTCAAAATCACAAATATTTGAGCTACAATCAATGTTAGAAGGCATTTTCAATTTTTGACTTCAAATGTTATTAAAAAGTATTGGTTTGTATGCTAATTGATCCAGACACATGGATATGATCGATGGATCATATTTTACAACTATTGTTTGAGTGTCATCAAAGTATTATTATTCTAAGTTGCATTTTATAATACATCTTCACAATTTTGGAAATTTGGATTACTTCTTGGTCCTTTACGGGTTAAGTGGCAACTGAACTGCTATTGTTAACCCCTAAAAATCTATGACTATGTTTTCACCAAAAACGCTCAAAACCTACCATTTTAAAATCAAGTACCAAATTTTTTATAAAGAACTTTTTTTTACAAACGTAGCTGCAGGATCTTGCAGTATACTAACTTAATACATTTGGTAAAACTTTTAGAAATTTCCACCATCTAGATTGCAAGATATAAGCATTCAAATTCACTGAAATTATTTTTTTTGGTCCAGTGAAAAACAGGGCAGCTGCACTCACAACCTCACTTTTCTATGAAAAAATGTCCTAAATGGTGGTGCTTCTTTGGATTCTTTTTCCTAGACAAGTTGACCACATGCTTGAAAGATTCACATCATTTGGAATTGTACAAGATATAGGAAAAAAATAGTAAGTAGAAAGCAGTGGAGAATGATTCAAAATACTAAATTGTTAAGAATTTAATTATGGAATTGAAAAATGCCAATCCCATTGGTTGCAGTGTTTTAATAAACAATCTACATACTATAATTTTATTTTTTTCAAAAGATATTGAAAATTGAGTAAGATAAAATACTTCAAAGCTTATTTTAAAGTAGAAAATCCATAACTTCCCACTCACAAAAAATCCTCATAACTTTTGACTCATTGATTGCAATGGAATGATTTAAAGCTTTCTACGTATACATAACTCTAAAAAACCAATTTCAAATTTTTATTTTTGAAAAGAGTGATTGTTTCTAATATGCCCGGGCTGCCCGAGTTGAGAAACAAACTACATATCTTGCAATAACTTTTTATCCATGTAGTCAAAAGTTATGAAAATTGTTGGGCCTTAAACTTATTCCTTTATCTCCACCTTCTATTAAAATTTGGGCCAAAAATATGGAAATCTCTAGTCACACGTACCTACCCAAAATTTCTGTGTTGCCAAAAAATGCATGTTTGTCTTTTAAGGATTAACTAAAGTGTTGTATTTTTTTTTAAATTAGTTTTTTCTACATTTAAAAAATATATATCATTAACCCCTAAAGGACCAAATGGCGTTTTTTGGCAACATAGCGATTTTGGGCAGCTCACTACGAATGGAAATTTTATTTTTTTTCTTTGTAAATTTCACACAACGCGTGCCCAAGGAGTAGCTTTAAGGCCCAACAATTTTCAAAACTTTTGACTACATGGTTAAAAAGTTATTGGATGATATGTCATTTTCAACGGTCGGCGTGCAATTCAAAAAAATTCTGAAAAATCACTTTTTAAAAAAATAAAAATTTGAAATTGGTTCTTTAGATTTATATATTTGTATAAAGCTTTGAGTTATTCCATTTTGATTTATGAGATAAAAATTATGAGGTGTTCTAGTTTGCGGGCAGTTATAGATTCCCTACTCTAAAATAAACTTTGAAGTCCTTTATTTCATTCAATTTTTAATTTTTTTGAAAAAAATAAAAGCATAGGATGTATTTTGTTTACTAAAACATTACAACTGTTGGGATTGACTTTTTTTTTTTCCATAATTAAATTCATAACAATTTTGTGTTTTAAATCATTTTCTACTTCTTTCTACAACCTATTTTTTTCCTATATGTTGTACAATTCCAAATGATCTGAATTTTTTCAACCAAGTATCCAACTTGCTTTGAAGAGTGAATCCAAGGAGCAACCACCATTTTGGACATTTCTTCATTTAAATGTGACCTTGTGAAGTGCAGCTGCCCGGATTTCCGCAGGGCCAAAAAATGGGTTTTTGTCAATTCAAATGCTATTATCTTGCCATTTGCAAGGTGGAAAATTCTGAAATTTTTTCTACATATTCTCAAACAAGTTTACTACAAGATCCTACGGTTACATGTGTCCAAAAATGTTTTTTTTCTGATTTTTGGTACTTGTACTAGAAATGGCAGTTTTGGAGTGCTTTTGGTGAAAACATAGTCTCCAACCTTTAGGGGTTAATACAGTGAAAAGTGAAACGAGAGATGTATTTATCCATTCCTTAAGTTTGTTTGTTTTGTTTTGTTTTGTAATGTTGAGATCTCCTAAACTATGCGTAACTCGGTTGCATGCTTGGTACCATCAAAAAGGGCTTGGCAAGGAGGGATGCATGGGCTTGGTTTTGTGGCATTTGGAGCTACGGTGTGGAAATTATTGAATTTCCAAGTATTTATGGATCAAAAAATTAGAAAATTACTTTTATTTTTATTTTGGTGGCGTTCTTGGTACCGTTGGAAAGCTCTTGGCGAGGAGGGGTGGACAGGCTTTGTTTTGTGGCGTTTGGAATGATGATGTGAAAGATATTGAATTTCAAAGTTTAAATTATAGATTAGAAAATTAGAAAATTATTTTTACTATGATTTGGCTGTGGCAAAGGCACAGGGCACACTAGTAGAAATTAAATGTCAACTATAGAATTAAGTTTAAGTTATCAAAATTGATTTATCTAAAGATTTTGAAATTCAAAACTTCTAATTTTGATAGTAATTTTATTCAATATTTGTCCTATCTTTGATTGTAAAACTAGTCCATTTTCTATTCTAAGTTTTAAATTTCATCAATATCTTAATCAAAATTTCATCAATATACCTTGAATAATGGAATATTTGCAAAGCAAAATCTGATTACATTGCAATTCTTGAATACACAAATTCTAAAAATTGCAATATAATCAAAAATTTATTAGTATATTTTTAATTATGAAGTATCCATTGTTGAAAAGATTATAATTTTAATTATATTGCAATTCTTGCAATTTGTGTATTCAAAGATATTGAAATGTTTTCTACATTTCATACATGTTTGGTGAGGGTTGCTAGTATGTGAGCATAGGAGTGTAAGCCCATGAGCCTAGAAGACTACACACCTATATTATAGGTGTATATATTATAGAAATCAACTATGCTTATAGGGTACATATGTTACAAATATCCATATTAAGGTGTTTATGATACGTACACCTTCTATAATATGTGGTATCTATATTATAAGTACCTATATTGTAGGCTCAATGCTCACAAGCTTGCATTCTTGAGCTTACATACTAGCACCGTGGATCTTATTGGTAGTCAAAAAGGAGATTTTTGAGTCTCTTCAAATGCACTTTTTGGACATCATGCAAATAAACTACAAATTTTCACAGTACTGAAAATAGGATTTAGATTAATCAACTATAGATTCTCATGAATAGTGGAAGTACATTTTAAGCAAGAATCTAGACTGTGCAATTTAGGAAGCAATTGAAATTAGGTGTAGTTTGTCTTAGGGCCTATTTACACCAAAAAACTTTGAGTTGGAGCCCCCCAAAAGGAAGTCATTGGAGGAGATTTTTGGGGTGTAAAGGATCGTTTCAGACTTGTTTTCCTTGCTGGAATGAACAATAATGCTATCAGAATATTTAATTAATTAAAAAATTAAAAAAATTAAAAAAATTAAAAAAAAATTATTATTAAATGTAGCAGTCACTAAGCCACGTCATCCAACTGTTGCAATGAAGTTCCCACAGTCTAGGAACACGGAAAAACTTATAGCCCTTTACACCCCAAAAAATCTCCTTACTGGTTTTTATTGGAACTTTGGGTTGGTTCCTTAGCTATTTTCCAATCAAAACACTCCATTTCTTTGGACTCCAACCCAAAGTTTTTTGGTGGAAGGTAGAACCCCCCATTACCAACCACCATCCCATCGTCATTCAATAGAGTTTTTTAAATGCAAGAGAGGCTAGCCTCATTTCCAATCATTAAGTCTTGGTTTCTAACCATTGATTCCACCATTCTTGTCTCGACACATGTGTTTGGTTTGGAGTGCCAAAGTAAACAAGAAGTAGTCTCTTAAATGATCAGAATTGAAAGACTCTTTACATTGGATATAGGTCAAAGCTAACTTTTGGCTTTAAAAAGTCATGATCATTTCAATTCAAGCAATAAAATTACCAATTTTTTTGCAACCCCCGTCTTTTCTATCACTACATGAGAATGGAGTGTTTTAAGTGAATTTTTAGGTATAGTTTTAGACATAAGATTTTAAATAGTGACCTTTAAGGCACTTTTTCAACAAAATTTTACTAGAAATACATGTCTTTCTAGTAAAATTTTGCTGAAAATTGCCTTAAAGGTCATTACTTAAAACATTATGTCCAAGACTATATTTTAAAACTCACTTAAAATACCCCATTCTCTTGTAGTGTATAGATGCACCTTATCTCTGAAAATATTTGTTTTGCCTTGCACTACTCTAGATGATGTCGGAATTGATTATTTGGTCGGTTATGGGTGATTCTACCTTAAACAAGCCCTTGGTTCATTGCATAGAAGAATGTACAAGATTTTTCATTTCCAAATTTTATAGCGTGAGACATTGATTGGAAGAAACAAATGTTCTGAATATAAAAACTGTACAAGATTGAGATCCATTATTTCATGATGCATTTTTCTGGAATGTTGCATTTTGGGGTATGCAATCATTCTACTATTTGTCTTTTGCTAAAATCTGATTGCCAATAAAAATATGAATGTAATTTTTGTCATTTTGATTGATGTACAAACCAAAGGGTTACTTTGGTTTGTACAAGAGAAACTGCATGCAAGACTTTCTGAAAAATCTTCCTACCATATACATGTATAAGTGCATCATATGCTCCTCCCCCCATCTACTATTTGATGATATTTTATTTAACTCCTAAAGGTTTTAGACCATGTTTTCACCAAACTGACGCTCCAAAACTGCCATTTCTAGTACAAGTACCAAATTTCAGGAAAAAAATAAAAAATAAAAAGAATTGGCCACATATAACCATAGGATCTTGTAGTACGTTAGTTTGAGAAGATGTGGAAAAAATTTCAGAAACTTTCACTATGTGGATAAGCGTTTGAATTGACAAATTCATTTGGGGGCCTTGCAAAAAAACGGACAATTTGCACTTCACAAGTTCACTTTTCTATGAAAAAATGTCCAAAATGGTGGTGCTTCTTTGGATTCATTCTTCAAGGCAAATAGGCTACATGCTTGAAAAATATCAAATTATTTGGAATTGTACGACATATAGGAAAAAAATAGTAAGTACAAAGAAGTAGAAAATGATTTAAAATACGAAATTGTTAAGAATAGTTATGGAATTGAAAGAGGCCAATCCCAGTGATTGTAATGTTGCAATAAACAATCTACATCCGATGATTTTATTTATTTTTTTAAATATTGAAAATGGAGCAAAAGAAAGGACTTCAAAGTTTATTTTAGTGGAGAGAATCTATAATTGCGTGCAAACAAAAACTCCTCATAACTTTCATCTCATTGATCAAAATGGAATGATTCAAACTTTCACATATATATAAATCTAGAAAATCAATTTCAAAATTTTTGTTTCTAAAAAAAATAAAATTGTTTGCCCTAGTTTCCCGACCGATGACAAAACTAAATATCATACAATAACTTTTTAACCATGTCGTCAAAAGTTATGAAAATTAATGCTTGCCAAAAACTTGTTCTTTGGGTCTCAATGTATTCTTTCTTCTATCAATGGAATTGGTCCACATGTTTCAAAAAATAAATAAAAAAGGTATGAAAATTGTTGGGCCTTAAAGAAAAACCTTGTCCCCATTTTGTGTGAAAATTTTAAAGATAAAAAATAAAAATTCCATTTGTAGCAAGTTGCCCAAAATTGCTATGTTTCCAAAAAATATAGTTTGGTCCTTTAGGGGCTAATTTATGTCCTAATTCTAAAGAAATTATCCTTAAACATTGCCAAAAACATTGGTTGAATGACTTTTAAGTTGAATCAATGAATGCAACTATTCATCAAAGGAATTTGACAACTTTTGATTGACTACCTTGGTGATAGACCTTGTCTATGGGAAAAGGATAATGGAATAATTATTGCAATTCAATCAAAAAGTATCTCCAATAATGAGTAATTTCACAAAAATATTGTTTGTGCTTTGTGGATCATTGAAGGGCTGTAGGTTTAGAATAGCAGTTGTACATGTAAATGGCTTCTATACTGCTGAATGCAACTTAGGGTTTTGAATTTCAATGTGAGATTTGGAGATTTTTGGAGATTTCACCGTAACAAACAACCTCATTTAACCCCTAAAAGCCCATTGTCCCTTCGGAGGACAAATGGGATTTTGGGTAGGTACCCATAACATTCAAGAGCCTTCAGAGAGGCTGCCTTTCCTTCCCTGGAGGCCACATCCATGAATTCATCAATGGGGGCTGACATGAGTTGTCCATGTATTAACACGCGTTCTTTAGGTAAATATGGTGTGGAACATTCCACACCATTTCGTCAAGGGAAGGTAGACCTTTTGTCCGCTCTTGAATGTTATGCCTACGGGCTGAATTTTTGTCATGATTTTTTGAACCCTTTTTTGAAGATAGAAAAACTACTAAGCTTCATCGGAATATAATTTTTTTTCAATCGGTGCCCGAAAAAAAAAGTTATGCCAAAATAAGCTCAAAACAGGGGATAGGGGGCAGCAAAAAAGATTTTGCATTTTCTTTTTTAATCTTTTTTCTTATAGATTATATTTTTGTCTATCTGGAAAGCCTTTATTCATTTCATTTGGATTTTTTATGAGAAAGCTATGGACAATCTTGTTTTTTGGGCACTTAAAGCATCTTTCTGAAAAAAAATAACTTAGTATTAATTTCTAAATGCAATTTTTATAATTGTTCGAAAAAGAAAAGTTCCACAAGGGTTAGGTTTTTGCTCAAACAATCTCACCATTGGGATTAGTGTTTTTTAATTCCAAATAAAATATATTAATATTTTAGATTTTCCTTCTATTTCGTACCTACTTCTAGTTAACAATTTTTTTAATAATGAAAATCAAGTTTTTTTGTTTATTTTTGTTCCGTGGGTTCTCAACTCAATTCTCCATTATAAAGACTAAAGCTCAAAACTTTGTAGTGCAAAAGTTTTAAGTTAAAAATGTTCAAAGTCGTAAAATGTAGTCTTGCAATGTGTTGAAAAACTTGTTTTTTTCACTTTAAATGTAGATATCTTGCAATCTGTGTAGTCAAAAATTCTGAATTTTTTTTCACACATTCTCATACTAGTTAGGTGTAAGATCCTATGGTTAAATGTGCAAAAGAAACATTTTTTAAATTTCTTTTACTCTTTGCTATAAAAATGGCAGTTTTGGGTGTTTTTTGGCAGAAAAAAAGGCCCTTTGGTCCTTTAGGGGTTAAAGTATAGATGATAAATAATAGAGGTAATCATAAAGTGCCTAAAATTAGGGTCTATGAGCTAGAATTTGAAGATGTCCGCATAGAAAATAATATGACAAAATTCCTTGAAGCACTAAAATTTAGGTTTGATGGAATTTGGTGTTGTGTTTATTTTGTACTAAGGTAAGTGAGACCAATGTGGCTGCAAAATTATAGTAATGATGTGCATTTGAGAACTTGAATGTACACCACCATTACAACTTTGTCCACAATGGGTTTGCTCCCATTTTGCCCACAATAGGTTCACTTACCTTATTCCTAATTAAACCTTCCTTTGGCATCTTTATACAAACCTGATAAAACTTTATGATTACAATAATTCTAATAAATTCCCATATTTTCTATTGGGGTTAGAAAATGGACAATGAGCACTCTACCTTTGCACAATTAACCCTAAATTCAGTTCCCTGTGAAATCTCACTATGAACTCAAAATAAAAAATAAAAGAATACAGAAGAAATCAAGCGTATCAACTACGACGGTAAAAAAGAGCCCTCCATTCTTGCAGTAAAGGGTACCCTCTATTTGTGTCCAAAAAGAAAAGAAAAGGAGCCGTCCGCTTGCGTTGGGCGTTGGGCAGTCCCAGAAACTTCTGCATGTCCCTTGGAAGCCTTGACTAATTAATATTCATGAGCAGGAATCCTGGACATTTGCCGCCGTTAAAATTAAAGGAAAAGAGACATTCTAGCTGACAAGCTGGTTGGGGAATGTTCGGAGAGGGGAGTTGTCATTGCCTCATTGGTGAGAAACTTTGAGAATCAGCTGAAATTGGGCAGTGCCAAATTCTACCCAGACAAATGGAAGGGAGACGGAATTTGGCAGGTTGGTTTGAATAGGGCATAAAGAACTTTAATTGGGCATTTCAGGGCCCCCCTGCCCGCCCGCCCCCCGGCCCCTAGAATTGGGATTCCGTTACGCATTCAATGGCTCCCGGCCAGCGGGTCAAGCCTATCCCTGCAAAGAGGGGCTGATCTCCGTGGAAACCATCCTTTCTGATACAATGTGCATCATTTACTTTAGCACTCATTGGAGTACTGCAGAAGGTCTCCCCTTTTTGCACAAAATTCCAAAGATGAACAATCGGCACTTCTGTCCTATATGCAAAGATTCTTTGTCTTTCATCAGACACTTATTAGTGTCCGAGGGAGCGCTACAGAGTAACAACAATTCAACAAGCCTCTTGCGGAGACCGTTTTATCTCTGGGAAAAAAGCAAGAACGTTTTATTTGCAATGCATCAAAAAGTTTGCAATTTTTGTTTTCTCTTGGAACACATGGACAAAATCCATTGATAAAGGAAAAAGTACATAGAATCGAAGGGTCACGTCCTTGGCGGAAATTTTTTCATTTTGTAAAACATTTTCAAAAATACATTTTTATTAACAACTAACCATGTGAGAGAGAGCAAGACCACAAATGAACGTGATAGTAAACGAAGCCTATCAGATTCCTGATGCCCCAAAGAAAGCCCTTACCACTTCAGTTGAAAGTACCCATCAAAAGTTGCAAATTTGAGTTCATGATATTTGCAATCAGAGGCTCCAAATTAGCTAGGAGTGATTCAGAGAAAAAAAATTTAACACGTCACAAAATAGGGGGTCTGTTTTTTACATTCCCCCTTGGCTTTACCTCCGCCAGAGGCCGGCTCGTTGCAGTACGATACACTCGACCCGGCCAGCGCTTTTGCTCCTACTTGCTAGGGGCCACCGGTGGGTCCGGTAGTCCAGGTACTGAAACGGAGTAACGGATACTTTCTTTTCTTTTTAGAGTTTTGGATGGCAGCTTTCTCTAATTTTGGATTTGTTAGAAATCAGTTAACCTCCTAAATTCTTGGCTGACATATTAAGCAAGACAAGCCAGAGGTTCGACAGTAAATGGAAAAAGGTCAAAAACAATATTATTATAGAATTGTCAAATCCAACTTAGAGCCGCTTTACACCTAGATGTCGGGCCAATTCCCTTTGAGGCCCATTGGACAAAACTTCAGTCCCTAGGCCTTTTATGAGCTTCTTGGAATTTGCTCTAAATTGAACAAAAAGCCAACTTTTTGATAGGTATTATCAATTTAAAAAATTTATATAATTGTACAGATTCTAACTAGACAAGTTAGAGATTACATGGGAAAAGAGCACACAACAATATCACTTATGGATTGAAAGATTATAATGTTTGATGATATAGATGTTAAAATTGTGAAAGTGATTTGGAGCCTTTTAAGCCGCTTTGCACATGTCAAATCTAAAAACTTGGTCACCAAAAAAATATGAGGTTAACTCCTAAAGATCACAAACTATATTTTCACCAAAACACTCTAAAACTACCATTTCTAATACAAGTATCAAATTTTGAAATTTTTTTGTAGGATTTTGTAGTACACTAGTTTAAGATGTTGTGGAAAAAAATTCAGAAATTTCCACCTTGTGGATTGCAAGCTAATAGCGTTTGAATTGACAAAAATCATTTTTTTGTCCCTGCAAAAATCCGGGCAACTGCACTTCACAAGGTCACATTTGTATGAAAAAATGTCCAAAATGTTGGTTACTCTTTGGATTCATTCTTCAAGGCAAATTGGCTACATGCTTAAAAAATTTCAGATAATTTGAAAATGTACTCCGTAAGACATATAGGAAAAAATAGTATATAGAAAGAGATAGAGAATGATTCAAAATACTAAATTGTTAAGAATTTAGATATGGAGTTGAAAAATGCCAATCCCAACGGTTGTAATGTTGTAATAAACAATCCACACCCAATATTTTTATGTATTTTCAAAAATAATAGAAACTGAATTCAATAAACGACTTCAAAGTTTATTTAGAATAGAGATTCCATAGCTACCTTCAAACTAAGAGTCCTCATAATTTTGACTCATTAATAAAAATGGAACGATTCAAAGCTTCCCGTATATGTGTGTGTGTTTGTATGTGTGTGTGTGTGCACCTATATAAAACCAATTTCAAACTTTTATTTTTATCAAAAGTGATTTTTAAAGAAGTTTTTTGAGTTGCCTAGATTGCCCGCCGACCAATGAAAATTACATATCATGCAAGAACTTTTTAACCATGTACTTAAAAGTTATGAAAATTGTTGGGCCTTGAAGCTACTCCTTGGGCACATCTTATGTGAAAATTTCAAAGAAAAAAACAGTACGTTTGTAGTGAGCTACCCCAAATTGCTATGTTTTCAAAAAACGGTTTTTGGTTCTTTAGGGGATTAAATGACATAACATGCATAATCCCAATCAATTTATAACTTTTCAAAATCTATTCTACAATTTTTTTAAATGACTTTTTAATGTGATTTTTTCTTTAAAATCTAGTGTATTTGAGGCTCATTTCCAAAGAGCCCTCAACTGACTAGAAAATCAAGATTTACAATGACTAGCCTTGCACAAATTTTTGAATAGAAAAATCATAATCATTCATTTTCAAAATTGGATTTTTGGTGCTAAAAATAGACTTTGAAAAGAATTTTTCAAAAATATCAACTACGGAATGTAATAATTGAAACTTCAAAGTATTGGGGACACTAAAATTTGGTGCCTTGAGCATTTAGGAGTTAAGGCTGTCCTTGACTATTTATTAGAATAAGATTGTAATAGGGCCAATTCTCCCGTATGGAAAGGCCTTGAGGCCAAGAAGCTGGGACGATTTGATAAAATCTAGGAAATTTCAACCTCTTTCTTTCTCTCTTCACGGTTGCATTACACTTAGAAGCTGGGCCAATTCCCTTTGAGGCCAATTGTACAAAATCCAATGAATTTTATTTGTTGACAAAAATCATATTTTGTGAAGAAAATGATTGAAATTTGACATCAGCCTCTCATTCTTGGTGCACCCGATTCATCAAGTTTAGGCCATGTTAGATCATGTCTTTTTTGAATAAAAAAAATAGTCCACCAAATTCGCCCAGCCTTCAGGTGTAAAGGAGGTTGGACCAATTTCAACCTTTTGTCTAATCACAAATGAAGATTTGGGGGCTCTTACACAACAAATTGGCCCTCCCTCTAGATGTAAAGCGACTCTAATCTTAAATCCTAATAGGCAAATCAACTCCAAAGTAATGACAATTGGAATTAAATTGCCATTTTTGGAAGAAATTTTTATTCGTTGTCAAAAAAAATCAAAAAAAAATCCTGAAAAAAAATATTATGAAAATGCCACATTGGCACTTCCTTACATTTTTGCAACCTATGTGTGAAGGCCTTTCATGTTAAGAAAATTTATGGAGTTCGTGTGGGCACATTGCAAGGCAAAGTCGATTTATATGGGCCAATGAACAATGATGAGGAACTCCGAGTTGACATTTCAAAGACTCGACTTCCAAATGGAAAATTTGTTCTTCCAACCTCGTTGATTTGCTAAAATTTGATTCTAATAGAAATGCTTGAATTTTGAGTTGATTTTTTTGGCATCGTGTCAAATAGAAACTCTACTTTCTAATGGTAAATTTTGCCTTTATATCTTCAATACAAGACATTGAAGTTACAAATGAATAAGCAAAAATTGTTGACACATAAAATAACATATAGCGTAACAAATTTGTAGTTTCAAATATAGTTTTCTTTTGTCTATTTATTTGATAGGCTAAGTTTTTGTATTTGCTTTGAAATTACTAGATCCTACAGCTACTTAATCAAAAATCACTACAAAATTTGAGATATTGTCCATTTTGAGAGAATGTCTCAAGCACAAAAGGACCTCAATTGAAGCAATGTAACCCCTTCATTAGGAATTAAATGCTTGATTACCCATTTTGGGGTCACTATCCAATTTTGGACAATTTATTTGGGCATATTTATTCTAAAATATAGATTATTAAAAGAATGTTAAATGAATTATTTTTCAATTTTTCAATTTTGACTACATTTT
This sequence comes from Neckera pumila, assembly GCA_963969595.1. NCBI lineage: Eukaryota > Viridiplantae > Streptophyta > Bryopsida > Hypnales > Neckeraceae > Neckera > Neckera pumila. The sequence continues at coordinate 11,101,732 of OZ018409.1, forward strand.
CTATAGTAAAAAAATTAAACAAAACAGTGCAAAGTGTTTGATATTTGCCTGTTGTTTCAAAAATTACTATTAGGATAGGTATTGGTACAATTCTTATATTTTATCTCTTTGATTATTTTATAATTGTCACTAAAGCTCAAATTTAGTCAACATTATACTTTTAATTAAAAAAGTTTAAGGTCTATATGCATAATTGGTAATCTTGATGTTTAGAATAAGTTGAAATTTTGATGCAAATATATATAAGAATGTTCTAGAAGTTTTATTTTATATATATTGAAGATCAGGTATTTAAAGACTATCCGTAAAACTTTTTGAATCCCAAAATAGGCTATTTGTATTTTTGTACTCGTGACTTTAGATTTTAGATTTATTTATTGATATTCATGTAGTAGTTCCGTATTGCCATATTCTTCATGGCAAAGTTTTGTTTTGTATGATTGCAATAACTACTAGAAAAGTTACAAATTTTTGTTTTAATATATGAGGGAGAGGTTATTAAATTTCAAACTAGTCATTTATCAAAAGTTACAAAAAAATAAAAAATGGGATTCTATTGTAACTTTTCTTTTTAAATCTAATACAAAAATTCCATCTTTTAAAGACTTGAATAAAAAACTTTAAAAACAGTGGAATTATGTAACAAGAAACTCCACTGAATATTGGTACTTCAAAATTGGGACAAATAAAAGATAAGGCCTTAAATAAGAACAATAATCAAAACTTAGACTTGAATTTGATTTAACTCTTAAAGGTCTACGCATCCAAAAAGTGGATGCGCCTTGGCCAACCTCGATTGTAACTTTCAAAATAAGTATTTATGGAATTTGATTTAAACTAAGAAAATGGAACTTGACAAGTTTTGTTTCTATTCCATTGCAAAATTTTGCAAAATGTCAAAATTTGAAAGAGTTATTGCAATTGAAAGCTCCATGTATTAGAATCCAAATAACACAATATGGTGTGTTTTTCATTTATAATTTCTTTAAGAAAAAGTTATTTTATATTTAAATTATAGAATTATGTTTCCCATTTATCCTTAATTTATAGTTAAAATTACAGATTATTCTAATATATATTATAATTTATATAATTTGATTTCCACCTTTAGCTTTAAAAAATCACAATAATTTGATTTTTCTATCAAAGTTATTGAAAAAACCATCATAAATTGAAATTTCAATTTTCCACTAGCAAAAAATATCAAAATTTTATACATCTATTAAATAAAAGGATTAATTTGGCTTAATAGTCAAATTTGACTATTAGGTCTTTGTTGTGGTTGTTTTGGGTTTAAAAAATAAAATAACCAATTGAGATTTTTTTGCACTAATCTCTATTACTGTTTGGTAACTCTTGAAGAAAATTAAAATCATTTGGATTGTTTTTGTTATTTTTACTTGTTTATGGTCATTTTTTGCAACAAAAATGATAACAATTACATTTTTTCCCAAAACAAATTGAAATTTCTCACAATGATATACAATTTATAATCCCAAATGATAAAAATAGAAGATTTTATTTTTAACACATTTTAAAATGCTAAATTTAGATCAGAGAGGAAGTTTGACCATTCCACAATGGATCAAGACGTTTCAGGGTTAAAAAGAAATTAATACAATCTTATAGCAAAGTGCCAAATTTCAAGTGCCAAAAGTATTGCTATATGACATAATATTCTAAATCATTGAAGAAGTTGCACACTTTTCAATGTTCACAATATTAATTTTTATTGAAAATACAGTTTCTAAATTAGTTCACAAAAGCAAAACTTTATTTTATATATATGAATAATTGTATACATTAGAGGAAATTTGAGGCCCCTAAAAGATTGTTTCAGGCCCGTTTCCAATGTTGTCCCAATTCTGTGAACAATTGGTATGGGTTGTTAGATTTTTTTTCACAAAAAAGAAATTTCTTCCCCCCCCTCCAAATATCATTCTAAGCAATTTATTTATTTATTTTTCCAAAAATGACGTGGCACGGTGTTGGCTACAACAACCAGCAGTTATCCTGCGTTCCCGCAGTCTGGGAACGCAAGATAACTTGCAGTCTTCTAGAGGCCTCAAATGTCCCCTAATGGCAAAGTTAAAATTGAATCTGCTCTTTTTCCAATCATAAGCTCAAAATGTTGTTAAAAAATAATCTAAATTACTGGCAACCGTACTGGAGTAGCTACTCCACAATGCAAAGCATTGCTTTGCTAGGTCATTATTTCCCCAAGGTAAAAAGAAGATATACAATATTCTACCTTTGTCAGTGCTTCAAAATTCATGAGACAAGTTTCTAAGGTTTTAAAATTGATTGTTAATACATTTTGAAACTTTACAAGATGTACGACCTATTTCCGACAATGTTAAGCGTTTAGCATACGCTTGATTGAGTGATGGTGGAGGGATGCTTTTTCCAGTCATGGAATAGAAATAATGAAGATCACATGATTTTTTTGCTAATTAGCCATCAAGTTTAAAATTAGTAGAAATTAAAGAAGTGTAGATTATATTCCAACTTGTTCTCGATCTACAGGCAAAATTTAAAATTGGTCTTAGCAACTTCATTAGGTGTCAATGTGTTATTTTTTCACACGATAGTAAAGGCTGTGGTCGACATCATAATCCCCTTATTCATAAAAAGAAGTCCTCCTATCTTGCGCAAATGGGGCCTTGGTCATAGAAATAGGTCGTATACCTTACAAAAACTTGAACACAAATAGGAACTTGTCAAAACAATACATGTAACATCAATCAACAAAATTAATTACAAAGCCCTCAGTCTTGTTCTTTGTTGAATATCAAGATGATCATCCATTTCCAACCACTTAAGCAATTTAGCCTATCTACAGATAGGGAAGGTTGAGAAAAATATCCTCATGTTGAGAAATAGACTTCAGGAGGATTTCGTATTTTCTTGCATTTTTTTCCTCAAAAACAAAATTACCATGAATTTTTTTGTGAAGATTTTGTTTGTTCCATTCTCAATATGTAGGCAAACCTATTTCCAACCATAGCTGGTTACAAAATCAATGAAAGTGATCAATGTGGCTTTCAATGTACACAAGGTGATCATTGTATGCTTTTAATGTACATCTCCCGGACATTTCTATTGCTCCCATGGGTTCCGCTCTACGTGAGTTGTCCCCCTACACCACAAATGATCGGAAATTAAGCAGACTAAGCTGCAAGAATGGGATGCTGGTTGAAAATGGGTTATCTCCTTTTTAATGCCATGGAGCTTTTCTGCTAATTTTTTCTTCGGCCTGAACGCAACTGTTGCGCTTGGAAAAGGCTCAATGAGGACCACCCTTTCCACCCATCTCTGGCATTGCAATGTTGAACTAGTGACGACCGACCGACAGCAAGAACCAGCCCACCACTTAGCTTAGCTTCGCTTTAGTTTCAGCTTCCAATTGTCTGTGTATTGCAGTGATGGGATGAGACCCCAAAGACTTTTCTCCAGCAAAATCCAAGCGCCGGCAGCAGCAGCAGCGGCTCCAACCCTGAAATTGAACAAGTGCCCTCCACCCCTTTTAGCTTGCTGGTGTTTCCAGCTACAAATTTTGTCATTTCACATGGCTGAACCACTCACACCAACCAGACAGCCAAACATGGTGTCCCTAAGCCATAAAACCTTGGTTTTCGTTCAATTGCCATGGCAACAACAATAGGCCGCGGAAGTTACTTACCATATGGGCCATTAACTTAATTGCATCACCTTTCTTGGTGAGAAAAAATGGAGACCAACTTGTTGAACTGGTCTGCAGTCTGCTTGACTTGTTTCCAAGGGCTTGCTTGCTTGCTTGCTCGGGGTGTGGTCGTCACGCTGCCACATCAGATGGACGATTAATTGCTGATCTTTTGTAACATGTTATTACTGAATGTAGCTCTACGAGAAGTAATGAGCCTATGCACACAACTTAATGTAATGCTCTGTAACAAACTAAAAGAGTTTCCGGCTGCACACACACCATCCATTCAGCTTCAATCGGCTGTTCCTTGGGTGGTCATGGAAGTCACTACCACATTGGCATTAAGTTAATTGCATCGCCTTTCTCGGTGAGAAAATGGAGTTTTGATGAACCGGTCCACGGTCCACTTTGAGTTGTTTCCAAGCACGCACTTGCTCACTCGGCATGTGGTCGTCACGCTGCCACATCAGATGGATGAGTAATTGCGGATCCTTTGTAACATGTTATCATCAGAATGTAGCTCCACAAGAAGTAAGTAGGTAATGATCCTACAACAAAAAAATTGGTCATGGTAGATATGGTGCTATGATGGTGCATGTGATAGTAAAGAAGGGATTATGGTGTCATTTTATCCTATCAAAGTTAGTACAGAGGCTAGCACCAAATTATCTTAATAGCATTTCAATTCACCATCATGGCACTAAACTTGCACGCCCTGAAGTTCCTGATGTATGCACACAACTAATGTAAGCTTAACAACAAATTAAAAGAGTTTCTGGCCACACACACACCATTCATTCAGAATCGATCAGCCGTTTGAATGGGTGGGTGGCCATGGAAGTTCACCCATATTGGCATTAAGTTAATTGCACCGCCTTTCTCAGTGAGAAAATGGAGACTTGTTGGACCAGTCCACGGTCCGCTTTGAGTTGTTTCCAAGTGCTCGGGATGTGGTCATCATGCTGCTGCCACATCAGACAGATGATTAATTGCTGATCTTTTGTAACATGTTATTACCAAAATGTAGCTCCGCAAGAAGTAATGAGCCTATGCACACAACTTAATGTAATCTTAATAACAAATTAAAAGAGTTTCCGGTCACACGCACACCATCCATTCAGCCTCACTCAGCCATTTAGGTGGGTGGCCATGGAAGTTTACCACATTGGCATTAAGTTAATTGCACCGCTTTTCTCGATGAGAAAATGGAGACTAACTTGTTGAACCTGAGTCTGTGGTCAGCTTGAATTGTTTCCAAGCGCTCGCTTGCTCCCTCGGGATGTGGTCGTCGTGCTGGTGCCACATCCGAGGGACAATTAATTGCTGATCTTTTACATGTTATTACCAAATGTAGCAGCTCAACAAGAAGTAAGTTAATGAGCCTACAAACCCAACAGCATGTGGAGGGGAGGGGGGCAGGTCGTCGTGGACATGACCGCCGTCAATTGAAAATCCAAATTGACAGCACGGCTTGTTCAGTCTTTTGTTACAGCTGCTTTTTCAGTTGGAGCTCGAGCATGACTGCTCCATTATAACTTTAAAATGTAATGTATTCGATCATACGGACGACAACCTTCGGAAAAGTTACCTTGTTTTCAAGACGCCATTGGTGGCATGGCTGCTGATAAGAACTGGCAGCGCAGCAAGAGTGACGACGGAAGGTGTGCTCCCAACAATAAAATGGGGTTGGGTTGGGTTGGATTCTATGGCGTGCAATGCGATCTCACTGCCGAGGAGGTAGTAGTACGTACCCAACAGTTGAAAAAGGAAGAGTTTCGTGAACGTGTACGGAGATTTATTTATTGGCTCGAGACCTTGCGTTCGGCATAGACAAACGGAACATGGTGTATAGAGAATTATACACGGAAGTTTGAGAAGGTTGAAACTTGAAAATTGGGTCAACATGCTTCTAGCATGCCTCTTGCAAGGTTGTAAGGTCCGTAGCTGCTTGTTTCAATAAATTAAAATGAAACATCTTACTTCCTATTGGGAAATGGAACAATTCATAGAGTAAACCTAACATCCTTGATTCTTGAGTAGTCATGACATAAATAACGGTGTACTAGGGTCTCAAACACTATTGAAGATTCAAGTACATATACTTGAAGCAAGCCCTATATTGTCTTTTATGCGAGTCGTGGAAGTTAATGCACCACACCTTTGGGAAGGACATTTTTTCGTGCTCTCTTCAAGTTTAAATATGTCCCTTCTAGAATTTGGTGAATAATGTTATTGTAGAGAAGGTGCATTGTTTACATTAATAATTTATTTTGTAAGTCATTCATAATTATGGTCAATCTTGAGTGTAAAATGCTATGCAAGAAGTCTAAATGCTTTTCGCAAGTGTATTGAAGTAGCTTTTCAACAATGTTATGAAGAGATTGTTAGTAAGAAGTATACAACTTTATTTTTTTTCAAATTTAGTTATTTGATCCAATGCTTCCCATGTGAAATACTTAAACATTAGAATGCTCCCCATGTTTAAAAGTGAAAGTGATTGGTCAAAAAAGTTCCTTTAATTACTTTAATATATGCAAAGTTTATTTGGAATTTATAAAGTGAAATTTAAATAATGTAATACTTACTTTCATTGTGTATAGCTTACAAACAATACAATTAATTGATACTAAGTATAATTCTAGTGATAATATTTAAACCAAAATTGGTTTAGCCAAATCCTTAGTGATGAACTTTAAGGATTTTTGTATTTACAAATATAGGAGGCATAAAGTGATCATTGGGTTTTTTTTAAGCCAAATGAATGGAATGATGTAATTTTAAAGCAACAAAATTGTTTTGAGGACCTTTGTCATCATTTTTGAAGGTCTTTTCATCCTCAATGCATTTCAATTTAACAAGCCAGAAACCGCAAATGCTTTGAAGGCTTCTACTGTCCTTTACAAAATTAATGGCCTAAAAAAAGTGTGAGAGAAATGAATTTTGGATGACATTTGAATTGAATTTGACATTTTCATGTCGCACAAAATACAAATGTCACCTAAAATTTGTTTCTCTCAATATGGTTTTCTACTTGAATTGTATCTATATGGTTCAATACTTGAATTGTCTTTATATGGTTCAATACTTGAATTGTATCTATATGGTTCAATACTTTTGCTTGAACACTTTCAAAAATTTCCTTTTGTGCTGGATACATGCAACTTCTAATTCTTTATTCTTAACCCCTAAAGTTTCATGACTATGTTCTCACCAAAAACGCTCCAAAACTGCCATTTCTAATACAACTACCAAATTTTTGGAAAAAAACAATTTTTGACACATGTAACCGTAGGATCTTGTAGTATGATATTTTGAAAACATGTGGTAAAAATTTCAGAAAATTCCACCGTGTGGATCATAAGATATAAGCATTCAAAGTCTTGAAAATCATTTTTGCAATCCTGCGAAAAACCGGGCAGCTGCACTTTGCAAGCTCACTTTTCAATGAAAAAATGCCGATAAAGGTGGTGCTTCTTTGAATTCAGTTTTCTAAACAAGTTGTCTATATGCTTGAAAAATTTCACATCATTTGGAATTGTACAACATATAGGAAAAAAATAGTAAGTAGAAAGAAGTAGAAATGATTCAAAATACTAAATTGTTAAAATTTTAATCATGGAATTTAAAAATACCAATCCCAACGGTTGTAATGTTGTAATAATCAATTTACATCCTAGGATTTTTTTTTTTTCCAAAAAAATTGAAAATTGAGTTAAATAAACGACTTTAAAATTTTTTTTAGAGTAGACAATCCATAACTGCCCGCAAACCAAAAACCCTCATAACTTTTGACTCATTGATTGAAATGGAATGAATCAAAGCTTTTTAAGTATATATAAATGTAGAGAACCAATTTCAAAAAAAAAATTCCGGGAAAAATGATTTTTTTTTATCTGCCCAAACTGCCCGGTTACGAAAAAAAGCAACATATTAGGTTACAACTTTTGACTCGTATTTCAAAATGTCATGAAACTTGGTACACATGAAGATATTCCTTGCCCCCACCTTCTATTAAAATTTCAGCCTCAAATATGGATATCTCTAGTCACACGTACCTGCCCAAAATTTCTATACGGCCAAAAAACGCATGTTGGTCCTTTAGGGGTTAAGATGAGTTTTTGTCTTAAGAATGCTATTTTTTATATTGTGATCCAAACAATAAATAAATTGATTGTTACTTGACTACTTGAAGATTATACACTTATTTTCATCCAACTATATCAACATTCATCTACTTTATCAAACTTCATCTATATTAGCATATATATGTCAATCGCCAATTTCAGCATTTCTTTGTCGCCATGCTTAATTTGCGTTTAATAGTTGTACTAAGGCAACTAAGCTTCAAGTTAAGATCCACCATTTTCTAAGTTTTTTCTCATTCCCCTTTTGCTTTATCTTTTGCATTGTCTCTTGCTCACATTAGTAAACCTTTAATTTGGTAACAAGCTCAATGTTTTTCATAGTTGCAATCACAAATTCATGTATCCTGTCTTTTGAGTGGATAGTCACTCACAGGACGCATTTTGATTAATCTTCATGAGAAGTTTTCAAAGGTTTTTAGTTAGTGATTAATTCTTCTTTATTTAGCACCCCCATTGGGTTTGGTTGTCCCTTCTCTTCTATTTTCCAGTGTCGCTAGCAATTCATATAGGATATCTGCCATTTCCGCATGTATTCCGTATACATTTCCGTATATAATGGCATATATTTTTCTTGTTCGCATTCGTATTTGTCTTCTATATCCATATTCGTATCCGTATCCCAGACTGACAAACAAGATTGCCTCTCATTATGGCGACCAATAGTGATTATCTATTTTTCCAATTGAAGGTCAACAGTATTGGAGGGAGGGGGAATTTTTTTAACCCCTAAAGTTCTATGACTATGTTTTCATCAAAAACGCTCAAAAACTGCCATTTGTAGAACAAGTACCAAATTTAAAAAAAAAAAAACTTTTTTGATTTATGTGACCATAGTATCTTGTAGTATGCTGACTTGAAAACATGTGGTAAAAATTTCAGAAATTTCCACCGCATGGATTGCAAGATATAAGCATTTAAATGCACTAAAATCATTTTTTTGGCCCTGCAAAAAAAAGGGCAGCTGCACTTCACAAGCTCAGTTTTCTATGAAAAGAATATCCAAAATGGTGGTGCTTCTTTGAGTTCTTTTTCCTAGACAAATTGGCCATATGCATGAAAAGTTTCAGATCATTTCGAGTTGTACAACATTAGGAAAAAAAAAGTAAGTAGACAATGGTAGAGAATGATTCAAAATACTAAATTGTTAAGAATTTAGTTATGGAATTGAAAAATGCCAATTCCAATGGTTGCAATGTTATAACAAACAATCTACATCCTATAATTTTATTTTTTTCAAAAAAAATTGAAAATTGAGTAAGATAAAGGACTTCAAAGTTTATTTTAGAGTAGAGGATCCGTAACTGCCCGCAAACAAAAAATTCCTCATAACTTTTGACTCATTGATCAAAATGGAACAATTCAAAGCTTTCCACATATATATAACTCTAGAAAACCAATTTCAATTTTTTTTTTGAAAAAAGTGATTATTCTAATCTGCCTAGACTATCCATTTACAAAAAAAATTAACATATTAGGCCATAACTTTTGATTCATATTTCCAAATGTCATGAAATTTAGTGCATACAAAAGACATACCTTGTTCCCACCTTCTATTAAAGTTTGGGTCAAAAATATGGAAATCTCCAGTCACACGCATCTGCCCAAAATTGCAATGTAGCCAAAAAACTCTTGTCCTTTAGGGGTTAACAAGATCTACGGCTCTTGAGGGGGGGGATGTTTGGCAGGGGTGGCATCATCTTTTCAGGAGATAGTAAGTGGAGGTTTAAAATTCATAAAGGTCATTTCCAGAGGAACAAGAAACAAGAAATGGTGAATGGGCATCAAAAGGCACATGTAGGAATCTTCTTTGAAAATGAGAGTCTTCTTCTAGAGTGAGATTTTTTTATAGAATATGAATAGTAGTAGGTGCAAGAGCAAAAGACAAAGGTAGTAGATCTTTTTTGTTTGATTTTGTTACACCTTCGTTGAAGATGTGCGCCGCCTTCAACCTAGATTGATGTTGCACATAAGTTGGTTGTCTCTTGATGTTGAGGCTAGTTTGAGTGAGAGACAAAGGGATTTGTTGTTTGCCTATGATGGCTTCTAGTATGATTACACCAAGGTTTTGTGGAAGCCTCCAAACCAAGGACATAATGTATACCAAGGACATTGCATTTTGCATCCAGCTTAAGGTGTCGGTTTGTGTAGTTTTGATAATGGAAAAACATGAGCAGAAGTGCATAGATTGACGATAAGAGGTTCATGTTGTTTCCAAAAGCTAGTCTTGGCAACCATTTGTAATGAACTTTGATATGTGTGTGAAGGTTAAATTTCCATTGCCAAAGACTTTAGAGCCATAAATGGGGCCCCTAAACTTCTATTTAGTTGTCATTAGCAATTACGATTGGCTTCTAATTATTAAATTTAAAAATATTGAAAGTTTTGAATCTTTAAGTTTAAAAAATCTGTACACCTATAAATTTATAAATTTAAAATGATTCCATTAGAAAATTAATTTTTTTAATAAACTTTAAATTTATATTATTACATTTTAATACATAATATATTTTTTGTTTTTTGAAGTTAATTAAAATGAAATAGCCTTCACTGTTGACTTTTTAATGGCTCCCAAATTAATAGCAATACAAATAATTTTTAGGAAAATGAGTCGATTACAACTAATTTTGCAAATAAATATGATAAAATAAACAATGGGATTCTTTTATAAACTCAACTTTCAGTAACTTCAATTACCCCCATACAATATGTATTGCTAATTTCCAGGGCTCAATGGCATTCATTCAATGGAGACTGATATTTTCAAACTTATTTGAGGATTTTCGTTTTTTTTCCATTGCATATGACTTAATAATTTGTTAAAAATGAGCAAAAATTTTATTTTATATTTTAAAGATTTCATGTATTTTTTGCCTTGCCCAATAAATTCAGCATAGGTAGATTTTTAGAAAAATTTGTATTAAATAAATTTCTTTAATGAAACTATGAATACTAAGAAAATTTGCATTAGATAAAGTTAAAAATATAAAGACAATACAAAATATTGACATTGTGCTAACTGAACCTTCATAACAACCTCCAAATTGAATCTTGGAGAAAGATTTTTGTACTACACAGACTTTTTTAACCATCGCTTATTAAACCGCCATATTGATTACATGCTTGAAAATAAGAGATGAGATTAAATGCATGTTATCCTCACTACTCAAAAAAACCTTTGGCAGCATAACTTTTGATCCATACATTCAAGGAAACTATTTTAAAAAAATTGTACATTGTATATACAAGCTTGTTTGTTGTGTCTAAACTTCCAAAAGCATTCATTCCAAGTAAAAGTTTAAAGAACATAACCAAATTTCCATTTGGTCTTTCCATGTCTAGTTTTCTACTAGGACTTACATAAAAGGTTTTCAATTACAAGTCTTCAAAAATTGAATTAAGATGAAGATAATTATAATATTTTGGAAAAGAATAACCTAACGTGCAGGCATTTTTGGGCCTCAATATACCAAAAAACTTAACATAGTTCCTTCCATTGTATATATTGACCCAACTTTGGAGGATGAAAAATAACAATATAGATTTTTTTTCTATAATAGAACAATTGGAATATGAAATATGGATATAACTATGGAATGTTACAAACAAAATATGGAGATATATAAAGTATAGATGTGTTAACCAGAATACTAATATAGTATGACATACGAATACATGTACGGATATGGGACATGGGATACAATTGTCAATCTCATATCGATTGTAATCTAGGATGTTTCAAAAATATATCTCCCTTAATACTAAGTGAGTAGATAACAATCCCTCATTCTCTACCTCTCAAAAGAGCCAGGTATTCTCCATTGCTAGTATTTAGAGGATATACTGGGAAAGGGGATTTTTTTCTTTGTGTGAATGGGACAAGCATTTTCTTCTCGTTTAGTCCTTCCTAAAGTACCTTTATTGTTGTGACAACAGAAGTTTTCTAATGCTCAATAAAAAGGGAACACCCTGCTAGAAATAGGGGGAGGAAATTGGAAATGATCACCGTCCATTAGAAGATATTTGAGGCCTCCAAGAGCCCGCGAATTATCCTGTGTTCCTGCAGCATTTCCACGCAAGAAAGTTGCTGGCTAATGTGGTCGAGAGAGTGCCATGTCATTTTTGAAAAAAATTTAAAAAAAAATTGGCCTGAAATGGTATTTGGGAGAGATTTTTTTTTTTTTTTTTTTGAAAAGCCCGTACCGGCTGTTCACAAATCTGGCCAGATTGGGGAACAGTCCTGAAACGGCCCTCCAATGCCCTCCAATCTCTTCTAATGCATTAGAAACTCCCTCCCTTCTCCCTTTCTCTTCAAAAAGGAGGAGGGAGAGGACTGACTTTTTCAAACATCTCCTTTAAGCATCTCCACCAAGAAAAGACAATCTTTTGTAATTCATCCATACAAAATTGTGTAAGACTTCTATAAAATGCATTGAAAAATTTCAGAAGCTTTAATTGTATGCGTTGCAAGATTATAGATTTGAAGTTAGAAAATAAGCTTAATTTTTTGCCTTGCCCAAAGTTCAATAGAGGTACTCTTAGAAATTTCTAATTAAAATGGAATTTCTTTAATAGACTTCTAATATCAAGAAAATTTGCATTATTTAAAAAGAAAAAGACAATAGAAATATTGACATGGTGCTAACTAAACCTTAATAACAACTTCCAAAGTGAATCTTAGAGAAAGATTTTTTTACTCTATATAGATTTATTTTTACCATTGTTTTTTATAATATATTAACTATATACTAGAAATTAAGAATGAAGTTTAGCACGTATTGCCTTGACTACTCATAAAACCTCTAGCAGCATAATTTTTATCCATGCACTTAAGTGGTCTTATTTTAATTAGACTTTCAAAGGGCTTTTTGAAGTCCAATTTTTTTGCTATGGGTTAAATAAAAGGTCTTCATGTACAATTCATCAAAAAATGAATCGAAATGAAGACATTTGCAATTCTTTGGGAAAAAAATAACCTCATGGGCATTTTTGGGCCTAAATATACCAAAAGACTTAACATAGTTCCTTGCCTTGTGAATATTGACTAAACCTTGGAAGATGAAAAATAACAATATAGAACAATTTTTTCAATACAAGTAAGGTTTTATTTGACAAGAGTGGAAATTTTTTAAGTTTACATGAATAACAATAAGGTGTCAACCTAATGCTTTACTATCCCATGAAAAGAGACATCCGCAATTTTCTGCAATTAAATATGTCCTAATCAGAAGCACATGATTTACCTATCCACCTCTAAAATAAAAATCAAAAGATCTTTTATGCAGATATAGAAAAACATATGGAATATATATGGATATAATATATGGAATATGGATGAAAACATATTAGTAATGCAATAGGACATATAGATATAAGTACGAAATATGAAATTCATAATAAAGAGATATATAAAATACACATATAGATATGATATGGTATGATATATGGATGTATATATAGAATATGAGATACGATTGTTAATTCCATATCAATTGCAATCTAGCATGTTCAAGAAAAATATAGATATAGGGATCACGCATATATAGGTATGTGGGTAATGAAAATACAATTGCAATAGGTAATGAAAATAAATATATGGGGGGTAATGATTATATAAATATGGAGGTTAACCCTTGAAGGACGTTGAGGTTGAAAAGTGGTCAATCGATGATTTCAACATTCATTGTAGAATCAAAGAATGCATCTAGTTTTGTCTAATAATTGAAGTAGTTTCTGTGACTATCTTGGTTGGGGGGGGGACGTGTCTGTTAATCCTATATTGTTATTCTAGAGACTAAGTGTCCAATGGATGACTTTAGCTACGATTGGAGGATGAAAAAAAACATTTTTTCATCTAATTTATTTATTTGGAGGGTCTTTCAGTCCATTTTCAACAAATAGTATTGTTTCGGTACATTTTCAACAAACAATATTGTGAAGTCCCTCATTATGATCTTATTGACTTTCTATAGAAAAAGATGCTTGATCCATGGATCACCCTTGTAGTTTTTTTGGGCCATTTCTTGCTATTTACTCTTGATGTGAATTTTAGCCATAAAAGCGGGATTTTTTAAATTTGAGTCCAACTAGTGAAAGGAAGCTTATTCATGGACTTCACTTTCTACTCCAATTAGAAATTTTGAAAAAATCTTATGTTTCAATATTTTATAGCAATATGAACTTTGGACCTATAACCATGGTTTGGTGATTTTCTAATTATAGAATGACATGATATTTTTGGTTTACATTGTGATGTTACACACTATACTACATGTCTATTGCAAAAATTTCAGATTTTTTGAATATATAGTGTATTTGATATGGATTTTCTTCATTCTTTTCAAAAATTTACAGTAATTTCAGTTTTTTCTAGAAAAGGTTGAAAATTTTGCAACTTGTAGCAAATATGTGATTTCATCTCTGAAAAATAAATTTAAAACTTTTCATTCATATATGGTTGGAAAATGGTAGCAAACAGGGTAATGGACAATGAGGCTAGAATTCATTAATCATGGGCCCGTTCTTATAGGGTTAAAAGTTATTGAAAATACAGATTTGGGGATAATGAAAATATAGTAATGCAGGTATGAGTATGTAGATATAATATGGGAATACTAAAAATACATATATGGAGGGTAACAAAAACACAGATAGAGGAGGGTAATGAAAATACAGATATGCAGGTATGAATAAGGATAGTCACACCTTCTTTTCACAACCATTTTTCAGAGAATGAGCACAAGGCGTCTCCTCATTGGCTTCCCGTTGGTTCTCTTATGGCAAAATATTCTTGTACTACAAAATCTTCTCCACGTCTATTACTCTCATCCGGAAGTAAATAATGGGCGTGAAGAAGATTTCTTCATGGAAGTATATTCTCTTGCATTCTGCACGCTCTTTAGTTTCACCACAATCGCCTGATCCCACACTTTGAGCGATGAGTGACACCTACAATTCTACAAGCTGACTTGTGTAGTTTTAGTTGCTGGTGAATCAATTCTTTGTAGAAGTCCTCCACACAACACAGAAAGGGGAGTCACACCTTCTTCACCCGGAATTGCTCTCCATTGGCTCTTGTTTGCTCTCACAACTTCTCATTCTTTATAGAAGTTTGTTTGGTGAAGAAGATGTGACTACCCCTAATATAGGCCGGGGTGACTAATATAGTCCGGGGTGACTAATATAGTCCGGGGTGAACCGACCCCCTTGCTCGTCCTTGATTTCACCATTGTCGAAAACGCTAAAATTCTTTATTTTCCAACCATGATAAAATAGGGGGGGAATTAATTTACTCCCTTATTAATAAGTAAGTAGGTGCCACTCCCTCACTCTCCTTCTCTCAAGAAGAGCCAGCTTCCCCATTGCCAGAATTTTGGAGGATACAGGCCGAAAGGGGATCCTTTTCTTCCTCCGTCTGAATGGGACCAAGCCCAAGGCCCATCTGCCTGCCTGCCCCATTTCCTTCCAGTTAATTCAGGCCCTCTTAATCAAACTATCATTATTGTGAAATTCCGTTTCATGATTTGTGTCAACAAAACAAAACAAAACAAACTATCATTATTGTTGTGACCATGGAAGTTTTATAATGTTGGGTAAAGAGGGAACACACTACTATAAAAAAAGCCCCCAAATAGGGAGGGAATTGGAAGTTTCTCACCGCCCAAGAGGGTCTTGTTTACTTTTTATTGGGAACTCCCTCCCTTCCCCTAAAAAAACCCCACAAAATAGTGAGGGGGAGGCCTGACTTTTCCAAGCATCCTCACCCCAGACAACCTTTTAGAATGTCAGTAGGAATATATTGTCATCGGGAACTGAATGGGACTACTGTAGCAAAAGACTTATTACTGTAGTAGTTTAATGGAATTGAAATTACTGTAAGTGCTCCTCGGAAACACTGACTAACATTCAGTGAAAATTTCCACTCACTTTTCTCATAACTCATGATATTAATAATAATAATGTCTAAAATAGAAAGGAACTGAAGTCTGAACAATTCAAGTTATTAGTTAAGATGGAAGCACCCTAAAACCGTCAAAATAAGGAATTCAGCATACTTGGAGGCACCATTTCAAAAACTAATATTTTTGTGGTAAAGGCGAGAGAAAATCATGAATTTTCAAAAAAAGAAAAGATTTTTTCGGACTTGGCATGTATTTTCTATGAATTTTCAAAGTTGCAAACCCCTAGACCACTGGAACCATCATGTAGGTGAACCTAACTCTGAATTTTGACAAATTTAGTACTTCTCCAATCACAGTGAAGAGAGGAGAAAACTTTATGACACATTTCAAAGACCATTCAATGGAAGTTTAACTCTTTACACTACGGCCATCGGTCGAGAGTCCGTCGGTTTCCACCAATCATATTGCAAAATCCCACGTCCTCTCGACTTGGACGGCCATAGTGTGAAGAGGCCCTAAGGATGGTTTAATGTCCATTTAGGAACAAAGAGTAGGTACATGGACGCTATTGGGTGTTTCTACCTTACCATAGATCATTTCAAGAATTGCAAATTTGAAAACATGGACATAACATTCCGTAGCCTTCTTGGAAGCTGCCTTTTTCTCATCCAAGCAACCTCCGGAGAATGTGCCAGAAAGAAATTTAAAAAACTCAACCCCACCTACCCAAGTTGCAATGAGCAACTGCGTGTCCCATTGCTACTGAATGTTATGAAGTGAGCTACCTTACATGAAGAGTCAGATTCAAACATAAGTTAAGTATTTTTTAGAATGTCTGAATGTTTTGGAATATTACAAGTGAAATGTTCAAAATATTGCAAAAGAATTTCATCTTAATTGCCTAAATTTTTGAAAACCTCCATCATGCCTTAAGCCCCACATGATAGACTTCTCAAAACAATAAAACCTAGAAGTTGCCAAACACACAAAATATTTGGACACCAAAATGGCGAAACACTAATACCAATAGTTCCACTTGTCTTGAAACCCTTTGCGCGTGAAAAAGAAACTATTTCGGCACTCAAGTGCCAAATTAGTTCTTCACATACAATAGTATGCTCTTAAAGCGACCTTTTTAAGTGTTTGATTGCTTTTGGGGGGAAGCTCAACTCCTTGAAACAAATTTCAGTAAATTTTTTGTAGGAAGAAGAATGGAATTGGCATCTAACCTAAGTTATTTCATATTTTTTGGACCTTCGTGGAATTAGTTAGGAATTTTTGTAGTGGAAACGTTGTCGTCACTGAAAGCGACCACCTCCTAAAATGTACACTGTTGGTACATTGAAGAAAGCAAAGTAACCCCTGTATTAGTGGTTGCTTTTAAAGTAGGGTCACTTCTAGGAAGAGCACCCTATTTTATTTGGCAATACAACTTTGAAGAATAATTTGGTATTGTTGATTAACTATGGTATAGGTTTTAAATTTTGAATTCTATCCAATTAACCTCAAAGTCCCAGAGCCTTTTCTTACTCAAAACCCACTCAAAATTGCATTTCTTCTGCGTTGAGCCGTGCAAACAAAGAATTGTTTTAAAGGGAAATCCAACTGTAGGATATTGCACTACACTCGTATAAGAGTATATTGTAAAATTTTGTGAAGTTTGATCATGTAGATAGGAACATATGAACTGGAGAAGTAGAGGAAAAAGATTTTTTAATCCAGCTCGAGAATTTTACATGAATTAGTGGGAAACTTTTGCACTGTAGATTTTGAATCTAAAAATCTACCACACTGAATCAGATGACCATGTTAGCTACATCACTACTAGTTTTTCGAGGTAACAAAGATGTAGAATACCTCCAATAAAATCTTGCAATGGTAGGATGTGCTTAAAATTCACTATAGACTAAATTTTTTTTGCAAACAATTTTCCCACCACATAATTTCTTAGAAAAAGAATTCCAACAATGAATTGAAAGATTTATTTGCTATTCACAAAATTAAAATTAAATTAAAAGATTCAAATCCTTTACTTTTTGTAGAAGTTAGAAGGCTAATGCAAACATCCAAGTGCTTAAGACATTGGAGATCACTGAATAAAAGGTACCTCTATATTCACCTTTTGTTCCCAGGATGTTTTTTTTTAGTTCTGATTAGAATTTCCCACCGGGGGAATGTCTCAACCTTTTCAACATAATTTGAAGGCTTTTGTGTTTTCAATTTTCGAATTGAGAGATGAATTTTATATCTATAGAAGCAATTTGAAGACCTTTCTAACAGTGTAGAGCATGTTGAATTTGAAGAGAAATTTCTCTCACAACATACAAACAAAGTTTCCATTGTCAATACCCTTAGCATCAAACTTTGGAGACTTTGTCGGCATTCTCAATTTTTTGAATTGGGAGGCGTATTTTATGTTGTTAGAAGTTGTCATGAGACTAGAAAATAAATAATTATAGATCTTAGTTAAACTCAAAGAATTTGAAATCATTCTCTTTACAGAAATCAAAGTTTATACCTCGAAATGACTTGAGTGGTCACTTTGACATTTACTTTGTAAGTGTTAACTCTAAAGTCCCAAAGCCTTTTTTTCATCAATATCAATTCAAAACTACCACCTTTATTGCAAGGATAAAGATTTATAAAAATTATTTATTTTGCATACATAATTGTGGAAGCTTTTAATAGACTAGTATAAAAATGTGTGGAAATTTTTTGGAAACTTTAATCTTGTAGATTGCAAGATATTTGAGTTTAATGTGAAATTTTTTTTTTTGCACCTTCTGTGACTAGATTATCTGACTTTGAATAATTGTAACTTCAAATTTTTGTACTATAGATTTTTATTTTAAATGTTTTTATGTGGAAAAATTGAGTTGACAATTCAAAACAAAATTAACAAAATGACTTGATTTTCTTTCTTTTAAAAGTTGTCAAGTAGAAATAGACACAAGATTGAAGGAAAAAATATATCATTATTCATTCTATGATGGGATTGAAACAATCTAAACCTATAGCAAGACCTATAGATATTTTTGTTTTTTGAACATAATGAATATTATTTTTAAAAATGAATCCAATTAATTATTTTTTCAAGAAGATGCTTTAATTGCCAGTAAAACAAGATATTCTAGCAATAATTTTTACGCCACTAATCTAAATGCAATGATTCAAATCTCTACATGTAGATAGAAACGCAATCCATAAGAAACAAAAAATTTAAACATTCATTTTAAACTTTTGTGTTTTCTTTTTTACTTGGGCTTCAATGATGCTAGTGTGTGAGCTTGAAAATGCGAGCATGTGAGACTTGAGTGTATGTATAAGTAGATATTCTACAACCATTGAAGGTGCCACTAATATAAGCACCTATGATATAGGTATCTATAACATAAGTACACGTGTTGTAATCATATAAAGTTTCTATAATGTATACACCTATAACAGAAGGTGTATAGTCTTCTAGGCTAATGAGTTCACGTTCCTAGGCTCATATCATCACAAAGTTTAGAACCTGCGGTTTGTCAACAATTATCATGTGGTTATCGTTGTTTCATGGGTTTGCACTTTAATATATAATTTATTGCATCATTACGATGCATTACTTTAGTTACTTTAATTACTGCAATTGAAAGTAATGCATTGTAACAATGCGATAAATTATAAAGTAATGCATAGCAATGATGCGCTAAATTGTATATTAATGTGCGAACCCATGAAACAATGATAATAATATGATAGCTGTTGATAAATTGCAGGTTCTAAACTTTATGATGATAATAGCAACCCTCCTTGAGCTCTGCCATTTTGAGCTCTTTGTCATTGTAGCATAATTTTTTTTCTTGGGTGCCAATTGAAATAAAATGATATTCCTATAAAGCTAATGTGTTTTGCTATCTTCAAAAAATGTTTCAAAATATCTTGCCAAAAATTGAGATCACAGGAGCGTGCCTAAACTTTAATTTGTCCAGTGAGGGGACAATGGGACTTTAGGGGATAAGACTCTCGTTAACATCACTACAAAATCCAATGTGAGAACTAACCATTATACATCCAATACCTATTGCATTAATGATTCAAATTTATAATAATATAAGTTTTAGTCATTGAAGACATAAAATTCTATAGTCTAAAGACTCCTCTTAGAAGATATCATTTTTTGTATAATACCCTTGATACATTCGGATAGACTACTATATGTTAGTAGTGGATTTGGTGCAAGCTTTGGAAAATAATTAATTTCATTTTTGGCATTTATGTGGATGTAAATCTATATCCAATACATAAGTAGTTGAGAGGGACTATTTGACCCTAGAAACTAAAAGAAGATGGAAGTTTGGAACTTTTTAAACTCTAAAATCCAAAAAGTCCCTTAAGGGGACTCTTGAAGGTTTGGGGAGGTATCTATGATCTCAATTTTTGATAAGATTTTTGATTTTTTTTCAAGATAGGAAAATTGATTAGCTTTTTGGAAGTAGAACTTTTATTACAATTGGTGCCTAGGAGCAAAGTTATGCCACAATAAGTCCAAACAACAAGTAAAGGCGGGCAACAAAAAAATCCTACAAAAATCAAAATAATTTTAATTTTTAAGAAATTCTTATAGATTATATTTTGTCTATGTAGAAAGATTTAATTCATTTCGTTTGGATAAAAAAAGGGGAAAGTTATGAAGCTTCTTGTTTTGCGAGCACTTTTAGCAAATTCTTGTTAAAATAATGTATTGGATCCATTTTTTACCTTAATTTTAACAACTGAAAATAAATAAATTCACATGGTTTATTTTGCTTTCAAAAACAATCTCATAGTTGGAATTGGTGTGTTTTGATTCCATATTAGAACTATCAACAATTTAGTTTTCTTTCTATCTTATACCTATTTTGACTTCACAATCTTTTTAAGAATGAAATTACAGGGGGTTGGAATTTTTTTCCCAAGCTCTCAATTCAATTCTTCAACAAATTTTTTCTTAATGCACAATGTGTAGTGGAAAATTTTAAATAAGAGGATTCAAAGCCTTCTAATCTAGTCAGAATAGGACCAAAAAAACTCATAGGACCAAAAAAAATTCATTTTCTTCACTTTTAACACGTATATCTTGCGATTGATACAATCGGAGATTTTGAAATTCTTTTGAACATTTGCATACTAGTCTAGTTCAAGATCCTAGGTTGGATATGCAAAAATAGAAACAAAAAACTTATTTTCTTCACTTTTAATGCTGATATCTTGTGATCGAGAATTTAAGCAGTCTTGAACTAGACTAGTATGAGAATGTTAATTGCCATTTCAAATGCAAACAACAAAAAATTTAAGAGTCTTGAACAAGACTATATGAGAATAATGCAAACAACAAAATGCCATTTTCAGTACAAACAACAAGAAATATAAGTAGTATAAGAATAATGCAAACAACAAAAAATTTAAGCAGTCTTGAACTAGACTATTATGAGAATGTTAATTGTCATTTTCAACTGCAAACAACAAAAAATTTAAGCAATTGTGAACAAGATTAGTATGAGAATAATGCAAATAATAAACTGCCATTTTCAGTGCAAACAACAAGAAATATAAGCAGTATGAGAATAATGCAAACAACAAAAAATTTAAGCAGTCTTGAACTAGACTAATATGAAAATGTTAATTGCCATTTTCAATGCAAACAACTAAAAATTTAAGTAGTATGAGAATAATGCAAATAACAAAATTTAACCCTATTTTCAATGCAAACAACAAAAATTTAAGCAATCTTGAAGTAGACTAGTATGAAATTCAAAACTAGGTTGAAAATATTTGAAAGAGCTAGACTAGTACAAGAATATTTAGAAGAATTTCAAAAACTTTGCAAAGAGTGTTTAAATTTTTGTGGTTTGCATTGAAAATGGATTTTCATAGTAGTCTAGTCCAAGACTATTTAAATGGTAGTTTTGAGTGTTTTTTGACAAGAAAATGAAACTTTAGGGGTTTAGTTGATGGCTTCAAATACTTCTATAACCTTTAGAAGTTGGTAAATCTTTCATTTTTTGGAATTTAACCACTAAGTCATAGAATGCTTTTTTGGAGGACTTTGAATAGGTTTTCATGATGATAATTTTATAATGATTTTTTGAAATGTTTTTTTGAAGGTGCAGGAATGTACTAACTTTTGACGCATATGATCTTGTAGCATACAATAGATGTATATTTCAAGTCTTTTTGGGTGAAAGTCAATCATTTCTAACTTCTTCAAAAAATTCAGATGTTTAAGTGGTTTTCATAATAAACAATCCTCAAAAGGTTTGAAATTACCTTAAAATCCAAAGAAAAATTTACCTATTGGTGGCTCATGTATGCAGTTTGTCCAGAAGCAGGATGATTGGAAAAATAAGGAATGTAATGACAATATAGATTGCCAACATAGACAAGGTTTGGGTACTTGATATGCATTTCAACAATAGCATTCAAATGAGAAAGTAGACATCCTAATCATCTGGTAAATGCGTGCTCCCAGTGAGACTTTAAACCTTTAAATTTCAACATAAACCAAGTAACTGACAAAACAGAGTAGACGGAATTTCACACCAATGGACCAACATATAGTAGCTTATCCCCACTTTTGTATCCCCACTAACCATGTAAGCAGAGAAGATTTGACAGATTCTTGACACCTTTTTGTTAGTTGCATGGAACTACGTCTCTGATTGATTAAGAAAAAGTCAATCCTTGCTACCAATAAAGATATTTAATTACAACTAAAGTTTTGGAGAAGTGAACTTCAAGAATAGAATGGAGAATTCTCTCATTCAAAATTCCTCTCAAAAACAGTGAACTCTGGTTGCTGTGGGGATTCGCATGAACTAATTCACGATCTCCATTAGCCACACAAATGACAATTGACGGCAATATTCAGCATTGTCTTCCGTCCCCACCACTAGCGTAGACAGAAAGACAAACCGTCAGTCCCACTCTACAATATTGTTTTCTGGTCACTAAATTACTAGCAGACACTACAAGGGAGAAGTGTCAATTCAGACATATTTTTGTCAATTTTTTTGTCAATTTGGACATAATTTTGTCAAATTTTTGTCAATTCAAACATCTTTTTGACAGAATTTGGTCAATTCAGACATTTTAGTCAATTTGGACATGTCAATTCGGACACTGTTTTCTTGTAGTGAGATGAGCAATGACAGACTAGGGCTCAGTAGTTTATAGCATCTCCGATGAACCCTTCAACTTGCAAAGAGATTGAAGAGGTCCCTTCAAAAGCCTAATTGCCCCAGAGCCGAGTCTCTACGTCACATATAGAAAAGTGCCTAATCTACTTGTTGAAAGGATCTCTAAAAGTATTGCAAGTAGGAAAAAATAAGGCAAAATGAGGAAAAGGCTAGAGAATGAAGCAAGGTGCCTTGAGCAGTGGTAATAGAGAGAGGAAAGTAGAAATAATTCCAAGTACTGTTGAGTGCGGTTTTCCTTGGAGAGATTCTTCAATGCAACACGACTCACAAGTCGGGGAATGCTGTCGCATGAGCGTGGAATTTTAACTAATTTTTGAACAAATTTCTAGCTTATAAAATAGTAAAACCTATTATCGTGTGCAAGTAAAGACCAAAAAACGTGTGAAAAGTGAAGATGTATGGTGTAAGCTTAATTTGAACAAAAAAAATTTAGAATGATATAAATTGTACATGTAATTTTAGGATTCAATTTCATTTTTACATTTATTAGAAAGAATGATATAAACCTATGGTTTTTTGTTTTTTTATAGCATCCTATTTGTGAATTATAAGCATAAAAAAATGTAGATTTGCAATAATTTTTAATGTCAATATTGTAATTATTTAAGAAAACTATTGATTTGGTTCAGATTTAAAGTAACTATTTTTAAAATTCTAACCATATAAATGAAAGTTTCAGATTGAATTTGAAAAATATAAATCTTTTTGAAGATGAATAGTTTATGGAGCGGACAAAATAGATTTAATAGGTACTGGCACAAATAATAGCAATATTTTGATAGTGAAGAAGAAAGATTTCTTGTTTGATGGCCAGAGATTTTTCAAAATATATTAAATTTTTATTAATAAAATTAATTATGTTATGTATTCGACCACTTTATATAAGAACCATTCAAAGATGCATTTGGGGATTCAAGATTAGGATGCTCCTAAAGTGAATACATAAGATGGATTTTGATATTTTATTAAAGTTTGAGAGAGCATTCCACACAACGGGCAAGTAACCTACTCTAAATTAAAATCTCAATAATTACAACATTTTAAGAATCTGATAATGGACAACATTGAAGAATTATAATAGTGAATTACATTTGCAAAAAATCTAGTAATGGACCATACTTAAGGTATTAGATAATGAATAATATTTTTAATACATTATGAAAATTAAGGGTTACAAATTCCAAAATATGATTGCTTAATTTGATGCGAGTGCAGAAGAAACGATTCAAATAAAAAATTGATGGCCCTTTTAGTCTCACCAATGATATCAAAGTATTAAAAAGCATATATATAAACATCCCAAGCAAGTAATAGAGATCACAAATTCTGCACTACACACAGTCATCAATAGATGCAGAATTAGCTACACTACTATCACAATCAGCTACATCATCTATTAGTTGCAAAACTCTTGGATCTCCACAAAAAGCTCAAGATTTAGATATACGAGGAGGTGCGCTAATGAAGTCCTCTGCTAAACCCTAAGCATAAACTGGTAACTGAAAAGACTTAGGGAGACTACTGGCTATCTTTTCCACAGAGGTTGAAGAATAGAATCCCTTAAAATTGATGTAGTTACCTTTGAGCTGCATAGTACCAAAAGATAAAGATTGTTAGTTAACAACCCAAAACATTTTAACAAATTATACTTTACACTTCTTATGGAAAAGAACGCATGTACAATTATTTCAAAGCCTTACGTACAAAA
This sequence comes from Neckera pumila, assembly GCA_963969595.1. Taxonomy (NCBI): domain Eukaryota; kingdom Viridiplantae; phylum Streptophyta; class Bryopsida; order Hypnales; family Neckeraceae; genus Neckera; species Neckera pumila. The sequence continues at coordinate 11,126,385 of OZ018409.1, forward strand.
TAGATTTGTAGCTTGGACATTTGGTACTTCAACATCTGAGTCATCATAACCAGAGGCACTGCTTTCTTTGTCTACTTGTTGCTTCTTAGAAATAGGGCCTTCTTCCTCAATGATAAGTGGCTGCAGAAGAGCATTGAAGATCAATACGTCTTCTTCAAATGCTACTATGTGACGGCCAGACCTCCGACAAGCATGGATGGTGCAACCTGTAACAAAATAGTTCAAACATAAAATCAAATCATAAAATAAAAGACTTATAAATATATAAATCCAAAACAAGAATTGAATCAACAAATTGGACGTATTTGTAGAGGCAGAATAGTCAAACACCACATTACTCGGTAGAGAAAAGGATTCTATGAGGATTTGCATAAGACCATGTTCCTTTTCTCGCGGACCACGCCAAGGAACATTATCGTTCATTAGTTGTGATTCTTTAGTCACAACATTATGAAGAACATCACCTAAATCAACAGCATCTAAACCAGGTACCAGTTGCACTTTAAAACAAGACGGTGGAATATTTGGAAGGTTCTTCACGAGTAGTTGAATGCCAAAAATAAATGTCTGCATACAAATATTCTCACTAACGTTAAGAAAAAAAAGTAATATCTTAAGCGGAATTTGACTTGATTTAATAGCAAATTAAAAATTATACTAATAGTGAAGAAGTATACAATACCATCTTTGATGAGTCTTGTGGGTTGGCTAAATGGAGGCGGTTGACATTAGTCCACTTCCAGTATACTTTGAAATGAAATGCTCAACAAAACCCCTACAAATCTAGTTTCACTTGGTGTGCATCAGAATGAAAAATAAGAATGGCCCCATTGTCATGCAAGTGGCTATTTGCAAAGTCAAAGGCTGACTTAAAAAAGTCAGGATGCATGTTGTTCCAAAGTGGAACAATAGATGAAGGTGAAGATACACTTAGAACGGGCAGTCCCTCTGGAACGTCCAAAACCATAAGATCAATAGCTCGAGACTGAGAACTAACACCTTTAAATGTTCTTTCTTTATTTGTCCTAAGCTACCAATAAAACATCATTAAATGTATTAAAAAAACTAAAATGAAAATTCCAAAAAATGTACACAAGATTCAAAATGATTATTATAATTCACATAGATTTTTGAATAATACCTTATCAAGGAAAGACTGAAGGTCAGTCCACCTTGAAAGAAATAATCCATGTTTAATCCAATAGCCAAGAAGCGAGTGGAGAGACCCATTGAATAAGAATTCATCCATCTCTTCACACTCCACCTCATCCGATAATGGGATCAACAAATTATCCAGGGACATTCGAGAAATGGTGAGGTCAATCAATAAAGAGTCTCACTTACGAGTACCCCGTGAAGGAGAAGCAAAGGAGGTTTGAGTGCCCTCACCGCCTGAAGCACCAACCTTTGGTACATTGAGAGGCGCTTTACCAAGAGCTTTAATGGTTGCTAAAGCCTCTGCAGCCATGGCCTTCACGTTGGCAACCAAGCTAGCCTTGGCCGCTTTTTTTGCCTTCTTTTCTTCATCTTTTTTCTTCCTTGCCTCGGCTCTCTCGGTAGCCTGTTGCATATCCTTCTTAGCCTTCACTTTCTCTTTGTCATTCATGTGAGGTAGATCTACTGCAATTTTATGCTCAACAAGAGTTCGGTCATTGGGATTTGTTGGAACATCTGAATTAGCCAATCCTTTTTCTGCTTGATTAATGGCCTTCATTTTCTCTTCTTCTTCTACAGGGCAAAAACCACCTCCACAATTGATGTACCAACAACCAGAGTTCAAATGTAACACACCCCACGATTGAATCAAGCTAGGCAAATACATACATAGATCACTAGATGACTTGTCAACCCATGCTATGATAAATGCTAGAAGCTGGGCCTTTTGCATAGTACCTTTAGGCACCAATTCAAACATAATATACCTAAAAATTTTCAATGAAAGAAATCAGTGACACAAAATAATGAAGATCAATGGAATTCAAAACTCTAACATCTTCTAGGAAAAGTAATCATTACATACTTGTAAAGCATCCGTTTCACAATACAAGGAGTAAAAGAGTGGAAAATGAACAATTTAGTCCTCGAATATGAAGCCGTTCTCCAAAACAAAGAGGAGAATCCATGAATGTGATTTAATCCCAAATGCGAACTCGCCAATAGTCCACAAATTTGGCTGGAGACAATAATACATTATTAGAGTCTTCATTGACTACCAAGCCTTCTTCTTTTTGCATTCTCTCAAATTCAAGGGTTAAAGCCTCCTCCAACTGTATCAATCACATAAAAATTTGATTAAAATTCCAAAGTATAAAATGTCAAATGGGCCAATATATAACATCTTCCAAAATCAAGAATAAAGAGATTGAGAAATGTATATCAATAGAAAGCACTTACAGATGCCCCAAAAGAAGCCTTGCTTAACCAAGATTTGAACTCTTTATCCGTAAAAGGTTTGCTCAGAAAATGGGCAGCTTTCCGAGTAAAATCTCCTGAGTTCCACCAACACAAGCATTTCACCTTGAATGAAACTAGAGCAATAGATGTAGCCAGAAGTTGAAGCTTGTCCATTGTCATTTTTGGTTTTGAGTTCTTGCTCTAGTGCAAAGTAATCTATACAAACCATAGTGCAATTCATGAAAACCAAGACAAATCATTTATAATACATCAGAATTGGTATGTACATATTTCAGATGTATAAAACAAAGAAGTGGACTGAAAGTTTGAAATTCTAAATATTACCTCAACCAAGAACTCATCACCGAGTTCAAGATGTGTAATCGCCAATAGTTTACCGAAGGCACCTTTATAGCTATGTGTCTTCACTTTGGCCGCAGCAAGCATGTCAGTTGTAATTTCTTCGTCAGTCTTTTGTAACATTAGTTCTTCCTCCATGATCTTTCGTGCAGCTTCATCTGAAGCGTCTGAAATTTCTTGCTGAAATTAACAAACTTTTGGTTAGTAACAAACACTGAATTTCATAAAATTAACAAGAAAACTAAATATATAGCATTCATTCAAAAAAATGGCAAAGAGAACTCTACATACCAGCCATAGCTTAGAAATGAACACCTCTTTTGTTAGAGGGTACCATGTTTTTCCCCTTCCAGAACTTTTGAGACATCTCTTGAATTCAGATTTAGGGAGAATATCTTTAAAACTCTTTAGGCTTTGGGATCTGACAGTACAAATCTTGTGCAAAGTATGCACCATATTGGTCTTCAAGTGACTATTTTCTATGAATCTAAAAAGAATTTAGAACATTAGTGTGAATACAAATTATACAATATTTGAAAATGAAAAAAGACAAAGAATAGTAGAGGGTAGAGGCTTACTTGTTTATATCATGCATAGCATGTAATAGGAGCCTTGTTTTGCTAGACGGATCCAAACAAATACTATCAACAGAGATGTGCCATTTTGGATTTTCCTTATGTAGTTTGTCAATATATTGGGTCTAAGCTTTGAACCTGTGATTTCCATCACAAATGAAGAACATCCTTCCAACTAAATGCTGAAGAAATTCATTCTGCTCAAGTTTTGCATCAAATCGGTTATTTTTCAACTGCCACAATGGGCTCTTGCGACTCTTAATCTCATCAGATAGAATTTGTATGTCTCCTTTCTCATCGCAAACGGAGACATAAAAAACAAGTGAGCCAGGTCTATAACCAATAGCAAAGTCTATCTCTAACTTCTTGATGTTGAAGTCCAGAGATGGATGGACAATAGGCATTGAAAGCATGCAACAAAGAGGTATTGTGAAACGTGACTCCTCCTTCAGAAAGATTCGCATAGCCTCGATGCTTTCAACACAATTCACCTTTTGCTTCAAACGGAGCTCATCTTCATTTCGATAACACTCTTCATGACTATTGGTGTCACTATCTTTGATTGCATCCGGAGGGCGATCAGCATCGTCACCTTCAACTGCCATAGGAGCCTAAAACAATATTGAAAGATAGAATCAGGAATCCAATGTCCAAACATGAATGAAAAATTCATATACTTCTCAATGTATTCAATCTAGATTGATTCATTAACCTGGCTATTGGAATTGTTCCCAATCGCTGGCTCAGTTTGAGCTCTTAGAACTCTTCTGGTCTTCTCCATGGCTCCAGAAAGTAACAATTTTTTCAACTCCTGAAACAAAAATTAGAACAAGAATTGTCTTAGTCAATGAGTAAGTAAACCAAGAACTCAATGAATTGTCATATATCCTCATAAACACAAACCAAAGAGAAGAGAAATTCACAATCACATGAAGTGAGAAAGCAGAAAAATTGAACTGAAAAACAAACTAAAGTCAATCCAAGCTTCCAAAAATCATAATCATTTCAGCTGCCACTAGAGTGGCTAGAGGAACCGTTTGGTGTCAAACGCATTGTCTATATGAACCTATCGCAGCTGTAATCCTCCCAAATTCTTGTTGCAATTCAGGGAATACTTAAAAGACGTGAACATTATCAAAATATTGGACATGATATTAGAGCCTCATCTGATCGCACTAATAAGTGATAGAAAAAACATTGATTCTAAAATGAAAAGGTAAATAACATTATAATAGTTGGTAATCCAAGAGAAATTCTTCAAAATCCCATAGCTGCAAAGCAAAGAATTTATAATTAAAGTTGGCACCAAAGCTATATGTGAAGCCCGACATTAGGGTGAATGCAAGAAACACTTGTGTTATTTTTTGTCACCTTGCATGTTGATTTGTTTTTTAGGCATAACTTTTGCGTATTGAATTCAAATGACTTAAGATTTATAGGGAAGGTGCTCATGACCACTATACATCTTGCCTAATTTTTTGGCAATTTTCAAAAATGTTTTACTAAATAGAAACAACCCCCAATTTTATGTCACAAATTCCAATTTGGAGGTTTTTAGTACTATTTTGTACCCAAAAAATCGAATTTGGAGCTGAAATTTGGATGAGATGGTCTTCTAGTAGACTTCTAGCTCTCCAAGAGAGGGATTTAAAAAAAGTTAATTTTGTGTACTATAGAAGTCTACAAAATGAGCTTCTTTCTGCTTGCATTTTGAAACATATAAAACATTATTTTGGTGGTTTTTTTGGTGAATGACCATCTCCATAGAGCTGTTGCAAATAGACAATTTTTATTTAACTTGTTTAATTTATTTTACTATTTTTAACTAATTAAAGCATCAAAATGTCTATTTTCTTGAGATTTGGCACTTTCTAGTTCTCCTACTTAGAGAATTTTTCTATGCTTTTCCTTCCCAGGGTTTCTTCATCTTAAAGGTATATACATTGGCCATATTTAAAAAAAAAATTAAAAGTTAATTTTCTATGCTTAAAGTACTCCAGAAAAAAGAGCATCAAATAGTGGAAACGCAACAAAATTGGCAGGTGTTTCTTGCATTCATCCATTACCAGCTAAACCATATCCAGTTTCAAGCCCTATCGACAATGATCTTAGAATCCACAAACACAAAGCAACTCAAATCTAAAACACTTCAACATCACAGCTACGGAGAGACTTATTTTTGGACCCATTTGGCATCAAACGCATTGCATAAGGTTGTCGTCAACAGCTCAAATTTCTCATGTTACAAAGAATAGCCTTGGCCTTCTCAATTTAAATATTGTCAAAACCAACATTAATAACCAGACTCAATGCAAGAAAGGTCAACATATCTCAAAACCTAAACCTTTTAAAGTTAGATGTAAGCAATCTTACGAGAACAAATAAGTGTATAGATTGATCAAAGTTTAGTCATCCATCCTTCAATTTCGACAGTGACAACTGCCAACAGATGGCCAAGAGGGACCATTTAGTGCCAAACCTATGGCCAATTTACACCGGGAGCAGCTGCAATGGACTCGAAACCTTAACGCAATATCCACATTATTACCAGCAGGATGTATTAGAGCGAGGAACTGGCCATGGCCAAGGACCAAGAGGCAATTGCATCGGACAGACAAGAAGAGGGAGGGATTGATAGTAGAACTACAGAAATTAAATTGAGCACCAAAAAATTCAAGCACTTGCGTGGAAAGATCCTTCCATTTGTTTGCACACAAAACTTACTATAATAGACGGGGCAATCCCATGGTCCAGAATCATTTTGCCAAAGTGAATATTTGCATTTGGATTTTAATCAAAAATACTTTTCGTTTGACGGTATTCAAGGCACCAAGCTCTCGAATTATGAGGTCGCTTATGGACCAAAATTTCAATATGAGCAAGCAAAAAAAGGCAAAGAAGAGTGAAGAACGTCTTTGACAATTACAACTTGTATGTGAACCTTGAGAATGCAAGGAAGATCTGAAATTTCAAAACTTGTGAAGTTGAAAATTTATTGTTCACATTGTCGCAAAGTCTTTCTATATGTGGTGCTTATGAGCTTTAGCTACTAAGATTTTTAAATTAAAGATGCTTGGTATGTTTGAATACTACCCAACGGATCTAGTCGTTGTGAAACATTTTGAACATTGGTGCAGTATAATTGGAACTTTTGAAGATCGTTCTAATAATGACATAGTACAAACTACCATTCCTTTCTACTGACTACAAACTCAGAGTGGCACTGGACCTTGAACCCTTGTTTCTGATATAGCAGCCAAGTGAGTGTGACTCTCGATTTTCATTCATGGAATCTCTTCGTTCAGTTGCACCCATCCTTCAAGAATCCGAACCCCCTAATTACTACAATGTGAGTATTGAGAAATCCAACAACAATCAAATCCTACGGCAACATTCATTGCAAGTAGGGCGAGAACAAGGACAGTGAAGATGATATGGATTAGTCTTTTAAAACCAATGGTTCCGAAACACGAGACTCCTGACGACACTCCTCCCAAGACCACTCCAAATTGGCGAGCTCTCATAGCCTGTTTGATGGCACTCAGCACCGTGAGAAAGCCTCTAGCCTCAGACTCAGTCCGCAGCACCCGGCCGACCAAGCCTTCTGATGATGAAGATTAGTTCGGAAACAACACAAGAAACACATGGAGTAGGAGAGAAGCATCTGGGGAGACCCGAGTCAGAATTGGACGGAGGCAAGAATTAGACAGGCCAAACTAGATTGGAGACGATGATGAGGATCAGTTTGTAAACAAAATGGGAATCACGGGGATTAAGAACAAAGCAACTAGGGAGACCCAAGACACAATTGGAGGGAGGCAAGAAATGATACAAAAGGTAGACCAAACTTGGAAGCTGAAAGGGACCGCGTTTAAAACTGCTCCACGTCGTCATACGGAAAACAAACAAATATTCTAAATTTGAATGCGCGACAAGGCAAGACGACCGCAGCAATCGTACATACAAATAGAAATCCAATCTCTCTCATCCTTCACACACATAAATCTTGTCAAACAACTCTAGTTACCTTGAATCTTTCATTTGTAAAAGAAAGCAAGATTTGAATTTTTGAAGCTCACAACTAAGATGTTTGCATGTCCCAGAAAATCTTGCAAACAAAGCAACCACAATCTTTTCAATAATCATGCAAACATAGTCTCAAGGCACCCGACGTCCAAAAACCTAATCTCTTCAATTTGAGTGTAATGAACTCTAACTGAAATCATGCATACAACAACATTCTGAGCAAGCAAGTTGAGAACTCCGTCAGTGAAGAAATGTCACCACATGTTGATCGACCTCCGACGATAGCTGCGAAGGGCGCCACCACAGCACCCGTTTGGCACCAAACGGGCTGGCGCTCCGATGTTCCACCAGCTGCAGTTCAAACAAGACTACACGCGGAGTGATTCCAAATTTGGTTTGCACTACTAATCAGGAGCCAAGGCAAGGCAGCATGAACAAGTTCGGACGGGACTCACGGGGCTGAGGCGAGATGCACGACTTTGGACGGGACTCGCGGCGACAAGACAGGATGCTGGAGTTAGGTTAGAACAGGAGGCGGGACTTGGGGCGACGCTCGGGTGAACGAAGAAGATCCATGTTCACACTTACCCTAGTTTTGGAGTCAAAAATAGTGTAGGTCATACCTTACTGCTTAGTGTAGCCTGCAAGTCCCACGTCCTTTGTTTAGCTCTGAAATTCTTTTCCTGTCCTTTTGCCCGACTTCTATTGGTTCCAAGTTCGCTTTCCTCCACAACACCAAATGATGGCTCTTGATCTTGAACGCACTGCTCTTGGTCTTTGCTAACTGGTTGTATCTGAATTGGGCCCACACAAATGTTATTGTGCATTCTAAAATTCCTTAGCTTATGGAATAATTGCTGTCATGAAAAAGATGATTGCTAATAGTATGCGCCCCAATTAAAATTTCCTACATTGAAAAATGAAAATGAAATTCATGTCATTCTAAAAGCAATCATAATGTTGTCAGCTAAAAGGTATAAACGATAGAAGAAATAATATACTTGGATTTCAAAATTATATGAGACATCCAATACAAACCTCGAATGATTGATTGAAGGAATTGATGAAGCCGTCGCCCTCTTGGACCTCCGTTACTGGTTCTAAGAATAGCTTTGTCGTTGAGCATAACCTTTGATGCGACTTCTCAACTCCCATCACCTCAATACTATCGAAGAAAAGGTTCTTTGTAAGACTAGGAAAAGCACTTGGAATTATTTCCAAAATAATTATTGTTCTTCATCATTTCTATGGTTCATCTACTTGGATTCACAAATCCCTTGTCAGAATTTTCAAAATATTTGTACTTTGAATTATTAAGGTATACTACCTTCGGCCCAAATGATCTTTCTTTTGGACAAATTGTTTTGAATTAAGGCTAAACATAACATTTGAAATCCAATTTTGTTCTATAAATAGAATATGGTGCACTCCTAGCATTCCCTGAAATTTGAATTTGGGAGTCTTTTTCAAAGTGTTGTTTTGAAATATTGAAAATAAATATAGAAGGAAATTTAGAAGGAATTATTTGTTTGGTCCTAAATTGCAATCAATGACCAAATCTAATCAATTTCCAACGTCTCAAAGTACAACAAAAAGATCATATAGATCCACAAAAAACCAAGGCCAATAAAAAGATCATTTTTGGATGGCAAGTATGAGGACCGTTTTTTTGGACACTTCAAACCCCTCTTTGACATGAAATTGAAAAAGATCTGATAGATTTTTCCAAAGACACCTTTACATCTTTTCGTACAAGATTTCTATATTATGGGCCGCACTAAAAATGCCCTCCCTTAACCTTTGTCATTTAAGACACTGTATTCTTGGGGTCCTTTTGCCATCTTTGCATTTGGATCCCTGTGCAAAGAGTCTTGAAAGCTTAAATATTTTAAATTTGATAAATGTCACCTAGTTGGCCACCTACATATATATATCTCCCAGCAATCTCCAAATGATAGCTTGCTTCACTCTTTACAATATCTTTTTTAAATATTAGGCGTACTTCTAACATTTTATATCTACCATCCAATTTATAGACCTACCAACTCATGATTTGGCAATAGCTATTGTTCAATATAGATTTGAAAGCTTGATTGACACAACAATGCCTTCATCTCCTTAGAAGTCCCTCTATTCCACTGAAACCTGGTTGTGTTTGTTTCTAGGATACGTAAACAAGTTTCAATTGGTCTGTTTTGGAATGTCATGAGTGGCACCATATCTTGCAACTCAATGGTAATCGTGAGGGCTCCAAGAGAGTCAATCCCAATGACATTTCAAATAGGTGAATTGGGATTTGCCGTGGTTACTGCATTCCGCTTGGGTGTTCAATTTGTACTATCTGAACACACCTTATACATTGACAAAGAGGTCTTTGACAACGTAAGTGGTGATTTAACTCATACCATAGGTCATGAGCCTATTCTGATAGCCCTTCTAGGCAATGGCATTTGCGTCCGGGGCAATATTTAGCATATGGTTTACGTGATCCAATCTTGGGAGGTTCCTTTAAAGAAGGTACACCTACATTATCTAGCACGTCCATTGAGCAGACACCTTTGTCTGGAAGGATTAAAATTGAACTTGGAATAGATGTCATTACAATTAAGAGCGACGATTCAGACGACTCTTTACCACCTCCCAAAATTTTGAAGCAAACTCCGCTTCTTAAGCCAGAGGTTTCTAACATACTTTATGTGCCTTCTACAACAGTAGACCTTGGAGTTACGTGTCATAGAGGTCAGTCCATTGCTCCTTGCTTGCGAAAGCTTTGTCACACCAAGGGATCACGGAATTCCTTTAAAAATATTGATTATGGCTCAATTCCAATAGGGAAAGTAGACTTTGTTCCTCCACTTTTCAGTGGAGACCAAGTTTGAATTACCACCCCTTTACAATTCTGGTAGTCAGTCTCAGTCAAAGCTTATGGACGGAATGGAAAAACGCTATGACGGGCATTTGTGGACAAACACGTATACGACAAACATCAAGAATGTTGACGACCTAACGTTTCGATTAGCTTCATGCGTGAGTCATCTTTGTTATGAGAACACCGACTGCGACTACCTTACTTGTGCGCACCAAACAGCAGCTGTAAACGAAACTGAATGGGATGGATGTTCTCTTGTATCTTTTGAAGTTGGTACAAACCCTCCCTCTGGTTCAACAGTTGTGTGCAAAATTTATTATGTTATTCCATTATGTATTATGACTTGCCCTACCAAAATCTATTACGTAGTTGGAGGCAAGGAAATGAGATGAGCATGTGTTTACTTTGGTGTTCATAAACATCCGGTAAAAGATGGAGATTGTCGTGAATCTAAGGAAAAGATCCGATCTTTAATTGCCGACCAAGTAGAGAGGACTCTATCTGCTACTAATTCTTCAATTGTCTTAGAGGCTAGTAAGGAATTACTAGGAGGATTGCTACTTCAGCTTGAGGGAGCTCTTTGCCTCCTTGGGCTAAGTTGAGAATTGATGGGCTCTTACTTGTTTTTGACAAGTGCAAATACATCGGTTCTCCTAGCATTAGAAATGAAGTGACGACATTCAAGTATTTTTGAAGGTTTGGAGTCATGGATAGTATCACTAAGCTTCGGGGATGTAGCAACTGGGCTTTTGTCCAAGAAAACAGGTTTCGAGGTCAAGGATCTGATTTAGATAAAGTTTTTGTATTCAAAATGTCTGAATTAGGTCCTAGCAGTGGCGTTGATTTGGTATCACGGATGCAATCTGGTGGTGACCTTCAAGACACTTGGATAATGTTTGATCACGTGAAGAGAGTGAAGCAGTGGACAACAATGGCTTGTCATGTTTATGACCCCATTTTTTGCTGTGTCATGATTGTTGCTATATGTGATATGCAGTCTGAGGATTCAATTGCCCAATGCAATATCTGGACTAATTTGAATGCTGTTATGGCAAAATATGGTGTAACCTTGCCATATTTCAAAGGCTTCATGGCTGATTGTGCAATGACAAATTGGAATGCGGTGAGAATTATTTATGGAGAAGGCGATGCATCTAAGCCAATGGTCAACCGTAAACACACTTGTCTCTTCCATTGGACTCAGTCGATGGAAAAACATACCAAGGCAGATATTCGTGCCAACCTTCAAGATCAATACCGGAAGTTGTGTAAGCAGTACAAAGATTTAGCATCATTATCGAAGGCCGAGATCTGTTTTCGTGCTTTTTGTACATGGTGGCATTCCTAGAGCAATGACAGACGAAGGGCTTCAACAACTAGAACTCTGATTAGCCTTTTGGCACTTTCGATACAGACAATGGGGAGGATTTATGGAAATTGTAAGACTCTTAGTCTTTTGAATGCACTCTTTCTTTGCTGATATGACCTACTATATTATATGTTCTTTTAGAAATGTGTATTAGCTTAATTTGCATTTTTCATTAGATAGCCTTGGTTCTGTAGACCGAAAAATTACAAAATCCTTCATTTACAACCAATAGAAGAGACATGTCTTTATTCATACAAAGGAATTTTTTTTTGATGCCTTATATTGTTTGGAACAAAACCTTTCAGCCAATGAACTTGCAGAGATGCCATTATGCAACCTTGCCGAGACAGTCCACAACAAATGGCTGCAGCAATCAAGAAATTGAGGGAATGATTTATATGTTGCTACAGTTGATGACTATGTTAGGGCATTCATGCAGATGGTTTGATATTATCAGTTTCTGAAAGGTGACATCCCAGGAACTGGTCCTGAAAAAGAAGAACTTCTGCTTCAGGTCGCTTAAAGGTATGCCCAACGAACGGCAATCCCAGAAGTCTTCATGATGCAATGTCCAATGTTCCGAGGGTTGGAGAATATTGCACAAGGGATCCCCACTTTGAAGGCGAGGAGATATTTGGATCTCAAAATATAATGGTAGATTTGCCTCCAAGTTCTGAGCATGATTCTCACCACCCCGATAAGGTCAATTTCTCTTGACCACATGCAGGGACAAGATCCACCCAAGTAACTTCTTCTAGACCTGCTTTGGGTTCTATCTCTGAAGAACCCTTACTTGCTGCAAATGAAGAAGAAACACAATACACAATGTTTGCTGGGCCAATAAAACCATTGACAGCACCGAAGGCACCCCAAGTGACAACCATTCAAGAAAGAGATTGCAATGAGTCACAATGGCATATCACACAATTGCCAAAGACATCTGCTAAGGCATATTTTGCCCTACAGGCACTCACGAGGAAGAAGTGTGTGGCAAAGATTGTGCAAGACAATAAAAGAACCACAACATCAACCTATACAGGTAACATGAACAATTACAGGAAGAATATGATTGAGAAGATGCAATTTTTCTTTTGCAATGATAACATTGAACGTTGCGTGAAAGGATCAAAACGGAAATGGGTTCTTTCTAAACCAGCGGTGCCAGACATTTAGCTAGTGAAGGTTGGAACTAATCTTACGCAAAAAGAGATGATGGAGCTTCAAAATACAGGGTTCCATCTTCCGAAACGTGTTGCAATTTTTCTAAAGAGATTATTTAGAGACCATGATTTACCAAATGATTTATCAGGTTTTCTAGTTCTAGCATTTCCTGGAGAGCACTCCAATACAAGGTTCAGGAAGAAAATACGGAGGAATCCCAATGCTCCAACAACAAAACAAGCAAACAACTATGCCTCTGCATTTACTTTGAAGGCATTTGCTCGTCAGGTAATTATGATACCTCATTCTGATTTTGGGTGCATCATAATGTTTGACTTAGGTGTATCGCCTAATAATCAAGAATACTTAATTACTATAGGTATGTTTCCTGAATGCACTTGCCAATGAAAGCGCTTGGAAAGAGAGGTCAGTGGGCGAATTGCAAACATTTGTATTACATTTTTGTTGTTATATGCCACTTTGATGTAGAAGTTGATGTTTTCATTCATACTCCAAGCTTTAGCTTCAACAAACTGAAACACATTCTTGAGAGCGGAAACAACTTGTAGATGTTCTAAACTTGTGATTTTCCTTTGTGATTATCGAAGAGATAGACTAGAAAACATCTATTGTATTCCGGTTTATTTTATATATGCAATGAGACAAAAAGGCCACTATTTGACTTATGATGTCATTGCCAAGGTGTATGTTGTATTTGAGTATTTCCTGCATTTTTTGTATAGACAAAATAAGAACATGTGTTCCAAAAAAAAATTTGCCACCAATGTTGGGAACATTGTAAATTGTTGATAGAATTCTCCTACTCAAATTCTTGGAAATGTCTTGAATTTTCTAGATTTTCGTGGCCTTAGGTACATACAATCCCAATACAGAACCTCCATATTTATCTATTCAGTTCTTTGACATTTCATTGTTTTGAAGTATTTGTGCTATACAAAAAATTTCCAAAATGAGTTTCAAAAACTAAGTTCAATTTCTTGCATTCAACATTTTTGAAAAAACTTATTTCATACGGTCTTAGGAGATCCAAAAATCCACGGTTATAGGTTTAAAAATTCTGAAATGTTATATATGAATTTGCCACTTATCTACCAGCAACAAAAATATACAGCTGAGTATTTCTTCCAAGCTCAAATTTCTACGCTCCACGCTCTACGCTCGTAGAAAACTAGTCCACACCTCACAAGTCCACTCCTCACAAGTCCGGCAGCTCGCTACTGTTTCTGATTATGTGTACCAGAACCACTCACCTGCAATACATAGCAGAAAATATTATTGAGAGTGAGTGAGTGAGTGACATAGGAAAGATCAAAGCTCAAGGTGTGTAAGCAGAGGCAATACAAGATTTTTGCAAGACATTTTAACCTATGACATAGTTCAAGCCTATGACATAAAGATTTCAGTTTAATTTTATAAACAGGGAAAACTAGGCTAGCAAGAACATCGAAAATACAGCTAGTGAGCATGTAGGACTTGTGAAGCCACCCTCTATGAAGACATGATCGCACTGAATTTTAGGCAGATGAGTACAAATAATAATCGACTCTCGCCTTGTTTACGGAGCGATTACAGGTAACGAATGGATTCTTAGCTGCAACTAATGGATGAAAAACCTGTAGACATTCAAACTTGAGAGTCCAAATTTTGTCACACCGAACTGACAAATATCTGACTTTGGCACACAAAAGTAATGGAATGTTTGCAACTGAAAAAGCAGACCTTCATCATTTAAATCTTCTAATAACACTATGGAGAATGAAGATTACATCAGGATCCACAGGTGAATTGGAGACACGTAAGAGCCATAGGAACTTGCCACATTCTGATATCTTCAATCACGTTCCAAATTGTATTTCACCCTGCCAATTGTAATGCATTAATATCAATAGCCAAAGTACAGAAACATCCTCAATTGTAGGAGATCAAGAACTCAAAAGAAACAGAGGGCGACTTCCAACTAAGAATGATATGAAACAACGCAAAAAAATCGTGAAAATATTTTACATATATGTACAGTATGTAAATATTTGAAAAATCTTGAATGATAGACATAATAGCAAGAACTTGTTACAAATTTGAGCATTTGCTTTAAATAATTTACATAGAAACTAGATAATTCCCTGCAATTAGTGTTGACTACAATAATTCTAAAAAATTGTGGTCCACATGAGTTCAGAATCTTCATACAGTGAAGATAATTTAACCACCAGTATATTTGGACACCATTGATTCCTCCCCAACAGTAATTGCACGGAAAAGTTAACCATGTGCAAGTGTCTTCTAAGACGTAAATACCATAAACAATTATCCAGGCACGCCACTAGTTATTCTGCGAGTAGAACTCACTCAAGTGGGACATTGGTGCTCGAAAGGACCTCTCTTGTAGTGCAGCGCCTGCTTCTGTGAGAACTAAGTATTGTCAATGTGCGTCTTCTTCCTCCCCAGGACAGTCAGATTGAAGCTGTTCTTGAGAATCATACTGCACCGATCCAAAAATTGCATCAAACAGCATGCTTTCCTCAGATTTTTCTGGTTAAGAACGTAGTAATTAGGCACCAGATTAAAATTACGACATGAGTTCCTAAGACCTACTTCAGGTCATATCTGGCATACACCGATTTCTATGACAGCCTTTCAAAGTTGAGACAGCAAAAAGATAATAAGAGGTCAAAACATTTCTTAAACAGTCCAACAACGTAAACTTATGAGGCCTGAAGACCTGAGGAATGGACTTGAGCAAGGCAAGTAAAAATACACTCAAAACTGGTTTCATCTAAAAGAAGCCCAACTTCAAAAACTGGATTTCTAAGTTTCAGTCAAAGCAGTATTCACAAACTGATATCACTATCGGATACTCAACAAAGCTTCAAGTCTCTTTCACAGCTATGAAAACTAGCTACAATTGCTACAAACCCAAGCAGATATCAAAACCAGAAAAGATAACTTGTGCATCCAAAGTTAAAACTGGTCAATCGATAGAGGCAAAAGGACGATATCCAAAAAAACGAGAAATATCCAAACAGACAATCCGCCAACATTTTACGATTTGTAAGGTTATGCAAACCTGGAATCCGCAATACAGGCAGTAGTTGTAAACTTCACGCAACCGAGTCAAAATTTCTTGTAACATCTGCGCTCATCCACGAGAAACTTGAAAGTAATTAATCTCGCAGAAAACCTTAATGTATCTGAAAACTGAAAAGGATGGTTGCAATAACACAGTTCTTCAGCACTGACTCATGACTAATCCCGAGTCCCTTAAAAACTTAACGGTAGCCAAGCAAAAATCACAAAAAGTTGTAAAGAGTTAAGAGATTTCTGAAGTGCTCAAGATCGTTAACAGAAAGTAATGCTGCCAAAACTGACATGTAAAAAACTTGGACGCTGCGACATGCGAGTCCATATTTCCCGAAGTTACATTGTTAACCCTTAAAAGACACAGGTTGCAAGACATACACTGAAAGGGAGCCTCCTAGCCTCTATAGTTTTAGAGTTACGACTACTAGGAAGACTAATAATTTCACTAGTAAGGAAGCTTGCACAGTAAACGCATTTTAGCATGCTGTATTTACTACATTCTCACTCCAAAACAGTTCAAATAATGATTTTAACAACACGAGAGAAATGTATTGGCATCCTCTAAATGACTAAAACCTATCGAACAAACTCGGTCTATGCCATCATGTTCAAAATTGAAGAATCAGCAACGAAATGCCTACCTCGTCCGTAATAACCTCTTCCTCTTCTTCAGCATCATCATCAGCACCCCCATCCTTGTCCTCTTTTCCTTTCTCTTTCTCTTTCTCTTTCTCTTTCTCTACAGTAATTCCTGCAGGTTCCAGCCGATTCGCCATTGATAGGCCTTCTGCAGACCCTAAAGATCGCTCTTCAAGCTGCAAAAGAGCGGTGTATGCCTTGCGGTAATCACTAACGAGTTTCCGGTTCTGCCAGGTACCCCTCCTCCTTTCTTGAAACCCTTCCCTGATCTCATCCACTTTCCTTCGTTTCTTCTCCTGAACGAGAGCCTTAACCTTCGCCTTCAGGACTTTCTCCTCAGCCACAACTCGGTCTCTGCCTAACCCTGCCCTATTGGCCTTCACATCTACGATTATTGGCTCTGTGGTTCCCTGCCCGTGCTTCCCCAGAGCAATCCCTGGTTTATAACCCATCTGCTGCAACATCTTAAAGCCAATATTGGACGAAGGAATGGCAGCAGCCAGGCCATCTTCGCGCTGTTCCGCTTCTTTCTTTACTTTTTGTAACCCTTTTAGCTTCCGCTTCTCCTTCCAGTTCACCTTCTCTTTAGTTCCGCCAGCTCCTTTTCCCTTTCCTATCTGTTGGATGCGGCAAACCTTGTTATTATACACAAATACTTAAGGGAACCTTGGTTATTATTTACTCAATTCACCAAGAATTAAGTGCCCCGTCAATTCTAAATGCATCTAGCTTTCAGATTCCACGCTATGAGTGCCAAGCATTTGCAGAATATCGAGATTAAACTTAAACTACGACGAAGACGTGCAATCCATTTCAAGCAGCGTACGTACGCCAATCAACAAACTAACCCTGCGCAGTTGCCGTGTCTCTCTTGATCGAAACAACCGTTGAAATCATAAAATGTCACATGTTCAATTGGTAGAGCGCATCTTTTGCAAGCGACAAGTAAGCTATTTTTTACCTGGGAAGCTGGTTTTGTAGGGAGAAGCTCCTCCTTCGGTATGAACCGCTCAAGATCCCCCATGTAATCATCATCCTCGTCTGCCGCCATTACGTCCCTAAATCCCAACCGAATTAGTCGTTCAAGATCAAAAATTGCGGCCAACGATCTGCGGCAACCGCGAAGAATCACATGCGAAGGAATCGAGTCAAATTACATCGGCAATCGATGTGATACAGCGTCGGAGCTCGCCATCGCCACGGAATTTCACAATCACAAGCCCACGAGAAGCTTTGAACGAAAACCTAACGAAAACTGATCTTCGGTTGAAAGCTTCCGTCTGGACGACCGAGTGCCGGGCCCGGTAAGAGATCTGACCTATCCACCGGATTTAATGACCCTGCAGAGGTAGGACCACAGCGGATGCAGGGCATTTTTGAAAGTAGTCCAAATCTAAGCTACCCTACGTGTAGGTCTGTTTCCTAAATAATTAGGGAGAAATACTTAGGGAAAAATTGGAACATGTCTAAACTATGAAAAATTGTACAACTAGTTAAGAAAATCTAAGAAAATTTCATTGTTGCCAATTCAAAATATTCAAAAGTTATTCTTGAGAAAATTGAGAAAAAAGAACACATTGGCACATGAATAGAAAAAATCAACCCATTTCATCAAAGTTTCCGAATTGCCAAAATTAAATTCTTCTAACACATATGTGCTAGTGCCAAAACTGACCTGAATATATGGTAATCTGTAGGGATAGTTGAAATTTTTTCTACATGGTAAAATTTCTCTAAAATGTAGTTGGCGATTTTTTTTGAATGCTTGGTACATCATTCTTGATCTTCACATACTAATCCACGAGCTAAAGAAAACATTCTTACCGAGGTCGGACTACAATGATGTGGTTGAGGTTAACCCCTAACCGCCCAAGGTGCCCAAAAGTGTCCATTGGCAATTGTTTGAAGGCTTTTGACTTGCCAGACGCCAAGCTAATGGAGGTGGAACTTTGTCTTCCGAAATTAGGGTTTAGTTGCGGAGTGGTGAGTGGTGTTCCTCTGTGGTTTAGGCACACAAATTTGGTGTTGCGATCGATTGTTGCAAAGTATCGCTAAAAACTGACATGGCCGTTGGTTGGGAATGACCGACAAATGCCGGTGTCAAGTCGTTGGGCTTTGGATGCTGTAGTTCACAGAGCTTTGCGGAACGCCACGGACAACTCCACTTGGTGAATTGCTGTTGAATACTCTCGAGGAATTGGTTGCGTGATTTGCACGACAAGTAGGACACACAGATTTGCGCTTAGTGTTTAGTGAAGTACTTGTCATCTTCAGCTCAGATTGAGAAAAGGGAGTGGGGCGGCCATGTTTGGCCATCATGTTTGTGAGTTTCCAAGGTTGCCTTCTCTATTCTAACAAATTGTATGCGCACCCCACCTCCTCGGCTCATGATCAACTTCGATGATTGTGGCTACGTAGGGACATGGCGACCACCTTGCACAATGGAACTGCCATGATTGATGAGATACAACAAATCCAAGAACTTGTGTACCAATGGGCGAGTCAAAGCAGCATCAAGGCACAAGCCACTGTTAATTGCATGCATGAATGGCACCTATTTCAACTTGAACACCCTGATTTGATTCATTGGAAGCAAACCTGTCAAATAGGACTTGGCGACACTTGTGCTCCAAGCACATCGCGTGCACATTGGGCTGGAGGTATAGAATTGCGGTTGGAGATCCTCTCGGGATTCCGGCACCTGTCTATGCTTTTATACGCTCTAAGTTGTGGCCAGAGGATAGCATCAGCCATAAAGGCATAGGCCCGACAACGAGGCAGTGAGCGGTCAGTGTTGGCGTAGCTGCCGGACTTCAGTCATGTGGTGCTAGCGTTGCCTGCTCCGCATGCGACAGAGGTGCGCATGCAAGTCCCAAATTCTCCAAGCAGAAAGGGGGTTGAATTCGTCTATGAGACAAAGCTGCACATTGACAGTCAGTCAGATTCTGTGAGGCCCTGAAGAGGGGCCCGGGGTGGCCCATGAAGAGGAAGGACCACGGCTTTTGCGGCACCAAGCCAGCCATGCAAGGGGGATGTGGCTGCTGCCACTGGGAGTACATCTCCAACAACGGGAAGAAGAAATGGTTGAGGGAGAGGAGTGACCAAAATTTGCAGCAAGAGATAGGTGGCGAATCCACCGAGGAGGTGGACAGCACCATTGATTGCCCCCATTGCTCGCACACCGCGTCTCAGACCCTGGCCCACACTGAATGTCAACACACTTGATTTGCAAAGATCACAAGACCAACCATTGAGGCGTGTATGGATTGGAGGCAGTCCAAGATTGCAAGGAGGTATGTGTCAACCTACATCTCCCACGCATACCATTGGCCGGCAGTCCCCAATTCATCACCCTCCCATTCCACAGACGTCGCCATTGCCTACTGTGTCCACGCAAAACACAAGCACAACTCTGCTACAAGGTTGTGATCGGCGACTTCGTAATTTGCAGGGCGAATTTGATAGGGCCGCCTGAGTTCACAATTGGGTGGCCAATCTCACCGCCATTGAGAATCCAACTGCAGACGACATGGAGACCCCACATGATTCTGGTAGCCATCCTGAATTTGTGCAGCAGCATCTTCTGCGAGACGTGACGACACCAATTTCTTCACACAATTTCCCATGCTAGCCGAATGGGCCCAACAATCGTCAAGGCATTGTACTGCCCGATGGGGTTTGGGTGCCACTTCCGAGCCTCGGATATCAGCCCCAACAATGGGCAAAACTACATGCGTTCTATGGAGATCCCATCTTGGCAATCTGGGATGGAGATACACAATTTTTTGGAGTGCAATTTGGCGGAGGGGTCGGTTACCACCTTGTTGCAGTGACTGCCTGCCTCTATTTAGACTGGAGACTATGGCCAACAGTCGCAGAAGGCAAATCACCTGCAGCAGCTAATGAAGTGTGTCCCTCCGCAACTCATAGTGGCACTACAATGCGGCTTGAGCGCACTGAATTGGCCATGACACTTGGCAATTCAGTTTCACGAGGGCACATACTACCAAGTCCAAGCAATGTGGAGGTGACACCTCCAAGAGCAGGTTGAAGCGCCAAGATTGCAATTGATTGCACAGATTACGAGCATCTGCATCACTATGATGGTTGGACGTCAGACTCCCATGATGCATCTTGGATGGCGAAGTATCGTGACTTTACAGGTAATTCATCTGATGATGAAAACTCTGACTAGGAACTCGTGAGTGCTAGTGACGATCCAGTGGAGGAAGAAATAGATTTAGACTTGAATGCTTATGAGGAATTCGCCCACCTTGATCAAGATCATTATGAAGCTTTAGAGCGCACTAGAGCTATGTTTGCTGACACAGAGTGGTCCCACAATAGTTCAGTTCTTGATAGCAATAGTAAGGAATTTCTTGGACCTCATCCTGGACCTACCCAGTGCTTCCAAAGGCGGAAGCAGCTAGCACGCTATTTTTTTGATCTCTAGTGGGATAGCGTCACTATTGGAGAGCTTGTGAAGCATACCAACCTGTATGCACACCAATGATGTACGAATGAAGCAGATTCTAGAAGGAGAGGTCGCCCGGTTGGCCTCAATGGTGGTTCAAAGTGGAGAGACACAGCTACTATTGAGTTTAGGGCATTCCTAGGAGTTGTGATTCTAATTAATGGGTTCCGAGTTATATCTGTCCACGAGGAAATATTGGAGCAAGGACCCCTTTTGGAAATGCAGTGTCATCTTCCATGTCATGAGTAGAGATTGTTTTGAATGTTTGTTTCCTTGCCTTCATTGTGTGGACAACTCTACACTGTGCCAGAATAAGGAATCCATAGACTACAACAAGATAGGGAAGGTTAGGTGGGTATTGGACCACTTCGTGAGCCATTCTAAGGAACTCTTCAATTATGAGAAGTTCATAACATGCGATGAGGTCATAATTGCATAGGGGACATTTTTCATGTAACAGGAAGGCGCATTGACTTTCCTTGGTCACTCTTGGAAATGAAGCGTGGTGACCATCCACGCACAACACTTTTCTGGGAAATGCACAAGTCCCTGAAGATGGCAGCAATGACATGGTTTGATTCAAAACTGGTTTCATTTTTGAGCACCAATGCAAATCCGGTTGGTGAGGCAATGGCGCTACGATGGTTATGGGGAAAGTGGGAGGAGCTTGCCACAACTCCCCAACAGGCTGAATACCAAATCCACATGAGAGGCATGGACTTGGTGGATCAAATGCGTCAAGATTACACGGTCCAATTTCACTCTAGGAAGTGGTGGCACAAATTATTTTTTTTCACGCTGGACTCATCCCTCCAAAATGCTTACACTAGTAAAAAACAATGTCCTAAATGACTTGTCTACAATGACTGCAATAGTTACTGTACAGTCATTTTGTAACCATTGTTGTCCTAAATGACTGCAACAATGACTGTTACAGTCATTGGGGACAAGTTATTTAAAGCCTGTTTTCTACTAGTGTTAGATTTTATATCGTGATGACAAGCTACGTTGCAGGGAGAAGTGTGCTGGAGGCTGCCTCGCTTTCTACATGGACCTAGCTAAGTCTTTGGTAGAGTCAGCAATATCCCTTCCTTGCACTTGTAGCATGAGCAATGTGCACCCAACCGCCATTCACTACATTGTGAAGCACCCGGAGGGATTGAGGAAGCGGTGTAGGGTTTATAAGAAGAAACAACGACGTGTTTGTAAGGCATGCCAATGGTTGCCGTGTTGCGACTCTCCGTGCTTTCATAAGCTTCACGGCTAGAAGAAGTGGGCTGTACGCCTTTCGCAGTAATTTGACCATGAATCATTGTGCTTGTTTGTATAGAGTGGCTCCTCAGCACCTTTGCAACGTCACCTAGATCTGCCTTCAGGAGCGACGGCCGGAGGTCATGAAATTGTTGCTGAGAGCATCGGGGCGCTCACGCGGATCAGTGGAGGTCGGCAATTTTGAGAAGCAGTTATGTTCATGCCAGCAGTTTTTTTTTTGCTCATATGGGCCTCAGCGTTTGACCATTTGCTCGTTAGCTTTCTGTTGCTTTAGAACGCACAATAGGTAGCTTAGTTGCCTTTAGTAGAAGGGGTGTTTTTTTGGCTTCAATTTTGGCTTAGGCGTGGATTCCAAATCGTGGGTTGATCCGCAGGTGTGCATTTCATGAAGTTTGGGTAGCTCAGTTCACTTGTCTGGTTTCTTGTTCAATGCGGAGGACATAGTGCAGCAACGCGTGTGCACTATTTGCAGATGAGCATGAAGTTACGTAGTGCACTTTTAGATTCGTTGCTGAGGATTTTATTTCAATTGTAATGCTTTTGCAGGCTAAATGTTATGAAGTTTCATTTGCTTTTGTAGTTACTCCTTCACTTTGTGTGCCGTTGTGTTTCCCAATTGCCTTTGAGAATGTCAACAATATTTGGTGAATTTGAGTCATGTTGTGGTATCTCCATTGTTGAGCGTCGTGTACTATAGGTAAAGCATCACACCTGCGCAACCGGTCACCAGTTCCAGCATTCCCTGGCGCAACCGGTGCCGGCTTTTGAATTTCAGCTCTTGCAATTGTTGTAGCATCTACAGTGATGCTTTGTTTTCTGTGCAATTTGTCCAGCGAGTCTACATTGCATTCTGAGCACTTCCTCAAAGTTGCAAGTGCCCCTACCAAGTAGAACTCATGGTAGAGCCCTCGAAGCAATGACGACAGTAGTGGCACAACACAGTTTTGGCACTTTTCTCCTCCCATTGAACAAGAATCAATGTAGATCCACACGGTGAAATATAAATCCCAAAAATTCTCCCACACAACAAGAAAGACCCTTTTTGCTGTGCGGGGTCCAATTTGCCAAATTTGTACCTAACTTTTTGATTTAGGGCATGTTCTGCAAGCTGGTTAAAAATGAACCATGATTGCTGGGTAGACTGTGGGCGGTGAGGGGTTAACACTCTTATTGAGGTTGGACCACAACGTTAGATTCAAAACTCTCTAGAAGGCCTTTTTGATGTTCTGAAGGTGTTCAAAATTCACTACCAAAGTTGTTCTCATTACAAGGCAAGAAGCTTCGCGTTGAGCCAAACTCAAGCTCTAGCAACAATCAACAAGCTCAACGCAATCAACAAGTATAATGCAATCTGTTGCAAAGGAGCAGAAACAACGACAATTTGTTGTTTGAAATATATCAATCCTAAAATCTTTCTAAATGAAGATAATATATTGATCTCTCCTTAAATATATATCACATTAGAAAAAATTGCAGGCCTCAAGTGGGCTGCTCCAGAGCAGCTGAAAGGACCCCAAGATTACATTTAACTTTGCTTAATGATTTGTTTTTCCCCTATAGTCAATCACCTGAAGTTGCAATGTTTAATGACTGTCAATGGTTTGAACACCAAGTACAAGTACTTAAATAATCAAGGTTCAAGTATTGTAATGCATCTTAACCCTGATTATTGAATACCTTGTATTCTAAATAAGTTTTGGAAAAAAGTCAAATGTCAAAATTAGTCCAATGACATCTATTATCAAAATCTTTTTTAATGGAAATGTAATAGTCATAATTCATTGCCAATTGGTGAAGATGAAGGGTAAAGAGGTTGATAATATAGAAAAATCAATTGTCCATGGTGAAAGCTCAAAGAATATGGGATATTTTGAAGAGAGATCACTCATTATTCAAATTCAAGAATTGTGTTAAAAGTCAAATTTCAGACCTCATTTAGGCATAGTAGAATAATTTTTTTCAAAAATCTTTCAACTAAAAAAATGCGGAGAATCAATTCAGTTTTCATCTCCAAAAATCCGTTTGAGGTTTGGAGCTTTGAATAAAAAGTTATAGACAAAATTCTAAGAGGGTGTTTAAATGTCAAAGAAAATTTCGGTTCCAAAGCCTTTTAGAATTTTGTCCATAACTTTTTATTGGAGGCTCTGAAACTCAAAAGGATTTTTGGAGATGAAAACTAGATTGATTCTCTACATTTTCCTAGTTCAAAGATTTTTGAAGTTTTTTTCTACTATGCCTAAATGAGGTTTGAAATTTGTATTTCAACACAATTTTTGCTTTTTACTTAACTATGAGTGGTTGTGTTCTTATTAGTTCTAATTTATATATCCCACATGAATTGTTGTACCTACTACTGTCCCACTTCTACAAATATCTTCCCTTCTCAACTTCAAATTTACAAAACTATTTGGCTTACAAAACTAGTTCAAAATCACTAGTGTTTCTAGTTTTTTTGACAATTAGCATCAAAATCTACTTCATTTTGGTTAATTTGATTGAATTTGATTAATCACCCAGTTAATCAGACTTGTATTACAATCACATTAGTGAGTCCTAACATCCTTCCCGGAATTCACACCTCACTATGGCTACATGCCTACTTTCAAGTAATAGATTGGTTGGGTCACCCTGGAGCGGCCCTCCAGAGGCTTGCGATTTTCTATAATGTAGGTACATATGAAGACGAAGCTTGTTGTGGATTCCCGCCTTCCATTAGGAGCTGGCAGGGTGAATTGACAGTATGGCCAGTCAAGGTTTACCAACCATTATTGAGCAAGCAAAATGTTTGAACTTTCCAGGTCTACCGCTACATGGTAAACGTCTTAAATGATTGCATCTATCCATCATTTTTTTGAGTTTGCACACATCCAACCTTGCCACGATCATTCTCTGAAGAGGAAGCAGCCTTCTCTAGGCTTTTTTTTGCTCCTAATGTGATGGCGTTTTCAGTTCTCTAGTAAAGTGCTTCCATTTTTACTTTTCATACATAAAATAAAGCTACCGTGACAAATGATTTGTGAAACAAAAGTGCCATCATTTTCTTTTTTTGGTTGACATTTTGGCGACGTTAGAAGCTTATGCATTAAAAAAGTTGCAAATTCTTAAATTTTTTCCTAGTTACTTTTGTGAGAAAAAATGGAAGTGGTATATAAATCCAACTGTTTCATATTTTTGGAATATGGCCTTTTACCAGTACTATTGAATCTTTTTGTGTACCTCAAAATATTATTTTGAGACATGCTACAATTTGTGCTAGAAAACGATACTTCCACATTTCTATTTTTAAAAATTTGAATATGCATTTGAAAAATTTGTTTTAAAAGTGGCCATTGTTGCCAACTAAGAGCAAAGAAGGAAGATCAAAGCTGGAATTGAATAACCGTTTTTAATTCAACTTAAATTCAACTTAAATATAGCACAGTTTAAGCCAATGCAAAACACACTTAGAACATGTTTTGGACATCTTGCTCCTAAAAAGGTGTATTTGTATTAGAAAGGCTAGTTTACCAAATCTAATGATGAAACTCTTCAAGAAAGGTACTTGATAGTACTAAAACCCACCAAAACCATCTATGTGACATATATATTCAAAATTCAATTTCACCTATTGAATTAATTTAAAAAAAAATTAAAATCATTCAAGTACATTTTCATGGCTATAGGAAGATTTCTTTTGATGATCATGTTCATTCAATCATGTGCAATACTTATGGCACAAAACAACTTTCAAATTGAATATGTTATGAAAAATAGAACAAGTGTTTTTTTACAATCATTCGAATGTCTACACACTTCCCTTGCTACCGGCGCTAGTAAATGCAGACCCTAATACCAAGTGCAAACAACCCTTTAACCCCTAAATGCCCAAGGCCTGTTTTGGGCTTCCTGGAATTTGCTCTAAATTGAACAAAATGCCAACATTTTGATAAGTTGTATCAATTTTTTTTGAATTGTAACCGTACAAATTCAAACTAGACATATTAGAGATCTCATAGAAAAAGAAAACACAACAATATTACTTATGGAGTGAAAGATTATAATATTTGACCATGAAGGTGCTAAAACTGCAAAAAAAATTTTAAGCTTCTTTACACAAGCCAAATCTAAAAAGTTGGTGACCAAAAAAAAATGAGGTTAAAGGACCTAACTTGTATATTTCAGATCAATTTATGGCTTCTTAACCCCTAAAGGACCATTGTCCCTTCGGGGGACAAATGTGTTTTCGGGTAGGTACCTATGGGCTGAAATTTTCTTCTGATTTTTTGAAACTTTTTTTGGAGGTAGAAAAGCTGATTGGCTTCATGGGAATTTAATTTTTTTCCCAATCGGTGCTTGGGAACAAAAGTTATGACCAAATAAGATCAAAACAAGGGACGGCAGGCAGCAAAACAATTTGCAATTTTTTTTTTTTTTTTTTTTTAAGTATTTTTTTCTCATAGATTATATTTTTGTCTATTGGAAAGCTTTGATTCATTTCATTTGGATTTTGTATGAGAAAGTTATGGACATTCTTGTTTTTCGGGCAGTTAGAGCATTTTTTTGAAAAAAATACTTGTAGGATTCATTTCTGAATGCAATTTTTCAAACTTTTCAGATTTCTTTTTTGCATGGTTTAGTTTACTTGCTAGAACAATCTCACCATTGGGATTAGTGCATTTTAATCTCACCTAAAATATATAAATATTTTAGATTTTCCTTTTATCTTGTACCTATTTCTACTTAACAATTTTTTTAATAATCAAAATTAAGTTTTTTTGAACTTTTTTTTTGGGCTAGATTCTCAACTCAATTCTCCAATATAATAATTAAAAGCTCAAAACTCTGTAGTGCAAAAAATAAAGTTAAAAATGTTCAAAGTCAAAAAATCTAGTCCCACAATGTGCTGAAAAACTTGTTTTTTCCACTTTAAATGCATATATATCTTGCAATTTGTGCGGTCAAAAATTTTGAAATTTTTTCCACACACTCTCATAGTAGTTAGGTGTAAGATCCTACGGTCAGATGTGAAAAAAAACCATTTTTCAAATTTTTTTACTCTTTGCTATAGAAATGATAGTTTTGAGTGTTTTTTGGTAGAAAAAAGGCCTTGGTCCTTTAGGGGTTAAAATCTACTCTACATTTTTTTTAAATGAATTTTGAATGTGATTTTTTCTCCAAGATCTAGTGTATTTGAGGCTCATTTCCAAGAGCTCTCAACACTACAAGAAGTCAAGATTGCAATGGGTAGCCTTATACAAAAACTTGAATAGAAAAATCACTATCATTTATTTTCAAGATCGGATTTTTGATGCTAAAATTAGACTTCAAGAAGAACTTTCTAAAAATATAAAATACTAAAAATAGCAACTTGGTTAGGTTTTATTTAACTTCAAAGTTTTGCAAACACCACATTTGGGTGCCTTGGGCATTTAGGGGGTTAATCAGCCCCCCAGACTCCCATTCACTAATACCAGCTCTCAAAATAAAAAATCTACGTTTTCTGAAGACGCAGCTCCTCCTTACAGATGGCCACAAGTGGCAACATTAAAAAAAAGAGTTATCAACAACCCTACTTACCATTGCTTTTTTCCCCTGCCAACTAGGTGTTAAGGGCCGGAGTTAGTGGTGCTAGTTGTAAGGGAAGTGTGGACAATCAGATTGGTGTACTTTGGGAATGCTGAACCCTTGTAAAAATTACATGTTGTATCCGAAAATTCTAATTTAAAAAAATCATAATGTTCAGTTGCTAATACTACAATTTTTATTTTATTTTAAACTACAATTTTTATTTTATTTTAAAGTACCTCCAACTATGCTCACTCCAACTATGCTCAATTGCTTATTTTGACAGTTTTAAGTGTTTCCACCTTACCCATCATAGCAATCCTAAAAGTCCTTGTCACACCTCAAGTGAAGGCACCCATTCCCATCTTCCTATCACTGAGGTGGAATACACATGAAATTATTTCTAAAAATTGACATTCGATAATCATGAATTTTATAAAAGAACTGAAAATTTCCTGAGTATGTACAATTATACTAAAATTTGTGAAGTTAAAATACATGGTTTACCCCCAAATCATTTTTGGCATTCATGTATGTAAGCTGTACATGTTGGACTTCCTGTATCTACATATGTTGGTTTGGGGTACAGTGTTGGGAATGGGTGCCTCCACCTTACACCCTAAACCACCAAAACATTGAAGGATCTGAAACGCAAAAAACTCAAGCTCTCAGTTGATCGCACTAAAGTTCTATAACTAAAACGGTTGACAGGTGGCACAATGTGAAAGCTTTAGGACTACTTAAAAAAATGAGTGTAATGTAAAACAAATGAGACATCAAGAAACATCATTCCGCTTGGGAATGACCATCTTTCCACCCGACATATTCACCATTGCTTTGAATTGATTCATAGCAGCTGCCTCTCTTTCTTCAAACGCAGACATCTTCTCCATATAACCTTCAGACTTTGCTGCCGCTTTCTTCTCTCGCCATGCCCGCTCTCGTGCTAGTCTGCAGGACATTTATTGTTCAATAAAACTCAATTAGAATTTCAAATTTTAACGCACAGATTAAACGAACACCAGTGTATATCCCCTCCTTTCAGTTGTATCAAAGCACCAACTGGAGAGGCAACAAATCTACTCTGCAATGCTCAAGAGTTTGACATCTTGTCATTCTTAGGTCCAGATGCTACTGCATAAACTACACCAAACTACTCTATGGATCTTGCAAGGTATGAAGCTGTTAGTTACATAGCGTGCATAAACCTCACTCGCTACGTACTATAGCTATCAATGTATACCTTTACCATATTCCACAATTGGATTGGTTGAAGACACATTCATACCGTTTCAAAGAAACATGCTAACCAGATAGAATGATCAGACTATTTCTACAGTGAATTCTCTGTGGACATAGTTTCAGTTGATCGACACAGTTGCCCACATACCTTTGTTGGAAGTCATCTCCTCCACCCATCACATCTCTCTCCCTGAAAATCTCTGGGCTATCCTCACGAGCACGAGTTTTCTCACGTCGAAGAGCCTTCTTCTCTAGCAAGGCCTCCCGGCCTGTAGCTTTTGGAAGCAACTCCTCCATAAGCAATTCCTGATCTTTCCTGAACTTTTTACCTTCTAACTTTTGTAACTTCTTCTCATTTATGATGTCATCTTCATCTTTACCTGAAGGATTTGCAACACATTCAAAGAGTAGAGTAAGTCATTGGAAAAAATACAAAATCACCATAGTAGAATGAATAGATGCCCTCAGTCAACGGGTAATGTCACCAAATGCACTCGTAATTGATGAATATATTCTCTGATTTTTACTGTTCCAGACTATCACAATTAGACACAAACGTAAGCGAACTAAGACATCAAAATCGCAATAGGTGTGACTGACCTTAACATACATTAATGTACAAGTCAAGAGATTAACGGTTCACTACACAACCCAACACCCTTTATCATCCTATTATGGCATTAAGCATATACATGAAGGAAGAAACCTGGCAAGATGAGAAAGAAAAAAACACTCACCAAGTAGAGCATTTTCGTTCCTATCCAGTTTAATACCCCACTTATGGGTTGTTCGTGGGGCAGCATTGATGCCTTGATAGTACTTGGCACTCAGTTTTCCAGCATTCCAGATCTCCACGAAGGTACCAAATAATTTGTGCGTTTCCTCCGAGCTTAAGTTGGAGAAAAAGAGACCTTTTGCCTCTTTCAGCCACATTGCAAACTCGTTGTTTTTTGCAAAATAGTCTTCCTCCACAATATTATCAAACTGCAGAGAATACCCCATTGAGCAAACTGCAGATGAGAGAGAGAGAGGGCAAGAGAGAAGAGAAAGGATGTTACACTTACACACTTTGATGAAACTCACACCCAGTCGAATTGCTTTATAGTCAAAGGGAAGAGTAACAAACCTTCAACCCAGCGGGTGCAGGCTCCATGGGGATGACCTTAGTTTCCGACTTATGCTCTGCAGAGAGTCAGATGGAAATCAATAACACATACTTGGGGACTGCAATTTACCCTTGCCAACAACCAGGAGCCTCAGACAGTCAGAAATGAATGATTTGAAACTAGGTGTACACATTCATCGCACAACATGACCTCACGAACAAACGTTACTCGTCACTACTGACAAGAAAAAAGGAAAGAAGTCCTGACGTTTGAGTAATTTTTTGGCCGCCTTCAGCAAGCGCCTCTTCTTCCTGTAGTCGCTACTGGCCTCAGAGTCAGAAGTATCATCATCACTAGAATACTTGCTCCTGTGCTTCCTCTTCTTCGCGTCCTTGGACTTCTTATGAACACTCTTGGACGACTTCTCCTTATGATGTTTATGATGCGACTTTTTCTCCTTGAGTTTAGCCTTGTATTTCTTGCGATCACGTCGCGTCCTCTCTTCTTCATCACTACTGTCCTCATCTTTTAAGAGTGCAAAATAACTCACATATGAGTGCCATTACACTTGGCAGTGGTAGTACATTAACGGTTTGACCTACCTATCTGCCTACCCTAAACCCAGACTCACCACGTCTACCAAGAACCCTAAAGCATGAATGAACAGCAAGTATCAACTGCAACGATTCAGTGCAAGAAGGAAGGAAGGAAGAAAGGCAGGCAGGCAAGCACTCCCCAAATGAGCGTGGTCCAACCACACCTAGACTCTGCAATTTCGATTGAATCAAATTGTTTGGTGTTGGACAATTTTCACTCACAACACAAAGTTGAGAGATGGAATTGAACTTCGGGTTACTGGTGGACAAACCCTAGTGAGTAGCAAAGAAAGGGGAGAGGGTAAGACCTGGAGCACGTCGAGCGGAGGTGGGCAGGCGCGAATCCTTATCCGGAGGATCGTAGGAACGCTCTCGACCCTCCGTGCGGCCCATGGCGCTAGTGCAATGAAAAAAGGAAGGAAGAACGACGGGTCACACTGGCACATGCAATCAACACTCAGTAGTCAGTCCAACAAAGTTCTTCTCATGGACAGTTTGCATCTACAAAATCAAGAGATACTGAAACTTTTACAGATTCAATATTCTACTGAAAATTGCAAGTTATGAAGTGCAAGAAATCTAAACCTAAATACCTCCACATGAACAACCAAAATATCTGCAGTTTCCAAAAATTCGACTTCAAACTAGACGCAAAGCATCGTGTGAGACCAATCTGATCAAATTTGCTGCTCCTCTTGCAACTAAGTCTGCTTTACCCACCAAATTGTCAAACCCTAACTACACAGACAAAAAAACACTCAACAGCTTGACATGTACAATGCCCAATATGGGCGACAAATTCCGTACCCCTAACTAAAGAACCACTGAGGAGAGGAAACATTAAATGAAACACTAGCTACTGCGATCGTTGCTAACTCGTCGCTTGAGCGAAGTAAAATAAACCAACCGTAAAGAAAGAAAGACTCCTTCCAGCGCAACTTCACAATTTTTGTACCAAGCCTGGCTAAGTTGCAACTCACTGATCGACCAAGCTCCGAAGAAGAAAGCACAATAGCTCGCACGAGCACAAAACCAGAGCAGCGACGAAACCATGACCACTTCCCTGAGACGAAACGGAAACCTAGTTCTGGGACAGACTCGTCCTTCACGTTGAGTCCGTCATTCATCCGTTCTGTTCCATTCATCCATCCACGTCCATCTCCAAAATACGAGCCTCCAAGTAAGGTAATCAAGTAAGGTAATAAGGTAACTAGTCAAGTCGACCCATCATGAAGAATAAACTAAACCTTTTAAACTCATAATGGTCAACCTTGATCTTTTCCTTCATGATGCAAACAAAAAACGACAAGATTTTGCTCAAGAGGCACCTCAGAAACACCAAAAACATATAGCACATGCCGTTTTCGCTACGCACGTCAATCCATATCACTCACACACGAAAAGCTAGGAGAATTTACGATGAGGTCCATTGTAAGAATCTGGAAATGCACTGTACTGTACTGAAGCTCGTCAAGAGATTCAAGCAACTATAGCCTCGAAATTCACTCCATTGATTCGTATTTCCATGTCATATGACTGTGAGCAGAGAGTAGTGAGACTTGACATGAAGGATGCCTACTTCGGAGAAGGAAGAGTTATATTTGACGTAAGAGTTGGATGTCTCAAACCCAGCTTTTGCCACTCTTCTTGATTGATTTGACCTTCAGTCTTTGTATCTGTCTCTGCAAATGTCTGAGCTTCATCTTCAAACAAGTTCCAACATTTCATTCCCTAAATCATCATACGAAGAATCACATATGCAAGGTTGATTGGCGTGATGGGTTTAACATTCACTGCGCAATTATTCAGGACTGAATAAAGTAAGCATGTCCAGAATGGTTTCAATGAAGTCTCACTTAACAATGCATCCTATTTTCTTTCACCTGCCGTAAGCAACCAGACTTTGCATAATCTACACAATTGAAGAATGATAGCAAGCAACAATTGACTATTCGTGGTTACAATTAGTAAAGTCTCGACCCTTACGATGGATTCCGTAGTTAAGATCGCTCAAATTGTCACAATAATTACAAAGTTGGTTTTGAACAGTTCTCAGCAAGGTAAACGTTTCAGAAACTAGCAAAAAACAGAGATGGTAGTCTTAGAAAGTGCAAGTAGTTCAGAAATTGCGTAATTTCTAAAAGAGATTACATCGGTCTACATCAAATGAAAGAACTTCATGCTCGTTTGCAAAGTAAAACACCTGCCACTAAACCAGCGATGGACTCATGTCAATTGTCAGTACGGTGCACAATTGAAACCTTAATTTTGTACTTGGCCCAAATATTTTCACAAAAAACAACATTAACTATTTACTCATTGCCACCCGATCTGCAAACAGATTCTTCTTTTCACTGTTCCTGAACAACGCCAATTGAAACTCTTGCCACTAGTACATATTTCGGTTTCATGTTGTTACACTTTACTAAGGTCGTCACTGATCGATGAAATTGACAATGCAATTGTCTGTTTTGTGTAATTAATACGGACGTGCGGAATACCACCACTCAGTGCTGCATGTTGCAGAGAAAAAAGAGAGAAAATATTCCCCCGTGTGAATCAAACCGTTGTGGATTATCGAGTTGCTGATTCGCATGAAGAAGTCATACTTACAGAGCTTCCACCTCCTCGACAGCAGCTGGACTACCACCACCATCAACCTTTCGAAAGGAAGATCAATACTACCAAACAATTCTTTGAATTCAGCTCCTTGCGTCCACAGTGCGTTGTTATTCTGTGCAAAGAAGTCCGAACTCCCAAATCCTTTCTCGGCAGCAAAAAAAGGAATCATTTATGCATGAGTACAATTCTTTTGCTGTAGACTATTGACACAAAGTGAACCAGATGTAATGGGCTTCACGAAGTGGCCACCAAGAATGTATGCGAAATTGATACGCGATTTCTACACCCCAAGAAGGTTGCCAAATACAACAATTTCTGAAACCCATTTCCAACACCACCTGCTAAATGCCCTTTCTGTTAACAAGGGAATATAACGCTAGATTGTGGCTGAATCGTCTGTACTGAAGTCTACCTTGGACACGAATCGGAACAACTCCGAACCTTACAATTGGAATACACCAGACTAAAACGTGTTTCAACTCTCAGTGCTATAGCTATCAATTGGGAACAAAGATGGGTGATTTAGGCACTCCAAGCTTTTAGGGGGTGAATTACCGTATTAGTAGGGACCAGCCCTTTTTTTCCTACTTTTTGAGAAAGTGCCAAGATGGACATTACTTAAAATTTGATGAAGCATTGTATGTCTACATTCATCCAGCTTTTAGACCAAAAAACACTTTTCAATCATATTGACACACTTTTTCATCCAAATTTGGCAACTTCATCCACATTTGTAATGAAAATGAAAACTTTCTGGCAAAAAAAAACTACTTTTATTTGGGGAAAAGTAGACATTTATTTTGAAATGGTGCAATCTGACTACGTGGTGCCAAAAAAAATGGGCTAATAGGGACTTCTACAAATTATGGTTTAAACACTTTTTTTATGACTTTTTGACTATTAATTCTACTCAGTATGAGCAAAAGCAAAAAAAAATATACATACATCTTAAGACCAAAGTGACAACTCAGGGGCTCATATGTAGATTTCAGGATAAACCTCAAAGTCGACTTGATCAGACTTATTCTTTTTACGACAACAATACAAGCATTTTCAAATCCTCCTAACGATGGTGGGCTATATTTTTTTGGCTTTTTCCAACCATAATCTTTTCCATATCATGAGCTCTAAGATATATTATCTATAATATAAATTTTTCCTTCCTTCATTAGTAGGTGCTGAATGCACTATCCTTTAATTTTTAGTCGTTCCTTCTCCATCCTTTAGTTTAGTTTCTCCATCAACATTGCATAAACTTTCCTTCTCATATGTTCCCCATCACCTAAATTTTGATCTCTACTATGATGACTAGTGGTTTGTATGAGTCAATGAAAATTAATTGAAATAACTAACATTTTTCAAATATACAATGTTGGTCCCATTTTGTAAGCACCTATTTCACACAAATTTTTATTTCTTATCTCCATCCTCTACCTCTATTCTCGTCCTATTTTAGTTTCAACACAACATTGTATCTAGCAAATCCTAAAATATTTAATGCACTTTGTGAACTTCCTCTATCTAAAATTTTAGAACCTTCCATCTTAGTGGGGTAGGCTTCCCATTTTACGTGGTTTATTTCAAATACATGTATTACCTCTTTAGAACACTTTATAAATAGACAAATAGATTTGAAGTGGGCATTTCTTTCTAGTGGCTCCAACGATAGTCATTGTCAATTGCACAAATAAAAAACTAGCCAAGTTAGAAAATGAATTGAATATAGGAAAAGCAATGCAAACCTTGTAACATTGTATGCTTCCAGAGCGTGCTTCCGATGAACCCATCCTATACAAGCTTCTATGAACTCATTCTGGTCCCTTCCCTTTCGTTGTCATTTTCTCTTTAGAAATGTCAATAATGTTTGCTTCTTACACTCTTAAATTGCCACTCTTGTTCACTTCCCATGTGTTGTGACGAATGCTCATCCTTGCTTGAGGATACATTTTGGCATATAAGTAAATCAATTCTTCTAGACAGGGCAACTAAGTCATCGAGAAGTTGTTGCACATAAACTCTTGAAAATTAAGCCATTGATCATGCTCCAAAATCACCATTTCCAAAACACAAAACCATCTTCTATTATTCTAAATCTTCCCACACATATTGATATGCCGTGCATGGCTTCTTCCAAAATCTACGAACTAGATATAATCTTGTTTGAAATTTTGTGGCTTGCTTTTTCTTCCAAAAACAATATAGCAATATACTACAGATTGTCTTCTCCACTTCCTATGCTCCATTGCCAAAACTTGTTGTTCAATGGGCGGACAACAAGACTTAAATTTTTGTAGTTCAATTGTGCACTTAAAATTCATCTGTTCACCATCCATGATAAAATTGCCAATTGTTTTTTATTCTTAATTCCTCTATTTGCAGTGTTTGTGTAATATAATACAAATAAAATGTTTATTTTGATCATCTATTATTGGCATCTTCTTCTATTTTTGTAGTGCCAAACTCTAGTAAATATTAATATCCGACTTCAACTTTTTGAGTCCTCTACTATCCAATGACTCATTATATGTCCAATTTGGATATATTCTATTTGTGATGTTTTCTAAAGAAGAAACATATCACATTCTATATAACAATAGATAAGATTAGCCTTTGACAGGAAGGCAAGCCTATTCTTTCATTTATTTTCTTGAGTTACATTGAAGTGAATGGCAATTGTTTTGATTGCCTTAAGTAAACCAATATATTCTAGGTATAATTATTGGTATGCTCTATAGGCATCAGTTATTTTTGTTATAATTCTTCCATATTAGACAAAGTGGGAAAAAGCTAGAATAATCAAAATTATATTTATTTTGACAAAGTTTGGTAATGATATGAATTTTTTAAATGTGCTATCCAAAGGATCCAAAAGAATCTTTAAACTATCCCAAAACCAACCAAAAGAACATCCATAAGGGTCACCTGAGTAGTCAACTTACTCATCTAATGTGGTATGATAATATTTTTTGAAATGAACACTATAGCAAGGTCTTTAAATAACTATTGTTGATAATAATTTTAAACTCAAAAGGTAGAAGGTCCTATTGCAATCACTAAGACACTCCACTATTGTCATCCAAGACATTGAATGTAGGTAAGCAATGTAGTCTACTCAAATCTCATTTATTGAAAATGTTTGTTACAAGTTGAATGCAAGATTGTAATAGGCCATTTCATACTTGTTTGCAATGAATGAAGTACCTACGACAAGGTGGTTTATTTGATGTTGACAGGAAGGCTAGGTTCAACACAAAATCAATTAATTTGTCCAAATGTGCTACATGTCATCTTGTGATTAGTTTAGAATAATGTGGACCTTTCAAAATCTGACATGGAGATTCAATTTTTACACTTCCTTGCATTACCCCTAAAGGACCGAATGATTATTGGACGTCGATAGACAATCTTGGGTAGGAGCTTATAAAGTCATTTTTTACACTATAAGAATCCCACCTTTTAGGTAATGAGCCTTGATTTTTCTTGACGGATTTTAGTAGATGTCCAATGCAAAAAAAAACATATTTTTATGTCAACATTGATGTTACATTGGATGTTTTTGTTGACAAAAAATATGGGTTTGTTGCATTGAATGTCCACTAAAATTTGACAAGAACAATAAAGGCTCGTCACTTAAAACGCGGGTTTTTTATAGTATTAATAGATGTTCTTCAGCTTTTGACACAAGGTGTGAATATGTAACCCCTTAATGGAAGAATATTTTTTTTATCAGGTGTCCAAATCAAAAGTTATGTTGCCTTGAACTTTTGGGGCAATTTGGCAACTTTGAGCAACATGTGTGAAAGTCCTGTAATTTTGAAATTTGATAGTTATATAAATTATATTATACAAGATGCAAATGTAAGAAAAAAGATTTACATATATAGTATAAAAATCTTGCTTTAGGAAGAGTTAAAGTTTGTTGGCCTTGTTAACCCCGAAATGTATTTGACTATGTTTTCACCAAAATGCTCCAAAACTGCCATTTCTAATACAAGTACCAAATTTTAGAAAATACCAAATTTTAGAAAGTACAAAATTTTAGAAAAATTTTGGACATATGTAACCATAGGATCTTGTAGTACACTGGTTTGAGTTGATGTGGAAAAAATTTCAGAATTTTCCACCGTGCAGATTGCAAGATATTAGTGTTTGAATTGAGAAAAATCCATCTTTTGTCCCTGCGAAAATCCAAGCAGCTGCACTTCATAAGGTCACATTTTTATGAAAAAATGTCCAAAATGGTGGTTACTCCTTGGATTCATTATTCAAAGAAAGTTATCTACATGCTTGAAATTTTCAGATTGTTTGGAATTGTACAACATACAGGAAAAAGATAGGTTGTAGAAAGAAGTAGAGAATGATTCAAAACACTAAATTGTTAAGAATTTAATTATGGAGTTGAAAAATGTCCATTTCAATTGTTATAATGTTGCAATAAACAACATACATCCTATGCTTTTATTTTTTTCAAAAAATATTAAAAATTGAGTTAAATAAAGGATTTCAAAGTTTATTTTAGAGTAGGAAATCCATAATTGCCCGCAAACTAGAACACCTCATAATTTTCATCTCATAAATGAAAATGGAATGATTCAAAACTTTTCAGGTATATATGAATCTAAAGAACCAATTTCAAATTTTTATTTTTTTAAAAAGTGATTTGTTGAGAATTTTTTGAGTTGCCCGCCAAGCACTGAAAATCACATATCATACAATAACTTTTTAACCTTTTAGTCTAAAGTTATGAAAATTGTTGGGCCATAAAGCTACTCCTTGGGAAAATGTTGTGTGAAAATTTCAAAGAAAAAAAATAAAAAACTCCATTCATAGTGAGCTGCCCAAAATCGCTATGTTGCCAAAAAATGGTGTTTGGGCTTTTAGGGGTTAAGTAAGATAAAACGGAAACTATTCAAATGTTATAATATTTCAATTTGTGGAGTCCAAATTTCTGAAATTTTTTCCACATATTCCTATAATAGTTTGATAGGAATTTGAATGTTTGAATTTTGGAAAAAAATTCATTCTTTTTTCACTACCCTAAAAAGTGGCAGTTTTTCACAACTTGTATCCAAAATGTGCTTCAGTTCTTTTGAAGTTAATCCTTGACGGATCAAGCCCTCTATTGTCTATTGTGTGGCTCTCTAAAGTAGTCACTAAAATGCCCCTATTATTGGACCAATAGGTGCATTCTTTGTTTCTAGAATAAATTATGAAATCATCCATCGGACACTTTTGGTCCTCAATTCCCTTCAAAGATTAACCCTAAATCCCTAAAGGACTATGAGTGCAGATTTTGAACAATGAATGAACGGAAACACATCCTAAACTCACCGAAATGCGTTTTTCCATCCATCAATTTTGTTTGAAGATTCTTATATTAGTTCTTTAACATTTGTACAATTCAGATTATGAAGATTTTGTTTTGCAAATATTCTATAATTCAAAAGGTATCGGGAGGTCTAGCCTCAAAAAGTAACTTTTTGAGTTCAAAAAATGACCCTTCAAAAATGACTTGAATCAAACAATCAAGTAAAAATCTTCAAAAATCACTATAATTAGAATTCAATATTTTGAACATAACTTTCTTATTCCTTGTTTCTACATCTTTTTTCATCTCCAATTGGTTCTTGGAATTGGAATTTCATTAAAATTGGAAAAAAAATCTCTTAAAAATCATAAATATTCAATCTACAATGGATTTTAGAAAGAATTTCCAGTTTTTGACTTCAATTTTATTGAAAAACATTGGTATGTATTTTTGTTGATCTAACCGTATGGATGTGATTTATAAATAGCATTTACAACTATTGTTTGAGAGTCATTATAAAAATATTCTTCTAAGTTGCATTTTATAATAGATCTTCACAATTTTGGAAATCTGGACACCCCTCCAATCCTTTAACCCAAAACTTCAATAAAACTTGAAGCCAAAATTTGGAAATTCCTATTAAAAATAATTGTAGATTGAATATTTACAATATTTAAAAGATTTTTCCCCTATAAGTTCAAAATATTGAGTTCTAATTATAGTGATTTTTGAAGTTTTTTATTTGGTTGTTTGATTCAAGTCATTTTTGAAGGGTCATTTTTTGAATTGAAAAGTTACTTTTGGAGGCTAGACCTCCCAATACCTTTTGAATTATAGAATATTTACAAAGCAAAATCTTCATAATGTGAACCATATAAGTATTAAAGAACTAATATAAGAAAATTTTTTTTAAATGTATTTCGGTGAGTTTGGGATGTGTTTCTGTTCATTCATTGTTCAAAATCTGTAGTCATGGTCCTTAAGGGGTTAAAGGTTATAGGATGCTGAGGACATTTTTTGTCCTTTGGATGACCACACCTAAGTGGAAGAAATCGTTTTTTCATCCAAATTTTTTTGGAAGTTGCTTGAGTATATTTTGAATAGTATTGCAAATTCCCTCATTATGATATTATTGACTTTTTTAAGGAAAAAGTTGCTTAAACCCTAAAGGAACCAAGCATTTGAATTTTGAACAATGAATGAAAGTAAATGCATTCCAAGCACACAAAAATGTGTTTTTTCATCTGTTGATTTTTTTGAAGATTTTTGTGTTAGTTCTTTAATTAACATTTGTACGGTATAGATTTTGAACACTTTGCTTTGCAAAGATTCTATTATTCAAAGATCTAGCCTCAAAAACTAACCTTTTCAATTCAATACATGATCCATCAAAAACAACTTGAATATAAAAGTGTAATAATAAAATTTAAAAATCATTATGATTAGAACTTAACATTTTGAATGTAAGAGAATAAATTATAAAAATCACAAATATTCAATCCACAATCAAATTTAAAAGGAATTTTCAAATTTTAGCTTCAAATTTTACTGAAAAATATTGATTTGTGTACTAATATGGATGTGATCTATAAATCATATTTTACAACTATTGATTGGAGAATAATCATTGAAATATTGTTTTAAGTTGCATTTTATACTACATCTTTACAATTTTGGAAATCTGGACTCCCCCCTGGTCTTTTAGGGTTAATCCATAGATCATCCTTGTAGTAAATTTTAGCCACTTCTTGCTATTTATACTTGATGTGATTTTAGCCATAAAAGTGATATTTTTGAATTTGGACTAATGAAATGAAATTTATTAATTTCAATTTCTATTCCAATTGGAAACTTTTGAAAAATTCCTAAATTTCAATATTTTATAGCAATATGAATTTTTTGGGCCTATAACCATGGTTTCAAATGACACAATAACTTTGGTTTATAACACACAATTTGTAGTTTTTGCACTTGGCCAAGTGCATTGATTGTACGACAAAATAAATGCATTTTTTCAATTTTGGGAAATGGGTATATCATTTGTAGGAGAGGTTGTAGGCCTTTTTCCTTGTAAATTGTGCAATGTAAACGTTCTATTTCTACCTTGAATAGTACACTAATTTGCATGATGTGGTTGAAAATGGAATTCAAATCAGTTACAAGAATGAAAAACATAGTATATTTAATAATTGAGCTTGTGAACCCTAAAAGCTGTCATTTTGCAACTAAATATGAATGAAAAAATTTATATTTATTTTTTAGACATGAAGTCATATGTCTACTACAAGTCATAAAGTTTCAAATTTTTTGAGAAAAATTTCAAATTATTATGAATTTCTTAAGAAAAAAATGAAGAAAATTCATATCTAATATAGAATATACTCAAAAAAATCTGAAATTTTCACCATAGATGTATATTATAGTGTACAACATCATGGTATAAACCAAAGTTATCGTGTCATTCTAAAATTAGATAATCAACAAACCATAGTTACAAGCCCAAAGTTCATAGTAATATATAAAATATTGAGATTTAGGAATTTCTTTAAATTTCCAAGTGGAATAGAAACTCAAATCCAAAAAACATCTTTTTATGATTGAAATTCACATCTAGCTCAAATAGAAGAAATTGTCAAAATACATCAGTATAAAAGTGATTCGTGGATTAAGCATCTTCTTCTTTAGAAAAGTCAATAATATCATAATAAAGGAATTTGCTATATTATTCACTAAAAATGTACGCAAATACCTTCACCAATAAAATTTGGATGATTTTTTTTTAAACATCCTGCAATACGAAGTGAAGTCATCGATCAGACACCCAGTGTCCGCTATGGCGCTATAGAACTCAATTTTTTTTCTTGCCTTGTGAGACGTTCTCCTGACATTGAAGCCCCCTTGTTTGTTTTGTGCAGTGAATCACGGAGGTTATCGGGAGGTTAGTGAGGATGTGAGTAGACATGTGTCTTTTTATTTATTTCTTTTCAAATCAAATGGAATTCCATTGAAAAACAACATCAGAAACAACATAGCCAAGCCTGAGGCCAATCAAAAGAATTAAACATGTTGAATGGTCTATCAGTGGTACTTACAGAACCTCCTCTAATTGCTTTGGTTTAGAGACTCAAATTTCCAAAATTCTAAGAGCGACCTATCCTATTTTTGAGCCACCTACATTAGATGATATTTGGGGGTCTTGGAGGGCCGTTTCAGGCCTATTCCCTGATCTGCCCAGATTCAGTGAACGTCGGTACGAGTGTGTCAGAATTTTTATTTTTATTTTTTTTTCAAAAAATGACGTGGCAGTCGCTTGACCACGTCAGCCAACTGCAACTGCTGCATGCCCGCAGTCTGGGAACGCAAAAGACAGCAGGGGAACTTGGAGCCCTCCAAAGACCCCCAAATCTCATCTAATGATTAGCAAAACATTTTGAGAACAATCCAAGTCGCAAATCCCTAGCTCCACAATCTGAACCTACCATGAATTCTCGGAGCGACATAGGGCTTCTACCAGCAGGAATTTTCAACATTCCTTGTCAAACTAGCAAGAGATTTTCAAATCACAAAACATAGGCTCAGAAGATCCTGCCATTATTTCAAAAAATTTGAAAACAAAAGCTTCAAACACAGCAATTCACTTCGATCTCTTCTAGAACGCCAAAACGCAAGCGTACAAATCTATTGCAGAACAACAAACTGAAGCACACAAGCAAATCAAATGTCCAAGCCACGCAATGAGCTCCAAAACGAGTCACTACTACTACAATCAAGTATCCCAAGCTCTTGCTCAACTACAAGCAGGCACCAAATTTTATACAACTATTGCTACCAGCATTATCCAAGTGCGAGGTTGTGGCAAAATCCACGGGACTAGCCAGAGTGAAGGATAAAATTGAAATCAACACCGCCAAACACATGAGCCAAATAGAAGAGCCTACCGAGGCTAAAAACACCTAAAACAGTACTTCCATAATGCAAAATTCACTCACAATATCCCAAATTGACACCCTAAGTCTTATTGAAATGCTTGTTCTAATGCTACCAAAATCCCACCAAGTGTGAAGAAATGTAATGTAGGGAACCACACTCAGACTCACACTTCAGTGCACACACGTTACTAACATAAGGATCGATCTAAGATTCTCTCACTTTTAAGACACTCTCCAACAACGAAAATGAAACAACACAGAAGCATTCCAAAAACAAGAACAATGTCACACGTATAAGAGCCGTGCCTCAACTTAACGTCCTTGTATGCACAAACTTACAAGACGTCGATTTGGAGGCACCATAGCTCTAAAACTGTAGTCAAAGAGAAGCAGTTGGAAAAGAGAAGAAAAGTTGGAGGGGTGGGATTTGGGAACTGATGACACGATGGGCACCACCATTGGAGGACCAATCGCAACCCTAATTCTCAGCTGCTATTCTTAGCACCTGAACGTGAACAAGAAGAGGTTGTGAACACACAACCAAGTCAGATCACTATAAGAAAACCTTGTTTTTTGGGACGTTAGAAAAAAACATCAATGTCTAGTGAAATGCTACCAAGTCATAGAGTCTTTGGTCAAGGAATTGTGCATTTTGGGCAATGTTCCTGCTAACTTAGAGATGCCACAGTGAAAACGAAATGATGTCGCAAAAGACGTGCATGCTGTAAGGGACATTTTCAAAAACAGTGCAGTGTTATTTGCAATGTCAGGAAGACAACTTATTTGCCACGTGGACAAATGCTTGCGGTTTCAATTTGGTTGACTTTTTCAGAGTTACAATGGGCAGTGTCTGAACATGGACTGTATGTGAAGAAAAAAGAGAACGGGCAGAATGAATGGCAAAAAAAAAGCAACGTCAAGATGAAGAAGCTTCAGGATTACTGAAATGTTGCAATGCCGTCCTGATTTAGTTCAAAACTTGGTGCGACGTAATTATTATTATTATTGAAAATTGATTTACAGAACGTGATTTGCATCGACTCCCAAACCATCGCTCTGTTGCGCAAGAATCTTCCGCGGCCACTCCATTGCACATCTCGCCGCTCCCATTCTTCACCACTTCATTGCATTTGGCATCTCGGCAGTCAAGTCTCGTGCAAATCGGTGGCGAGTTCCGTTGACAAGACTTGGTGGAAATGAGGTGTGTGAGGTAGAGGTCAGCTGCTGCGAATTAGTTTTTTTGGGTTGCGGATTGACTGCTTGTGAGTCGAGATTTGGAGTACAATCAAATTTTTTAGGGTTTCAGAAATGTGAATGTCAATGTCTGAGGTTCAATCGCGTTTCAGTGATAATCAATGGATTGTCGTGCTTTGAATCAATTAAGGGTTTTGTTTTTGAGTTTGAAATGTTTAATTCGTGTTGGATGAGTTGTTTTGCCATAATCAAAGGGCTTGAGGTGATCGTTTTTTTAGGGTTTCTTGAGCTTAGGTAGTCACATTGTAATTGAGATTATTTTTTTCCCGAAGTTGCGGTGATCAACTTGGTACAATATTTGGCGTATAATGATTTGTTGAGAATCATTTCTTTGCTAAATTGGTTGTGATATAGCTCTGAATGGTACGGCGGTGATCACGATGTCTCCTTTTTTGGCCGTTTTTTGTGTTTGAGAAAGAGCGTTTGAATATTGGCGGTATGGCTTCCAAGGCCAATGCGTTTTACTTGTTAGAGGGTTGCAAGAGCAGGTAGAGACGCATAAAGCCCGCGACGATGCGATGGCAATCAATGTAGGGCAGATTTATTGCCTTCTTGAGCAGAAGTTTCTCATCTTGTTGGGGCAGTTCTTGGAGCTCGAATGAATAGGAGCAGAGCTTTGCGCCCCTGGAGCGTTGCTCCATTGAGCTCGGCAAGCACAAGGGCAAATTCCTGGAGCTGGAACCTGGTATTTTACCAAATTCTCCTTATTTTGTCATGGTTTTGTGCTTCTGAACATTGTTGTATGTTCTTGTTTTCATGGTTGCTTTGATACAAAATGCTTCTTCTGTTTGTATTTTTGGTAGTTGAATTTGTGGAATTGACAAATAGTTGATTGCCAAACCCTAAATTAACTCATGGCACTAGAACTGAAACT
The DNA here is from genome assembly GCA_963969595.1 of Neckera pumila. NCBI lineage: Eukaryota > Viridiplantae > Streptophyta > Bryopsida > Hypnales > Neckeraceae > Neckera > Neckera pumila. Next base: position 11,171,098 of record OZ018409.1, read on the forward strand.
ACAAAAGCTGTAGAAATGATGATAGACATAGCGTAGACATACCATAGACTTTTGAGCTCTAATGTTAACAGCCTCGATCTTGACTTGCAATTTCTTGTTTGCAGGCACTTCAACAACGCATTCTTTGCAAGAGTTGCAGTGGCAGGGTGACTGATCGAGTTGAATCGCCTGGAGCACGAATTCTTGTTCCGGCTGGATTTCAAGTTGTGTGTCACAATCACTGTGTTCGAAAGCTATTGTGCTTATGTTGAAAGAGACATACCTGCCCTTGAAAAAAAGCCAGAACGCATAGAACGAAGCTTGTCTACAGTATGTCTATCATCATTTCTACAGCTTTTGTAGTTTCGGTTCTGGTGCCGTGAGTTAATTTAGGGTTTGGCAATCAACTGTTTTCATCAAGAATTGGTGTCGAGAATGCCGGTTATGAATATCTTGGACGAGTTTCCGTTGTATGGCATTGCAATTGATTGTGGTTTGATGGGCATGCTCTAAATTTTTGTAGCCCTAAATTTGACGACTAAATCTTACATTTTTTTACTTCATCTATAGGAATTGTGCTTAAATTGATGAATACCGGTAGAGAAGGAGAGAGGTACTAATTGCGCTATGTTTAAACTATTGCGCACAGTGAAGTAAGCTCTATAAAGGATTAAATGGGAGGGATTTACTGCTCAGGCAATATGCGAGGAATGTGGAAAGATATGCGCCCATGGCAGTGATACAATCTCTATTATGTATGCAGATGCTTACGATTAATCTTATGATTAAAACCTCCCTTTCCTTGTGCTTTCTTGGGATGTGTGTATGTTTATTTTTTTTCTTTATCCTCTGTATTCCTTACAAAACTACTGTGGTTGCTACATTGGAACTTGTAGCATTTCTGAGAGACCTGACGGGCTTGCCATTTGTTCTATACATCAATGCTAGTTTGTACATTATCTGTCTTCATTTACTAGGGTAAGTGTAATTGTTTTTATTGGCATGCCAAACATCATATTTTAATATTGTGAATATATATCTATCTTAGGCAATTAGTGTCCTCCTTTGTTCTGTGTATGAGATTTAATAGTTCAAGCTAATATGATGGGCTTCTGCAGAACATCTTTCTCCAATATATATTTCTCATTATATTAATTGGAGTAACATTTGATGTTGGTCGTCATCCTCTTTTGTCTCTCTGTTTATGCCAAGTTTACTCGTTGCGTGCTATTTGCTTCTGACCTGCAATTGTTGGTTTTGTAAGAGCTTCCTCACTTTCAAAAAAAATCATTGTATTTTTAGTCTTTTCACTCCAATTTTGTCCTTTTTTATGATCCAGTTTTGTGCCTTTTTTTTTGTCGCCATCCTTCCTATTCCGCTATTGTTTGAAAACTCGATTTGCTCTATCCCTCGTTATGACCAGGGTTTAACAAGTATGGGTTGATATTGCAGATATAAATCAGTTGAATGTGACCAAGACTATTTTTGTTCACTTCCCGAATGGCAAGGATAATCTTCTCAGCTTTGAGATCACCATAAGGCCAGATGAGGGTTACTACCAGTAAGTTCTTGGACCATTTTCCTGTTTACGACTCCTCTCATGCTTCTAAGAAGCAATGGACATCAATATCTGAGCCTTCCCGAGTCCTCCAAGGGCTGCAGTCATTTTCTAAGCGCAGGGATGACCTTGAAAAAGCTCTAATAAATTACTTAATTGGTAATTTGATTCTTTAATATATGTTTCCGACAGATGTTTCTGGTGCTGACAGAATGTCGTTGGATGCTTCTGGGTTTACAGGAGTGGCACATTTGTCTTCAATTTCTCAATCTCACAGGTATATCTTCATGAAGCACCTCAGGTGAAATGTAAGACAAAGGTAAAAGAACAGAAAGACCGTTCTATTTTCATTGTTTAGGTGGACAGAAAGATGCAGTAAACTCAGTGAATTTTCTTTATTTTTTGACAAAAGATTATTTTGATGCAAGGAAGTAATATTGGTGCAGGTATACTGTCGTACACGCAATCTAGGCGTAAGTATCCTTAGCACAAAAATTGTGCCAAGATAACACGAAATATCGTCCCAGGGAATTTCCGGATTCTATGTAGTATGTTCTAGCTATCCGGCTTTTCTATCTTTCTTTTCTCCTCACTTACTTTCTCTCCTTCCGGTTTCCTTTACAATCCGGATCATGAACTATCCGAAATCCGGTTTACGTCTCTGCTTCCAATCCGGTTTTCTATACCTCTGTTTTACCATCAGAGGGTCCACTATTGGTCTTGTAGAGGGGTAGGGACTCACCACTCGTTGTTCTCCTACAATTCTAACAAACACAAATCAAAACACCCAAGTACTCAAAGGGTTCTAGCAAGATGAGAAGATTCGGATCCTCACAGCTCCCGGATGGTAAATCCGGAAAGCAGGTCACTCAGGAGTACTTCACTCCCCCTGACTACAACGACAGATTCTCAGAGTTAAATCTAAGGGAGTGCGATCTTTCTAGAGGTTGGATGAATTCTAAGGTTGGCAGATCTTCCGGACAGGTGGGAACTTCCTTGGGCAGGCGCTTACCTCCGCACGGCTTGACAACCGGACTCGCTTCCCCGCTACTCAGATCCGGACTACTCTAGTAGTAATTTAAAGACACAGTGCACAGCTCCTAAGTCAACAATCCAACAACATTACAATAGCACACTCTCGACTTAGACCGTATTCTCCTAAATTCGGATTCCTCCTCACCCGTCCTTTCCTTCCAACATCCAGACCACAAGGCAATACAATCCGAATACACTGATAAAGCCAAACTGCATACCCGAGGGCTTAGATTTCGAAAAGGGAATGAAATACAAAATGAATATCAACTAGGAGGGAATGAGAGGCAACTAACTTGCCCGCCCTTAAAAACCCAAATCAAAACCAAAGTCAACATCCTAAAAGCCAAAAAGCCCTCCCGGAAATCCGGATAGCCAATCAGAGAACCATCCGAGACACCCGGAAAGTCCAGGCCTCAACTATCCCTAAAAATCCGGAATCCGGAATCCGGGCCCCACGCATGGAAAACCCATTCCGGATTCAAATTCAAATCCTAATTAAAAATAACCTAACTAACTACTTCGCCTTTTGCGCCTTCTTCGCACTGCTTCCGCCTTGGCGAATGTTGCTGCATATTGGTGAAGTCTTTTGAATGGGTACTGACTAGATTAGTCAGGGCTCCCATCCGATCAACTGGAAACTTTTCCGGACTTCGAACTTGTCTTGAACAAGGTTCCCTTCATTCGGAACTCTCCCAGTTGCCAAATCCGGATTCCATCCGGATTCTATACCAATCCGGATTCTATCACAATCCAGATTCCATATCAATCCGGATTCCATGTCAATCCAGATTCTATCCGGATTCCATACCAATCCGGATTCTATATCAATCCGGATTCTATCCAGATTCTATATCAATCCGGATTCTATGCGGATTCCATACCAATCCGGATTCTATCACAATCCGGATTCCATATCAATCCGGATTCCATGTCAATCCGGATTCTATATCAATCCGGATTCTATCCGGATTCCATATCAATCCGGATTCCATGTCAATCCGGATTCTATATCAATCCGGATTCTATCCGGATTCCATATCAATCCGGATTCCATGTCAATCCGGATTCTATATCAATCCGGATTCTATCCGGATTCCACACCAATCCGGATTCTATATCGGTGAAGGATCCGGATTCTGGATCCTTCTTCCATGTGATGGAATAACACTGGTAATAATCTTGAGTAATCCGGAAATTACTATTCTATAGTTTTCTATAACTGAACCGGATTCTCTATATTTTACCAAAACAATTGAAAACTTTGACTCTATCCTAATCCTATTCTAATCTATTTCTACAATTTTGAGTTTGCATACTTTGACATATACCATCCAAACATAGATTTGGAGGGTAATTTCTGTTTGAATATTCTCTGTGAGGATTGGAAGCCCATTCTTAGTATGAACACCATCATTTATGGCCTTCAATATCTATTTCTGGTAAGTACTTCTTTCTTGTTTACTAGCCGGAAGTGATTTTTCACCACACGCAAGGAGATGTTGATTTTGTGTCTCTATGGGGATCTAAGTGGAGTCAAATATAACTACTATCATTGGTGCCTAATAAGTGCTTGTTTCTTAGGATCCCAATCCTGATGACCCCCTTAATCATGAGGCAGCAGAAGTTTTGAGGGATAACCCTCGTCAGTTTGAGCAAAGTGTGCGAAGATCATTGGCTGGCGGTTACGTTGGTGGCACGCATTTTCCTTGATGCATATAGATTACAACAACCTAAAAATAGGAAGGTTGGAAGGTACCCCCGAGAGCAGAAAGTTAATTTCTTATGTGCTGATGTGCCATTAGAGTGGGAAAGTGTCTCAAGTTGCAATCTACCATGCAAGAGGCTCGTCATACAATTATAAGCTCGACCCTTGCTGGGTGTGTGGAGCTCCAGGGCCTTATTGCGCCTGCTGATTAAGAATACTGCAGCTCTCGTGTCGTCGGAAGACACAATCAAAGGTAAGAGTCTCGACACAACTGTTTTTCTCAACGAAATCTCAAGAGAAACTTTGAGTTTCAGTGCGAGTTTGCTTTCAAGCTTAATGCTAGTTTCACAACAAAGATCCGCTTCGATTTGAGCTTCTAGTGAGCAAGAAACACCCGATCGGCTATGGCGACAGCAATGTTTTTATTGAGAATTTAATTGTTTTGCAAAAGAGCTCTTCAATATTGGCTTGTTTTGAGAAAGGGCTTGCGAGTGCACCTTCTATGTTGCTGATTTGGTTTAATGTCTTCGTTGTGCAAATTTATTATTAAAAATTTGACGTCATGAGAGGGTTTTGAATTGAGATTCATTATAGAAGTGAGAACATAGGGTTACAGGCACAGTGGATAGAGTCATAGTGGCCAACGGATCTAGACGAATTTGCGTTCATAGTGGAAGACGACATGGAGCTTTCAAATCTTTATTACCGGTTTTTACGTACAATGATTGCAACATACTACTACAACCCAGAGCAGTACAATCCCTCTGTGTATGGCGTCTCCTTGCAACGTCCCAGATTTGTACCTGGGAAAGGAGGCTTACCTTTCAATGTCAATAGCACGAAGAATCTGTTGATGTATCCATTGGTTGGGACGTGGGGCCAACTGTTGTTTCCAAGACAGTGGAAGGAGTTTTGGTTATGGTATGATAAGCACAAGAGTAAAGGGGAGAGGTTGATTCTGGAAGGGATGGTGACAAATTCCTGGTACAAGAAACTAGAGGAGAGCATATGAACTCCATGGTTCGTGAAATTCACGCACTCTCGAGGCTACTTCATTCTCTACACGAACTTTGTCGAGGAGCGAGCACTGAGCGTTTCACACTGGAGAAGAAGAGATTGAATCAAAATTTGAGAATGCGGTGAGCTCCAAGAAATTGGTGGTTGTGCAATCAGGGGTGTGAGGAGGCGAGGAGGCGAGTTCATCTGTGAACTCAATCGGAAAATTTCATGCAAATCAAATTCTTGAAGGCAAGCTTCATGAGCATGAGGCGGAAGTTGTCCGCTCCAGGGCGTCTTTCACAGGTATCTCCTTGTTTGACTTGTATTTCACAGGTATCTCCTTGTTTACTTTTTGAAGGACTTTTACTGTTATCGTTTGATTATGTTTCTGGGTTGCGAGAATAATTGTCCCCTCCTAGTAAGTGTCTAATTTGATCGTCATTTATGCTCGCACATGAACGTGTTGCCTTGATGAAGCAATTGCTTTGACTTTCAGAAGTGTTTGTTAGGTCTCCTAGTTGGGGTGAAATAGGTTGAACTCCCTTGATTCTAACCCTTTTGTTTGGAGTTCTAAGGGATTTGTTTGACCATGTTGAAGTGCTCGTTTTGCTGCTGGTAGTGAAGTCTGTAGGTTTTAAACTAGTTTTCCTGAGCTGGTCTATAAATGACGTCCTGCCTTGCATGTTTTTCTTATCAGGAAAAAGAATTAGTGGAGCAGCACAATGCTAAGTTGAATGAGGAACTGACAGCTTTTACTTCGACAGTAATTTGGGCATTGTAGTTTAAGACAGTAGCTCACTGCTCTATTGGTAGTGACTGCATTTCTGCAACTGTGTAAGGATGTGCCCAATTCATTGCTTCATGTCACTTGATTTTGATGATTTATATCTGTCCATATAAGAGCCAGAAGGAGTCCGAAAGGGGTGAATCTAGTCGGCACAGCAATGCTACTTCTACAATACCAAAGAGGACGCTGATTTAGGCATGGTTAGATTACTGGATGAAATGATTGAATGTGTCATGAAAAGAAAACCGCATGACATCACTTTTGCTTACTTCATTCAAATTGACAAGATCATAGTAGGTGCGTATGATTCTCTTTTTAATTTGTATGCTTCGCTATGCAATTATTCTTTGTACTAATTTCTAGTGTTGCTTGGACGTGTCAACGTGCAGCACATATAGGCCAATGGTTTCATGAATTCACGACTATTCAGACTACCATTACAGATGGCATAGCTTACTGAGGGTTCTATGAAGGATGAGAAAGTATGTGTTCATTATTTGTGAAGACAGTGGGAGAGTAACTGGGCTGTTTGTGGACTGAAGGGTATACTTTAACTTATTGTCTTAATTTTTCCATTGATGTTTGGGGAGCTTAGCAAGAAATTTCTGTGTTGTTTCCTACCTTTATATTGCTCATCTATTTTCAATTCTTGCAATGTTGGTCTTCAGTACCACGTAAGCATCAGTGCCAGCAATGTCGTGCAGGTTGAACTATGATAATGAAGTTTTGCTTTTTCTATCATCTCAATTTAGTAACTGTCCCATGGCTCTTACTTCTTTGTGGGCTGTGAAGTGAATGTTGAACTGCTTTTTTATATAGAAGTTGAAAAAACTCTTCAAATTTTATTTTTCTTTGGCATTGGACTTCGGATTTGAGCATCTTTTATGGGTTTACAGTGGACGTCGTGGAGTCCACTATTGGTTGTGTGATTTCTAAGTGCGGAGGTAAAGGGTTTAATCAGATCTCTCTCTATGAATGCAATGATCCCAAATTCTGTTGCCCAAGTTCCTCGCACTATTGTTTTCTTGTGGCATGCGTGCTTAATGTGTTGCTTGTTACATGTGCAGTTAGAACAATGAGGCAAGGTCTGCTAGTACTAGATATCTCACCCTATACAAGTTTGATTGACTATTTTTATATTTCTACATCCATGTTGCAGGTGATTGTTGTATAGACTTCAACTTAGGCTAAGAATAAAACTGTTGTTTTTGTAGGGTTCCGATTATGCCTAAGGCCTTCACACTAAAGTCTAAGTGTTCTACTCTATCTGGTTGGTGCAAGGCAATGAGAATTCATCGGAAAAGATGTTTCTTTCGGGGCCAACCCTATATCTTGCACTTTTGTAAGTGGTGTCTCCTTCACAGTAGTATACATGGACTAAAGCTTTGTCATTAATTGGTATAATGACTTTGCTCTATCAATTTTGTGCATGATTTTTTGCCTTAGCTTGAATCATTAGAGAAGGCTTTCATTTCCTGCTATAAGCTCTCAAAGACGTTATAATGCACAAGTATCGTCTGTTTGTTGATTCAGTTCACTTCTATTTGTTGTTTCCATTGACTTCTGCTTGTTGTAGACAAACATATGAGATCTGCAATTCTTATTTCAAGGAGCACATCTTGCCTAATCAAGAATTGTTTTACTTCGAGGGTCATTCAAATGACGAAGTACTAGAATTTGTGCCAGATGAATGTGAGTTGCCATGAGTGCTCTTGCATATTAGTATGATTATTTTCTTCACTTTCTACAGTTATGTTATTTGCTTTTGATGTGATGGAATAATTGTGATGAGAGTTCTTGAATTATGAAAATGATGAATAATGAAGTATAATGGATTGTCCCAAACCACCAAAGTAGAGGTTTGGAAATGACTAAGCCTCTACTGTTTTGGTTGGTGTCTAGAGGATGCTGTAGGAGTAGCAAGTATAGGTTCTTCACACGGATTAGAATCTGCAACTTTTGTGCAAAATCATTGAAATCATAAAGTTCTAACCTTCTCTATAACAATTTTCTTTCCCCTACTTCTTCAACCACAATTTTACATCAACCATTTTTATTCAGCTGTAAGGGCTCAGATGTGGGATAGATGGGTGACTAACCGACGTGCCTCAGTTGCCATAATTTTAAGCTGAGAGAGATTAAGCAAACTACAGCAAATGAGCCCTTATTTTGAGATTTGCAATTGTGACTGCAGGTCATGTATGTGTGATAATTGACCCCTAGGATTGTGACGGTTTTGATCCAACAAACATGCCAACTCTTTCTGAAGTACATATATGCTTAATTCCTCCTTGACTTGCTCAAATACATGCATGTTATATACGTTAATCTATGTCTAAGATTGTTCTAAAATATTAGAGACTTTGCTAGAGTTGCAATTTTTTGCACCTAAAACTGATAATTTGGCAGACAAGAGCAGACGCCATTCTGCTACTGGTAACAATACAGATGATGCTATCGATAGGAGATCTGGTGGAAGAGCGAGCTTCATGAAAGGTGGGCCGCATTAACTTGTACTTGGAAGAATAGATCAATCAATGCCTTACAAACAACGACACCCCCAGGCCAAGTGTTGCAGCAGGTTTTAATCCTGAAGAATTGAATCCTTCTAGCTTAGGCTATAAGACAAACCAACGTCATAGTAGAAGTGGCCATCAAGCTATTGGGCCGCTACTGGGCCATTCATGCAAGCTCGTGAAGCTAATAGCTCAGCTTGGGTTGGCCTTTCTCCGCATGCCCCACCTGAGAAGACCATGTCTACATCAGCAGGTGCCTCCTTAGATCAGGGAAGGTCTCCGCCATCTCAAGGAGCCTCTACAACTACTTGTGGAGGCAATTCACAAAGATGAAAGGAAAAAGGGAATGTAAAGGTTGATCCAACAACGAATTTCTATCTTAAAAGGATGGAAAGCTTTACAGCTATAAGGTAAACCTCACCTCTCTGACATACAGTGCAAGTGCTTCCTTCATGGTCTAATTTGAGTATTGGTATCTAAATACAATTTGAGTAAGGTAAGCCACTACTATAAGTGGCTTGTGCAGTACAAATCTCTGAGAATTTGCCATGCAGAATTATAAGTTTGCATGTTGTAAAGTTACGAGTGTGATGCACTATTATTAGTCATCAGTCATCAGAGTGAAATTCACATGAATAAGGTCACTACAAATAACCTAGGAATATTTTTAAGTGTTTTACCTATAGAATCCAATTGTGACAGAAGAATAGGTTGTCTTTCACTTTGTTGTGATTTCTCACATTTCCATGGAGATGTTTGTAGCTTGGAGAGGGTCCCAGCTGTGAATGGTTGGGGAGGTTTATTCTGATGCAATTGTTCTTTGATTTGCCATGAAGAAATAAACCTTTTGTGTAGTATTGGACTCATATCTCTTTTAGTGTTCAGGTGGCTAGTGCAGAAGCTGGCTCTTTCTTTTGCTGAAGATTATGAAGCATCGCAAGCTGAAGAGGATTCATGATCACGTCCCATGTGTGTTGCAACGACGTACTTGTGAACGGGGCCCATTGATTTTCGAGGATTTGTTTCTGCACTTGAAACAAGCAGCACGCTGGGAGATGGCCTGACGTTTTTCAAACTTTTCAATTTTGATAAGGACTTCCAACAAATTATGCGTCTCCGCTGCGGTTCCTTCAACTCATTAAGAACAGATGAAGGCAAAATTGGGAACGTAGTCTTTTGTTCTACCGGAATCTGAAAAGTAGAAGTTTCTTTCAATGCTGAAGCGCCTCTTTTGTCAGCAGTGAACGTGCAATTGTTGTCTATACCGAAAGACAATTATGTCTATGAGTAAGAAGCACTGATTTCACTTATGTAATGTGCGAGGTTTTTGGAATTGACATGACAGAGTTGCTGTAATAGAGAAAAGGTATGAGCACTCGCTAGAGAAGCCTCTTTTACATGTCTTCATGTTCTTAGTTTGGTTTCTCAATGACTAATAAAGTTTATCATGATTTGCACAGGTAGTTCCAGCGATGCTGTTCAGAGGTTCAATATGGTTTTTGTGCAATGGCTGCTGCGCCCCACTTTTGTGTGGTGTGTAATCGGAATAAACCAGGTTCGTTCTTCTTTGGCCACAAACAAACGGTTGCTCCAGTATTAAACATTAAAGGGGGAATTAAGTAGTTCCAATTCGATTACCTCAGACGGCTTTCACTGAATATGCTAATGAGCCTGTGTTGTTATAGTAGAAGCGTCTACACAACGACAATAAGAAGAATGACATTTCTTTATGCTATGTCAGGTACTAGTAATACATGGTTACATCTGTTTGCTAGCTTTTAGAGATTCAGGACATGGTAGTGAAAACGTAGACATGGACTTGGTTTTCTGTTCTCGGGAGTGATACGACGTCCATCATGCAGCATTGACTGCTGGTCCTGTACTGTAAATGTAGATTATGGTAGTCCTTCGTGCCGTGCTTTTTGAAAGTAAATATGCTGGCTACATGCTTCTTTATTTTAAAGTGTTCTCTGGCATGTCCACATAAGTGAGGTCCAAAGAAGAAAGGAGGAGTTGTCGAGGCGTCTGCAAAATTAGGTTTGCCATACTAAAGGAATGCTTTCATCTTCTCTGGATTGTCGTACATATCTCCGGAAGTTTTCATGTATAGTTTAGGTACATGGATTTTCACTAAAATGACGTCCTCCTTGTTCTTGTTCATTAGTCCCATTTCCAGTAAACGACGTGAGCGGAGGTTATCGACTTCACAATATCCAAATGAAGTGCTCATGGAGCATAAAGGGAATGTTAGGATTGAAGGAAGAATAGGCCTTGTAAGATTTCAAAAGGCAAGTAAATTGTCATTGTAAAGTTTCCCTAATTCCATAAGCTGGAAGGTTCAACAATCTTTTTGAAAACTTGTGGTTCAGTTAAATGTGAAACCTGCTTAAAGTGACTACTTGCGTGCGGTTCTCTTAAGTTTTACTTTTTGCACTTACTACTGTGCATAACTGAGTTTGTTGTAATTTTCATAGGTCATAACCATGGCGTGAACCTAGGCACAAGATAGAGATGGATATTCCTTTTTCGCATGAATAGATTTCTTGCGTTCACTAAGTGTACAGGATAGGTTTGAGAAAAGGGCATCGTCACAAATAATAGTTTGAAGAGTGAGGCTGGTCACTTCAACGGATTCCATGGCAGATTTATTGGTATATCAATCATCAATGCCTTCAATGAGCACATTTCTGGCGATGTAGCCCAAAGTCATTCGTGACAAACTTCATTGTAAAGTTTCTTTTTAGTTGGAGACTAACATTGCAAAAAGTCTTGATCTACCACTGTCTATGTCATGCGCAGCTGCAGTGGCTACCCTTGGAATACGTACAATGAAAGCTCATTGTGTCTGAACATGATGTTAGTGTAAGACGGGTGAACATGTTTTTTAAATGTCCTAATTAGTCTCCGCTACTTCAAACTTGTGTCTTGACGGACATTTTGTGTTGCGTCGTTGGGTTTCTATTTCAGTAATTTGAGACGTCAAGAATAATGCCGCAGTAAACGACCTCCTGTTCATTGTGATGTAATTTCTAGCATGTTTTTGGAACATACAGACATTCATGAAAATAGTGTACTATACAAACCATGCCGTACGCATGTTGATGAATACGTGCCACAAAAACATCCCTTCTTTTGTGAGATGTAAATCTGAACATCTTGCAATATGTCCGTAAAAATTTCTTTGCCATTTCTGCTTCCAAAAAACATCAAACAACACACCCAGTGCGCATCTTAAATTTTTACATATGTTTTCTAATATCTCAGTGCCACTCTATCCATTGGATTGCCATGTCAGCTTATGATTAATTTTCGGGCTGATTCCTTGCCCCACTCATAAATTTAAAAAAAAAAAAAAAAAAAAAAAAAAAAAAAAAAAATCTGATGTGGCGCCAATGTGTTGTCCACATGGCAAGAAGTTCCAGCCCAAAAATAGGATGTTTTAGAGGATGTTTTCATAAAACAAGCATGGATTCCATGTTGTTTCATGTGATTTTAGAACGTTTTTTACTAGTCAATAGAGACGGATTTTAGAAGACAGCACAGTTGACTACCAAAAAACAAATAAAAACATTTTTCTATGTTTTTTTCTTAACGTCTCAAAAAACAAGGTTTTCTTATAGTGGATGCAATTTCAAGAGACCTGCTATGCGCTGCGGAGGGACCTACAAGGAACGACAGAGTGGAGGAGGGCGGTTTTAGATGACGGAGGAGCACCGGGAGAGGAAACCATCAGCTTGGTCCCCGTGCCCGTGGAGCTTTGCGGAGTCTTTTAGGTACGTCGTTCAACGATTCTCATTGAAGTTTTTTCTTTTTTTCATTGAGCTGCTGCCAGCTTTGCGTAGCTTGGAGGTGGAGACGTGGAGAAGCTCCCTTGGTCCTTTTCATTTTTATAAATGCTGTGCTCACAATTTTGGAGTAGGTTCAGAGTGAAATTATTATTTCAGTTATTTTCATTTGTAGGCGTTTTATTTGACTGGAAATAAAAAAATAAAAAAAGAGCCAATTGATTTGTGATTGTGAGACACATTTAGAGTAAGAATATGTGTATTATTTTTAAGCAATGAGAAGGTTGGTTACTGGTAGTTTGTTTTACCCCACTGTCAAAGGAGCAAGAACAACAGCTACTGCAATTTCTTATTATTCTTTCTAAGTCATTTTTGAGTGAGATTATTATTGGTCTTCTTGGCCTCTTTCATAACTTCTGTTCTAGCGTTGTCACACCTTATTTCAGCTCTCCACATGCAAGAGATTTTCAATGAATTCTTTTTTGTAACATTTCAAACAGGAGTATTGCTTGTAAAAGTAAATATGCTGAAATAATGTTGATGGAGTTGCAAGAGTCAAGAAGTGAGGCAGAGTAGCATTCTTTTCACTATGTCAATGAAAAAGATGAAGTTTTTGTTAAAAATAACTTGATTTTCATTCCTTAAGAACACATTAAATACAATACCCTCCAAAAAGTCTTGCAACCCCACTTTTGAAGCCCTTTGAATTTTCCTTTTAAAATCGTTTTAAGAATGTTCTTTCGAAATTTTCCTATTAAATTTAGTTTTTGCAATCTTGATCAACACACCAAATTTCAATTTTGTAAAACAAAAATTCCATTTCAAAAAAATTGTTTTGTGTGTGTTTTCATTGCATTACATAATAATTGATTGAAAAAATATTGGTGAGAAATTTTTTAAATTTTATTTTGGAAACATTTAAGAAACATCAATGTGCACTTTTAACTTTGAGGGAAAATACACATTACCTATGAAAAATTTTACACTACAGAGAATTTACTGTCATGTCAGAAATTTGCCTTTCCAAATATTATCAAATAGCTTTTTTTAAATTGTAATTATATTTTACTTATTGATACTTGTATTATGACTATTTCTGAACCTTTGACCATGATGGTGCAATTGGTTTGCCAAAATATAATTATAGCTTAAACAATTTGTTGTACAAATTTTGATTAGTGATCCCTTGACATTGAATTCTCTGTAGTGTAAAATTTTTCATAGGTAATGTGTATTTTTCCTCAAAGTTAAAAGTGCACATTGATGTTTATGAAATTTTTCCACAACAAAATTTTAAAAATTCACTGCCGATATTTTTCAATCAATTATTATGTAACACAATGAAAACACACACAAAATAATTTATCAAAAATGGAATTTTTATTTTTGAAATTGAACTTTGGTGTATTGATCAAGATTGCATAAAATAATACATTTAATAGGATAATTTTGATAGAATATTCTCAAAACAAGTTTAAAAGGAAAAATTTGAAGGGCTTCAAAAGTGGAGGTGCAAGACTTCTTGGAGGGCACTGTATAAGAGGGGGTGTCGCCATGGATAGAGTTCAATGATTAACAATTCAAAGATGGAATTAAAACACACTAATTCCAATGGTGAGATTGTTCTAATGATAAATTTTAATCCCATAGAACTTTTTGTTTGGGAATATAATGAAAATTGAGCTCAAAAACAAATCCTACACATTAATTTCTAAGAAGATGCCATGATTGCTTGCAAAACAAGATGGTCCATGACTTTTACAACACAAATCCAAATGGAATGAATAAAATATTTTGATATAGAAAGAATTAAAATCTACAAGACAAGTTTGTTTTCTTCAATTTTTTATGAAGTACCAAAGTGGCAATGTTAAATGTTGTAGTGGTGCTCAAATATTCATCTACATATTCAATAAAGAATATCAAATTAGCACATATCACATTAGCATATATCACATATCCATTATTCTATTTCCATCCACAATCTGGTGATTTCATTCAATTTTTGTTTAATTTGAAGTTTTTAGAAAAATTTGCCTCCATTTCAATACTATTTGAGTTCCAAAACTGTGGTGCAGGGCCCATTACTTCGGTACAAATGGCTGCCATGTCACCTAAAAGTCCCATTGCTACAAAATATAATTATTAGAATTTTTAGTTCAAGTTTGTGGTGTTTTTTTGATGTGGTCTGTTGAATTCATTTTTTTATCTTCTTTTAGTATAACTTTTACTCCTAGGCACCCACTAAAATAAAAATCATATTTCAAAGAAGCCAATGTATTTTTCTATCTTTATAGAATGTTTCAAAAAGTGTCACCAAAAATAAAGCTCATAGTTCTTTAACCCTGGAAGCGCCATTCCATTGTGTTTGGATGACAATCCAATCAATAGGAAAGAGTTTGAAAGCATTTTTCTTGCCCATTTTTTTCTTATTGACCTTTCATATTGGATTATGAAGAGTATCCAATTGAATTTGTCATCTTGCTAGTGTTTGTGTTTACGTAAATGAAAAGTTAGTTAAAAAAAAAAGGATCATAAATAGGCTTTTTCAGTTTATTTTGGAAAGTTGTTGCTCCATGCTCTAAATCTGAAATTTCTCCACAAAAATGATATTTCTTGAATTTGAGCCCAACTAACAAAACAAAGTTTATCTACTCTAGTTTCTACACCAGTTTGAATTTTGAAAAATTCCTAATATTCAATATTTTATTGCAATTTGAACTTTGTTTGTACTTTCAATGCCATTGAATTCTAATTATAGAATGACATAGAAATTGGATTTACATTGTGATGCTTTTAATTGTAATATACACACATGGTGAAATTTTTAGATTTTTTGAAATAATTTTCTATTTGATTGGATTTTTCTTCTCATTTTTTTCAAAAATTCTCAAAAAAATCAATTTTTTACCAAAAAATTCAAAAGTTTTGTGAAGTAAAAAAGACATGTAATTTCATTTCTAGAAAATAAATATAAAATCTACTTACATATCCAATTGCAAAATGGCAACAAATTGAGTGATGGACAATGAGGCTTGAAATTAGTGGTCATAGGTTTGTTCTTTAACCCTTTAAGGATCGTGGTCGATTTGGGGGATGGGCGTAGTTTCTGCGTACATTTATGAAAAAGTGTTGTTTCATGCCCTCTTCAAAGATGTAATTCTAGATCAGATTGTATAAATTGGTTCTACGGATTAGATCCTTGAAGCAAACAAAAAATGAAAGTGATCCAATGGTTCACATCCTTGTAATTACTCTTTGAAGATTGATGTGTCATAAACACCCTTTGGCACTAGTTCTAATTAGGGTTTGCTACAATTGAATATAAATTTGAGTATATGGTTTGAAAATTGACCAAAAACCTTTTGGCTAATTATTTCGCACATGTATATAGTTGTCTTTTACATGAAATATGCATTTTTCTTTGAAAACTCCAATATGAAAGGTTAGGCCATTTCAAGTTTAAACAAGCACAACTCACTCAATTTTGCACGCATTCTCTTGGAATTGGCTCTGTTAGGAGTGTATGAAGACACTCTAATTGCATTCTTCTCTGAGTTTTTTGAAATCAGATGTTATGAATATTAGGAGACAAAAAGTCTTAAAATTGATCAAAAAGTGGTCGACCAGTCCTTAAAGGGTTAAGGGTTGATGGGATGATATCACATTTTAGAGTTCAACATTGATGCTTCAGTGTTTTTTGTTTTGTACCTTGTTTTCATTAGAACATAACAAATTTCTATAGTCCCTAATTATATGGAATGTACTTATTGATGTTTGAGAAGTATAATAATTTAGATTTTGTTTGTATTTGAAGTTTAAAGTCTCTATTGGAAGCTTTGTTTCACGTCATCCCATCAAATTTTGCTGAAGTTATAATTCTTATTTTTAATCAATACCAAACTAGACAGATGCAACTACAAATACTCTATAAAGTAATGGTTGATTTGATTGGCTGTGTAGATTATTGCATATTAGAAAACAGCATTTGAAGAATTCAATTCCAATTTTTGATATGAAGTCCATATTTGAACTTGCTTTTGAAATTTTATCAATGAAATAGACGAATGTAGAAAATTGTCACCAATACTAGAATTTACAATTCTTAGTTTTTAATAAAAATCAATAGCAATTGATGTTGATCTTTCATTCAATATTATTGTATTTAGGGGTCAAATTTGTTAGGTCCCATACAAGATCATTTCTTTTTGTGGTTGATTTTTATTTGTTAACCCCTAAAGGACCAAAGTAATTTTCCTATCAAAAACCACTCAAAATTGTCATTTCTATTGCAAAGAGAAAAGAACTTTAAAATATACTTTTTTTTGCATATCCAACCATAAGATCTTATACTTGACTAGTATATGAATACGTGGAAGAAATTTTAGAAACTTTAACCATGTAGATTGTAAGATATATGCATTTAAAGTGAAGAAAAAAAGTTTTTTTGCACCTTGCTTGACTAGATTTTTTGGCTTTGAATTTTTTTAGTTCAAATTTTCTACTTATTTATGTTAAGTAGTTGAGTTGAGAATCTATAAAACGAAATTTGGAAAAAAGCACTTAATTATCACTCATTAAAAAATTGTTAAGTAGAGGTGGATTCAAGATTGAGCAAAAAACTAAATTGTTAATAGCTTTTAGATGGAATTGAAATACAATAATCCCAACGGTGAGATTGTTCTAGTAAGAAAATCTCACCTTGTCTAACCAATTTTTTTTCTTAATTCTAAAAAGGGCATTCAAAATGAATTCTACAAGTTATTTTTTCAAAAAGATGCTTAGATTGCTAGAAAAACTTAGATTGTCCATAACTTTCTCACTATTAGTCCAAATTGAATGAAACCAAGCTTCATATGTAGACAAAAATATAATCTTTGAGAGAATAATTTGAAAAATCATTATTTTAACTTTCTATGATTTTTTTGTGTTGCTCGTCAAACTCCATTTTTGCTTAAATTGTGCCATAACTTTTGCTCTTGGGTATCAATTAAAATAAAAATTATATATTCACAAAGGTCTCGCAAAAACACACAGCTTCAAAAAATCCCAAACAATATCACTAAAAATTGAGACAATATAAACCTGCCCGGACCCAAGTTGTCTTGCGAGGGGACAAACGGTCCTTTAGGTATTAAATCAATTTTGAATTTGTGAACTTTTGTTTTACTTCGCCCAAAGTATGTTGAGACCTTTAAGTTAGTACAAGTAATAGTAGTGACGGTACTAACAATGGTGGCTTTTTTCTCTTTCTCCTCAGTTATTTGTACATGCTCAAATTAGAATTCAAGATCAAAGTTTGCTTTACAAAATCCATAGTGACTACTTTACAAAATTAGTTTTTCAAAATTAGTTTATGCCATTCCATTTTGTAAAGCAATCTTATAATGTTTCTAATTGAACTAATTTATAAATTAGTCAATTCATTTTCTAAACAAATATCATGAACTAATTATTTTTAATAAGTTTCATTAATATTTTCTACACTATTACAATTATGCCACCTTATAATTTTTGAAATTTAATTGAATGCCATATTTAATTATATTTTGAATTATTTTTTAACAAATCTGATCCAAGTACAGGATAATGACCCTTTTTGAAAATGTGTTCAAGATGAAAATTGTTCTCTTATTGCTCAGATTTCTTTCTAAATGAATATAATCCATTTTGCTATGCATGGAATAAAATGCATAGGATATGGGACAATTTTGTTTATTTGCTACAAATATTAGAAGGTGGATGTAATTCACTATGTTTATGAAGAAGTAAAGAAGATGGTGGATGCAGAGCCATTGTCCTTCAGTTCCTTCCATTGGTTTTGGTGCACGAAGTGGATTTGTAGAAGTGAACAATGTACCATTTTATGGAAGAATAACGGAGAAGAAAGTTAGGATCCCAAAACTAGCAAAACCTCATTTACTAAAGTATATTGCAATGTAGGTAGAGCCAGAATTGGACAATGATCAATTGTGCATTGACTTAGGGGCATACTGAAGTAGAGTATTATATGTATGAGGACTTAGAAGAGTGGTATATTTAGTATAAAACCATTGCAATAGTAGACTTCAGCTTGGCCTAGTAGGATATATGAAGTTTTAAAGCAATTTGTACTTGCAAAGAGAAATTGTAAAATTGGTCTACAATGTTCAGTGTTGTATTGAAATACATTAGCAAAGTTGTGAATTTGAAAGAAATACTTTATATTTTACGCTACAGATGGAAAACAAATTGGCACAAATGTAACTTTTGCACATATAAGAATTGATCTTTTGTTCTACGATTTTATATCATACAAAAAAAAAAAGTGGGCAAACTGCCCCCCCTTAATGATAATGAGGTAATGATGAATTTTCCTTGTACAATGAATAAGTGCAATTTTATATGGCCAAGTGCAAAAATGATGAATTGCATGTTTTATACCATGATGTTATACACTACAATATACATCTATGATGAAAATTTGAGTACATTTTGTACTTAATATAAATTTTCTTTATTTTTTTCCTTAAAAAATTCACAATAATTTCAAAATTTTCCCTAAACAATTGAAGATTTTATGACTTGTAGTAGCATATAACTTCATCTCTGAAAAATAAACTAAAAAAAATCACTCATATATAGTTGTAAAATGGCAGCAAACAAAATGATGGGTAGTGAGGCTTGAATCAATGCACATGGGCCTGTTCTTTTGAAGAGTAAACGTGCAAGGACAAGCTGGTCTCTATGGAAATCATCCTTTATGATACACTGTTAATCATCTACTTTAAAAAAACCAAAAGCACTCATTCGAAGACAAGCTATTGTAGAAGGCCTCCCCTTTTTGCACAAAATTCTAAAGATGAACAATTGCACTTCTGTCTTACATGAAAGTATTATGTGTCATCCATCGAACACTTAGTGTTTGCGGTAGGGTTAAATGATTGTTGGAAATTTTCCAATCTTGTTTCCGCAGAAATCATCCTTTCTGATAAAGTGTGAATCATCTACTTTAAGAAAACCAAAAGCATTCATTCAAGGACTATTGTAGAAGGCCTTTCCTTTTTGCACAAAATTCTAATTGCACTTCTATCTTACATGAAAGTATTATCTATCATCCATCGGACACTTAATATTTGCGGCAGCATTATAGTATTTAATGTGTCAAAAAATTTCCAATCTTGTGAAATACTCTGTAACTTTGAATCTTAAACAAGTGTAGATAAGTGTCGTAATTAGAAGAGTGTCTCTTCTAGGTGCACATTCCCTGCAGACGGATGAAAGTCTGCACTAAGCAGGCCAACGCGGTCCGAGCTGGTAGCCCGGCAAGTACCAACGACGGTAATACGAAACCAACCGAAGCCGGCAAACCGAACCAGCTAGCACCCACGTCGCAACCGTAAAGCGCTTGACGACCATAAATGGATGACTCTCATCCACATTCATCCTAGCTCCGTCTGTCTCCTTCAGTTCCTCTCGTCCCCCGCCATTCCCAGGTGCACCTACGTCCTTCAAATTGCAACGTACATCACCAGTGTCGCGCCATCGCCAACTCCCCCAGTCCCCCTTCCCGAGCTCGCATCGTCTTCGTCGAGATCGCTCCCCGTCTTTGGGATTCAAAGCTACTCACTCAGCCGTACTTACACTTCGTAGAATTTCTCAAAGCTTTTTTTGCTGTTGTAGTCACTCCACAGCCATAGCCTCCTCTCCTCTGCTCTCACACTCTGCCTACTCTACCCTAAGCGAATAACCATTCGTTGCAGTCCTCGTGCTTTCGTTTCTGCTTGGCGCTACGGTTTAGCGCCTCACAGTTTACGTCTTTTGCAGTTTGTGCTGATATTATTTTTTTCATTTTTTTTGGCCTACCGACAAAGGCATTTGAAACTGGTGTGAAATGATTTTGGCAAAGACGAGAGCAACCGTGGAGTGGTAGCGTTGGTACGGCGTTGTGGAATCTCGATTGAGCGATTTTGGCAATTAATCGGTAGGACGTTATTTTGAGGTATTTTGGTTTTGAGATGCATTGCGGGAGTGGTTGGATTAGAAGAAAGGAAGAGACTCGCCAAGTGGAATAGTCGGGAGTAGCGGCTTCCGAGATCCTCGATTTTGTGCTTAATCGTTTGCGACACCTCTTGTGGTGAGTCTCGTTCTTTGATTTTGTTGCGCTTTCTTTTGCCTTTGAAATCGTCGGGCATGGTTGCTGGTGAGGGTGTCGTGTTTGGATTGTTTTTCCAATGGTGAGTCTTGGCCTGCGAAATGTCGGTTGTGGAAGCGCATTAATGCTTGTGCCGACTATAGTGTTGTGGTAAAGTGAACTGTAGTTACCATTTCTACCGACTGGGACACCGATTTGCATTGTGTAGGTCATTGCCATGTATGTCAATCTTTCTCTGTTTATCCAATTCGTCCACGATGCGAGAATCTCGAATTGTGGAGTCTGTGTTGTGGACATTTAGGGTTACTTGTCGTGGTATGTTGAGTTCTAAGTTCCACATCAAAGGGAGTACGGGTGTCCACATTGGAGGGCAGGCTTCATCTTTCAGCTGGGAATTGCTTGATTGTCACTAACAGAAAATGTCTCGTTAAAAGAAGGCAGAGCGCTAGTTTTGCAGTTCCCGAATTTGCTCTTGGAAATGTAATTGTGCACTTCTATAGATGCGTCTCAACTTTACAATTACTTCTAGAAGTGGAAAGTAGTGAATTTCCTTTTTGACTACTGATATTACTAAAGAATATTCAGAGTTCTCAGTCTCTTGTAGGGGTGGATAGTTTCCTTGAATTTTAGGCCGAGTAATGATTGCTAATCACTTGTTCACAGTTTTCCTCGTAACGTGGGGTTGATGTCCTATAGTATGTTAGGGTCTGGAAAGCCAGTTCGATGTTGTAGAAGCACGATCTCGTAATTGACAGCTCGATCTTTTTGTAGGAACGGTCAACGACTGCTACTTGGAAGGTGATGCTCAAGGAGATTATAGTGACCTTGAAGAGATGGCTTTCTTAAAAGGTCCCAAATTTCAAATTTCCCAATTTGATTTTCACTTGCCTCGAAAGTTCAGCGGGGGAAGTGGCAATGCCGTTCTGGATGCCGCAGAAGAGCAAAGGCAACAAGAGTTGGAGCGCCTCTTCACCTCCACACGGGCGGGAAAGCACTTTCAGAAGGATGTTGTGAAAGGAGTTGAGGGTATAGTTAGCACAGGATACAAGCAACTTGAAGTTTCGAGTAAGCTTGGCGAGGATTGCAAAAAGTATAGCTCCGAGGGTCCTAGCGTTCCAGAGCCACTCAAACGAGCCACTCAGCAGTATGGATCAGCAAGGAGTATGATGGAGAAAGAGCGGGAGAATTTTCACCGATCTCTTACTAAAGACGTAGCAGAACCTTTGAAGGCGATGGTTCATGGCTCACCGTTAGAGGATGCCCGGCACCTGAAACAAAAGTATGACCGGTTACGCCAAGATGCAGATCATCAGGCTTCCGAGGTGAACAGGAGGAAGACAAAAGACGCTGGCAGCAATCCAGATCATGTTGCTAAATTGCAAGCTGCGGAGCAGAAGCTGGACGACATCACCTCAGCAATGGAAACGATGGGCGAAAACGCTACCTCTGCTTTTAGTGAAGTTGAGTCTCAACAACATATCACCACCCTTCAAAAAATGCTCGCCATGGTTGATGCTGAAAGGGCATATGTTCTCCGCGTCACTTCCATTCTTGACTCGCTACACTACGAAATTGAGTCTGAGGTACAGAAAAACTCTGTTTCTCGGAGCTCCTCTCACGGTGCAACTCCTCCACAAACTCCTCCTGCCACTCCGTTTACTGCAGCGAGGGAGATGTCTGTGAATCCACCAGAATCCACTCATCACACGTCGAACGGAAGCTATGACTATGAGGATTCCATGGGAGGGCGTCAGCAGACTAATGGTGACAAAGTGCCGTCTACGACCGAAACCAAGAGCTTCTATGCTAGGGTTACACAGAATTTTGAAGGACAAGAATATGGAGAGATGTCCATCTCAATTGGGGATGAGGTCCTTGTGCACCATACGATTCCCACGGGCTGGTCGGAGGGAACCTGTAATGGGCAATCAGGATGGTTTCCTTCCGGCTACGTTAAAAAGAAGCCGCCTGTGCGACGAGCACGAGGCAGGCCTGGGAGCATGCATGGTTCTAGATGAGTGACGACAATTTCAGGTGCCATGTTTCAGTGTACACTGTCTACCGTCTTTCCATGTACTGTTTTTTTTCTCAAAAGTTGATGTCAAGATATATTATTCTTAGGACTGTTGTATCCACCACAACTTCTCCTTTCAATCTCAAGTTGACTTTGAAACACATTCTCTTCAAATCATTGCATTGCGTACAATTTGACGCTTCAACAGCCAAATCTTGTTTTGAATTTTTACATATTTTTGCTTATATCTTCAATCTGAGATTTTATTTACCTCAATTTCCTTAAAATGCTCTTTAAAGGAAGTTTTAAAAAGACAAAGAAGTTACAAGTATTACTTTGGATGAATTAGAAGTTGAGGTATGTGCACCTATAACCATCACTGTCCAAATGCAACACCTACAATACATTTAGACCAAAAATTGATACTAAAATTTTCTCCCTTAGTCCCACTAAAAGCCTCCAAACAGGACATAGTGTATGTACCACTAAATTGCTCCATTTACTGATTTTGATCATTGAACAAGCGATCGTTTCACATCGCTTGCTCAAAGTCACCTATTCCATGAGACATTGTTCCTATGCATTGCACCATCCACATTGAACCTGATTTGAATAGAATTATATTTTGGAGCAAATCATGGAGAGAAAAAAGTTCAACAATCAAAATCAATAAATGGAAACTTTTTAGTAGTACATGGACTATGTCCAATTTGGACGTTTTTAGTGGGACTAAGAGAGCAAACATTGATGACTATAGAAGAAAACATGAGAATCTAGAAAGGCCTAGTCCGATTTGGAGGTTTTTAATTGGACTAAAGAAGCAAACATTGAAGACTATATAAAAGAACATGAGAATCTAGGAAAGCCAAACAATACTTTGAAGTTTCATACATTGTTCAAATAAAGTGTGTTGGAATCTTCTCGCCTAAAAGATGTAATAAAAATAATGGATTTTACGATAGTAAATGTGTTCAATTGTTGTTAGTGTTGATTATGGGTTCACTTCACTATCTTATCTAGATAGAACATCAATTTGAATAACACCAAAAGAAAACTTTGAATTATGAAGATGGAGGATATATGAGTAGATGACAACCAATCATGGAGTTGGAAATTCCTTCGGTCACAAAGTCTTTAGTTATGCATGCTACTAATGCAAGAATACCTGATTAATACACCACTACAAGAATTAGGCAATGTCGTTTTTGTTTCTGCTAATATCATTACATACATAACATTCAGTAGCCGTCAATGCCGGCTAATTTAGGGGTTAAGCCTTGTGTAAAAACCGATGAGCCGTCACTGCTCAGCAATGAACTTAAAACATTTTCAAGCACAGATTATACAAATTGAAAGTTTCAGGATCTTACACAAGCAAGTACAGGATAAAGTAACTTATTCAAGTTCACTTGTTCAGAACAAACTTCGTTCTGATAACACTGAAACCTCTTTCTGACCAGTAGCATCGCTAGCACCTACGCACCCGACAGTAGAAACCCCACTGCTTGCAAACCCACGTTCTAGACATCCCAAACAGGTAAGTTTAATTACAAAACAGGAATTCTCTACATGGATGACTTCGTGCTGAAGTGACTGGCCATCCTCTGCCCCAGTGACTTGTCACACTGCAAAGCCACCGAAAATGTTAAACAGAGACCACAAAATGGAACGAACATTGCCATTTCAAATAGCAAACTAGCAGAATTCCCAAAATGATCAAACCTGGATTCTAAGAAACGACCCAAAAACAACATAGCGAGAGTACCTGAGTCCAGTATGAAATCCACACACTGCGAACTTCATGTGTCACCCTGGGGTCTGACAGCATCGTAACAATACGCTTAACGAAACGGTCTTGCCTAGCAGGATCCCAGGACCGGAACCTCACTCCAGGCTGCTGGAAGTTGTTCTCCTTGTGAATCACACCCTGTCGAAATTCAACATTAGGGTAAGAAAACCGACTTGAAAAGAAAAATAAGCGTTAAATCCTCAAGTATCTTGATCCGTACACCACCAAAAACGCTAAAATTCCCTAAACCCACATTGGACACCTCTCATCCATTGTGCACTCCGTTTCTCATCCTCCCAATGCACGTGCCATCCCAAAAGTTGTTTCCAGGCATCGTATTACCTTCTCCCTCACTCCACTCAGTCTGCTCTGAGCCATTGGGACGCGCTCTGAGTGTCGAACAGGGTCAAACCGGGATGGGAAGTAGTTCACCTGCGCATTGAGGCGAATTGAAAATCTCAGTACGCAGTACTACTTGGTATTACTACAAAGCATACATCCAACACTAGAAAGATTGATTCACTCACCTCCTCCTCCCGATGCATGAAGTTCATGAAGCCTTCGTGATGGTTGTTGTGATGTGCGCACTTGGGCGCATTGACAGGTAGCATAAGATAGTTGGGCCCCAACCGGTGGCGCTGGGTGTCAGAATATGAGAAAATACGAGTCTGGAACATTTTGTCATCACTGTAATAAATTCCAGGCACTATCACACCAGGGCAGAAAGCCACTTGCTCGTTCTCAGCGAAGAAGTTGTCGATGTTCCTGTTCAACACCATTCTTCCCACAGGCTGCATACAGCACGAACATTCCGTGTCAGGACCAATGGTTTGACCTGGAATTCAAGATGCCACTCGTGTGCATAATAGACCATCGGATTACACTGCCCAGGTCCACAGCGATTGTCAAAGCTGGATTTCATCATCTTGTGACAACAGATTTAAGATGGAAATTCGCTCAAAAATGCTAGCGGATCAGTGCCTTGTGAGAGGTTATACCTGAAGAGGGAACATATCTTCAGGCCAGATCTTAGTGTCATCCAGAGGATCAAAATCAAACTTGTCCTCGTCCGCTGGGTTCATCGTTTGAATCATGAGCTTCCACTCGGGGAAGTTTCCAGCAGCAATAGAATCTTGGAGGTCCTGGGTAGCGTGGCTGTGATTCGCACCTCCAACCATAATTGCTTCGTCTTCCAGCAGATTCTTCACACCACAAGTAGGCTTCCAGTGAAACTTCACGTAGGTTTCCTTACCAGCCTTGGTGATTAACTGCACGAAGAAATTTCACCGTGAGCTAGAAGAAAAAATAGTGTAAAACAAATTAAAAAACAAACAAAATGCAATAGACTTGTGCAGCTATTACAGAAGGTTAGCTCGAAAACCAACCTTGAAGGTGTGCACACCGAAACCTTCCATATGGCGGTAGTCGGACGGAATACCAATATCATCAAACAGAAACGTGAACATATTGCACGCCTCGGGGATGTGTGAGAAGAAGTCCATGATACGCCAGTCCTCCTGGATATGGGTCTTCGGGTTCGGCTTCAAGGCATGGATCATATCAGGGAACTGCACACAAAAAATCATCGTAAATGAAGCGCAGTAATTCACAACGTGCTCCATGTGACGAGCACTTTAACACTCCAAAAATGTACAGCAACTTACCCCAAAAGGTCCAAAATGATTGATCAACCTGTCAAATTAATAGAATTTGGGTGGCGGCAGATTCTATTTCACCAGATTTAGTGACGACCATTGCATGAATTGGTAAAAAAACAACCAAGAGTGAACCAAAAATTCTCTATTCGACTTACTCAAAACTGCTAAAATGAAAATGAGAGATTAAAATGCTGAGGACAATATTGTCATGGCTTCTATGACACAAAAAAGCACCAAATTCAAATATGACAACCATCGAAAGTACCTTAATGCCATCGCGAATGAAGAAAACTGGCATATTGTTGCCAACCATATCAAAGTTCCCCTCCCGAGTGTAAAACTTGACGGCAAACCCACGAGGGTCACGCAGCGTCTCAGGGCTGCCTCTCTCGTGGATCACAGTGGAGAAACGAATAATCACCGGGGTCTGCACACCAGGTGCCCTTAAGAAATCGGCACATGTAAGATGCGAGATGTCATGTGTAACTTCGAAAAAACCCTTCGCAGTATAGCCACGGGCGTGCACCACACGCTCTGGAATACGCTCTCGGTCGAATTGGGCCAACTTCTCTACCAAATGATAGTCCTCCAGAAGCACAGGACCTGGAGAAACCAAACAAAAATTAATAAACTAAATCAAATTATATTCTAAATGATGGAAATTGTCAGAAAATATGAGATGAATGAGTAACAGTTCAGTAGCCTCTATGCCACAGAAAGAAAGTACCTCGAACACCGACAGTCAGAGAGTTGTTGTTGTTCCATACTGGAGAGCCCTGGTTGGTGGTCCAGAACGGTGTGTCGTACTGGCTGGATGGCCGATACTGCAACCAACACACGCAAACAGTGAGCAGGGCTTACCTAGCAATTCACGTAACCTAAAACATACGATGCGTCTCACCACCTACCTCTGAGAAATCGAACTAATCAATAACGAGGTTTAGTAGAACAAAGACGCCGACTGGAAATACAATTAAAAGAAAAGATCGGTAAAAACAATCAAAACACATAACGAAACAATTTGGATTATTCTCATAATCCCAAAATCTAATATAGGTCTCTGTGCCAACAAATCAACACATACTCCACGCAAACTCAACGAATACTCATCAACGAAGTTTCAAATTCTCATAACCATTGCTCATCGGCTCCTCACGTACATGTTCTCAGAACATTCGAATTTAAAGTCACCACCATAATCATAACTGCCCATCGCAGCGCGATAACAACAATAACAGTGCAAGACACCTACAACCTTCTTTTCGACCGCACCTTGGCGACTCTGCTAATTCACAAAATTCTCCAACCCTCCCTACCCAAGAACCAAAAGCTCACGACTCCTTCCTCCTCAACTCAACAAAAAGAAAGCAGTACTTACCAAACCAGCACCAATCTCAGTCAACACGACACGAAAGAACCAAACCCCCCAAAACAACAAACTCACAAATGCACCGACTCCTCACCTTGTAGGGATCCATGCTGCCGAACGCTCACCGTCTATCACCGCACCTCGGCGCCAACACCTGCGAACCCACCAAATCAGCTCCCACGACCAAATTCCCCACGACCCAACACGCAAACCCCGAACTCAAAGAAACCCACGACACCCCAAAGCGGAGATTGCAAACCCAACGGTAATTCCACCAGAAGATTTCCAAAATCGCGAGAAGCAAGCACAATTGGGGTGGCAAGTGACCTTGGGGATGCAGGCGTGGAGGCGTTTTGCAGATGTATTGGAGATGTTTTGAAGAAATTTGTGAAGCTGTGAAGGGGATTTGGGCCTTTGGGGGAAGTGTGGGAGGAACACAAGCAAGAGGCGAGGCGTGTGGCGAGAATTGAAGGCTGATATGGCTGCCGCCTCATCACTCCCGTGGAAAAGGGGAGGGCCAGGATGCGAAAGAATCACCGCAACAGGATTACAGGACCCGACATCCAGAAACTGAAGAATCGAACGTGAAGGGCGTCCCCTGCCAACGCGCGGCGTACCTTGCACCGCAAATCTGCGCAATCCTTGGGATTTTTTTATTTTTTATTTTTTATTTTTTAAGAGTAAAAAGAGTAAAAAGTGAGGAATACCCTAACCCCCAAAATGCCCAAGGCACCCAAATCTGGTGTTTGCAAAACTTTGAAGTTAAATAAAACCTAATGAAGGTGTTATTTTTAGTAGTTTAAATCTTTAGAAAGTTCTTCTTGAAGTCTAATTTTAGCACCAAAAATCCGATCTTGAAAATAAATGATAGTGATTTTTCTATTCAAGTTTTTGTACAAGGGTATCCATTGCAATCTTGACTTCCCGTAGTGTTGAGAGCTCTTGGCAATGAGCTTCAAATACACTAGATCTTGGAGGAAAAAATCAAAATTAAAATTCATTTAAAAAATTATAGAGCAGATTTTAAGAAGCCATAAATTGATCAGAGTTATGCAAGTTAGGCCCTTTAACCTCATATTTTTTTGGTCACCAACTTTTTAGATTTGACTTGTGTAAAGAAGATTGAAAATTTTTTGCAATTTTAGCACCTTCATGGTCAAACATTATAATCTTTCACTCCGTAAGTGATATTGTTGTGTTTTCTTTTCCTATGAGATCTCTAAAATGTTCAGTTTGAATTTGTACGGTTACAATTCAAAAAAAATTGATACAACTTATCAAAATGTTGGCATTTCCCCATTTGTTCAAAAAAAAAAAATGTTGGCATTTTGTTCAATTTAGAGCAAATTTTAGGAAGTCCAAAATAGGCCTTGGGCATTTAGGAGCTACAGGCTCAAGGCCTTTTTTTTGCCAAAAACACTCAAAATTGCCATTTTTATAGCAAAGAGTAAAAAGATTTGAAA
This sequence comes from Neckera pumila, assembly GCA_963969595.1. Taxonomy (NCBI): domain Eukaryota; kingdom Viridiplantae; phylum Streptophyta; class Bryopsida; order Hypnales; family Neckeraceae; genus Neckera; species Neckera pumila. The sequence goes on from OZ018409.1 coordinate 11,199,889, forward strand.
ATTATTTTCCTTGCACGTCTAACCGTAGGATCTTATACCTAACTAGTATGAAAAATGTGTGGAAAAAATTTCAGAATTTTTGACCGCATAGATTGCAAGATATCTACGTTTAAAGTGAAAAAAACAAGTTTTTCAGCACATTGTGGGACAAGATTTTATGACTTTGAACATTTTTAACTTAAATTTTTTGCACTACAAAGTTTTTAGCTTTAAATCTATATAGTAGAAAACTGAGTTGAGAATCTAGGGGGAAAAAAATCCAAAAAAACTTAATTTTCATCACTAAAAAAATTGTTAAGTAGAAATAGGTACGAGACAGAAGGAAAATCTAAAATATTAATATCTTTCATATGGAATTTAAAAGCACTAATTCCAATACTGAGATTGTTCTAGCAAAAAAACTAAACCTTGTGGAATTTTTTTTTTTGAAAAATTGTTAAAATTGCATTCAGAAATGAATCCTACATGTACAAGTTATTTTTTTCAAGAAGATGCTCTAAGTGCCCGAAAAACAAGATTGTCCATAACTTTCTCATAAGAATCCAAACAAAATGAATCAAAGCTTTCCAAATAGACAAAAATATAATCTATAAGAAAAAAATTAAAATTAAAAAAAAATTAAAATTAAAAAAAAATTAAAAATTGCAATTTTTTTGTATTGCCTCCCACCCCCTGTTTTGAGCTTATTTGGGCATAAATTTTTTTTCATGGGAACCAATTGAAAAAAAAATTATATTTTCACAACGCTTAGCAATTTTTTACTCTTCAAAAAAAAGTTTTGGAAAATCACAACAAAATTTCAGCCCGTAGGTATCTGCCTGAAATCCCATTTGTCCCCCGAAAAGAGAATGGGCCTTTAGGGGTTAATCCAATACAAATGGGAGAGCTTTCAAAGTGATTGAAAGTACATCGTAGATGAATGACTTTCAAAGAAATTGTAGAAATGGAGTCTACACCTATTCATTTTGAATTTTCATTAGAAAAAATTTCAGCTCACAAAAAGGGCCGTTCCAAGTTGACATGCTATGTTATTTCATGCATGGCCTGTCAATTTGGAAAGTGCCCTTGGTGAGCAGTTAGAGTGTATGAGATTTTGCAGATTTTTATTTTTTTTATTTTTTTTAAGAATTTGAGTTCCTGCGCCACTATCACAATAGAAACTGCTGTGTGAAATTAGGACAAAACAATTTTTCACCCTCAAAAAACACAATTTCAGGGTCCTTTAGAAGGTTGTGGAGCAGCCCTCTGGATTCCTGAAATTTTCTCTAATATTTTGCTAACTACCTTGTTGATATGATCACATCTTTGAAGGTTTAAGCCTAGAAGGATGTTGAGGCCAAAAAGTGGCCAATAGATGACTTTCAAGATTAATGTAGAAATGAAAAATGCACCTATTGGTCCATAACTTGGATCATTTTTGGCAAAGGACTATAAAAATAGGCCTCATCTTTTTAGAGTTAATCATGTAAGGACCCTACGGACCTCCAAAATCAAATTCATAACTTCATTATTACTTATAGAAATAAATAATGCACTTATTGGTCCATCACTCAAATCATTTTTTGGAAATAGACACTAGAAGAAAATTGTGTTGGTTTCAACAAAAACTACTTGATGTTTTTGTTGTATCCAACGCAAAATTTCAAAATTCAACACATTTTTTGTATTGGATACAACAAAAACATCAAGTAGTTTTTATTGAACCGATGTGACTATCTTGGTTTTAAGGGACCTCTATCTTGTAGGATTAATTCTACAATGACGCCAATGTATGACCAAGATACTCACTAAAAAATGACTTGATTCTTGAACCAATGTATGCATTCTTCATTTCTACAGTGATATGAAAAGTCATTCATCAGGAATTTTTAGATCGCCGCGTCATTATATAACTAGTCCTTGAAGGTTCAAAGTCCTGAAATAATTTTCTTAGGATATCAAACAAGTTCCTATAATGTCAAACCATTAAGGGACATTTGAGGCCTCTAGAAGACTGCGAGTTCCCCTGTGATCCCGCAGTCTGGGAACACAGGGGAAGCAGCTAGCTAACGTGGTTGACACCGTGCCACGTCATTTTCAAAAAAATTAAAAAAAAAATTAAAAAAAAAATTAAAAATTAAAAAAAAAAAAAAAAAAAAATATATATATATATATATATATATATATATATATATATATATATATATATATGTTTTGCTCAAAATGATATTTTGAATTTTTTTTTTTTTTTTTATTTTGAAAAAAAAAATCTGACAGCCCGTATCAGTTGTTCACAGCATTAGGACAGCATTGGGAACGGGCCTAAAACGGTCTTCTAGAGGCCTCAAATGTCCTCTAATGTTTATGCAATTTTTGGAAGCTTCTTTAAGAAATTAGAGAATGTACCATCTTTATGGTGACTGAGAGAGAAAGTTCATAAGCACACAATGTTCAACTTTGGAAAATAGAAAAAAATTGCAAAAAGTTTTCTAAAAATTAATTTCATTTTTTTATAAAGTATATTCATATCTTTGTGAGAAGATTTGATTCATTCCATTTAGATAAGTGATGTGAAAGTTATGAAAGGCCCTGTTTTGGAATCTTCTTGAAAAAATAATGTATAGGATTTGTCTCCAAACTGAATTTTTACTTCCATCTTGCTCATAAATTTTTTTTTAAGAACAAAAAATTATGAACTTTTCTTTTGAAACTATTTTCCTAGATTTCCAATTCAATTCTTCACCACTGAGATTTAACCCCTAAAGGTCAGAGACTATGTTTTCACCAAAAGAACTCCAAAACTGCCATTTCCAGTACAAGTACCAAAATTTAGAAAAAACCCATTTTTGGACACATGTAACCATAGAATCTTGAGGTAAACTTGTTTGAGAATGTGTAGAAAAATTTTCAGAACTTTCCATCTTGTAGATTGCAAGATATTAGCCTTTGAATTGACAAAATCCCTTTTTTTGGCCCTGCAAAAAAAACGGGCAAAAAAAACGGGCAGCTGCACTTCACAAGGTCACATTTAAATGAAAAAATGTCCATAATCGTGGTTAATCTTTGGATTCATTCTTCAAAGCAAGTTTACTACAAGCTTGAAAAATTTCAAATCATTTGAAATTGTACAACATATAGGAAAAAAATAGGTTGTAGAAAGAAGTAGAAAATGATTCAAAATCCAAAATTATTAAGAATTTAATTATGGAATTGAAAAATGTCAATCCCAACGGTTGTAATGTTGCAATAAACAATATACATCTTATGCTTTTATTTTTTTCAAAAAATATTAAAAATTAAGTTAAAAAATGCACTTCAAAGTTTATTTTAGATTAGGGAATCCATAACTGCTCGCACATTAGAACACCTCATCATTTTCATCTCATAAATCAAAATGGAATAATTCAAAGCTTTACATGTATATATAAATCTAAAGAACGAACTTCAAATTTTAGTTTTTTAAAAAGTGATTTTTCAGAATTTTTTTGAACTGCCCGCCGACCATTGAAAATGACATATCATCCAATAACTTTTTAACCATGTGGTCAAAAGTTTTGAAAAGTGTTGGGCCTTAAAGCTACTCCTTGGGCACTTGTTGTGTGAAATTTTCAAAAAATAAAAATAAATTTTCCGTTCGTAGTGAGCTGCCCAAAATCGCTATGTTGCCAAAAAACACCGTTTGGTCCTTTAGGGGTTAAATCTCAAAACTTTGTAGTACAAAACTAAAATAAGTTAAGGAGATTCAAAGTCTAAGAACCTAGTGTTGTGAGGTTTTTTCCACACATCCTCGCACATGTCTTGTCTTACATTTGAATCTTACATTGAATAATTAAAAGCACGTTTTTTATCGTGAAACACACGGTCATGAATCTTTAGGAATTCAACAACTAACCAGCCCTCTAAACCCAATCAACCGTGTTGATGATGGATTACCTTTTTTCCATTTCTTGCACTATGGGCCATTTCATTTAAAATGGTGGTATTCCGAGTGCCACTTTGATGGTGTACCATTTTCACCATCTAGAGCAAGTATAGATTTCAGAATAGCCATTCTGAATCATCTAGGACTAGTATAGATTTAGAACGGCCATTTTCACGCCATTTTAAAAAAATATCGCCATTTCAATGAAATTGCCCATCACTGCGGATGCGGACACTGGCTGAGCCCAGGATGACACAGCAGCACTGTATTTTCCAGGAATTGCGAGATCTATCGAAGTTTGTGCTTTCTGTTTCGATATTCGGATCAGGAACCGCCCAGAAGTCTTCGCCTCTTCGGCACTGAGTCTCAAACGGGCAACACCTCATCTTTCTTATCTGATTCCGTCAGCCTCGGAGTCTCTCGATCACACTTGTACTCACACCAGTTCACCGCTTCCGTGCCTGATCGATGAGTCCTTTCGATCGATCACCGGTGGTGATCGATCCGTCATGTGGCTGGTTTCCAATTCCTTTGATCGCCGTGGAATGTCGAATAAAAATTCGAGTTGTGCCAACAAAGCTAGAAGCGAAGAAGCCAATAATTATATATCCATCGATGGTATCAGTCCGTTCACGGCTGTCTGTAAGTTACTGTAGTCATCAGCAGTTGGTATGATCCGAACCGCCTTCCGGTATTAATTATTCTATTGAGCAGAGAACTCGGACTTGGACTGAGAGTACGATCGATACTCCGGATGACCCGGAAGGATCATTCAATCGTAGCGGTGCCGAACTAAAGGATGCCACTCGTCTTCCGTTCCGCTAAGGAACTGATGAATGATCGATGTCACCCCACTCAGGAGGATTCGCCATTTGGACACAGGAACTGCAAACGAGAACTAACTTCATTTCCCAGTTGCCAGAGGAGTGGTCCCAATCGTGTTCTCTACGGAGACAGCCTCGGGCGGTGAACAGGCGGGACCTTGCTACGTGGCGGATTTTCACTGGAGGAGAGTACGTGGCAGGCATGGCAATGGGCTCCTCTCTTATCTTCTTCGCATCCGACAGGGGATTGGCCCCATTCCCGTCCTACGGGTAAGCCTATCCATGCCTTGGGTGTCTTCAGTGGGAGAGAGAAAAAACCAATGGAAGGCTGAGACAGTAAGGTCAGGTGGGTACCCCAAGACCGCCACTTTCTGGCGTTTCTGCTACTGTGCCTAGTTCACTACACTAAAAATGATATTTAGTGTAGTATGACATTTAGTGTTTTACCCCCCTACCAGCCACAACACTAAATCTGAATTGTAGCGGATTTAGTGTTGTGTTGGACTTCAATGCGCCACCTCCGCTCCTGTCGTCTCCTTCCTTGGCCTTTAACGTGTTCTAACACTAAATGTAAACCTTTTCAGATTTCAGATTTACCATAGAGCATATTTAGTGTTAGAAATTAGATTTAGTGTTACTTACTTATGATATTTAGTGTCAAGGTTCGTAATTAGTGTTGCCAACACTAAATATCATTTTTAATGTAGTTCCATATTTTTTTTTCTTGGTAAGTGAAAGAACGTGACATTTGGATATCGTATGTTCAAGTTATGAAGGAATAAAGTTTGGTTCTAAAATAGTTTCTTTTATGTAGGTGCAGTAGAACTTCTCTAAAGTGAACTTCTCTAAAACAATGACCTCTCTAAAGGGATGGAGCATTGATTGCTTGGTCCCACACTAGGTCCAATCCCAAAATAACACATGAGAGAAGTTCTTTGATAATGTTGAGCATGGGGACTTGAACCTAGTCTCGGGGCTATCACTTTAGATAACTTCTATTGTACATAATTGGTTTTGGAGATGTACACAAAGTGAAGATGGCAATTTAGGATTAGTAGCACATTTTGAGGGGTCCACCTTAAAGGTCATGAATTTGGTTTGAAACAATGCATCTATTATTAGATAGTGAGGACATAAAGGCTCATGAGGAGTGTGTGTCATGTGAAAGTTCTTCAGTTTTTCGGTTCTTTTGTGTGATAATTTCTATATGTCATAAATTTGTGTTTTAGCAATAGTTTTTTTTTCTCTATCTGGTTGTAGTTCCTTCTTTAGAATGAACAAGATTCTAAACTATGCTTTAAATTAGTGATTGATGTGAATTTAAATAATGGGCACTTTGTTTGGCATGGTTATGTATGTTGCTTGATTAAATATGTAAACCAATCAACTTGAACCTGAAAGAGACTATTGCCAAAACACATTGTAATAAATAGTTGAATGGAAAGGTGGATAAAAACTGTATAGAATGTATATAATTGAGAATTGTCAAATAAACGTGAAGACTGTAGACATTAGATGTTATTTGGGGGTGGTAAAGGGCTGTTTCAGGCCCGTTCCCCAATTTGTTCCCAATGCAGGGACGGAACGTCAGGCTACTGTCAGAACCCTAATTACCAAAAAAAAAAAAAAAATTCAAAAAAGAAGAAGTGACGTGGCTGAAATTTGGCCACGTCACACTACTATACAACACATTCTCTGCAGTAGGGAACTTGCAGCCCTTTGGGAGGGCCAAATCCCCCTTAATGTATTGAATGCAACCAAGTGGATAGAGTATGTGAGGAATTTTCAGTTGTGTAAAACTTTTTGTTGAATGGTGTAGAATTTCATTCATTGTTTTGCTCTATATACATATAGAAGTTATCACGGGAATCTTGTACAAATGAGTAGTAGTTTGTCTTACATAAATGTAGTAAGAATATTGAAAGTTAAACGTTAGAGAAAATTTTAGGTCTTCCGAGGGTTGCTCCACAACCTTCCAAGGTACCTTGAAATTTGGTTATTTTGGACTGAAAAAATAATTTTCCCCCTATCCCGGCGACCTGAAATTGTAGTGGCAATGGCACAGAAATTGAGTTTTAAGAGTTTAAAATTTATTAAAAAGATGTTTAAAAAATCACGAAATCTGATTGTTTTGGTGAGCAGTCAGCTTGGCTAACTGCTCACAACAACACTTTTCTGGAGTGAGAGACCAAACTTTGAAATAGCTTGGTTTGTCATTCTGGACAACCTTCCTGAGGGCTGAAATTTTCTGTGATGTATGTCAAATTAGAAACACATGCACGTATACAACATGGTGTAAGTCTATCAGTCATGTAGTATTTGTTTAAGCCACAAGGTGAAATCATGCATCAATAAATTTTTATAAATCTAAAAAGTAAGGATAAATAAAGTGATTATTGACTAGCATAAGAGAAATTAGGATAGTTAATACTTTGTCTCTTACATTATGATATGTTATGGACTATTGGCTAATTAGGCAAGTGCATTGTTTATTAGACAACAATTTAGTATTAAAGAGAACCTCTATTTTGAGTCTAATAAATGAATGAATAATAGCAAAGCTATTCAGTATAGTCAAATAGTTTTATCTAAAGTTGAGTTTAACGACATTATGTGGATTGGCCATCTAATTAAAATTAGTTCATAAACATTATTAGCCTTACATTGAATTAGACAATGTTGTTGTAGACTTTATTGGTGATTAATAAGTCCGTACATGGTTATGGTAAATTGGCCTAAAAATAAAATTACATACTTATATATCCACATACCAAGAGGTCCGTTGGAGATGTGTGGTGACATTAGAGAAAATCTGGGGCCTCTGGAGGGCCGCTCCACAACCCTCCGAGGACCCAGTAAATAGTTTTTCTTTTTGCTTGACTAATTTTTTTTCCGCTATTCCCGTTCACCTTTAATACCAATGTCAGATGCTTGTCAGTGGCTGAAAATCCAAGACAAAAGTGTTTAATAATCAGGGCTAAGATGTATTAAAGCACCATAACCTTGATCATTACACATTTTCTATTTGGATGCATGCATCTTCCTTCTCAATACAAATTGTAGAAAAAAATGCAAACGCCCAAAAATAGTCAAGTGGCTTACCATCAAGAGTTTTTTTATGCCAATGTGAAAGACTTTTTTTGTGGACATTTGAAGGATTTGAAGATGAAAATAGGAACCTCTTTACAGAAGTGGGATAGTGGTAGGTAGAACAATGCATGTGGGATATGTAATTAGGATGAATACAAGCTCCACCGCTCATAGTTAAGTGAAAAAAATAAACTGTATTAAAAAGCAAAATTTTGGGCTTCATGTAGGCATAGTAAAATAACTTTTTTGAAAAAAATTTCGACTAAGAAAAATTGGAGAATCAAGCTAAGTTTCATATTCAAAAATCCTTTTGACATTTCAATTCTCCACTCAAAAGTTATGGACAAAATTCAGACCGGAGTCATGCATGTGTTAAATCCTTTAACCATGTATTTTTTTGATGACCAACTTTTAAGGTTTGACATGTGAAAAGAGGATTGAAAGAACCAATGGAATTAGCACCAAGTCAAATTGTTGCATTCAATATTGTAGCCTGTAGGTTCAGGGTTGCTAGTGTGCGAGCTTGTGAACATGAGCCTGTGAGCCTGTGGACCCGTGAGCGGGGGAAGGGTTTTGGGGAAAAAAAATTAGGGACCTAAGATCGTGGATATAAGTAATTTTGATTTTTCAATAATCTTTTTGAATTTTTCCAAAATTCCAGTAACTTACAAACCTTCTTTAAAGATTGGCATCATATCAACAATATATTGAATTTATATTTCACGGAATTCATGCAATGCAAAAGTATGAAGAAGAAAGGTAGATGCATAATTTAAGGTCCCAATAGATGTGTCACATGGATGATTTCTAGGTTTCGGGGTGTATATTTAAAGTGAATATCACAAAAAGTAGAATAATTATTGGTATTATTTGGTACAAAACATAAGAATTTGATTAGAAAGACATCTTTCTATTTCTTGGACAAATAATGTGTACTAATATTGATTTATAGACTCCTGAAGATAAATATATGGGCTGGCACATCACTTTTTTCTAATACATATGAACTTTCTTAAAGAAAATAAACATATAAAAATGGTTTATAGTAACAACTGTAAGAATAAATGAAAACATTTCTAACTAAACATGAATTCTTCAAGGCCAACATCATAGTATTTCATACTGTTATGGACTTTTACTGAGTGAAAATGAGGTCTAGTCTTTGTTGGTCATTTTCATATGGATTAACTTTTTATTTTTTATTTTTATTTTCCATTGCATATTACATTTGAAGTTCGGAGTGCACATAATCTTCCCAAAGGAAAGGAAAACAGCTGTGAAGGCTCAATCACTTATGATTGTTACGAAAGTTTAGTTATAAATATTTGATGTAGAATTATGAAAGCTTTCTGTAGTCAATCTATTAATAATCATAAGACACCAAACCATGCATCCACTTGCAAAAAATGACGCCCAAGATGTAGCCATAAAATACACAAATCCAATCATAATGAAATCAGCACAAAATAGTTTGCCTCATGAGATACGTCAATCTCACAAATCTAAGCCGTAGTGGACTCAATCACTGAATCCTCTGTCAAAGATGACTCAAAAGTCTCTTTGCCCTCGGGTGCTAACCTATCAATAAACTCTAAAACATTTAAAACATACCTATGTCTATTGGGTTTTGGTTTAGAGCAACCAAAATCAACATATTGCAAAGCCATAAGCATATTGGGGAAGCTCAAATGGCTTCTCTGGGCTTAAAAAAAGACTTTGTTTCTTCTTCAATGCATGTGATTGCATCACTGCTTGACAATTGCAAACACAAATAAAACAAGACTAGACTCATCTGATACAAAAAGAATCATGCACACAAACAATTCAAAAATGTTGAAACATACTTACAAGGTCTATCTCTTTGAACAAACTTCCGAGCCACCACAGTCATGGCATCCGGATCTTGAGAGGCCACAACCGGTGGTGGCGGATCATTCACTTCCACCGCCAATGAAGTCGGAATAGTCTTCTTTATGGGTCGGAGGACGGAATCAAAAATATCCTTCTGCTTCTCAAGAGCCACAATGTGACACCCTATGCCACGACATGCTATACTAGATGCCCCTGCAATTAGAAATATCCATTTCATTAGTTTCATGATTCATTAAATAAATTACTATTTAAATACAAAAACATTCAATTGGAAACTTACTAGCAGATGCTGTGCAATCCAAAACCAAGTCTCCTTCTTCCGTTGTCCCTTCTATGAGAAACTGTAAAAATCTAACGCCTTTTTCACAAGCCCCCCGCCACGGAATTCCTATTGCCTTGTTGATCAACTAGGTGTCCTTCGTCATGTAATTTAGTAACATGTCGTGTCGTAAGAGGTCCACTCTCCCCTTCACCATCGCCTCAATGCGCTTGAAAGAAAATTTTGATTTCTCTTTCTGTCCAAAATCCTTCACGAACATAGTGATGGTGAACTTCAAAGTCTGCAAGCATTGGAAACAAATGAATATTAAAAAATTATACATTAGTTTGCTGGGCTTGTTGATATTTAAATCATTTAAGTTTCAAAAATGCTTACAATGGAAGTTTTGTCGATGGCTGAGGTCAAGTCCATACGGTTCATACCCAACCACTCGGCCTTCTCTACAAACTTAGGATACGCCTTACACAATCCAGCAATGTCACACTTTGAAGCGGCGCATCATAAATGAAACAGAATCATGCAACCATGATCCTGCAAATGGTTCTCTGCAAAGAAAAAAGCATCGTTAAGTGCCTCAAGCTCTAGATCGGAATTCCATGATGGCACTGAATTCATTGGAGTAGACACCTCCGGAACTGGCAAATTTTTCTGGCAGTCAAAGATAATCAGGTCCACTCTCGGATGTTGGTTTACAACACCATTATAAGTGCAAGCCTTTCCTGCCGCCATCTGCGAATGAAAATTTTTCAAGTCAATCAGCTTTTGGTAAAGTACCATTCATGTCATTCAAAGATAATAAACATGTGCCAATTTGAAAGAATAAAAACTTAACTTCTTCAAAAAATCCATAACCTCAACATAGAGGTTTGGAGCATCAAGAGTCATCTTCGGTGTCAATGATTGACGAGTTCAGTATCAATTCCTCCGAAGTGACATCATCATCATCATCAAGGCATACTACTTGAGTGCTTTGTGTGACCATCTCCTCTATAAGCTCTGCAAGCACCGCCTTCCTCTTCATTCCACTTTGAGTCCCGACTTGCATTTGTGAATTCTAATCGACTGTAGAAGATGCTGGAACTTGGTCGCTACCTTCCACCTTCTTGCCTTTGGCTTTCCCATTCCCTCCTTCTTTGTCTCCTTTTCTTTCTCAGCCAGCTTGATCAAACGGTCCGCTTCTTTCTTCTCCTTGTTTGCTTGAATCTCTTATTCTTTTGTTTCCTTCTTCGTATTAGCTACCGTCCTCCTTGCAATAGCCCTTCTCTTCTGTGTATCAGTGAGCTCAGCAAACTCTAGAACATCCAAATCAATAACACCTAGTCCTTCAAAGGACTTATGGAACACTACCTCTGATGGATGGGTGAATGTCACGGGACAATCAAGGTACCACCCTCCACCGGCCAAGTGCGATGTTGTGAAGGTCCGAAGCTGATTGGAGATATACATACACTAGTCTGAACTCTGATCAAGCCATATAGCCCAGAACGGAGGAAGATGTTCTCGAGCAATGGCATTTTTTGGAACAAGCTCATGCATGAAATATCTGCAATATAAACATGAGAACTCATTAATGAAAAAAATTCAATTACAAAAGAAAATATTCAGACTTTAGAATTCCTTTAAATGATTACATATATCTAAGACCACACAAAACACTGAAGGAAATTACCCCATTGATATCAAAATCAATAGTTGTCCAAAAAACATTGTGTAAAGAAAGTACATAAAAATTAATGAAAACTATGGTTTCAAAACCAAATGTTGGAGTACTGTGAATTACTCCAACTACCTCCGTCGGGTCCAACGAGGGTAGTTGGAGTACCTCACGGTACCCCAACTTTTGGTTCTGAAGTTGCATTATGCATAATTTTCTCTAAATAATTTGAAATAGTCATCAATTTCTGGTCTATGTACCAATGCCAGGCAATTGCACAGTAGAGAGTACCAAAGTGGTCCAAAAAGCAACCATTAAAGTCCATTTTCAAAATTTGCATGTACTCTCTTTATTTTTTATTTTTCTTCTATAAACTCTTCATAGTGAGATACAAAAAAAGATGAAGATATTTAATTGAAATTTCATTTGAATATTTATAATAAAAAAACTTTAAAAATGACATCTTATTCCGGTATACTTCTAGAAATTGTAGTCTAAAGTACAATGAAAATTAACTCTATTGAATGTTAGGCCATCTTGAAAAATCCAATTTTGGTTTAGGATGATAATATAGATTTGTGTGAAGTTCATTTTATGTATGTATTATGTACCTTCAAAATTCTATAGCATTTTTCATTAAGATAATAATACATGAATTGTCCATCTTTATAAAATGAGAGATAAAAGTAACTATAACCTTATCATTCTATGGGGATCACAAAATCGTCTATAGTTTTGCATCTAGGACTGTCCATAGATGTAATTACATTCAAACAAAGAATATTATTTCATATAAAACTATTTTAATATAACTACTTCTTTTGTTAAACATTTGAATTCCTCATGGATCAATGGATGTTTATCTTTATTGATACAGAATGTGACAATATGTAAGAATACACTTCAAATTCCATTATTAAAAGTGTATAAAGGAATAAGCTCAAAGTTATTTTATATATCATAGATCATCTAGAATACAACATTAATATGTGTCATTTTTATATTATTTTACTTGAATAATTAAGAAATAAAAGGAACTTCAAAAAAACTATGGACTGTAAAGTCCGTAGTGGATTAATGTTTTGAACAAATTTTCTGTCTTCAAAACAATGAAAGTAGATGACACTGTTAAAATTCACAAACTTACCTGAAAATTACCCTTTGAACAGCCTCATTGGATCCTTCACATTGTAAAATGGAATCTGACTTCTTGAACGAATTCTGCCCTTTCAAATAAGGACCAAATCCATGCTCCCAAATCTTCCTCCTCCAACCTTTGATGTACTCTATCAAATACTCAAACTCAAGCGGGGTTGCCATATTAATTGTCAGGCCATCCTTCTTCACCACATTGTCAAAGTATTCAATAGCCGCGTCCTCAATCTGAGTAATGACGGCATGAAATTACTTTTAGTATTTTGAATGCAAATGATAACTAATATCTTTGAAATGAACCAACTTTTAAAACATTCACTTCACGTATACAAAATTAAAAAAAAAAAAAAAAAAATAACAACTTACACCGGCCCACCAAATGCACTTGTTGAGAAAGGGTGACAACTTTTCTTCCGAACACGGCTTCACTTGAAACTGCCTAGCATCTCGAGAGGGATTGGATGAATTCCACCACTTCAAAAACTTTGTTTTGTGCAATGGTGAGGTGTTGGATGTGGCAACCATCAACAATTTTTCGAGTGTCATCTCCTGAATTTCATTTGACGTCTAGTGCTTCTCAACCTGGATAATGCAATTGGATTTAGTCACTAACAAATCTCAAATGCAAAAAATTTCAAGCACTAAAACATTAGGTTTTTATAAGGACATGCACCTCATCAAGAAATCCCTGGCCATGTGCCGGGTTTGCAATAGCCAACAATTTGCCTATCTTTGAATATAATTTTGAAGCCTGAGATTTTGTTGCGATCCTCATGGCATTAGCTACCCCATCCTCATGCTTATCTTTAAAGGAGGTCACCTCATTATACTTGCGCATGACAGCATCCGCAGCTTGTGATATCTCTTGCTGCAAGTGTTCAAAACAATTCAAATTAGCAAACTATAAGGAATCCAAAGCTATCAATACAACAAGATCACCGTAAACAATATAAAATACAACTACTTCATAAATAAGGAATATTACCCAAAAAAAAAATGTTGTAAACACCTCTTGAGGCATGGAGTACCATGTCTTTCTCCCTATTTGTACACTACAACATCTCTTCTCCGATGGTCTCAACATTTCTTCAAAACATTTGTATAATGAGAGTCCATATTTCTGCACGCAGTACAGAGTATGCACAAGGTTGGTCTTCACGTGAGAGTCCTTAGTCGATCTGCAAATCATACAATTATGCATTAATTGACATTCAATATTTGAAACAATTTTAGCTCATAACCTACTAATCACAACATTCAAATGTCAACTAAATGATAATTTGAAAATATTTACTTACTTATTTATATCATGCATCATTTGCATGACTAATTCAATTCGGCCTTTCGTATCCAAAACAATGCAATCAACCGCAAAGTGGAATTTGGGATCCTTAGAATACTTATTGTCAATCAGGTTCATCCAAGCGAATCGGCGGTGGTTCCCATCACAAACGAAAAACTTCAAGTTCCTCATAAAATTGAGTTCCAGCACCAACTCCACCTGCTCGTTGAACTTGTCGTTCAATTTCTTTCACAGTGAATTCCATCCGCTCATCTCATCTTCCGTGAATTCAGAACTTTGACCTCCTTTGTTTGTGGTGGAAACATAGAAGACGGCCGCTCCTTCACTATACCCGTGAACAAACTCGTTCTTGAGTTTCACTATGTCGGACCCCAAAGTCGACCTCACCATTGGCATTGCCACTAATCTGATTAATGGAATTTGTAATCGTGAGTGTTTTGAAGGTACTATTCTCAAACTTGCAATGGTGGCCACGGAGTCCACCTTCTGCAGTCGTCGTAGTTCGTCTTCAAGTAACTCTTTTTCTTCCTCTCGACCATCAATATCCTCCATAGGAAATCTCCTTCTTCCTCTTGTCCAACAATTTTTGGTTGTATAGTCTCATCTGTCCTAGGCATCTCTTTGGGTGGATTTTCTTGTGCCAAGGGTAGGGGGGATTCATTCATCTGCAGCAATAAATACAATGCTTAAAACCATAGAGACAATTCATATAAATCTAATATATTGAACAGCAAATGCGGATATACATATAGAAAAATGTAACTTTGCTTCATTTTATACAAGGAAGCTCAAATAGGCTAACATTAATACATTAACAAGAAATCACTCATTATTATATTTGTGATCCTTGAATTCAATTGAAGTTAAAATAAATAGTTAGCCATTCCATTTAAATGGAATGAATACTACATTTTGAGTCTGAGCTTAGGTGAATGAACACTACTTCTTGCTTGCCCACAATTCCACTACAAGCACAGTCACAATATTCTTCTAGCCAAGGACTACATATTGAGACTGATGATAGGGTCTCAGAACTATACTCGGTGTCAGAACTTTTTGAAGAAAACACCGGCTGCTTGTGCTTTCTTTTCTTTTGGCCACTAAACCAACTCAAATGTGGCTGTTCCACATAGTCACATGCCCGATCACATGCATCTAGAATATCCCCCAAACTTACCACATCCGGGACATCTAGTAGCACGGATTCACTCGAAACCTCAATGACTGCCTCTCTTGGACTCATGGGCTCAGAAGGGCCTACCATGTCTACAAAGGGTTTTGCCATAGTTGGCAAACGTTGTGAAGGTTCTTGCCTAGCTTCATCATGAGTACTTGTATTGACCTGAACAATAAGAAAACTTTGAAAATAAATTTCACCATTCAAGTCTAAGATTGATTTATCCGGACTTGAAGAGTTTTGAACCGAATTTCTGTTTAAATTAGATACAAGGATACAAAAGAAACTCAAAAGTACCAATGATCATCCTTACAATAAATGAAGTCTCAAACTAAAATATGAAATTCTAATACAATAATAACACCTTTATACTATAAAGTGACCTACAAAAATATGCAATACAATATAAAGTAATCTCCCAAAAAATGCTACCTAATCCATTTTCAAATAAAGTTAAAGCTTCAGACCAAAAACAAGGGTACTGCGAGTTACCCATATGAACCCCGTCAGGGCCAATGGGTGTCAAAGGGGTATCTCACAGTACCCTTGTTTTTGGTCAAGATAAAAGTATGTCCAATGTCGCCCATGATTAGGTCATCAAATTTAATTTAATTTTCAAATTAGTCATTTTTATTATCGTTGGCAAAGCACATAAAAACTATTTGGACTATCAAGTAGAATTTACAAAGTAAAATGATCTATGCTATACTACAATCCAACAACACTATTTTATTATTTTCTCAAGGAATCAATTAAATGGACTGAACCTTGACCAAATAAGACTGGAAAAATAGGGGGAGTTTGATGGTTCTAAAGTGTGTTTATTGGGCAAATACAATATAAATTCTCTAGCACTACAACAACTAAAGGTTTCTGCATAACAAAAATCAATATTTGGGTGTACTAGCCAATATTTAGAGAAACAAATTAAAAAGCTATCAATCAAACTCTATTTGCAGCCCAAGAAAAAAAAATTGGGAGGATTTAGCAAACTATAACGGAAATGAGGGGTAGTTTGCGTTACCCCTCTTTCCTGTCACAGATTTCCAAATCCTCGACAGTGTCGTTCTGAAACATTCAATCGGTACTACAGGTGAGCTCAGAATGCAAGCCCAGTTGTTCCTTAGTACAGGTGGCTGAAGAAGTGTTGCCATTTCTATAAGTGAAGACACCAGACTCGTTCAACTTTAAAAGATTGGGTTTATTTTAAACAAGGACTCCAGCTAGTGAAATCGGTTGGAGAAAAAAAAATTCAAGCTTTTGGCCTAAGGGCTCTTCTTGGAAAATAATGAAAAAATTTGGATTAAATCAAGACACAAACTAGCAAGACCACAAGCAACACCAATTTTGCACGCAGTGTGGGAAGATGGTCAATGGTTTGTAGCTTATCTTTAAATCTACAGGACTTCTATTCGAATCAGAGAATGGAAAAAAAAACACTCAAATGCAGTAGAGGGAATTGCAGTATTTGGATTTGTGACCAGAAATGGGAGTAGCCCGAGCTACCCCCGTGACCTTGGTCGGTCCCGACGGGTGCTGTGAAGGTAGCTCGCGCTACCCCCATTTCCGGTCACGAACACAAATTCATTCAATCTTCCTGATCACAAATCCAAATTCATTCTACCTTCTTGGTTTGCAGGTGACTCGGTCTCTACTTCACGAGAATCTATCTATCTCCTTCCCGAAATGAATCCCTTGCTGAACTAACAAAATCTGCTGGAGCAAAGAAAAATCTATCGGATGCACAAAATCTCAAAATTTGCTGGAGTATATAAACTTTTGGAATAGAAACAAAACTTCAAAATCTTGAAATCTGCCATATTTTATGCTCATGCTAAGAGGAGCAAAACATACTGCTTATTTTGAAATAGAATCTGCAAAGTTTCTCACCTGGATCTGGAGAGTGGTTCCATGAGGTGTGTTCATCTATTGATCTGCAGGTCCTAGGCTTTGATCTTCCTCCCTTGCGTGGCTGCGGGTCTTCCTCATGTTGCCCGGCACTTCCTCTTGCTGCTGCGGTTCAGACATTGGAATGAAGTGTGAGAGATTTAGAACAAGTCCATTCATGTTGGGGACAAGAAGCAGCTAAAAAAACAGGACTACGGACTTCAAACTTGTACACCGAGGTCAGTTCTGCTTCTTCAGGATTCAAGGGGAGTCAAAAATCGCCCAATCTGAGATTTTCCCAGGCGGAAGCAGAGCCGCCAAATGTGGATTAGAATTTGTGGTGGCCAATGTGCAAGGTTTGGATGGTGAATGCTAATCCCAAGTTCCCGACTGAAATAGAAATTATTCATGATTTATTAGTCCACACATTTTCTTCGAATCTTAGAATGCCGCAATCGTTCCAAATTTTTTAGCTAATTAGTGGATTCAAAGCATCTTGAACTAGTCCAGAAGATATGAATCTTGTTTTTATCAGATGGCAAGGCACGCGGCCATAATTTCAGAAATAGGCAGCATTTGACAACATTTTTTGAGAAGGGGAATCATTTGGAAGGACAAAAATCTAGAATTCAAGCGCCTTAAAGAGAGACTTATCGAAATCAATCGAATATTTAGCTTGATTTTACGAGATGTTAAAACTGAACAATCTACTTCTAAATTTCAGGCAATGTATAGGTAATTACTCTACGACCGGTAAATATATGCCAATACTCTTTCTCAAAATTTGGAATGACTGACTAGGTGGCCACTACAAAAATGTCAGTTTAAAGTCTGATGAATTCATCTAATATGAAATCCTCGTTCAGACTGTGTGATAATAGTTTTGTAGTATGTGATTCATGCAAGTACTCAATGATCCTGGTTGACTCTCGTTGGCACTAGGTGATAGTCTTAAAATACTGCTTGATGTTAAGGTGATACTGCAACAATTCTGGGTGATACCTGGAGAATACTATGTGATACCTAGAGGATAAAAGTGACCTTGATTGATACTAATTGACATTCAGATGATACTTGGGGGATATTGGGTGACTTTGGTTGATATTACATGACATTTGGTTGCCAATTAATTGATATTCGCTTACAGTTTTCGACTTTTACATGAAATTATGTGAAAACCAAGATTTTTTGTTGGGGTGGAACTGCAAAATTGTGAGTATTATCCATTTGAGAATTAGTAAGTACCAATGCATATTTAGGTTGTGTATTGCAAAATTGGTATATACAAGGTGATATCCTTTTGTGAATTAGGTGATATTTACATACAAATTGGATGAAGTTTTACAAACATTACATAATTGAGGCTATTCAGACTAAAATGAGTGTCAATTTTATTGGATTGAGTACCCAAAATCCTCATGCTATAGGCAGATAGTGAAGCATCAAGCCTAAAATTAACTTTTTTGCCTTTTTGTCAATGTTTATGTAACTTGAATTACAACAATATTGTTTATTATGTGACAGTCTTTATTTGGGTGGATTAAGAACCTACCCATATTTGAAAACTAAAATATGCCTAGGAACAACAATATGAACAGCAATACATTGACAACGATACATTGAAGTTTTATTATTAGATGAGGAAGTTCATATTTACACTATTTTTGGTATTTTTTGTGAACTTTCCTCAATGCCTTCAGTAGTTTAAGGTACTACCTTCTAACACATGCCAGAAATCATAATCTCAAACTGGGCAAAGCAGTATCCAAAAAAGAAATGAAATTAAATCAAATGAGTGAAGGAAAGACGTGGAATGAAAAGATGCTTACATGTAGCACTTGAGCTCCTCCCAAAAGATTTCTATAGTATTAGTATCCTTAGACATCTCTTGCACTGGATTTAAGACCCGCACCCCAATATCTTCGTTCACGCCACTTCCTCCTCCTTCGAAGTGAAGTACCTTTTTCAGGTTCTCTAGTGTTGACCCACTTGACTTTGATACAATTTTCTTTCCTCTAGTCATTCTAGATCTCTTAAATTCCTTCGAAGATGAGAAGTAAAGAGTTGGGTACTTCTTATGCTTCAACAAAAGCTTCAAAACATCAAAAGTAGAGCTACTATCCTCTCTGAGTATGAGGTGAAAGCATACTCAACACACACTACACACATACTGCTTGCAAACTACACGCACACTACACAACACTGTCACTAAAGGAAGCAAATGGTAATTGACTATCACAACATCCACAAAGACAGTGGTTAGCAGAGGAGGACATTGCTTATATGCGCTAAGACGGCCTCTTTAACACCAATTGTACAATGCGACACGTAAGAGGAGTTTCATCTAAATCGGTGGCAGTAGAATTTGAAAATTGAAAACCATGTCAGTTGACAAGTTTCTTAATGTGCCGTCAATCCAAAAGATACTGCACTATAGAATTTGAAAACGTCTCTGACAAGGATTTGATCCTGGCTGGCGCAATCACATTGAAGAGTCTATAATAGTTTAAGTTGGTGCGCCAATCTTTCAAACACATGCATTGGGAATGTGCCTGACACTACCGTCTTACACTTTTAAGAGTTACTAAATGGCGGTGCTAATTGTATGCTGGGTAGGTGGCCTGACAATTATGCTTCTAATTGATACTAAATATTAATGGAGTTGCTTTCATCCTAAACCCTTCCTCCTGAATTGATTATAAAGATACTATAGAAGTTGATGTACTTCACAACCATGCTCTGTCTTCCTCCCCGCATCAACAC
Source organism: Neckera pumila (assembly GCA_963969595.1). NCBI lineage: Eukaryota > Viridiplantae > Streptophyta > Bryopsida > Hypnales > Neckeraceae > Neckera > Neckera pumila. Next base: position 11,219,795 of record OZ018409.1, read on the forward strand.
CCATTGCTTCAATATTTCCATTTGCATTTTCCCAGCACGTGTTGTTAGTTTCATGGCCAGCATATGTGTATATGGTCATGAGGTTCCCTTTGTGTTTTCAATAGATGGAGAAGGACGTGCAAGAGTAATGAGCCATCTTCTTCATGTCCGCCTTAGATTTGTGGAGTCTTCTATCTACATTGAAGAAGAGAGGAAGTCGGAATGCGGAGAGTTGCAGCAGTCCATTCTAGTAGTCAAGTCATAGAAGATGATAGTCATTGTTGGTACCTTAAGTTAGGAAACTACAGAGTTTACGGGCTACCTTTGTCAATGCTAGTTGCATCAACGGAAATTCTAAGTCGCCAGTCAGATACATCCTCTGTAGATATGCTGTACATCACCCACACGATATCACCAAGTCCACCTCATGAAGTGTTTCCAGTCCTTCATAGTTTAGTTTTATGACCAGTGAAGGTTAAGAAACTAGATCCTATCATAGAGTTGTCTAGTGAATCGGAAGGAGAATCCCCTAACTTAGTGCCTTAGAAACAACCGCGCTCTGTGAAAATTGCATCGAATGAAATTGCTCTTCTGAACTCAGTATCTGGCACACCTTCAAATAGTTCAGTTCCATCTCTCTTGTCCCATTCTCCGGTGCATTCAAATGTAGTCGATTGAGTGAGCATAATAGAATGCTTGAGGAGACTATCCAGTATGCATCATTCTCGAAATGAACTATCACAATGGACCTGAACAGTATGAAGCAACATCACGTGCATTTTCTTCCAGCAATATTTGATGGAGATGTAATTTTTGAGTTGCCTCCATGTCGCTCATCTTTGTCTTCCTCAGCAGCCCGGAACTTAGAAGGAATGAACAAGCGGTATGACGGACACTCGTGGTGCAAGTTGGTGTCAACAAACATTCACAACTGCAACAACCTCAAATTCCGTAAGTCATACTGTGCTGGTCATCTTGTTTGTGAAAACCCAGAGTGTGAGTACTTGAAGAGAGTTTCAAAATGCAATGAAACAAAGTGGATTGGTTATACAACCTTTCCTTTTGCAGTAGGGGGCAGTCCTCCCAAAGAGTGTACTCTTGCTTGCAAGCTTTGTAAGATAGCACCTACATGTCTAAACACGTGCGATGCTAGGATTTACTATTGTTATAGTGATAATCCGAAGATGAGTAGGGTTGCTATTCATTTTGGAGAGCATGATCACCATATAGCAAAGGGCATGTATAGAGATTCTACAGAAAAGATTTATGGACTAATTGCAGAGCAAGTGGCCAAGACACCAACAGCCACCAACTCCGCAATTGCTCTCTCCACTAGCAAGGACTTCCTCACAAAGTATTTGTTTCACATTGGAGAAGGAGAGGAGATGCTAAAGGGGGAAGAAATGGAGGAGGTCATGGATCGCTTCAATATTTGAGCAGTCCAAATATAAGGAATGTGATTTCTTCATTTCGCTCAAACAACTGAGGAGGTGTCATTGACAATATTATGACCATGAAGAAAGAGTCTTGGTTTGAATACATTCACAATAACGTTTTCCCTGGCCAAGGAAAGGAGAAGGTGTACATTTTAAAGATGCTCAGTAAAGGTCCGAGAAGTGGAGTGGATCTGGTCAGATGCATGCAACCTGGAGGGAATTTGGAAAATGCGTGGATGATATTCGACCACGTGAAGCGTATGAAGGAATGGACTACAATGGCTTGCCACGTATACAATCCGGAGTACAAGAAGGTCATGACCATTTCAACATGCGACATGCAGTCCAAAGATATTGAAATACAAGTACAGTTTTGAAGGTGTTTGAACATTGTGATGTCAAGGCATAGAGTAGATCATCCAAAATTCAAGGGGTTCATGTTAGACAGCGCTATGGCCAATTGAAATGCGGTCCGCATTGTCTATGGATCTGGTTCTGCTAATGATAGAATGGAAAATCGTAAGAAAACATGCTTGTTGCATTGGAGTACTTCTCTTCAAAAGCACACTCAAAAATACATCAAAGAATCATTCCAACAATAACACAATATCCAATGCAAACAGTACAAAGATGCAAAGACCATAGAGGAGGCAAAGACACGTTACCTTGCAATTCGATCATGGTGGTTATCATCTGAAGCTGCCACGGAAGATGCACTTCATCACTTGGACCATTGGCTTGCATTTTGGCATTTTAGTATCATCAGTGGAGAGGCTTCATGCAAATGGTAAGTGCTTGCTTAATTTTTACTATTATGTTTCATATTATTTATATAATACTAAACATGAATAATTGCTTTGTTCAAATTTGATTTTAAATTGGAATGTGTGAGTTCTAAGTAAAGTTTTTTTGAAACTTTTTAGTGCAAAAGATTTTCAAAAAAAAAAAAAAATTATATTTTTGGGCATTTTAATCCCAAAAGAGGGTACCGTGGATGGTTCCAAGAACACCCATCGGGACCGATGGGTGATTTTGGGCCCACCCGCAGTACCCCTATTTTGGGTCAAAGGGCCTTTTCCAAAAGGAAAAAATTGGACTGGAATAGCAAATTGTTGCTTCATATTTGAGGTGACAAGTTGACTAATTGTCGCAAATGCTTGTTTGTTGAATAGATTTCTTGATTTTATTGTATTGAAGTATCTCCCCTAAACCGTAAACTATATATGGACTTAGTTATTGCAGTTCACAATTTAGGTGGTTTGTTATGTATGAAATTAAAATAACAATAATGTTTTCTATAGATGGTTTTCTAGGATATGAACTTAAAGGAGTTGGCAAATATGCCGTCGTGCAACCTATCGGAAACAATTCATAACAAGTGGCTTCAAATGTCTGGCAATCGAGGTAATAATTTGTTTGATGCCACTTGCAATGACAATATCCGTGCATGGACACAAATGACAAACTATCGTGCTTATTTAAAAGGACATTCATGTGGATCTGGTCCATTGAAAGGGGACTTGAAATTGAGAGCTGCAAAACAAAGCAGAGACCCCAAGAAAATGGCAGAGGCACTGAACACTTTACCTAGAGCTCACAATATTGGAACACGCATACCGCATTTGGAAGGAGAGGAGATTTTTGGAAGCACAAAGAGGAAGTTGGATGTACCTATTGGTGACGCAAGAGACTCCCATAGACCGGACAAAGTTAATTTCTCTCAACCTTGTGTTTGAACTAAGTCCAATACAGCTTCTGTGGAGTCTTCCAAAGGCAAAAGAAAAGAATGTGAGGTGCCAACATCGCAACATATTACGATAGCATTTAAAAGCGATTGTGACACGTCAAAATGGCACATTGAGAGGATCAACCACAAATCAAATGTGAAATGTCAAGCTCAACAACGGACGTCAAACATCAAGTGCAGTGCAAAAATTGCATGGAGACGGAAGGGAACCCCGGCTCCAATCTATCGTGGTCAAAAGGAAGATTATGGAACTAGGAAAGAGGTGGTGGTAGATTTTGGTTTTGTTGGGATGACATCAAACAGTGTGTGAAAGGTACAAAGTGAAAATATGTTATAGATAGGCCTGAGGTACTGGAGGTTTGGCTTGTTCTTACTAGAACCAACCTCAATCAAGAAGAGGCGTTGTTACTACAGCATGTTGGCTTCCAACTCCAACAGCGTCCTACATTGTCACCACGACGACTCTTCAACATGTCTAACATCTTTGAAAGCATTTTCTATAACCAACCGCCGCCCATGGATGCAGATGTATTTCCAACAATTAGAAACAACCAAACCGTACGGCAAAATGCAAATGCACCAACAACAGAACAGCGGAACAAGTGGGAGAGTGCTGGAAATATTAGAGGACAAATTGTTGGAGTGACGTTACTTCCTTTTCCCGGTCTAGGTGCAATTGTATCACTAGAGACCGGGGCAGACCACAACAGAAATGTGTATCGAATTACACTAGAGATGTTTCCCACATGCACATGCCCGGACTTTGTGAATATGGTTGTTTCTGCTATTGGAGATCGTCAACAGTTTGTTAACTGCAAGCACTTGTACTATCTATATTGTTACTTCTGTAAGTTGAACATCCATGATGACAAATTCATCCATACACCAAGCTATAGCTTCAATGAGTTGAAGCTTCTTTTAGTCCAGTAGGGATCATTACTATTCCAGAGTAGGCATGCACACATTTGTCTATGTACTTCATTTGTATTGTCTTAATTTATATTAAACACGATTGAAATGATACATCACATTTGTAATGGAAGTTGTTTATGCATTGATGAAGTATGGCTAAATGTTTCTTTAATCAAATGTTTGAAGTGAGAATATTGAATAGCCAATCATCAAACTTGTGAACCCTAATAAAGAATGCTCATATGAATATGAAAGCCCTTTTATTTTTCATTTTTTTTGCTTTCATTTTCCATTTTTTTAGGATTAATTCCATTCCATGTCCCATTTTTTTCTCTCTTACGTTCCATGTGTATTTCCAATTTATTCATTTAATTTGCCTTCTCTTTTCTTTTACTTTTTTTTGGGCATTTTTATTTTTATTTATTTAGTCATATGGAATCCCCTTCTTTTTTTTCATTTTAAACCCCTTTACTTTAATTCCCATTTTTTTTTTCATTCTGGTTTTATATTTTTTTTTTTCCCAATTCTTTTTTCTCCATTTTTTTTCCAATCTTCTTTAAGTCCATCTTCCATATTTCTTATTTTTCTTCCCAAATTTGGTCACTCATTTAAGTTGGACTGTATTTGCAAGTGTTTTGTGAGACTTTAATGGGATGGCCCAGATTTCCATTTATCTAAAGTACCGATAGTGGAGACACCCTATTATTTCTGCTGATATTATTTCATGAACTTTTTATATTGTGTTCCATAAATAACTTGAAATTGCATGAAGAATGAAATTGTAGTATATGATCTAAGAGCTTACAAGTAGACTGAAGTTTAAAGAATTTTTCACATTGGAAATGGTCTTGGGCAGAATAATTTTTTTTTCCAAAATCCACGATTATAGGTGAAGCGGTCATAGGTCAAAAAATTTACTATAAATAGTAAAATTCTTTCCTTTCTAAAATTGAAAAAAAATTGAAAAAAAACAATTGGAAAAAAAATTGAAAAAAAAGTTTTGAGGCTCCAAGCTCACAAGCTCCATGCTTGCAGCTCACAAATTCGTTGTTCTAGGCTCGCACGCTAGCGGTGATTCCTATAGGTCCTCAATTGGCTATGAAGTCAAGTTAAGAACAACCAATCTGATGTTTATTTCGGATCCATCTTATCAATGCGTTGTATATTGAGTAGGTAAACAAAAATCTAAAAGCAAGTAAATGAAGGATAATTGGGAATATAATACAATAGAAAACTATGCGCATAGTAATAAAAATTTCCTAGAAAGTATATGTTTGGTCGGCTGCCCGCCAGAAAAAAGGATTTTGAGTGGGTAATTTTCCTTCATACTCCAAGGGCGGATGGTCAAAATGCCAAGGGTTAATTTTCCTATCCGGTCCATTTCTGAAAATCTTTTTTTTTCATTTGGAACCTCATCCTAAATTTTTCTATCTCATTTGGAAATTCTCAATAAAATTCGGCTAGGTCGTAACTAAATGCCGGTACTCCCTGTTCATTGGAGTGAGGTATTAAGGTTTTGTCAAAGAGAGAACATACATCCATGTGACTCAGGTTGCTTGAGTAAGTCAATAAGATAGAGATGTGGACAAAAAAGTCCATTCTTCACTTGGACCTCGTCCGCATATTCAATTCTTCATCAAATTTACAACTACACAAAATAGTGAAATTAGGTTGCTCCACACTAATTTCTCAACATTCTACACTATACAAAATATGTACATTTATTGTACAAGGATGCAATAATGTAGGAACTATGTGTGTTGTATGGGTTGGTGCAGTGGTTTATAGCTCAAGTTTAGAAAATTGCATACATGTGCCTCCATGTGGCCAAGCAGCGAGTCATAAGGTAACTTCTCTCAATTAGGCAACCTAATTATTAAAGCAATCTAATTTCACTATTTTGTATAACTAAAGTGGAAACATCCAAAACCGTCAATAAAAGCACTTTAACATAGTTGTAGGCATCTTTTCTTCAAAATAATACTTTTGTAGTGTTAGCAAGTAAAAATCATAAATTTAAAATATATAAAAAATAGATTTTTCGGATATAGCATGTAATTTTGATGAATTGTTGAAGTTGTAGCTTCCTATACCATTGAAACTGTCACACAGGTGGACCTAAAACCAAAATTTGAAAAAATCAGCAATGAACTAATTACAGAAAAAAAAAAAATAATAGCCTTTCATGACTTTTCAAAAACACTTTAATGGAAGTCTAGGGACACTTCAAGGGAAATCTATAGTGCATGAATGGATACAGGGACACTTTTGGGTGTTTCTACCTTATGTGTCCTAAAAGCTAAGAAAAGAAGAGGAAGAAAATGGCTTAAATTTGAGGCGTAAGCAACTACACTACCATCCTTTTTAATCTCTAATGACCCAAGAGGGGTGTATTTTCAAAATGGGCCACAATTGCCAAGAACTTGAGTAATTTTTTTTCACATTTTTTCTTGAGATTGGATAGAATGTAATCATAGGATCTTATAATTCACATTGCAAGTGAGCACCTCAAAAAAATTTAGATTATTTAACTGCATAGTATAAGTAGATATTTAAATTTGAAGTTTTACTTTGGTCAATGGAAAAACAGGGCAATGCACTTTGAAGGAGCATATCTTAGTGAGAATAATTTGAAATGATGACTTTTTGTGTTCAGTGAAAGACAAGAGAGTGGAAAATGCTCATCTAAAATTTCGTTACGTTTTGGTCATTTTGCAATTTTAAATGGAGCTTGCAATGCATGGTGGTCACTGAAATGAGAATAGTGTTCATTTGTAAGAAACACAAAAATGGACACACTTATATTCTCCTTGAGCTCCTTGGATCTATCTTTTTTGAGGTGGGCAACAATCACATTGGTTGGTTGACTTTCAGTCCGTATTCAAACTAAGCCAAAAACATGAGTCATAAATTACACTAAAGTAGAGCCACCCATAACTGACCAAATAAGAAATTTCAATATGATCTAGAGTAGTAAAGGCAAAATAAATATTTTTCAGAGGTACATTGATAGAAATTACAAGGAATGCAAAAGAATTGGTAATTTTATCGCTTGAATTGAAATTACTATGAATTTTGGGGGGCAAAAAGTGCCCCAGATCCATGGCCAGACTCTAAAGTCTTCCAATTCCGATCATTCAATAACTTTTATTCTAATCATTATTTCCTACTTTTTTTCTCACAACTTGGTACATGTGTCATGTATTTATTAGTTCCAACCTTAAAAAGGATAAAGAAACCCATTCTAAGCTTGGTAAAAAATATATGCACCTATAGGTCGGGAATGAGTCACTGGTCAAGAGTGGGTGGCTCTACCTTACACCACTCAACTTTAAAAAAATCTACAAAGCAAAGTTTGATTTGGACTTTGATGAAACTACCACCATTAAATGCACAACACAGTCTATTTCTAGAAATAATTTTTATTTTAAGAAAACTCAAGATTGAAGAATGGGTAGCTCAATAAAGAGGGGTAGCAATCATAAAATGGTCAAATTTACCCCTACTAAGCATAATTTCGCACTTATAAATCCCAAAGATTGCAGCATGCTCATCAACATCCAAAAACATTATGACGGCTCTTTAGAGCTTGAAAGAGTCTCAAATCAAGTGAGCATCTTGTAGATTTAGAGTGGATTAGTATTAAAATGGTGGTAGATTGGTGGTGAACTTTTAACAACTTTTAGAACCTTCTAACCATGTTTTCAATTTATTATTTCAAATTTTTTTACTATTGCTTTCTTAGCTTGATAAAAAAATTTATACCTTTTGTCTTTCTTTCGTAGCTCTTAGAATATATAGTAAGTTGTAAAATTTAGCAAAGTATTGATTATATAAGTGAGCATCTCAATGAGGAATGAATCTTTTTATCCTTGACTCTAATTACACCTAATTGTGACATGTTTCTAAACTCGGTCTCTATAAAAATTTGGCTTAAATGTTCAACTTCTAATCTAGAGTCAATTTTGTTTTTGATACTTTGAAAATTTGTAGTTTATCTACTAATCATCCAAAAAATGCAATCAAAGATAATCTGGAATCCACCCCACAATTTTGACTACCACAAAGACTCAACAAAAATCTCTTCAAATTCAATAATGGGAACCATGATCAAATCCTTTTTTGATTGAAGCTAAGCTCTTACTTAAAAAGCAAGTAATTATTATAGGGTCAAAGACTTTGGTTTGCATAATAGGGTTTTTTAAAATTATTTAACTAATATAATGAATTTTGATCTTGAATCAAAATCATTTCAGTTCTTATATTCTAAGACTTAGCTTCTTTTACCTTACATCTTTTAATAAATTCAATGTCATATTAAGATGTAGATATAAAATGCAACTTTAGACCTCATTTTCAATTGTTAAATTAGAGATGTTACTCATGTTTCTAATCATACTTTACAAATTTCTGATATTTTCCATATATCTATTACTCTAAATGCACGTCATTTCAACATTTCTATTGTTCATTTGGGTGCCATTGTTTATATATGACAAGACATGTGATGATGCAATTTTTTGTGTTTAGAACAATATGTGATATTATTTTATAAATTATTCTTAAAAGTCAATACTATAGAGAAACAAGACACAAAAATGTACACGCCTTGCAAAAGATGCAACATAGAATTGCAAATGTACCCCAATACAATGTGGAGTGGAACTAACTTATAAGTGACAATAATTCCAAAGATGATACTTTGAACCAAATAATATATCTACATGACACTTAGTTTTGTACATTGTCATTTTAAGAAGAGCTTGATTGTAATCAAGGGTCAAATGATGAAGGATTTACTTTATGGATTTATAATTAAAAATAAGGAGGGCTCCCTTATTACTTGGGATGTAACATTTTCTTTACATTTATTGTAGATTATCAAGACCTAAAGTCATCTTTTTGACAAATGGACTTGTTAGATTGTTGAGCTTTTATGCTTACTACATATTAGATTGGTGTAGTAATATCATGTTTTCATTAGATGATAATTGGGGGTCTTGGAGGGCCATTTTAGGCCTGTTCCCTGATCTGCCCAGATTCAGTGAATGTCGGTACGGGTGTGTCAGAAAATAAAAAATTCAAAAAATAAAAAATAAAAAAAATAAAAAATAAATACCAAGATATCATTTTAAGTGCAAAAAAAAATTTAAATAAAAATAAAAAAAATAAAAAATACCAAAATACCAAAATATCATTTTAAGCAAAAAAAAATTTTTTTTTTTTTCAAAAAATGACGTGGCAGTCGCTCAACCACGTCAGCCAGCTATTGTTTTTGCGATCCTGCAGTTTGGAAATGCAGCAGACAACAGGGGAACTCGGAGCCCTCCAAGACCCCCGAGTCTCATCTAATAAGAGAAAAATCATTGATTTGGTGTTTTCAAGCTACAAGTACTCCAAAGATGTCACAAATTTGCAATTTTGTACCTTTGACACTTTCTTGTGAATTATTGCCTTTATGCAATGTTTATTTTTTGGATTCTATATTTAGATTTAGATTTTTATATATTCTTCAAGTTTGATAACTTTTTGGAATTAGAAAACCTACCAAAAGAAATCCTTTTATGGCTTGTCACACTTATGAAGTAAGAAATCATTCTTGCTTTCATAATTTAGTGCTAAAAATTTGCTCATCTATAGTTGAAGGAAAATTTAAAAAAAAATTAATTCAAAAATTTTAAATTGTTTTTTATCCTTTTTTTATTTAGTTAAAACATGAAAAGATTTCAAACAATATTTTTGGCATTTTGAATATATATTTAGATTTTTCAAGCAATTGGGTTTGAAACAATTTAATAATATAAGGGCTAAGTATACAAAAATTCAACTTATATACATTTTCCTTATTTATTTGTGATTTAATTCAAATGCACTTTCAACTTCTAGTTGAGACAGTTTCGGAAGAGGATTCTAAATCCCTAAGTCTTTGCAATGAAACTTTTGTTCAATTTGTTTAGAAAAGAAGTGCTTGGACTCTAAGAGAGTTCTAATGCAGAGGTACATTTTTCTTTGTCATTGCACTAGCAATGTACGAATAGTGTACATTTTAGGAGGTGACTGCTTTTATTGACCACTGTGTTTCAATTTCAAAAACTCATAACTAATTCCACAAAGCTCCAAAAAATATGAAATGACTTGGGTTAGACACCAATTCCATTTGTCTTTCAAGGAAAATTTATTTTAAAATATGTCCACAAGTCTAACCTCTCCAAATTTATTTTCAGTTCTTAAATGGGCGCTATATGGACCTCCTTTAAAAAAACTAAAATGATCCAATCACGTATGCCAGAAGGGCAGATGCATCTAGTGCAAATAACCTTACGAAAGTAAAAACTATTGCCCTCACTTCTTGAACCAAGAATAGCATCAGTAAATTTGGCAGTAGTGTCATGCATAAAGAGTTTCAATGTTGGTATAAAATCATTCAAAGACAATTTGGTAATTCAAATTGAAAGATATCAACTCTTGGTATAAAATCACAAAAATGTTTGGAATGGGTTCAAACAAAGCTCAAGTGAAGTGCTGACAGGATTAGAGCATCCAGTAGAAGGAGATTTGGAAATGGGAATTAAAAACCCAAGTAATGAATAATAAGAACATTGGAAACCTCATAGCTCCAAAATTGCAAAACACTGCACTTTCCCGAACGTCAGCACATCCGTCCTTGTCATAAGTTTTCTCATGATGGTATGGCCACATTTGATGCGGCACACCGGCTAGAAAAATGAAGTGAAAACTTGCGGATGTGAGAACCTTGGATTCCTTGCTGTCTCACCCTCAAACACTGTAAAATTATTCTGAAGAAATCACCTAGAATCATCTAAAATAATCAAGTTCATCTAAAGCTCATCCTTCACATCTGCCTCTTCGTCGCCTTCACCTTCTTCCTCTTCTTCCTCATTGTCCTCAGGGATATCAGGCGCTTCGAATGGAATTTTAGCATTAGAATTCAAGAACTTCAGGACGGAACCTGCTGTCCTCCCCGTTTTAACAAGAATCTGCAATAATCAGGCAATAGCCCAAACGTTGTTACAACACTGAAAAGTGTCTTGTCAAGCCGAAAACACCAACACCATGCCATGAATGGGCACACCATAACTCAGTAACAATCGAAGTCAATCCAAATTCATCAAACCACTGAAATAATCAAACGAAAACTTACCGGCTCAGCATTCTTGTCTCCTGCTGGGAAGAAAAGAAGAGTGGGATATCCCTCAATCTGCAAACAGGTTCCCAAGATATGACGAACATTCTGTTAAAGACACCACGAACATTTCGACATACTCTAGTATTAAAACCGTACTAATTAAAAAGTGCCGATCAACATCATGAAAAACAGAAGTTGCCAACCGATAATCCAATACTAGAATGTAAGTACCTTGACGCGCTGGTGCTCATTCTTGGTGCCATCCATCTTGGCAATCACTATCGAGGAAACGCCCTCCAAGGCCTCTGCCAACTTCTGGTATTCTGGCTCCAGAGATTTGCAGTGACCACACCATGGAGCATACACCTGGAGAGGAAGAGAATCCATGCATAAGAGAAGGTCGACCTACAAATTGAAGCAGACAAGCCTGAGAGCGAAGACGTGAAGACGGAAGAATGATGGAGGCGGACAGTCTATTATAAACACGTTCATTAACCATTCTTTACTTTGGCAATTTGGAACATTGGATAAAAAATCATAAATACCTGAGCATTCCTAGTGCTAGTTGCCCTTGGATAATACTTACAACACAATTTCGTACTTTAATCTTCCTAGGTTTTCTCATCACCAAAGAAACAGTTGCAAGTAAGCAATGCAATATGTGCTTCTCAGATTCAGGACAATTAATAAGTCATGCACAAAATGTAGAAATAGACAGTGCAAAACGAAAACACAGTGGATACATCATTAGGGTTTTCCAGCTAATGGCCTAACATGCAGAGAGAAGTAATTCCGGTTATGCTAGTACCGCAAGCATGACGTCCTTATTTTCGTTAAAGACGATCTCTTCAAGAGTTGAGGTTACGACAATTTTCACAGGTCCGTCATTCTTGCACACACCAATATCTGCCAACCATTAGCTTCACTTGATTTGAAATACACAACAACACACAAGGCAAGTCGGCGATGGGATGGGATTCCCATATAGTATTGAACCAAATACTTCCATTATTCTCTCGAGAGATCATTGAACGCAGAATTTCTACATAAATCCAAAAACTTAATCCCAATAATACACGTCTTACCTTAGCAGGCGCTTTCTGTGACTTGAGATACTTGGGAAGATCTCCAGCCAAAAACTTCTCTGAGAATTGCTGCAACGATGAAAGAGGTTTGGTAAATGCTTTCTTCGTGTGGTGGAGTAGCATGGAGAGTTCAATCAAGGTCCAGTTTTAACCTATTCTCTCAAGCTTGCATACTACACGACTTCAAAGCACTTTGTGTAAACGGCTCATGAAATCTTAAACGAGTAGCGTATATGTCATTTCGAACATGACCTTGTGAACTCACCTTCAGCGACTCAACACTATAATCTCCATCATACAAGTACTTGGAACCAGAATCTTTAGGCGCAAATCCCATGAGCTGCATCGAGAGCCAAGAACATCAGCATAGGAGTTCAACGAACCTCATACACAACTAAATATTCAGACAATTCCGGAATATTATACATACAAACTCACACAATAAACTGCATCAAATACAATCTCGAGAAATTCCTAACAACGTTTTCACCAACATTATACATATGCAGCACACATATAATCAACCTAATTGCATGCCACCTGTACCCAAACAAAAAAATAAACCACATCAAAAGCGTTACCCTTGTCTTCGAGCTATGATCGAAGGCAAAGAAATCGAGAGCCGGAGTAGCTACATTCTTGTCTGATAGATCCACAAGGACATATACAATCTGCATCCATCAAACGTTTTGACGATATTCAAAATCACATTCAACATTATAGAATTACAGTTTTGGCAGCTGGTTCAAAAGTTCCGCAGTTTTAAATCATGTCACATACCTTCCCCTTAAAGGATTTAGCTGCTGCTTCATAATTAGCACGAATTCTCGTAAACTCATCAGAATCTGCAAACAACAGCAGCTGTTAACATACACGGCACACAGGTTAGATTGTCCAGACAATTATTCCCTTCACATGCTACCAATCAAATTCGGGATAAGGTACAAGCAAATGCAAACGGCATAACAAACTACCTGTTTAGTGACACCAGACTGAAATATACGCGCTGTTGCCTCACGAGAGAATGTGACTACGAGGGGAAGCTTGTTCGCTGACACAAAGTCTCCAAGCGCCTTCCTCTCAAACGTCCCATCTGAGCATACCAATGTCATTTCAGTATGACGCATCATTTCACACTCCTACAATCGCAATGAGGGGCACACACTCATCCAAACACGAGAAAAGAGGTTGCTATTGTCCAAGTAATGAAATGCCACATACCAAAAGTAACAACCTTCTCATTCTGCTGCTTGAGCAAAACAAGAGCGGGGGTCTTCTTGTCTAGACCAATCTTCTTGGCAAGTTGAGCATCTGCAGTCATGTAGAACTCGACTCCATCTTGCTGCTTTGCTGCCTCGTTCAACTCGTCGGCATCATTACCTTCAACGCTATTTAGATAGGCAACAGCGACAGGGATCTCCTTCTCCAACAGCTCTTCAGCAGACTGGACAATGTTGACAGCAGGTCCAATCTTTTTCTTCACCCACGTGATAATGGCATCGCTGCAACCGTTGCATGAAGACAAAAGTTAAAGAAAACCAATTCAACCTGAACCAGGGAATAGTACAATCACACATTATTGAAAGCTTATCCCCCTGCCATTGCAACAACACTACCACCCGCCCGTTGCTCTGAACGAAAAGCCGGAATGAAGTATTAAAAGAAGCACCTAAATTAGAAACTGACCATCAGCTTCCCTCTGAAAAATGAAGTGAAGACCGCAAACTGTGATGTCAGTAATACTCGCACATCTCTTTCGGGATTTTCATTAACCTTAACCCCTAAATGAGCAAGACACCATATTTTGGTGTCGACTAAACTATTAAATCTTACAAAGCGCACGACAAAGCGTTATTTTTGGTATTTTCTTTTTTAGTTGAATACCCTTCAAAGTCTGTTTTAAGCATCTAAAATCTGATTTTGAAAAAAAATTGTTTATGATTTTCTATGGAGGATTTTGTGCAAGAGTGTCCATTGCAAATCTTGAACCTTTAGTGTTAGAGGCTCTTGGAAATGAGCCTTAGATACACTGAATCTTGGAGGAATAGTCCCATTTGAAATTCATTTAAAGAATTTCAAGAGTAGATTTTGAAAAGCCATAAATCAATTATGATTATGCATGTAAGGTCCTTAAACCTCATATTTTTTTGAGCAAACACCAAGAAGATCAAAAAAAGCGTTGGGCATTTAGGGGTCAATCTTCACAAGTACATGAGAAATTCTTTCCTGATAATATCAAACACACCCTACGATCGATGAACGCTCAACACACACAAGCAGTAAATAAAAGACTCCGTAGACTTTCGAGAGCGTTCGAGCACATTTGCAATATCCATGTATCCGTTTAACATAAATCCAATGCGCATCCAAAAGGTGGAAATCATTTCAGATTATTTCGACAGCATGTTGACAGGGTTTAAAACTACAAAGGTTTTGCTTTAAAACCTGAAAACCCTAACACCTTTGCGTGATTCGATAGCATCAGCTGAAGTTATGTGACGTAGGTAAGGCCCATTTGATAAGACCACTCTAGTCTTAATAAAGGATTCAAAAACCCATGACAAGAACCGGGGAAAAGGAAAAGTATCCTCACCTGGTTCTTCCTCCGGTATAGGGCTCCTTCACGCCGTCGATCAAGAAGTACAAAGTCGGGTACGCCTTCACGCCATAATCCCAGGCGAACTCGTTATGCTCGACGGCATCCATCTTCGCCAGCACCACACCCTCATCTTTCAATGCGGTGGCCGCTTTCGCAAACTCCGGCTGCAATGCCGTGCAATGCGTGCACCAAGGAGCGAAAAACTCCATCAACACGTACTTGTTGCTACCCACGAGATCGTCGAGATCCTCCGGCTGCTCCACAATCTCCACATCGTCCTCCCCGGTTAATCTTCCGGATTGCTTCAACGGGTTGAAATCTTCGGTGTTGTCGCCGACCTGCTCCTGAGTCAAGAGAGCCCGCTCTTCCGGGGTGAGATCTTCCATGTCTTCCAGCTCTTCCTCGGTGAATCGCGCCGCGTCCAATCCACCCAGATTGGACACCACGAGCAATGTGCACATCAAGAGCAAGAGCGCGGTGCCGCTGATCCGCGCCATTGGAACACCGGAATTGCAAATCACAAAGAATCTCGGGCACGATACGAGATGCACAAGCTTTCTTCCCGCAATGCTCCCGCCGCAATATTCATGCTGAACTCCACCCGAGTTGCTTCACCAGTAAACCTCCAAGCTGGAGACAGACAGACAGACAGATAGACAGACAGACAGACAGACGCGGGCATCCATGCCCGTGGCCGGTATTCCGGTTGTTTGTGGTCCTACCCCGATCATCCACCGAAACGAATGAATTCGATCACGACGAATGAAAGTACACCTAGACTGAAAGTGTTGGCGCCTAATATGGAAATGATTAAGGTAGGAGATCCCATAAAGCACTTGGGCTCTAAAATTGTCCACCTCCTCAAATGTACACTATTTGTACATGTTGCTTTTTCATTGCACCAGCAAGGTCCAAATAGTTTTACATTAGAAGAGGTGGGAAATATTAGAACTTATTACATTTCAACTTCAAAAATTCATAACTAATTCCACAAAGCTTTAAAAAATATGAAAGAACTTGAGTTAAATGTCAATTCCATTTGCCTTTCAAGGATAATTTATTGAAAAATATTTCAAGAAGTTTCACCTCACCAAATTTAGTTTCAATTCTTAAATGGGAGCTTACGGACTTCCTATCTTATGCTCAAAATGAAAGTGATTTTGTAGAGTTGATTGCTTTGTTACAACATGTATTATACTTGGCTATCAAGTTTGGCATTTCATGCCAAATCATTAACTAAAGTTGGAATTTTTTTTTCCATGATCACTTCTAGAATTAATGAAATTCTCAATTTAAAAAATATATAAAAATTCAAAATCATAATTGTAGGAATATTACGCAATCGGCAAATTTAATAATTTAAGATTTGCATGTGTCCTATTTTCTGATAATTTGGCATCTGCAACATTTATGCATTTGTTTTTTGACTCCCTCTAGAGACTTTCTAAAAAATCCAACTTTTATTTTTTATTTTATTTTTGCCAACCTTTATAGTCAAATACCGCAATGTTTATATAAAAACGGATTGACATATCTACATTGACATTTGTGTTCAAACCAACTGCTAATTAATTTTGAATTCAAAACAAAATCTAATATAGATAATTGAGTTGAACATCAAATTCAATTATAATGTATACTAGTTAATTTGAATTATATATAGGTGCGTTATAATAATTGGAAGTCTTATAACAAGTGAATTTGTATTGTATTCAATAAACCAGGCCATAATATAAAATGATGAACTATGAATAGGGTGATTCAACACAAGTCCCCTTATTTCCAAAGGGTAAAAGTCAACAATGTGAATTTGAATGAAGTTTTGTCTTTTCATACAATGAATTAGGCTATGTAGCAAAATAGTGACTCAAGGACCAATTTCTTTCCAACCATATCACTAGTTGGAATGATATTGTCAACTTCCTTCATTATGAAAGGGACTCAACATTCTGAATCTAGGTCAATTTGCCTTCCTTACAATTTGAAATTTCCTATAATTAATTAATGAAATATATGGTTTTAAAATCAAAAGTTCATATTTTGAGTGGACTTTGTCTTGATTTTAATGCAACGCCAAGTTTCTTAAGAAAAGATATCCTTTCTTTCTTGAGATTCTTCGGGGTGAAAAATTGCAAGCTAAGAATATTTTCGGTACTTTCTCAATAATTTAGTCATAGGGCTTTAGAGGTTACATAATTTAGCTTAGATTAAAATATTATAGATAAAAGTCTTATCATGAATTGAATTTGAAGGACTTTTAGAAACTACATACAATGAATGAGACTTGTTGAAAATAGTGAACTAAGGATTTTTATTTTCCCAATGTCACTAATAGAATAGTGTCAGATTTCTTCATTATAAGAGGGATGGATGTCTTATCATTAATTAAATTGGGATGACTTTTTGAGACTACAAACAATGAAATATGTAGTAATGCAAAAAATTGAGTCAAAATCTAGATTTTCTTAACACATGTTAGAAAAGTAGTCAACCTTGTCAAACTTGTCATAATGACATGAATGGAAGTCTTATTACAAGCTCCGTTGGAATGACTTTTAAAGCTACAAGTAATAAATTTGACCATATTGCTAAATGATAGGTCAAAGAATAAGGTTGTTTTTTGGACACATGTCATTGGAGTAATTTTGTTAGATTCCCTCATTTTATAAGAAAAAAACTATAGTAAGCTACACATTAGAAAAAATTTCAGCCCACGAGAGGGCCGTTCCAAGTTGACATGCCATGCTATTTCATGCATGGCCTATCAACTTGGAAAGTGCCCTTGTTGAGCTGTCAGAGTGTATGACTGCTTGCCAAAGCAATCAGATTTTGCAGAATTTTCTTTTCTTTTTTTCAATATATTTATTTATTTTTATTTATTTAATTTAAAATATTTTTTTAGGATTAAAGAAAAAAAATTATTATCAATTTTCTATTTGCGAATTTTGGTTCTTGCGTCACTATCACAGCAAAAACTGCTGCGCGGAAATAAAAGAAAAACAAATTTATGAGCCAAAAAAAAGCAAATTTCAAGGTACTTCGGAGGGCTGAGGAGAAGCCTTCCAAAGGCTTGAAATTTTCCCTAATGATTGACTCTACTGGCCAAGAAAAAATAACAAAGACCATTCCCGTACTCAACTCTCATGGTTGGCAAGATATATAATTCTAAAAATAGATGCTATAATTTTTATCTAAAAAATTGTATAAAAAAATTGCAAATTGCAAAAAAATATTCTTATTTTTGCATCCACTGAATTTTTTAATTTAATTAAACATTTTGTATGAAAATCCAACCTTAATAATCAAGTATGATGCTAAAATCCAACAGAGTTTAGATGAAGTATAAACTAAATGAAAATCATCATATTTGGAAAAATAATTAAATAACACAAACTGCATCATATTGACTTTTTCTAAAATATTTTGAACTTTTATATTAACCCCTAAAAGCCTGTTGTCCCTTTAGGGGACAAATGTGTTTTTGGGCAGGTACCTACGGGCCGAAATTTTCTCTTGATTTTTTGAAACTTTTTTGGGAGGTAGAAAGGTTGATTAGCTTTTGTGGGAATATAATTTTTTTCACAATCAGTGCGTGAGAACAAAAGTTATGACCAAATAAGCTCAAAACAGGGGACGGCGGGCAGCAAAAAAAATTTGCACATTTTTTTTTTTTTTTTAGTATTTCTTTTCTCATAGATTATATTTTTTTCTATTTATAAAGCTTTGATTCATTTCATTTGGATTTGTTATGAGAAAGTTATGGACATTCTTGTTTTTTGGGCAGTTAGAGCATCTTTTTGAAAAAATTAACTTATAGGATTCATTTATGAATGCAATTTTTCAAATTTTTCAAATTTTTTTTTTCATGGTTTAGCTTACTTGCTAGAACAATCTCACCACTGGAATTAGCAAATTTTAATTCCATCTAAAATATATGAATATTTTAGATTTTCCTTTTATTTCATACCTACTTCTGCTTAATAATTTTTTTTAATAATGAAATTTAAGTTTTTTTGAAACTTTTTTTAGGTAGGTTATCAACTCAATTCTCCACTATAAACATTTAAAGCTCAAAACTATGTAGTGTAAACATTTTAAGTTAAAAATGTTCAAAGTCAAAAAACCCAGTCCCACAATGTGCTGAAAAATTTGTTTTTTCCACTTTAAACGTTGATATCTTGCAATCTGTGCGGTCAAAAATTCTAAAAAAAATTTCACACATTTTCATACTGGTTAGGTGTAAGATCCTACGGTTAGATGTGCAAAAAAAACATTTTTAATTTATTTTCACTCTTTACTAAAAAAAATGGCAGTTTTGGGTGTTTTTTGGCAGAAAAAAGGCCTTGGGCCTTTAGGGGTTAATGAGCCTTCTAAAATTTAACAGTTCTAATATTAATACAGATTAGTGTTGTTATTGCAAGGCTTACCAATTGAATTAGTTGAAATGGATTGATTTTAATAGTGTTATTATTGGAATAAAGGAAATATAATACAGAAAACATAATAATCTCTCTTGACATTTGCTTTAGAAGGAAATAGACTTTCCTATGCAAATGTTCATAATTTGACACTTAACTTTTAAAAGCCTAAGGGGTTTGGACAAAATACAAATGTATTCTTAAATATAAATTCTATTCCATACTTTAAGTAGGCTGTTTGTTTGGTTTTGTTTGCTTGTTACGGTGAAATCTCTTGGACTGAGCATCTTCTAATCGCATTTATGGTACCGTTGGAAAGCCCTCATTGAGGAGGGGTGCACGAACAATGTTTTGTGGCGTTCCAACTCATGTAAGAAAAGATACTAGGTTTCAAAATTTTATGAATTAAATTTTTTTTAAATTACTTTAATTTTTATTTTGGCTATATGCCATATTTAACTACTTTTAGACTATTAAAAGTCCAGAATTAATAATGATCATTGGGAGAGAAAAAAACGGTCATCAAGAGATAATCCAAAACATCCAGAGATCTATACAAAAATCGAGAGATCTTCCAATGTTATTATCCGGAGATCTTTGGATGTATAGTCCAGAATTCATTGAGGGTGATTGCAAGAAAGACCGGTACTAGGAAGTACTAAAATATTGTCACAAAAGGAATGTTGAAGCTTCCTTTTGCAATAACTTCTGAAGCATCACTTACATGAACTTGAAATTTTCATCGGAGATTCTTCTTTTGAGTTTCATTATATCTCATATTTTTCAGAAATTCTCAGAAATTATTTTATATTTAAAAATCATTTAAACTAATTTGTCACGTTTTGAGTTTTAGGGTTTTTATTACGTAAGGAGTCCCCAAATTTAATGATTTGGAGCTGAAATTTCTATGGTCTATTCCCATAGTAGGAAGCCATAATTCTACCAAGGGGCATTAAAAAATATTTTATTTTATATCCTCTACGTCCATGCAAAGAAGGCTCCCTTGCACACGCAATTTTGAACATTGAAGATGATTTTAGGATCAATTTTTAGTGGAATCTCTTCACCACAAAGTCTTCTCGAATAGTATTTTTCAGTGTTTTTTTAATTACTTTTCCTATTTTTTACAAATTAAAATGTCAAAATATGTATTTTCTTGCAAATCTGCACTTTTCTAGTTCTCCTATTTAGAGAATTTTTTTGGCTTTTCCTTCATAGGGTAACTTCTTCTTATAGATTTATACATTTTTCATATTTTTTATAATTTTTTAAAAATGATTTTCTGCTTTTATAATATTCCCAAAAAAATGGCTGAAAATAAGCAAAGTGGAATAAAAACGGAAGGTCTTTCATGCAATCACCCTTGAATAGTCCAAAAATAGTTAAATGTGGCATCTATAGCAATGGCTCAAGGCACACTACTGTAGTAATTTTTTTGAAGTTTGCATCAAAGAAGACAATGTGCACAAAAAGTAGAAAGTATCTGCATGGTCAGAATTATAAAATTATTTTTAGATTCTTTTCAAATTTACTTTGAAGAGATAACTTCAAAAATTCACCAAAAATACAATTTCCATCTAAAGCATTTAGATTTCTTTTATTGCTCAAAATTGTGGTTTCTATTGATTTGTGAAAAAATACATAAGATGTATAACCTCAAACAAAATTGAATAAAAAATTAAAACGTTTTCATCCAAACAACCATACCATAAGCATCAATGGACAAAGTCCAAAAGTGGAAATTTGAAAGTTGTAGTATGTGACACACTACACGTTACCATAGAAGTTTGAAGAAAAAATTAGTTGTGAATTAAAAGAAAATTAATTTCAAAGTTTGCCATGTCCTAAACTTGGGTTTATGCACCAAGATTTGGAATTACTTTATCTTTTGGCAATTTTTCTTAGAACTCTAAAAAAACATTTTGTGCCTTGACATATTGGTATACATCATTTGAGATTGTTGTACACAAAAATTGGAGGAAAGTGGCATTTATTAGAATATAGAATATCAACAATTTGACAAACATGCAGATGATGTTGGTTTTCACGATATTTGAAATTTTGTTTGAGTTGAGAATGTAGGATTGCATTAAGCCATTGTAAAGAGTGTATAGGCTGCAATATAGACCATTCATAATATATCTTAAAGTCCATGCATATGAAATATATGTTGAACAAGATAATAACTTCAATTTATATTTACAACCATACAATTTGTTTTCAGGATCAGTTTTTTTGTATGAAGACTAAAATTCATGATGTGTATAACTGACTTATCAAATCTAATATAATTAAATTATCATTCTAAATATCATCAAAAAAATTGCCAATTTCATGAAGGTCAGTGTCGTTTTTGGCAATTCTCACTTTCATACATCCACTTTTGGACTTTGTCCACTGATGTTTATGGTATGGTTGTTTGAATAAAATTGTTTTAAATTTGTACTCAGTTTTTCTAGTTGTTGCAATAATGAGAACACCAACACTTTTTCCAATTAATAAATTCTTCAATATTAGACTAATTCTAAACACTTTGTGCTATTTCTCTTATAATTTTTATTTTTTTAAGTTTTGAATATAAATACTGAAAGCTAATTCAATATTTTAGAAGAAAAAAATTGAAAAAAAAATTCCGCTCAAAAATGCTACCAAAAGTCAAACGCTGCCTAAGAAATGGTCGCGTGAGCGCTTAAGGGTTGAGCTATTTAGATTTTATTTTCAATAGTATAAATCTAACAATACTTGTGGACATTGCCCAACCAAGTTAGAAGGGCCCATAATTTGGTACTGAAACTATTTTAGAATATTTTCATTTATCATGAGAAGAAATCTGCATTTGCCTCAATAAAATCTACTTGGTGTGTTTGTTGAGGCAAACGCAAATTTTTTCTACACAAAATAGTGAAATTAGGTTGCCTTGTCAATTAGGTTGCTTTACCTAAGATAAGTTACCTCATGGATAAATGCTTGTTCTACATGGAGGTGCATGCCACTCTCTGAACCAAGCCTTGAACTGGTTGCACAAATCTATGCCATACACATTGCTCTAAATTGAATGCATTATTGTACAGAAGCATTGAGTATTTCTATAGTATGGACTATCAAAAAATTAGTGTGGGGCAACCTAATTTCACTATTTTGAAGAGTATATTAAATTCTCATAAATGCTTTTGAATCTTCTTAGCAATTTGAAAACAATCCAAAAAATAAAGTACACTTATTAGATATCATATGCATGAGTTATGGTCTTTTATCCTGTAAAGTTCCAACTAAACCCTTTTTTTCATCAAATTCCACTTAAAATTGCCATTTACATTGCAAAGCGCAAAAAAATTTAGAATTTTTTTTTTGCATAATTAATTTTAGGAACTTGCACTAGAACAATATAAAAATGTATGGAAGAATTTCCGAAACTTTGACCACGTGGATTGCAAGATATTTGCATTTGAAGTGAAGAAAACTATTTTTTAAGAACCTTGCATGATTAAATTTTTTGGCTTTGAATCTTTTTAGCTTAATATTTGGTCACTTTCAATATTGAACTTTTTTAAATTTATATTTCAAACTTGAATTGAAAGTCTAGGAAAAAAATACACTTGATTGCAATTCTTTACTAATGTGCCCTTGTGCTGTTGCTACAGTCAAAATAAATAAAAATAACTTTTTAAAATTTTTTAATTCAAATTAATTTTTTTATACACAATGAAGTGCAAAGGGCTTTGTGGAGATGGGAGAGGTTGCATTCTTAACATGAATAGAAAGCTCTCTGTATGAAAGAGTGCAAGGATCTTGCGATTTCACAGGGTTTGGACACACAATACAAAAGTTACGGATTTTCCAAAATAAAAGGTAATTTAGTTCAAATTTTTTTGATCCAAATTAAACTTTGAAATTCAATAACTTTCAGACCAAAGGTCCAAACGCAACAAAACAAAGTCCAGGGCACCTTTTCTAATCAAGAGCATTAGAGAAAATTTCAAGCCTCCGAAGGGCTGCTCTACAGCCTTCCAAAGTAATCTGAAATTTTGTTTTGGGGGGCTGAAAAAATATTTTTTTCCCTATTTCCGCAGAGCTGAAACTATAGTGACACTGGCACAGAAACACAAATTTACGAATAAAATAAATAACATAACATAACATAACATAAATATAAATATAAAGTAATTCATTAATTAAATCTTTAAAAAAAAATAATAAAAAAATTCAAAATCTGACTGTTTTGGCAAGGAGTTAGCCAAGCTGACTATTCATTGGGGAGACTTTTTTAGATTGACAGGCCAAGTTTGAAATAGCTTGGCATGTCAATCGGCAGCAGTTCTTTAGAGGGCTGATTTTTTCTCTAATGGCTTTCCAATGGTTCCAAAATGCCTCCGAACACCTCATGATTTGTTAGATCTCAGCGTATCAAACAAAACAAACAAAACAATCTAAATTATCATAAATGTTTTGAATCTTATTAGCAATTTAAAAACAATTCAAAAAATTATTGTATACTTATTAGATATCATATGCATGAGTTATGGTCTTTTGTCCCCTAAAGTCCCAATTAAAGACTTTTTTCATCAAATTCCACATAAAATTGCCATTTCCATTACAAAGTGTAAATGAAGATTAAAAAATTATTTTTTTGCATAATTAATTGTAAGAAACCGCATTAGAATAGTAGAAAAATGTATGGAAGGAATTTCAGAAACTTTGACCACGTGGATTGCAAGATATTTGCATTTGAAGTGAAAAAACTATTTTTTGTGCGCCTTACACGATTAGATTTTCAGGCTTTGAATATTTTTTGCTTAAGATATATTCACTTGAAATACTGAATTATTAAAAAAAATAACATTTAAGAATTGAATTGAAAGTCTAGGAAAAAAATACACTTGATTTTCATTCTTTATTAAAAATTGATAAAGTAGAAGTAGGTACAAAATTGAAGGAAAATCTAAAATGCTAATAGTTCTAAGATGGAATTGAAATACAATAATTTCAATGATGAGATTGCTCAAGCACGCGAAGGTGATTGCGCACAAAACACCTGTACTATCTGGTTGCGTTTTTTTTGGACCGCTAGAACTTTTGCTATAACTTTTGATTTATAGGTTTGATGCCAAAACCAGAAAAAGAGTTCTAGATGTCCCGATTGTAATTGTATCCCTTATTTTTCAGAAATTAAAAAAAATCAATTTATATTTAAACATCAATCTTGTTAATTTGTCACACTTTGACGTTTAGGGGTTTTTAGCAGTTTAAATGAATGATTTTTAGTTGAAATTTCTCTGGTATATTCCCCTAGTAGGTAGATCAAAGATCATTTAAAAATACATTGTTTTATATCCTCTACACTTGTGCAAAAGGGCCTCCCTTGCGCGCGCACTTCTAAACATAGAGATGGTTTTGACTTCATTTTCTTGGTCAAATCTCACCACCAAGAAATCCTTCCAAATGGAAAATTTTAAGTTTTGTTCAAAATTGTTTTCACTATTTTCTACAAAATTAATATGTTTGGTTTGTACATCTTGAATTCAAAATCATTTTTTTAGGACATGTTTTTGATTAGGTGCTTGAAATTGGGATGTACAGAATATAATATAATGATAGTATACCTAAAAGAGTCTCTAATCAAATTACATCCGCTATCTACACATTTAGGAGATTTGTCACTTAATATGTTAAAAATTCTTGGGTAGAGTAAGCGACTGGCAAGCACGATTTATTATTCTTACTGGTCTACTTTGCCTTACCGAAGAAAGCTACACTGAATAGGGGTATTAAGGGGATCAAAAAACTAAAGGGACTTATCCTCAAAAATTGTAGATGTTTCAAAGATGATGTACAATCCTCGCACATTTCAATAACTATTGATATACACTAAATGTAGATATTTATATAGTGTGAGATGTCGATTAATTATATGGGTCCCCTTAATACCTCTATTCAGTGTAGATTCGTGGGATATTATTGGAAAGTTTACAGAGTGTCATCAGAGTATGTCATTTAATTAAGATTGCCGTCCGTTTCCTACTTAGGGTTTGCTTAAACACCGGGAGAGTACATTAATATTAGCACGATACTCAAGTAGGTTTATCTGGTGATGATGTGTTCTTCCACCAAATATGCCGGTATGTTCCCACGTGTTCCGACGGTAACGAGCGGTGTTTTCATCCACGGAAACTACCACGTACCCCCCTAACTACCGCAGCCCGCCTCCTCGCCGCCCTTCCCGGTGACGAGCTTCCAGTGCAACTGTTGAAATGGAGTCCATGGCTGCGATTTCTGCACATGTTCTACTCCTCACACAATCCTTTCACCACCGTCACTGCACGACTGCTCGCATTCAGCCCTGTCCACTCTCCATACCTTCAATTTCGTTCGCAGATTCAGGAGATCGAACTCAAGCTTCGAAAGTGATCGATCAACAACTGGAGCTAGCCAATCCACCAGATACAAAATCAGATCAGGGCCTCAAAGGGGTTTTTGATTGATCAGCAGTTCAGTAATCTCGAAGGCAGCACCTTCAACGTGAACGCAGATCAACTGCCCCGAATCCTCCAGTCAACTGATTTCTGCAGATTCGAAGCGGAGGAGTACCGGGCTGTCGACAGTTTCTGTGATTTTCTAGACAACTGCGGAGATCATTTACACGATCGATATGTGAATAAAATAGTGTTGCTGGGCTCCGACATTCGACCGAGGATTGAGTCCCGTCCGTCCATTACGCTGTCGGCTTTGGCGCGTCCGGAGATTGGGGCGGGGGAGCGGGTACGATCAACTGTCGTCCGTGAGAGGAAAGTGGACTTGTGTTGCACAGGAGCGAGGAGGAAGCCAGGGAGGGCCCAAGAGGCAAGAGGGCCAGAGGTGGGCAGTTGAGTTTGTTCAGTGGAGTCAATGGAGAACACGGACTGCATGACGCGTCCGCGCTTACTTTCCGGGGCTTGTAATCCGTGGACTGCATGGCCCATCCAGTCATCAACTGAGGATCCGGGATCCACTGTCGTGAATCTGGAATCCCGTAATTGGCGCAAGAACCTGGTGCATCGACTCACGGTCTCACGCACAAGGAAAAGGACGGACGAACTTGGCGGTTCTTTTGGCCAAAGGCCGGCGTGAATTATGATGATGAGTTGATGAGTCTGTTGGAGGAACTGAAGACCCCACATCAAGGCTAGTGAGTTTGATTGAGCAAGACCAGCGTTTCTTTTTTCCGACACGCACCTATTCTCGAGGCCACAGTCTCACATTTTGAGTGTCCCACCAAAATTTGGTGGCAAACATTGGCCATGGGAATAGCAGTGCATCGTAATAAAAAAAAACTTTGTTAAAAAGAAACCATGATCAAGACCTCACATTGAGGCTCATAGGGCAAAGAACATATTAATCTTGAAAGGATATGACCTACCACCAAGGTATATTGTTAAAAATGTGATTCAATCTTCGAAGCATTTGGTGCATTTTTCATTTCTACAATAATCTTGAAAGTCATTTAGCATCCACTGTTTGAAATTGGTTTTTTAGAGTTATATGTACGTGGAAAGCTTCGAATCATTCCATTTTGATCAATGAGTCAAAAGTTATGAGGATTTTATGTTTGCGGGCAATTATGGATTCTCTACTCTAAAATAAACTTTGAAGTCTTTTATCATACTCAATTTTCAATATTTTTTGAAAAAACAAAATCATAGGATGTATATTGTTTATGACAATATTGCAAACATTGGAATTGGCATTTTTCAATTCCGTAACGAAATTCTTAACAATTTAGTATTCTAAATTATTCTCTACTACCATCTACTTACTATTTTATTCCTATATGTTGTACAATTCTAAATGATGTGAAAATTTTCAAGCATGTAGCCAACTTGCCTTGAGTAATGAATCCAAAGAGTTACCACCGTTTGGACATTTTTTTTATGCAAAAAAGAGCTTCTGAAGTGCAGTTGCCCGGATTTTTTGTGGGGACAAAAAAGTGTTTATGTCATTTCAAATGCTAATATCTACAACAAATGGAGGTGATAACCCATATTTGCTATGCTTTTAAAAACAGACAAACACTTAAAAAAAAATAGGTTCCTAAAAATAAGCAATTTCATTAAAATGGTGGTATTTTTTTCGGCCGTTCTAAATCTATAATTGTCCTAGATGGTGAAAATGGCACACCGTCAAAGTACATTTGGAATACAACCATTTTAATGAAATTGACTATAAAATTATACATATTCCTAAAAAAGATTTCTAAAATTATGTATAGGTGACTCCACAAACAATAAAGTAGGATGCCCCATTAATAAACCTTTTCCTACATTTAGGCTTATCAAATTTAAAAAGAATAACAAGGTAGAAAATTTGTATATAATATGTTTACTTGTGTTTTTCTTAAATATATAATTTATTGGCAGTCAAAGGATAACTAACTATATCTCCTAAAGGACCAAGGCCTTTTTTCTGCCAAAAAGCACTCAAATATTGCCATTTCTATAGCAAAGAGATTGTTAAAGGTTGAAAATCATTTCTTTTGCACATCTAACCGTAGGGTTTTATACCTAACTAGTATGACAAAGTGTGGAAAACTTTCAGAATTTTTGACCACAAACATTGCAAGATATTTGCATTTAAAGTGAAAAAAACAAGTTTTTTTAGCACATTGTGGGTCTAGATTTTTTGACTTTGAAAATTTTCAACTTTAAGTCTTTGCACTACAAAGTTTTGAGCTTTAAATCTTTATAGTGGAGAATTGAGTTGAGAGTCTAGCAAAAAATAAAAAATAAAAAGCAAAAAAATTTCATTATTAAAAAAATTGTTAAGTAGAAGTAGGTAAGAGAAGAAAGAAAAATCTAAAATACTAATGTCTTTTATATAGAATTAAAATTCACTAATTCCAATAGTAAGAGTGTTCTATCAAAAAAACTAAACCACGTGGACCTTTTTTTGGGAAAAATTGTAAAAATTGCATTCAGAAATGAATCCTACAAGTTTGTTTTTTCAAGAAGATGATCTAAATGCCCAAAAAATAAGATTGTCCATAACTTTCTCATAACAAATCCAAAAGAAATGAATCAAAGCTTTTCAGATAGACAAACATACAATCTAGGGGGAATAAAATTTAATTCTAATTTTTGGAAATTTTTTTTGCTACTTCTTCTCCGCTGTTTGGGCATAACTTTTGTTCTTAGGCACCAATTGGATCAGCAATAAATTTTTGTTCCTAGACACCGATTTCTATCTTCAAAAAAAGTTTCAAAAAATTAGGGCAAAAATTCAGCCTGTAGATACATGCCCGAACTCCCAAATGTCCGCCAAACAGACAATGGTCCTTTATGGGTTAAGATTGAAGAATAATGGATGAACATTTTTCTATAAATATATATTACATGGTTGTATCCATTGAATTTATTATTTTCTCACTTTTCAAACTAATTCCAACTCCTTTCAACCTCACTACTATACAATATTGTCAAATGTAAAATATGAGTGCCATTACAGAAAATTTGGATCTTCTTTAGGGCCATTATGGTTTTAGCGAATGTGCAATTACAATGAAAAAACAAAAAACAAAAAACTTGTATATATAATCATTTAAAAAAATAAGAGTACTAAATATAAATTTTTAATCAGAATTCCAACGGAGCACTTTAGCTGATTGTTCACCTTACAGATTGCCTAACAGCCTTTTGGATTGGCATTTTCTCTAAATGCACATTCTCATGCATTAATTTAGCCCTGTAAAGGACTGAAATTTTCTCTAATAATTTGTTGTTGTTTTGGAAATAAAGCAATATCCTTGCAATAATTGCAAGAAAGTGATTTAAGAAAAATTATATTGTAGATTTGAGCTTAAACTCTAGGGAGAAAAAAAATTAAATACTTGATTTTCATTCTTTAAAAAATTGCTAAGTAGAAGTTGATGTAAGTGAGATTGAAGGAAAAAACAAATTGTCAATAGCTTTAACCCCTAAAGTCCCAAGGCATTTTTCTGCCAAAAACAACTCAAAATTGCTAGTTCTGTTGCATTCATCTAAGAAAAGAGAAAAAATAATTCTTTTTAGATTCTAACCATAAGATCTTGTACTCAACTTATTTCACATCATGTGGTAAGAATTTCATAAGGTCGATAGTCCAAATAAGAAGATATTAGCATTCAAAGTTGGAAAATTTTGATTTTTTGAACATTGACTCGCAATTTTAGATGACTTTAACCGCCATTTGTAAGAAAAAATTGCACTACATACTTTGAATTTAATTTTTCTTATGTTTAATAATTGAGTTGAGAATCTAGGAAAAAAAATTCCAAAAAAATACACTTGATTTGCATTCTTTAAAAAATTGCTAAGTAGAAGTAGGTCCAAGATTGAAAGAAAAATTAAATCGTCAATAGCTCTAAGATGGGATTAAAACACTATAATCCCAATGGTGAGATTGTTTAGCAAGCAAACTTAGCCTTGTCAAACAATTTCTTTTGAAAAATTGTGAAAATTGCATTCGGAAATGAGTTCTACAAGTTATTTTTTCATGAAGATGCTCTAATTGCCCCAAAAATGAGATTGTCCATAACTTTCACATAACAAATCCAAATGGATTCAATCAAAGCTTCCCATACTAGATAAAAATACAATCTATGAGAAAATAATTTTTAAAATTTTTTAAAAAGATTTTTGTGTGAGAAGATGTCTGCCCGCCGCACCGAAAAAAAGGACCTTTTGTGCCATAATTTTTGCTCCTAGGCACCGATTGAAATAAAAATTATATCCCTATAAGGCGAATGTGTCTTTCTATCTTCACAAAAAGTTTCAGAAAATAATGATGAATATTGAAGCCATGATAGCCTGCCCAAAATCCATTTTGTCCCTCGAGGGGACAATGGGACTTTAGGGATTAAACTAGAATTGAAACACACTAATTGAAAGGTGAGATTGATCTAGAAAACATACTTAACCTTGCTGAACTTTTTTTTGTTTAAATTGTGAAAATGAAGTTCAAAGTGAATCCAATACGCTATTTTTTAATCATTTTTTATGATTGGCCACAAAATAGGAAGCTCCATATGGAAGGAATTAAAGTTTTATGTATAAATTAAAATTTAAGATAAGAGAAGAAAAAAAATTAATTGATTTCAAGCGTTGGTGGATTTTTTTTGTTTCTTGGATTTCCCATTTTGAGCTTAACCCCTTAGGGCCTGAGGAGGACAAAAATGCCTTCATAGATTTAAATAGGCACACCTTCCGCTTAAAGGATGCAATATCTATTCCAAGCCCATTTGTCCCAAAATTTTACATACATAATATCAGTTAATATAATTTACATGAATACGGTCAGATTGTCAATTTGACATTTGAAACAAACGCTAAAAATCTAAATACAATTTGGACTTAAGAACACCATGGAAAGCATACGGCCCCAGAGGATTAATGTAGCATTACTTTTGCTCCTAAGCACCAATTGAAATAAAATTGCATTTCCTTAGAGCTCATGTTTTTTTCTATCTTGAAGAAAAGTTTCAAAAAATCAATTGATACACAAGCCTATCCGAAATTCATTTTGTCTGTCAAAGGAACCTTTGGACTTTAGAAGTTAATAAGTGACCATTTCACAACAAGTCTTGTAATTTAATTAGAGTTACTACTTTTTTTTGGTATTACCTTTGACATTAATTCATGTAAATGGCCTATTTTCAATTAGTTCACTTCCAGTATACCAAAATGTTAATGACACTCCATTTTTGGGTGACATTAATTTGGCGTCCTCACTCACTAACTTAATAGGGCAAAGCAGCGGAGTAAGCTTGTTTTCCCAGTGGCCAAGCGACAGCAGAACTCATGCACGCTCCGACTCTCCGCAACCCAAGCGCGCCAAGGGGATCAAACGGATGGATGAAGTATACTGCATGGATGGATGAAGTATACTGCATGGATGGATGGATGAATGCCGACTTGCTCCAGCAGTACTGTACTGTAGTGTTCAGTTCAATTTTCCACTGCTCTTTCAGATGTGTCAGCCCATTCAGAATTGTGCAATTTCTAAAATTTAAAATTTTCTGGAAAAATGGACAATTCCTGGCTGAATCAGCTGGTAACTGAATCCCGGATTACCATACTTGAATTACGTTAAGTTAATAGTATAGTGAGGTGAAAGAATTTCAAAAAGCTTTTTTTTAAGATAACATATGTAATTACTGTGGATTTCCAAAGTAGAAGTTAATTAGGCCTTTGAATTTGTCACATAGCTTGGTCACAAAACCAAAATCTAAAAAATCAACAATCAACTAATCACAATTAAGTAAAAGAATGGTTTAAGGGCACTTTGGGGGACACCTTTTCAATGAAAATCTATTTATCTGGAATGTGTACATGGACGTTTTTGGATGTTTTGACCTTAGTCCTAAGAGCTTTCTATTGGAGGTAAGACCCCCTTGTCTTGCTTAGAGATAGATGTGAAAAATTGTCCCCTACTTTGTGTCGTTGATGTTGTGTTTCATGAATTTTGTTGCCGTAGTATGGGTTGTCATTCCAAATATGA
Organism: Neckera pumila; assembly: GCA_963969595.1. Lineage (NCBI taxonomy): Eukaryota > Viridiplantae > Streptophyta > Bryopsida > Hypnales > Neckeraceae > Neckera > Neckera pumila. Next base: position 11,251,622 of record OZ018409.1, read on the forward strand.
CATCAAAATTTATCATCCATTATAAATAATTTGTTTGTCTGTTTTTGCTTAGGTAAAAATTTGGAGAAGGCAAACCATGATGGATGAATTGACGGGTGAATGCATTTATGAATAGACTAATTGATAATGAAATCTATCCCTTAACCCCTAAATGCCCAAGGCCATTTTTCTGCAAAAAAACACTCAAAATTGCGATTTTTATAGCAAAGAGTAAAAGAAATTGAGAATTAATTTTTTTGCACATCTAACTATAGGATCTTACACCTAACAAGTATGAGAATGTGTGGGAAAAATTCCAGAATTTTTGACCGCACAGATTGCAAGATATTTGTCTTTAAAGTGAAAAAAACAAGTTTTTGAACACATTGTGGGACTAGATTTTTTTATTGAACATTTTTAACTATAAATTTTTGCACTACAAAGTTTTGAGCTTTTAATTTTTATAGTGGAGAATTGACTTGAGAGTGTAGCAAAAAAAAATCCAAAAAATCTTAACTTTCATTATTATAAAATTGTGAAATATAAGATTGTCCATAACTTTCTCATAACAAATCCAAATGGAATGAATCAAAGCTTTTCAAATAGACAAAATTATAATTTATTGATAAAAAAAATTCAAAAAAAAATTCAAATTTTTGCAAACTTTTTTTTGTTGCTCCTTCTCCCATATTTTGAGCTTATTTGGGCATAACTGTTGTTCCTAAGCACTGATTGAAAAAAAATTGACGAAGCTTATCATTTTTTCTATCTTTAAAAAAAGTTTCAAAAAATCAAAACAAAAATTCAGTCCGTCGGTAACTGCCCAAAATTTCATTTGTCCCCCGAAGAGACAATGGTTGTTTAGGGGTTAAATTAGGTTGTTTGTTTTGTTTTGTTTGTTTGATATGTTGAAATCTAAAAAAAAATAAGTCCTCTAGCCACGTTCTTTGTATCGTTGGAATGATCTTTGCAAGAAAAGTGCACGGACTTTATTTTGTAGCATTTAGGCCTACAATGTGAAAGTTCTTGAATTTCAATGTTTTTATAAATTAGAAAATTGAATTAAATTACCATTTATTTTGGATCAGACATAACTTTCACACCGTACGTCCAAGCACCATGAAATAATGCCCTTGCAGTCCTTCATGCATAAAAGATATTGAATTTTAAATTTTTTATAAACTGAAAAATTAGAAAATTATTGCTTTTGTTTTTGTTGTGGCAACGGCACAAGGCATACTAATATGAATTAAGTATATTTGATTATGGTTAGTGTGCAAGCAAAAATTGCTTACAAATTGATATTACCTGATGGTGGATTTTCACACTAAAGTTAGACAACTCCTAGTTCATGACAAGTGCATTGGACAATATATTAGAAGTACACAATTCCAAGATGAAGATTAGTGCACCAGACAATGCACTAAAGTTAGAAAATTCTAAGATGTGGATTAGAACATAGAATTAGACAATTCCTACTAGATGCTTGGAGATAGATATTTTTAGATGGAGAATTTGTGCACTAGGTAATGATTGGAGCAATACAATCCATACCTTAATTCCTAAAGGACCAAAGCCTTTTTCTGCCAATAAACATTCAAATTGCCATTTGTAGATGTTTTTTCTTGCACATGCAACCTTAGGATCTTACACCTAACTAGTATGAGAATGTGTGGATAAAATTCAAAAATTTTGACCACACGAATTGCAAGATATTTGCAATTAAAGTCAAAAATCAATTATTTCAACACATTGTGGGACTAGATTATTTGACTTTGAACCTTCTTAATTTTAATTTTTTGCACTCCAGAGTTTTGAGCTTTAAATCTTTATGGTGGAAAATCGAGTCAGAGTCTAGGAAGAAAATTCAAAAAAACTTAATTTTCACACTTTAAATAATTGTTAAGTAGAAGTAGGTACAAGATAGAAGGAAAATCTAAATTACTGATGTATCTAAGATGAAATTAAACTACACTAATCCCAATGGTGAGATTTTTCTAGCAAGAAAACAAAACCATGAGGAAAACTTGCATTCAAAAATGAATCCTATAAGTTCATTTTTCAAGAAGATGCTCTAATTGCCCCAAAACAAGATTGTCAATAATTTCTAATAACAAATCCAAATGGAATGAATCAAAGCTTTACATGTAGACCAAAAATAAAATCTCTGAGAAGAAAAAATTATAAAAAAAAAATTTAATTCTAAAAAATAATTTGTTGCCCCGTCTCCCCTATTTTGAGCTTATTTGGACATAACTTTGTTCCTGAGCACTGATTGAAATAAAATTATATTGCCGCAAAGCAAATCAGTTTTTCAATCTTCAAAAAAAATTCAGAAAATCAAGACAAAATATTCAACCCATTGGTACTTGCCCGAAATCCCATTTGTCTCCCGAAGGAACAATGGACAAGAGGAATTAAGTTAGGTTGTTTGTCACAATGATTGCTCCTAGATCATCACTCCCCCGGCACGTGCTTAGTCTCCTCAAAAAGCCTACTGCAAAGAAGGAGGCAAGAGCTTTGTTTTGTGGCGTTCTCCCTTATGGAAGAAAAGATACTGAATTTTAAAGTTCTTATAAATTTAAAAATTAGAAGATTACTTTTATTTTATTTTGGTTGTGACAACGGCACAAGGTACACTAGTTCATAGATGAAGCAAATGCACTAGACCATGGACTGGAGTTAGACAGTTCATAAAAGAAGACAAATACATAATTTTTAAATTTTTCTTTAATTTTTAAAAATTGGGTGCTAACGTGCCACATCATATTTTTTTCTAATATTTTTTTTTCAATATTTTTTTTCTTCATTCTGAAATTGCACCAAAGGTGTCCCTTAAATCAATTACTTAGCGGCCTTCTGGAGGGCTGAAATTTTTCCTAATGAGTGTAATTCCTTGGAATCATTCTTCAAGGTAATTTGGCTACATGCTTGAAAATTTTCAAATCATTTGGAATTGTACATCATACAGAGAAAAAATAGTAAGTAGAAAGAAGTAGAGAATGATTCGAAATACTAAATTGTTAACAATTTAGTTATGGAATTGAAAAATTCCAATCCCAATGGTTGTAATGTTGTGATAATCAATCTACACCTTATTTTTTTATTTTTTTCCAAAAGTATTGAAAATTGAGTTAAATAAAGGACTTCAAAGTTTATTTTAGAGTAGAAATTCTATAACTACCCGCAAACTACCCAAAATATAAAATCCTCATAACTTTCGTCTTCAAAATCAAAATGGGATGTTTCGAAGCTTTCTTTATGTATATAAATCTCGAGAACTGATTTCAAATTTTTATTTCTCAAAATATGATTTTTAAAGAAGTTTTTTTTGTTGCCCAAGCTGCATGCCGAGCAATGAAAACTACATATCATACCATAACTTTTTAACCATATAGTCAAAAGTGATAAAAATTATTAAGCCTTAAAGCCACTTCCCGGGAAAATGTTTTGTGAAAATTTCAAAAAATAAATTAAAAATCTCCATTTGTAGTGAGCTGTCCGAAAATGCTTTGTTGCCAAAAAACACCGTTTGGTCCTTTAGGGGTTAAGTAGCACTTTGGAGCACCTGGTATATTTGGATGTTCCTCCATTAATTGATTGGAAGTAATATTAGAACCTCTAAATGCCCAAGGTTTGTTTTGGGCTTCTTGGAATTTGCTCTAAATTGAACAAAATGCTAACATTTTGATAACTTATATCAATTTTTTTTGAATTGGAACCGTATAAATTCAAACTGGACATGTTAGAGATCTCATTGGAAAAGAAAACACAACAATATCACTCATGGAGTGAAAGATTATAATGTTTGACCATGAGGGTGCTAAAATTGCAAAAATCTTTCAATCTTATTTATACAAGTCAAATCTAAAAAGTTGGTGACCAAAAAAATATGAGGTTAAAGGATCTAACTTAAATAACCCCGATCAATTTATGGCTTCTTAAAATCTACTCTACAGTTTTTTTAAATGAATTTTGAATGTGATTTTTTCTCCAAGACCTAGTGTATTTGAGGCTCATTTCCCAAAAACCCACGCCAACGCTCTAATGAAGGGTCAATTCTCAAGAACACTATTTCTAAGCCCGTCATTCTCCTTCTCAAATCCAACAAGTTGGCAAAATTATGAAGAGCTTGCAATTTGGCTCACAATAGGAAGATTCATAATTTTCCTACCTTTTCAAGCTTTGTTATATGTGCCAACAAAATTGAAACTTCCTTTTTTTGCATAAAAAGTTCCTTTTTGATGTAGAACTTTTTTCTTTCATTTTTTTATAATGCAAAAAGTCCATTCAAGGTTGAGATTGTCAGCTTTGTATTGGGTTATTTTTTTGTAAAAGTCACTTGAACGGAATGAAGTCCGCTCACCTCCACTTGAAAATTTCAATATTGTCTCTGTTTCCAATCATAGATTGAGGATGGTTTTAGATCATCTTCAATGGAAACAATGTATGGGAGGTAACCTATTCCAGATCACCGCCCATTTCTGCAATAAAGAGTGCTCTTTTTCCGTGCACAAAGAAATGACCAGTGATTAATTAGGGCACGGTTCTCGGCATAGTTGTGGCGCATTATGGTAGACTATAAGACTCTCAATATTGCAACCACCCCTTTGTGGATTTTGGCAACCAACTTTTGGTTGGAAATAGTAAGGTCTATATGACAGGTATAAATCATAGAGAGTCTTCAGCAAAGAAATTTATAGTAATTACGTTTTGAAAAATAATATTTGGAAAATTATGGAATCCTTACAAACTCTATTTCTGCATACGAGAAAATTTTCCAACTGAAAAAACCCACCTTGCAGATACATGTTACTACTTAAGCAATCGAAAATGGATTGCCTCGTTTACTGATGCAATAACGGTAAGGAGAGTCGGAAACAAAAGACATGTGTCTCAATGCGACCTCTATTAGGCTCATCACTTTCAAGGGCACATTAAATTTCAGCTCTATAGCACAATAGGTTTTGTTTTTATGCAGAGCCCACAAGTGTTGTAAAAGGGAATCATAACAATGACCACCACTAATGGGCAGCTCCTCCAGCCAATCATCTATCTTTGTCTCTAATACTAGCAACATGAATAAGGTCTACAAATAGGACGTCAAGAACTTTAGGATTCAAAGTAACCTGCAAAAATTGAGGCATTCAGTTGCGGCTAAGGTTCGCCACATTGAAAAAACATCCACATGTCTGGTTGCAATGCTCCCAAACCAACCCTGGATTGAGGATGCTCTTAACTCCTAAAGGACCAAAGCATGTTTTTTGCCAAAAAATAATCAATACTGCCATTTCTACAGCAAAGAATATAAAAAATTGAAATTTTTTTTTTCCCACATCTAACCATAGGATCTTACACCTAACTAGTATAAGAGTGTGTGGAAAAAATTTCAAATTTTTTGACCTCACAGATTGCAAGATATCTACGTTTAAAGTGAAAGAAACAAATTTCTCAGCACATTGCGGGACTTTGAACATTTTTAACTTAAAATTTTTGCACGACAGAGTTTTGAGCTTTAAATCTTTGTAGTGGTGAATTGAGTTGAGAATCTAGGAAAAAAAGAAAAATTCAAAAAAACTTAATTTGCATTATTAAAAAAATTGTTAAGTAGAAGTACACACGAGATAGAAGGAAAATCTAAAATATTATTATCTTTTAGATGGAATTAAAATGCACTAATCCCAATGGTGAGATTGTTCTAGCAAGTAATATAAACCATGCAAAAAAAAATGAAAAATTTGAAAAATTGCATTCAAAAATGCATCCTAGAAGTTATTTTTTTCAAAAAGATGCTCTAATTGCCTGAAAAACAAGAATGTTCATAACATTCTCATAACAAATCCAAATGAAATTAATCAAAGCTTTCCAAATAGACAAAAATATTTAAAAAAAAATTCAAATTTTGTCTATTTTTTTTGCTGCTTGGGCTGTCTGTCGTCCCCTGTTTTGAACTTATTTGGTCATAAATTTTTTTCTTGGGCACCGATTGTGAAAAAAATTATATTCCCACAAAGCTTATCAATTTTTCTATCTTCAAAAAAAGTTTCAAAAAATGAAGAGAAAATTTCAGCCTGTAGGTACCTGCCCGAAAACGTATTTGTCCCCCAAAGGGACAATGGTCCTTTAGGGGTTAATGCATTTAGTAAAAGCAACTCCACTGCAATATGCTAAAGCAACACTCTAAAAGTCATACACCATTGATCTTCTAATAATGAGAAATGATTCCACTAATTTGCTTCCCAGAGTTGCTTCAGCATGTTGCAATGGAGCTGCTCTTAGTTATGCTTCTCAGGGCCAGCTTATATGTGAGCCCAGTGGGAAAAAAATGCAACTATACAAAATAGTGAAATTAGGTTGCCTCGTCAATTAGGTTACCCTGTCAATTAGGTGGCCTTACCTAAGATAAACTACATCATGGATCAATACTTGTTCCACATTGAGGTGCATGCCACTCTTTGAACCAAGTCTTGAACTGGTGCACAAATCTAAGATATACATATGGCTTTGAATTGATTGCTTGATTGTACAAAAGCAGTGAATATTTCTATAGTGTGGACTGTCGAGAAATTAGTGTGGGGCAACCTAATTTCACTATTTTGTGTAGAAGACAAACATAATACCATAGATGATCGGTAAGTGTGGAAGGAAGAGAGAGAATTCTACCAATCCCAGTGTATCAAACACTGTAGAAGGAACATAAAAGTGCTTTCTATATTTTGGCATTGTTGACCCACCAATACATGTAAGGAGGCCCTCAATCAGGATCATTTCCCACAGTACTTAATTAGCTGCCTCTGCAGTCATGTGTGTTTACTCCCAAATACAATTAGGATGAACAATACCATGCCCAGTAAACAAAGAGAGAAATATAGAATGTATGAAGGTATAATCCCATGATGCCCTTGATGCAATAGGCGTTAGATGTTAGATATGCTGTAATCAGTTGGAACAAGAATGTCTGAATGCTGCATTGACCATATACACTGAACCTGGTTTCATGTCATAATAACCAGCTTTAAAAATCAATGTGGTCAGCATTTTGTCAATGCCCGCCTGCTTTTCCAATTCATTTCTGATGCATTTTCTCATCCGTCCTCCAAAGATTGGCCATTTGGGCTCCATGGACCAAGTTTCAATCACAAATTTCCTTTTGTGCAGTGCACCTGGTCAATTTCATTGCAGGCTGATTCCATGCACCTAGTCAAGTTCATTTGTACTGAATGAGAGAAGAATGACAATCTCTTAAAAAATGTCATTTTCATGTTCGATTATATTTGTTGGAGCTTGCGATTGTTCCCTCTATATTATGATTTGATCATATGAATTCTATGCATCTAGTCAAGGTACATTTGGAAAACTAAGATGGGAAAAAGGAAGTTAAAAAGATTAGCTATGAATTGGGAAGAGTTGAGAAGGTTATGCCTAATTAGGATGGGATCAATCCCATGGGATCAATCCCTAAAGGATCATGGCCTTTTTTTTGCATACCTAACCATAGGATCTTATACCTAATTAGTATGAGAATGGAAAATAAATTTTAGAAATTTTGATTGCACAGATTGCAATATATATGCATTTAACCCCTTAAGGACTGTGACTATGTTTTCACTGAAATGCTCAAAAACTCATAACATTCAGTAGCCTTCAGAGAGATTGCCTTTCCCTCTCTGGAGTCTTCATCCACTAAATTCATCCTTTCAATATTAATGTAAGCTTCGATACAGAGATAGTGGCAGTACATTATGATATGTTCCATTTTCTTTTGTTAATTCTAGGACCAAATATAAAAAGCAACAAATATCTATAGAGAAAGATGGTTTGCCAAAAACCCAAAGAACCCAATGAGTAATATACTATTGCATTCTAACCATTTGCCATCAATAACTTACTTTGGATTTTCAAGTGAGAAGACAACTCTTTATATACATATGGTGTGGTAGGAAGTAGAACAACCCATGCGGGATAAATAAATTAGAATTTATAGTTCCTCGAGCACTCAAAGTTAAGTCAAAACAAAGAATTGTGTTAAAAGTAGAACATCAGACCCCATTAAAGCATAGTAGGATTACTTTTTTCAAAAAACTTTAAACTAAAAAAAGTTGGTGAATAAAGATAAGATTCACCTCCAAAAATCCGTTTGGTATTTTGAATTTTCAATCAATAGTTATAGACGAATTTGAGAGAGGGGTTGGAATGGACATTTTCTTAAAAATGTTAAAGAAAATGTCCATTCCAACCCCTTTATCAAATTTGTCCATAACTTATGATTGGAGATTCGAAATGCCAAACGGATTTTTGGAGGTGAATCTTATCTTTATTCACCAACTTTTTCTAGTTCAAAGTTTTTTGAAAAAAGTTATCCTACTATGCTTTAATGGGGTCTGAAAATCTACCTCAAATACAATTCCTACTTTTGACTTAATTATGAGTGCTTGAGGCTTCACTCATTCTAATTTACATATCTCACATGGGTTGTTTTAGTTCCTACCACCCCAAAATGTATATATAGAGCTTCTCTTCTCACTTGAAAACTCAAAATATAATTGGTTTTTGTATGAATGCAAGAAAGAAAGAAAAAAAAATGAACCAAGCATTTAATTTGCATTCATACAAAAACCAATTATATTTTGGCTTTTCAAAATATACAATGTAAAGGTGTAGAATGCTGATTTTTGTGTGTTTGGTTCAATGGGTGTAGAATGCTGGATTTTTTTAAAATTTTTAATCTACCTTATACAAGTTGCAGCCGGTTGACTTACTGTAATTCTTTGACAAAGTCGACGCGTATACTATAAGCTGTTGATGGTGTGGAATATTCTACACCATCTCATCTTTAACCAAATGGGTTGATTTCACCTTACAAACTTTTTACACAAAAATCAATAGATTCTACAACTTGTTGTTTTTCATAATATATTGAAGGAATAAGTTAAGAAAACAAAAAAAAAATCAAAAAAAAAAAAAATCATATTCATATTTGAAAAAAAAAGGAAGTGAAAAGTAGAGTTTGATTCAAAATACAAAATTGTCAATAATTTAGTAAAAGAATTGTAAAATTCTAATCTAAATGGTTGTAATTTTGTAATAAACAATCTACATCCAGTGGAATTTTTTTTTCAAAAATATTGAAAATTGAGTGAAATAATGGACTTCAAAGTTCATTTTAGAGTAGAGATTCCATAATTGCTCTCAAACTAAAATTCTTTGTAACTTGCATTTCAACTATTAAAATGGAATGATTCAATGCTTTTCATATATATAGAAATCTAATAAACCAATTTCAAATTTTTGTTTTGAAAAAAGTGATTTTTTTTATCTACCCAAACTACTTATTTATGAAAAAAATAACATATTAGGCCATAACTTTTTACTAATATTTCCAAATGTCATGAAATTTAGTGCATATGAAAGATATTCTTTGCGCCTACCTTTTATTAAAATTTCAGCTTAAAGTATGGAAATCTCTAGTCACACGTACCTGCCCGAATTTTGTATACAGCCAAAAACGCATGCCGGTCTTTTAGAAGTTAAAGTGAAGAAAACACGTATTCTTTTGTATATTGTGGTTCAAATTATTTAACTTTGAACCTTTTTATCTTAAATTTTTTGCACTACATAGATTTGAGTTTTAACCTCTAAAGGACCAAGGGGGCGTCCAAATTTCTAAAATTGCGAAGATCTATTATATAATGCAACTGCGAATAATAATTTTAGGATGTCTCTCAAACAATAGTTGTAAAGTATGGTTTATAGATCACATCCACATGGTTAGATCAGCAAATACACAAACTAATATTTTACAATAAAATTGAAAGCCAAAAATTGATAATTCCTTCTAAAATCCATTGTAGATTGAGTATTTATGATTTTCACAAGAATATTTTTCTATAAGCTCAATATATTGAGTTCTAATCATAGTGATTATTGAAGATTTTTATATGATTTTCTAATTCAAGTTGTTTTTAAAGGGTCATTTTTTGAACTGAAAAAGTTACTTTTGGAGGCTAGACCTATTGATAACTTTTGAATTATAGAATATTTGCAAAACAAAATCTTCATAAATTGTATTGTACAAATGTTAAAGAACTAATATAAAAGTCTTTATAAAAAATTGATGGATGAATAAACGCGTTTCGGTGAGTTTAAGATGTGTTTCCGTTCATTCATTGTTCAAAATCTGCACTATGGTTCTTAAGGGGTTAAATCTTTATGGTAGAGAATTGAGTTGAGAGTCTAGGAAAATAAAGATTTAAAACTTAATTTTCATTCTTAAAATTTTATTAAGTAGAAGTAGGTATGAGATAGAAGGAAAATCTAAATTATGAATATCTCTAAGATGGAAATAAAACTCACGAATTGTAGTGCTGAGATTGTTCTAGCAAACTAAACCATGTGAAACTTTTTTTTTGAAAAATTGTAAAAGTTGCATTCAAAAATGAATCCTATAAGTTAATTTTTTCAAGAATATGCTCTAATTGCGTGAAAAACAAGATTGTCTATAACTTTCACATCGCTTATCTAAATGAAATGAATAAAAGCTTTCAATGTAGACAAAAATATAATCTACAAGAAAAAATTCAAAATTCAAATTCTTTAAATTTTTTTGCTGCCTAATCTCTTCTATTTGAGGTTATTTGGGCATGATTTTTGTTCCCGGCCATCAATTGAAAAAAAAACTATATTCCCACAAAACTAATTAGTTTTTCAATCTTCAAAAAAAGTTTTAAAAATCATGACAAAATTTAAGACTATAGGTACCTATCTAAAATCCAATTTGTCCCCTAAGGGACAATGGTCCTTTAGGGTTTGAGAAGAAATAATGTGAGTCATTCTTTAATTGACTTGTATGTTTGCCTTTTTTATTGGATGTACATTGCATTGATTTAAACTATACATCCAATTTCACTTGTGTATTTATAATTCAATAAACTAAACTATATGCTTTTAAATGAAGAAATTACAATGCCTTTGTATGGATTTTATTGGTGGTGAATCTACAAATTGAAAGCAGTTTTTTCTTCATTTCATCAAATGCAACTAGAACTAGATCACCAAAAAATGGTTTGGATTTAAGAGACAAGACACTATTTGTTAATATTTTTAATAAATGTTATCCACATTTTCTGCATTTCATCCATTGACAAGGATTTGAAAAGAACTTCATCACACCCCTTGACGATCGCAAGACATTAAATCCGTCGCATGAAGTGGAACCAACAAGATGAATTTTGAGTTCTCCAAGGCAAAAGTAAAAAAAAAAAATTCCTATTTTGTGTCGTGTTTAGGATACGTTCTAGACTTCTCCTACACAAAATAGTGAATTTAGATTGCCTTGTCAATTAGGTTGCCTTACCTGAGATAAATTACCTTATGGATCAATGCTTGTTTTACATAGAGGCACATGCCACTCTCTAAACCAGGCCTTGAACTAATGCACAAATATATGCCATGTACATGGCTTTGAATTGAATGTATCATTGTACAAAAGCAATGAATAGTTCTATAGTGTGGTTTGTCAAGAAATTAGTGTGGGGCAACCTAATTTCACTATTTTGATTAGCTAATTTGGAGTCTCTCATTGCAAATATGAATTCAAAATTTGCAAATTTTATCGTATGTGACAAATAAAAACTTCCGAAGTTTTTCCCTGTTGGTCCCACTTCGTGGAACAGGTTCAACACCTTGCTTGACGATCACTTCCTCCCCTTGACGATGCACTGCCCTAACTTAGGGGAGGCAACCCATTATTGATCACTTAACCTTGGAGCGCCGCGGACGCCATTCCGTAGCATTCCGATGACAATACTGTTCAGTCAAGAAGGTTCAAAAGCATTTTTTCATCCTCCTTTTCCTTGTTGACCTTTCACATTGGGTTATGAAGAGTATCCAATTGAGTTTGTACTCTTTCCAATTTTTCTCTTCACAAAAATGAGAAGCTATTAAAAAAAACGGATCACAAAATATGCTATTTTAGAGTATTTTGGGAAGTTGTGGCTCCTTGCTTTAAATCTGAAATTTCTCCACAAAAATGATATTTTTTGAGTTCGAGTCAAACTAACAAAATGAAGGTCATCTACTCTAGTTTGTACTCCAGTTTGAATTTTGAAAAAATTCCTAATATTACATATTTTATTGCAATTTGAACATTGGGTGTATTTTCAATGTCTATTATTTTCTAATTATAGAATGACACGGAAATTGAGTTTACACCATGATGTTTGTCTGATATACACTTATGGTGAAATTTTCAGATTTTTTTGAAATAATTTTCTATTTAATATGATTTTTCTTCACTTTTTCTTCAAAAATTCTTTAAAAAATTAATATTCCAGAAACAAAACTAGATTTTTTCTGAAGTAAAGAAGACATGTACTTTCATCTTTGAAAAATAAAAATAAAACTTTTCATACATATCTAGTTGCAAAATGGTAGCAAATTGAGTGATGGACAGTGAGGTTTGAAATCAATGGTCATGGGTCCATCATTTAGGGGTTAAGGAATTACAGTATCTGGAACTCATTAATTCATAGCAACTTTGTTTTGGTACCAAAATATCTGAAAACTCTAGGATGGATCCAAACACTGTTGCTGCCTACGAGAAAATTTTCCACCAAAGAAACCATCCTCTTACATGCCTGTAACTCCTAAAAGTGATCGGAAATGGGTCGTCGATCGGGAATGGGTTGCCTCCCCTAAAAAGGAGAGAGAGACCCAGATCATCCCCGCAAGTGAATGATATGGGTCAAGTGCCAAGTGTTTGCTTTTTGGCCTCTTTGGGTGCCTGTCCTTGAATGCAATGATGAAATGTTCTTCATGACGAACAACAGTTTCTTATTTCAGGCCACCTAAAGAAAATCAGTGAATATGCACAAGAGGACCGACAACGGTCCTTGCCACATGGAGCACATGACATGAGGTTCTTCACAAGTACAAACGGAATGGAGCTGACGGAAGATGAAGTGGAGTCAAATTCGTACAACGTTCAAGGGCTTTCTTGCTCAGAATCATTGCTCTTTTGGAGAGTGATTTATCACTCAAAAGTGATACGGAGTAGAATTTTCTTTTCTTTGTAAGGAATATTGAGAGAAAACCACCCATTCTAACTTAGGGTGGAAACCCTTTACTGAAAATTAACACCCGAAAGCAAGTACACATGCAAAGGCTTTGGAAAATGAATATCAAGGATATTGTAAAAGGAACAGGCACGAGTAGGTAGGGATGAGAAAATGAAGAGCCAAGTTGAAAAAACACCGCCAGGGGTGAAACAATGACAGAGACTAGTACCGCCTTTGTAAGGAATATTGAGTGATAGAGTCCCCTAGTTTCAATGGATGAAGTTGCTCAATTGCTATGTAATCTAAGACAATGTTGTTCTATTATGGATGACTTTATATACTTTTGGATGAATATTTGAATTTTCATCCACATGTATCATCTTTCATCAATGTTTTGTGGGTGTAAATTAAGTGGCACTCCATTGCTTTGTGCCCTGCCTACAAATAATGGGAAAAAAAATTGCTCAGAATACAACACACATTCAAAGTTTGTAAGTATCATTGTTATTATATATTCTTTTTAGAATTGTTTTGATTGAGATTTTTGATGTTCTCTTAGGTCATGAGGATTGCACACAATCAAAGTTGAAAAAGAAACATTTGACAGTGACCCCTCCAGTGGTTCAGCTGATTTTTATTGTTACTCCTCTTGCCATAAATTTATATTCATCTGTGACCCCAAAAATTTAAGATTTGATGTTAAACTGTGCAGAACCCTTTCATTGGGGTGAGACATGATATGCATATGCAGTGGTCATATCAGAGGTGTCTTTGGTAGTTTGGTTTGAAGATTTTCTATTTTGCATTTTTGCATATTTGGTTACAGTCTGATTTGTTTTGTTGTATTGGTTTTACATGGAATGGAAGGTTCCCATTCAATTCAATGAAGTTGTCTTCCCAAGAAAATTTCCATGTGCGTAAACCACCGCTGGGATTTGTCCCGTTCAAAAGGCGGGCGAATTCTGAGCCGTAATGCCCAATTACGCGGGCAAGACCGCGTAATCAGGGATTACGTATTTTTCATCCAAATCGTTCTCTCATCCAAGAGAATCTGTTGCCCACTGGTCGTTTACGCCGGGCAATGCCCCTCGTCGTCGGGAATTTTGCCCAAAAAAAGGGCCTCCTCGTCGGGCTCCGCCTTCCTTGTCTGCCCTTTTTTTGGCAAAATTCCCTCCTCCTTGGGCATTGCCCATTACATAAGTCACTAGTACAAAGTTGGGATGCGTACACTAGGGAAATGGTCCACAAGAAAGAACATGTGACAAACATCACTATTAGTGGGTGTCAAGGACCTCATTCTGTTCCTAGCTTCGACTTCATTCTATACAAGTGCAACTAAAGTGTTCCTTTTAGGAGTTTTCACAATTCAAACTCCAATTTCACTGATCAATCAAATTGTAAGCTTTGTATTATATTTAAGCACCATCCAAGGTTGGTTAACCCCTAAAGGTTTTAGACTATGTTTTCACCAAAAATGCTTCAAAATTGCCATTTCTAATACAAGTACCAAATTTTAGAAAAAAATCATTTTGGACACATGTAACCGTAAGATCTTGTAGTGCGCTGGTTTGAGAAGATGTGGAAAATTTTCCAAAATTTTCCACCGTATATATTGTAGGATATTAGTGTTTGAATTGAGAAAAATCCTTTTTTTGTCCCTGCAAAAAATCGGTCAGCTGCACTTCACAAGGTCACATTTGTATGAAAAAATGTCCAAAATGGTGCTTACTCTTTGGATTCATTTTTGAAGTCAAGTTGGCTATATGCCTAAAAAAATTCAGATTATTTGGAATTGTACAACATATAGGAAAAAAATAGTAAGTATAAGTAGAGAATGATTCAAAATACTAAATTCTTAAGAATTTCATTACAAAGTTGAAAATTGTCAATCCCAATGGTTGTAATGTTGTAATAAACAATCTACACCCAATGTTTTGATTTCTTTTCAAAAACATTGAAAATTGAGTTAAATAAAGGACTTCAAACTTTATTTTAAAGTAGAGATTCCATAACTACCCGCCAACTAAAACTCCTCATAATTTTCATCTCATTAAACAAAATAGATTGATTAAAAGCTTTCCATGTATATATAAATCTAGAGAACCAATTTCAAATTATTATTTCTTTAAAAAGTGATTTTTAAAGAATTTTTTGAGCTGCCCGCCAAGCACTGAAAATCACATATCAATCAATGACTCTTTTTAACCATGCAGTCAAAAGTTCTGAAAATTGTTGGTCCTTAAAGGTACTCCTCGGAAAAATGTTGTGTGAAAATTCAACAAAAAAAAATAAAAACTCTGCTCGTAGTTAGCTGCCCAAAATGCTATGTTCTCAAAAAAGCATGTTCGGTTCTTTAGGGGTTAATCCTTTAGGTCCATTGATGTTTTGGTGAGAATCAAAATCTAGACAAAATGTTTAAAAGAAATGCGTGATTATTGAGGATAAAGGAGCCAAAGTGGAGAAAGTAATTGTACTAAATTAGGAATGAGTGATAGATAGTTGGTGTGCAGAAAATTAGTTGTTTCCATTAGCTTTTATATAATAAGAATTTGAAGTCCCTAACAATGGATATATTGCACTACCCATATGCATTTTGTGACTACTACCTACTAATCATTCATATTAGTTCTATACTTGCAAAATGTAAAAATAGTAAAGGCTTTTACAAATTCTATTGAAAACTACTTGCCTCAACTAAGAAAACTTCAAGCAACATAATTTTTAATTTGGGCACTTGGTTAGAGAAAATGATATTCCTATAGAGGAGGTACATTTGTGTATGTTTGTGTCTAAAATTTGAAAATACCTATTCAAAATTGAAAACGTAGTAATTCATTTGAATTTCCAACTATCAATTTAAAGACAATTGATATCTAGGGTCTACAAAATGAGTCATAAAATAAATTGTTGATTTGTTACAAATTAGAGTCAAAAGCACTTAGCATATTCCAAAATATGTGATTCCAATTCCAAATAAGGTAACTTTACCTGATTATGTTCTAATATGTTCCAATTGTTTTTTTATTTTTAAATGATCTACTTTTTTGTGTAGAATTTTGTTGGAAGTCAAAAAAAATTCTAATTAGTCTTTTTAATGCATCTTTCGGACTCCATATGAATAAACTATAGATTTTTAACCCCTAAAGGTTTTGACTATGTTTTCACCCAAAACACTCCAAAAATGCCATTTCTAGTACAAGTACTAGTTTTTGGAAAAAAAAACATTTTTGGACACATGTAAGTGTAGGATCTTATAGAAACTAGTTTAAGAATATGTGGAAAAAAATTTCAAAAATTTCTGCATATAGATTGCAAGGTTATAGAATTTGAAGTGACAAACCCCCTTTTTTTGTCCCTGCAAAAAATCGAGCGGCTGCACTTCACAAGGTCACATTGATATGAAATAATGTCCAAAATGGTTGTAATTCTTTGGAGTCATTCTTCAAGGTAAGTTGGCTACATGCTTGAAAATTTTCAAATCATTTGGAACTGTACAGCATATAGGAAAAAAATAGTTAGTAGAAAGTAGTAGAGAATGATTCAAAATACTAAATTGTTAACAATTTAGGTACGGAATTGAAAAATTCCAATCCCAATTGTTGTAATGTTGTGATAATCAATCTACACCTTATGTTTTTATTTTTTTCCAAAAATATTGAAAATTGAGTTAAATAAAGGACTTCAAAGTTTATTTTATAAGTACCCGCAAACTATCCAAAAGTTAAAATCCTCATAACTTTTGTCTCAAAAATCAAAATGGAATGTTTCAAAGCTTTCCTCGTGTATATAATTCTAGAGAATTAATTTCAAAATTTTAATTCTCAAAAATATGATTTTTAAAGAAGTTTTTTTTGCTGTTGGGACCAATTGGTAACGTTCAAGTTACCAATTGGTAATCAATGGGACCTTGACTATGTGATTTTAATCCATACCTTTTAATACACAATGGAGTTTAGCACCCAAATTGGGTCTAATGGAATTTGGTGCACAGAACGTCAAAACCATCCTACAAAGTGGGCCTTGTATATTTATCCCTGGGAAAAATATAGGAGTCTATTATTTTTCACATATGATAAAATTTGCAAATTTTGTATTCATATTTGCAATCAAGAGGCCCCAAATTAGCTAGAAGAGTCTAAAAACATAGAAATTAATGTGGCACAAAATAGGGGGCTTTTTTTTTCCACAATTACCCTGTAGAATACAAAATTCACCTTGCAAGGCCCACTTCATAGGATGGGTTTCGCATCCTGCATTCGTACAATTTTCAGTTAAATCTTCCTCTAACACCTCTTCTACAAACTAGAGAGGCCTTTCCGATTAACTCTAAGGTAGAGATACCTATTTTCGATTAAGCATTTCAGCTATAGGATATGGGGAATTTGTTGAGAAACAGAGTTCAATGTGTGCAAATATAAGGATGAAGAAGAACGCAGAAAAAAGAATTTTTTTTCCTTCCAAAAACGAATACTTTTTCCAATAAAAATGAAGATTTTTTTTGGAGGCATTCCGGTCTTATACATTCACATATTATTGTTAGCTTTGGCACTTCTTCCTAAGCAAGGAAGGAAGAGAAAGGAGTTGACCAAAAGGTACAAACAAGGAATCCTTTTTCAAAGAAGAGTGTTTCGAACTATTGTAGACAATAGATCACCCTATTAAAACCATCATAGCGGCTGTCGGAAATAGGTTCCTCTACCTTGATCATGTCTCATTTTTCTGAAAAACTAATTAACCTTGGAACGCCGCAGACGCCATTCCGTAGCGTTCCAATGACAATACTGTTGAGCCAAGAG
Source organism: Neckera pumila (assembly GCA_963969595.1). NCBI lineage: Eukaryota > Viridiplantae > Streptophyta > Bryopsida > Hypnales > Neckeraceae > Neckera > Neckera pumila. The sequence goes on from OZ018409.1 coordinate 11,269,452, forward strand.
AGTTCAAAAGCATTTTTTTATCCTCCTTTTCCTTGTTGACCTTTCACATTGGGTTATGAAGAGTATCCAATTGAGTTTGTACTCTTTCCAATTTTTCTCTTCACAAAAATGAGAAGCTATTAAAAAAAACGGATCACAAAATATGCTATTTTAGAGTATTTTGGGAAGTTGTGGCTCCTTGCTTTAAATCTGAAATTTCTCCACAAAAATGATATTTTTTGAGTTCGAGTCAAACTAACAAATGAAGGTCATCTACTCTAGTTTGTACTCCAGTTTGAATTTTGAAAAAATTCCTAATATTACATATTTTATTGCAATTTGAACACTGGGTGTATTTTCAATGTCTATTATTTTCTAATTATAGAATGACACGGAAATTGAGTTTACACCATGATGTTTGTCATTGTGATATACACTTATGGTGAAATTTTCAGATTTTTTGAAATAATTTTCTATTTAATATGATTTTTCTTCACTTTTTCTTCAAAAATTCTTAAAAAAAATAGTTTTCCACAAAAAAATCTAAATTTTTTCTGAAGTAAAGAAGACATGTACTTTCATCTTTGAAAAATAAAAATAAAACTTTTCATACATATCTAGTTGCAAAATGGTAGCAAATTGAGTGATGCACAATGAGGTTTGAAATCAATGGTCATGGGTCCGTCATTTAGGGGTTAACCCTTGAACGTCGAGGAGGCCATTCTATGGCTGATGGATGACAGAGAATCAAACTGAATAGGACAGAAGTGCGCTTATTCATCCTCCCAATTTGTTGTGAAAAGGGGAGATCTTCTATAGTAGCTTGACTTCCAATAGATACTTTTGAATTTTTTAATGTAGATGATGTCACACGGTGACAAAATAGAAGTTTTCCACGGTGACCGGCCCGTCGTTCAAGGGTTAAGAACTGGAAAAATGGTCTGTGACTCACATGCCAAAACTAATTTTAGATGAACAGCACCAGCATGGGGCTCTGTCAGTCATTTTGTCCAGTCAGTCAGTCCATTTCCTTCATGTGCTTCAGTTTCCTTCAACTTGTACCAATTCCAGACTGCTAAGTGGTCTGCAGCCACCTAGTTACTTCCACGAGCCTGCCATGCCATAAATCTCTCCTGCATCCCATAGTCCCATCTGTTGACTCAGACTCGCAATAACTTAACTTAACCAAATTTTGTTATGCCATTGCCAAGTACACAACTGACAAAGGACTGGAGAACTGACGAAGCTGATGATGCCATTTCAGCAGAGAGAAAATTATTTTTCTTTAACCCCTAAAGGACCGAGGTGATCTTCCTACCAAAAACCATTCAAAACTGTCATTTCTATTGCAAGGAGAAAAGAGTTTAAATAATTTTTTTTTTTTTTGCATATCCAACCGTAAGATCTTATACTTGACTAGTATATGAATATGTGGAAGAAATTTCAGAAACTTTGACCACGTAGATTGCAAGATATATGTATTTAAAGTGAAGAAAACAAGGTTTTTTCCACCTTGCTTGACTAGATTTTTTGGCTTTAAATCTTTTTAGTTCAATTTTTTTGCACTACTGATTTCGATTTTCTACTTATTTATGTTAAGTAGTTGAGTTGAGAATCTACCAAAAAATTTAGGAAAAAAAGCACTTATTTTTCACTCATTAAAAAATTGTTAAGTAGAGGTGGGTACAAGATTGAAGAAAAAACTAAATTGTTAATAGCTTTTAGATGGAATTGAATCACAATAATCCCAACGGTGAGATTGTTCTAGCAAGAAAATCTAACCCTATCTAACAAAAAAATTTGAAAAATTCTCAAAATTGCATTCAAAAATGAATTCTACAACTTATTTTTTCAAGAAGATGCTTAGATTGCCCGAAAAACTAAGATTGTCCATAACTTTCTCATTATTAGTCCAAATTGAATGAAACAAAGCTTCACATGTAGACAAAAATATAATCTTTGAGGAAAAAATTTGAAAAAAAATTATTTTGACTTTTTGTGATTTTGTTTGGACTGCCCGCAAAATTCCAATTTTACTTATTGTGCCATAACTTTTGCTCCCGAGGATCAATTAAAATAAAAATTATATATTCACAAAGATCTCGCAAAAATACACAACCTCTAAAAATCCCAAAAAACATTACTAAAAATTGAGATCGTAGGAACCTGCCCGGACCCAAATTGTCCCCCGAGGGGACAACCGGTCCTTTAGGGGTTAACTTAGGGCCGCTTTACACCAAGAGGCCGGGCCAATTTCCTGTGCCAGAGGTCAAGAATCCTGACTTCTGATTGGACAAAAGGCTCAAATCAGCCCCAACCCCTTTACACCAAGAGGCTGGGCCAATTTGGTGAATTGAATTTTTTATTCAAAAAAGACATGATCTGACATGGCCCGAGCTTGCTGAATTGGGTGCACCAAAAATGGGAGGCCAATTCTTGGCCTTGGGGTCAATGTCAAATTTCAATTAAAAAAATCATTTTAATAAAAAATTATTTTTTTCAACTAATCATTACCATTGGATTTTGTGCAATCAGCCTCATGGGGATTAGGACCGGCCTCGAGGTGTAAAGTGGCCCTGAAAATTTCAGCCCCTCTCTCTTTCTTTTGTAGGTTTTATTGAATCAGCCCGGCTTCTTGGCCTTAAGGCCTTTACATATGGGAAAATTGGCCCCCGTTATAATCTTATTCTAATGGGAAGTTGAGGCCGTCCTCCAGCCCAAAAGGGGCTGAAATTTTGTGCAATTGACTTAAAGGAGAATTGGCTCGGCTTCTTGGTGTAAAGCGTCCCTTAGTAAGTTAGTAGCATCAGACAGTTACAGTTTGGACTTTGGAGTCAGCCTGGGGCTCCAGCTATGACAGATCCTGATCCAGGATGCTAATGAGTCACAAATAGGAATGACATGATCCTGGACAAGATTTGCTCACTTGCTCATTGGAATGAGTTGATCATGGATCCATCTCCTCCATCTAGTCTTGCAAATGAAATCCTTTGGAAACTCACTCATCCCGGCGGAGCCAATGACGCAATAATACGGGCATTTGAACTCCGCACTCTCCCAAATCAATAGGTACTCCGTTTGTCCCACTAAAACCCTCCAAATCAGGCAAAAGTCTTGTCCCACGAAAAGTTCCGTTTCCTAATTTTGATTGTTGAAAAAGTTTTGGTCAGGCTGGGCAAACTCGTAGGGGCAAGTCAAGCGATCATGGAGCATTTTTCTCCTAGAAAGCTTGGCCTTGCCCATATGAGGCACCTTCTTCTTGTTGTGCTTTCCCGTGAGGGATTAACTACACCTAAAATCGCATAGTTAAACAAATCACACATTTTCAGCATGGTTTCCATTATTATCCTGAATTTTTTTTGGTGGGGTCTTGTTGGTAGTCAAATGGAGATTCTAGATTCTCTTATAATGCATTTTTTGGACACTGTGTGAATAAACTATGAATTTTCAAAGTGCTGGAAATAGGTACACCTAAAATCGACCTTAGACTTTCATAAATAGTAGAAGTACATTTTAGGCAAGAATCTAGACTTTGTATTTTTTAGAAAGCGATCGATTTTAAGTGTAGTTACCTAACATTATTCTTGGCTAGATGGACGTTTTTGAATTGAGTTATCAAACCCTTAAAGGACATTTTGTTCCTAAGCAGCAGCCTTAGGAATTGCCACAATATTCCCAGGGCAGACAAAGAGGGAAAATAGCTCGCGCCAAATGGTTATAGGCATGGTGCTACTCTGAATGCAACCTCTCTCTATTGGGCAACATTGCAAAGAAGTGTCCTCCACCTAAGCATTTGCCGAGCCAAGAGACGATGAAAATTAAAAGTACTTCAACTACATTTGATGTTTGTAGGAAGGAGGAGAAAACACAACATTTTTAAAAAGAAGTCGTTCACAGTAGCTTCTACAATTTTTGTTTTTAACTTTAACAAGAAGCCTAAGGGCCACAACATGTCCTTTTAACCCCTAAAGGACCATTGTCCCTTCGGGGGACAAATGGGATTTCGGGAGGTACCTACGGGCTGAATTTTTATCGTGATTTTTTGAACTTTTTTGGGAGATAGAAAAGCTGACAAGCTTTGTGGAAATACAATTTTTTTTCAATCGGTGCCTGGGAACAAAAGTTATGCCCAAATAAGCTCAAAACAAGGGAGAGGGGGCAACAAAAAATTTTGCAAAAAATTTCATTAAATTTATTTATTTATATTTCCTTATAGATTATAATTTTGTATATTTGGAAAGCTTTGATTCATTTTATTTGGATTTTTTATGAGAAAGTTATGGACAATCTTGTTTTTCGGGCACTTAGAGCATCTTCTTGAAAAAAATAACTTGTAGGATTCATTTTGGAATGCAATTTTTCCAATTTTTCCAAAAAAAAAGTTCCACATGGTTTAGTTTTTTGTGCTAGAACAATCTCACCATTGGGATTAGTGCATTTTAATTCCATCTAAAAGATATTAATATTTTAGATTTTCCTTCTATCTTGTACCTACTTTTACTTAACAAATTTTTTAAGAATGAAAATTAAGTTTTGAATTTCTTTTTTTTCCTAAACTCTCAACTCAATTCTACACTATAAAGATTGAAAGCTCAAAACTTTGTAGTGCAAAAAATTTAAGTTAAAAATGTTCAAAGTCAAAAAATCTAGTCCCGCAATGTGCTAAAAAACTTGTTTTTTCACTTCCAACGCAGATATCTTGCAATCTGTGCGGTCAAAAATTCTGAAATTTTTTCCACACATTCTCATACTAGTTAGGTATAAGATCATATAATTAGATGTGCAAAAAAAACAATTTTTAAATTTTTTTACTATTTGCTCTAGGAATGACAGTTTTGGGAGTTTTTTGGCAGAGAAAAGGCCTTGGTCCTTTAGGGGTTAAAGATTAACCCTCATCCCTTGAGAGGATGTTTGGTGTCCATTAGATGACTTTAGAAAGGCTTGAAAGATGGAAAATAGTTTTTTCATCCAATTTGGAAGAAGTTATAATACTTATTTAAGATGTTGGATATTCCCTCTATATAATCATTTCTATGTAAGATGTTAAATATTTCAATTGTAAGATTATTTTTACTTTTCTATATGAAGAAATGGCAAATCCATAGATCTTTGCATAGTATATTTTGACAATTTATGCTCTTTCTTTTTTATTTGTATTTTAGCCAAAAAATTATCATTTTGAATTTGAGTTCAACTAATAAAATGAAGCTTATCAAGTCTAATTTTGAATCTAATTTGAAATTTGAAGTTTTAATAAAATTCAATATTTTTTGTAAAACTGAATTTTTATTGCCTATAACCATAGAATGTGATTTTTTTAGTTTTCTAATAACACAATAAATTGATTTGTACCATGATGTTCTACACTATTATTTACAAGTATGGAAAAAATTCTATATCTTTTAAGCATTCTTTATATTTGATTTGAGTTTTTTCACTTTTTATTCAAAATTCACAATACTCCCAAATTTTCACAAAAAGTATTAAATCTTTATGATTTTTAGAAGAAATGAGAATAAGTACCTCAAAAATGTATATATAAAGTTTCATAAATGCATAGTTTAGATAAAAGGACATTAAGCTTTGAAAAAGTGGTCATAAGCCCACTCCTTTCAGAATTAACTAGTGTGGCCCTATGCCGTTGGCCCAATTTTCATCCACTTCTAGTTCCACTCCCGGTTCCACTCCCAATAGCAAGAACGCCACCAAAATCAAAGTAAAAGTAATTTTCTAATTTTTTAATCAATAAATACTTTGAAATTCAATAACTTTTGCACCACCGCTCCAAACGCCACGAAACCAAGCCGGTGCACCCCTCCTCGGTGAGAGCTTTCCGACGGTACCAAGCACACGGCCGGAGGACACACGGTCAGGAAGTTGTCCACTCTACAAACAAAACAAACAAACAAACAAACAAACAAACAAACAAACAAACAAACAAACAGCCTCATTTAAGGTATTGATGATTACAAATTTCTACTTTCAAATAAAAATACCTAAATAACTCAGAAAGCATTAATCAAAATTTATTGTTAACGTGTGAAGGCCATTAGATTGCAAAGTAGGTATGATTAATTCCTAAATATTTAAACTAAAGATATTCAGATTACTATTAAAATTTAATAATAAGTAATTGAATCCTCTACAAAATCAATATCATTGATTTATGTGGAGCAATTTTTATTTCTTCCATTCATAGGTTGAAAAGCTCTCTCAATGAACATTAACCTCTAAAGCCTTTTCTAAACTTCTAAAAACTTGCTCTAAATTGAATAAAAAGCTAACATTTTGATAAGTTGTATCAATTTTTTATGAATTGTAACCGTATAAATTCAAACTAGTCGTGTTAGAGGTCACATAGGGAAAGAAAACACAAAAATATCACTTATAAATTGAAAGATTATTATGTTTGAACATGAGGGTGTTAAAACTGCAAAAGTGACTTGAAATCTTTCAATCCTCTTTTTACATGCCAAATCTAAAAATTTGGTCAACAAAAATATATGAGGTTAAAGGACCTAACTTGCATAACCACAATCAATTTACGGCTTCTCAAAATATACTCTACAATTTTTAAATGAATTTCTAATGTGATTTTTCCTCCAAGGTCTAGTGTATTTAGGCTCATTTCTAAGACTACGGAAAATCAAGATTGCAATGGGTGCCCTTGCACAAAATCTTGAATAGAAAAATTATAAACAATCATTTACAACATTAGATTTTTGAAGCTGAAAGCTGAAACAAAATTAGACTTCAAAAGATTTTTTCAAAAATATAAATTACTAAAAATAGCAACTTTGTTAGGTTTATTTAACTTCAAAGTTTTGTCGACACCAAAATTAGGCGCCTCGGGCATTTAGGGGTTAAGTAGAAGAAATATGCTTTAAAACATACATCATCTATACAAAATAGTGAAATTAGGTTGCCCCACACTAATTTCTCATATCTAACACTTTCAGGCATGATGAACTATAGTCTGGGGCAACCTAATTTCACTATTTTGTGTACATAATGGATGGTTGAGTACTTAGGAATTAAGGTACTAAGTAACACCTAGTTCATTCATGTTATTGCTTACTAAGACCACTTAGCATTTGCATAATATTGATAAATCTTTAATATATAAAAAGACCAAATGTTCAAATTTCAAACAAGAAAGAACACAAACATGTTTAATGCATATAAAATCATAGTTTTTTCATCCACCTATAATAAATGATAATTTCTTGTGTGTGTTCTCTATCATCTATATTGTAAGGATTTTCAAATGTTTTTTTTCCAAATATTCTATAGTTTAAGGTGTATGTGTGAATACAAAAAATAACTCCTCCAATTCAAAATATAACTCTTGAAAATCACCAAAATTAGAACCTAAGATATTGAACTAAGAAAAACGAATTATTGTGAAAATTATAGATAATCAATCTATAATCAATTTTAGAAGGAATTTTCAATTTTAGGTTTCAAATTTTGTCAAATCATAATGGTTAGTGCAATAAATGATCTAACTAAATGAATGTGATCTAACTAAATGGATGCCATCTATAGATTGTATTCACAACTTTTGCTTGGAAGTCAGCATTAATTAATTTATTTTAAATTGCATTGTATGGCAATTCTTTACGATTTGGGAGACTTTGATTAGACCTTGGTCCAAAAGGGGTTAAAGAATATATATATTTTTTTTTATAACAAATGGAGACCATTGTATTAAGAGAAAAAAAATAGCCGCCAAGCCAGAGGCTGGACTAAAGAATATTTGGTGACTAAACAACCAATTGGAAGTTTGGATGGAGTCCTAGAAAACCATTTTATCACAAATCTCTCAAATTTTTGATACAAGGTGTACATGTATTTCCTTTTCAAATCCCCCTCCTAATCAAGTGCCTAAATCATAAGTTACGATGCTTTGAGTCTTATTGAGTAGAGCACGACCCTTCCAGTAGCATATGCAAACCTTTTGTCTACTTTCTAAATCTTGCAAATAGAACGCAATTATGTTATTGAAGGCAAGGATGAAAACATAAACTATACTAGTGTGACCCTGTGCCATTGGCCCAATTTTCATCTACTCCCGGTTCCACTCCTGGTTCTACTTCCGATTCTACTCCCAGTTCTACTCCCGGTTCCACTCCCAGTACCAAGAACGCCACCAAAATCAAAGTAAAAGTAATTTTCTAATTTTTTAATCAATAAATACTTTGAAATTCAATAACTTTTGCACCACCGCTCCAAACGCCACGAAACCAAGCCGGTGCACCCCTCCTCGGCGAGAGCTTTCCGACGGTACCAAGCACGCGGCCGGGGCACGCACAGTCAGGAAGTTGTCCATGCTACAAACAAAACAAAACAAAACAAACAAACAAACAAACAAACAAACAAACAAACAAACAAACAGATTTAAGGTATTGATGTAGCAAAAGAATACATTCTTGGAGGAATTTAAATTTGTTGTCCTTATAGATTGTAGTAAAAAAAATTAAAAAAAATCTTCTAACTTCAAATGCTATAACTTGTCAATCTACACAATCCAAGTCTTTGAATATTTCAACATGTTATAGTAGTAGTCTAACTAGTATCGTTGAATTTAAAGAAATTTGTACTAGTTAATTTTGTATTGTTGAATTTTAAAAAACAAAAAAACTTCCATCTACTTTTTTATTGCCCTCAAAAAAAGATTTTGACCATTCTTGCCCAAAATATCCCTTGATCCTTTTGGTACTTGAGGGTAGTCCATGTTTTCAAAATTGCAAAGATATACTATAAAATATAATTTAGAGTTCTAATTTAATGATGGCTCTCAAACAATAGTTGTAAAGGATGATCCATTGATAATATCTACATAGTTAGATCACTGACTACTACAATAATCAATATTTTTCAATTAAATTTGAAGCCAAAAATTTAAAATTGATTGTAGATTGAATGTTTTTAGATATTTTTCTTTAAATTGAAAATCTTAAATTCTAATCATAATGATATTTGAAGATTTTTTATTTTATTTTGTTATTCAAGTCAATTTAGAAGGGTCTTTTTTAAACCAAAAAATTATTTTTTGAGGCCAAACCTTTTTATACCCCCTAAACTATAGAATATTTGCAAAAAAACATCTTTGAAATCTATAAAGTACAAAAGTTAAAGATTTAACACAAGAGTCTTCAATAAAATTAGTGAACAAAAACACATTTTTGTAAGCTTAAGATGCATTTTTGTTCAGCCATTGTTTTAAACTTGAATGTTTGGTCTTCAAGGAATTAACATCAATGTTAGAAGTCCTTTTGTCCTTTCCTAATATGTAGGATGACCACTATTAAATTGGGATTGACAAAATTATATTGAAGCCCTCAAGTATCGTAAAAAATGATATAGCTCACTTCCCAATCAAGAGGGACTATATACCTAGAAGATGCAAACTTGCATCTTCTAGGTATTATATTAATGTGCACATGTAATCATAGCACATGTACGCAACATCATGTGCATCATCACAAAAAAATAAAATTCAGATTATTAATAATTTTTAGAATATTAGCCAAGACTTTAGAAATGATTTAGATTCACCAATGAAAATGCTTAAATCCCAAAGTAAGTCCAAAAGTCTTGTTTGGGGCTACTTGAGATATTGCATAGGTTTATGTGACCTAAATTTTTTACATGATTTTTGGAACTTCTTTTAAGATAGAAAGATGCATTAGCTCTCTAAGAGTGTTGTCTTTATTTCAATATGTATAAAGAAGCTAAAATCAAGTGACTCAAAGTTCCAAAAGCAATTTTTTAGGTTTTAGAAAAAAACTTGAAATCAAATTTTTAATAAAAAATTTCCATACATTATAATTTTTTTACACATAAAGCTTTCATTCATTCTATTTGGACTGGTGATGTGAAAGTTGTGAAGCTTCCTGTTTTGCAAGCAATGATTGTATTTTCTTGAAAAAACAATGTAATGGATTCATTAATGAACTCAATTTCCACAATTTTAAAGAATTCTTTTTTCTAAAAGGTCCAATTTGCGTGTGCTTTTTTTCATTAACCCTAAAGGCCAAGGCCTTTTTTTTTGCAAAAAAACACTGAAAATTGCAATTTCTATAGTAAAGAGTAAAAAAATTGAAAATTATTTTTTTTGCACATCTAACTACAGGATCTTACACCTTACTAGTATGAAAATGTGTGGAAAAAATTTCAAAATTTTTGAAAGCACAGATTGCAAGATATCTGAGTTTAAAATGAAAAAACAAATTTTTTAGCACATTGTTGGACTAGATTTTTTGACTATGAACTTTTTTAACTTAAAATTTTTGCAATACATAATTTGAGCTTTAAATCTTTATAGCTGAGAATTGAGTTGAGAGTCTAGCAAAAACTATATAAAAAATAAAAAAATCTAAATTTTCATAATTAAAAAAATTATTAAGTAAAAGTAAATACAAAATAGAAGGAAAATCTGAAATATTAATATCAATACCTTAAATGAGGCTGTTTGTTTGTTTGTTTGTTTGTTTGTTTGTTTGTTTGTTTGTTTGTTTGTTTGTTTGTTTGTTTTGTTTTATTTTATTTTGTTTGTAGCGTGGACAACTTCCTGACCGTGCGTCCCTCGGCCGCGTGCTTGGTACCGTCGGAAAGCTCTCGCCGAGGAGGGGTGCACCGGCTTGGTTTTGTGGCGTTTGGAGCAGTGGTGCAAAAGTTATTGAATTTCAAAGTATTTATTGATTAAAAAATTAGAAAATTACTTTTACTTTGATTTTGGTGGCGTTCTTGGTACTGGGAGTGGAACCGGGAGTAGAACTGGGAGTAGAATCGGAAGTAGAACCAGGGGTAGAACCGGGAGTAGATGAAAATTGGACCAAAGGCACAGGGTCACACTAGTCTTTTAGATGGAATTAAAATGCACTAATCCAAATGGTGAGATTGTTCTAGAAAAAAAACTAACATGTCCAAAACTTTTTTTATGTAAAAATTGTAAAATTTGCATTCATAAATGAATCGTACAAGTTATTTTTTCCAAGAAGATGCTCTAAGTGCCCAAAAAATTAGATTGTCTATAACTTTCTCATAACAAATCCAAATGGAGTGAATCAATGCTTTCTAAATAGACAAAATTACAATTTGTAGGAAGAAATAATTCAAAATTTTTTTTTAATTTTTGTAGTTTTTTTTTGCTACCCCCTCTCCCTTGTTTTGATCTTATTCGGGCATAACTTTTGTTCCCAGACATTGATTGAAAAAATAATTATATTCCCACAAAGCTTATCAATTTTTCTATCTTAAAAAAAATTCAAAAAATTAGGACAAAAATTCAGCCTATAGGTACCTGCCCGAAATCTTATTTGTCCCCCACAGGGACAATGGTCCTTTAGGTGTTAACTGTAGGAATTGGCAACCCTTTATAATTTTAATGCATACAAAAGTGTACACTTTACGAACCTATGTAAAATTCCAAACATGTCAATCACCAACAATTAACACAATATCGCAATGTTGTGTGTATTGTGTTGACTAAAATAAGAGTGCATTTATTTCAATTGCTTAAATAACAACTCTATGTCATAAATCAGTCATCTATGACTGTTGTAGAAGATTTGATCACCATATATGACATGCAAAGTCTAAGTGTTGCAAGATATTGATACTTGGATATAACTATCAAATGAAAAGTAGGCAAAAGGCAAAACAAAGACTAAATACATCAACACCTTATTAGCCAAAGTATATTCAACACATTTGCTGACTATCAAAAGTTAATTTGGATTGTAGAATGTCATATAATAATAGAAAGACAAAACAACTTTATGTAAATAATGAAAAAAAATCAAATTCTAAACAGCTATGATTTTTTTTTGTAGAATCTTTTTGGAAATTTGTAAATACTTTTTATTTATATTCTATATTTAACATCATTGTACTAGTCATGTTGAATCAACATGCTAACAAATAAAACCTCTAATTTTTTTTATTTTGGAAAGAAAATGCTTAGATTGCCCAAAAAACAAAATTGTCTATAACTTTCTCATTATAAGTCCAAATAGAATGTATTTGCCCCTTATTTTGGAGTTGTTGGTTTGAATCTCATAACCTCTCCTTAATAATTTGGGGTGTCATTCTAAAATTTTAAATTTGATCATTTTGAGATAATGAATAATTAATTTCTAGAATTTTCTTATGGTGATAAACTATCTGCCTTTGATTCATTATGACAAAAACAAGAGACCTATATTCATTTGTTAGCAATGAAATAAGATTTGTAATCCCAAATAAGTCATTCATAGAGCATTCAAAAAATAGTCTAAGTAAAAATTATAGAATAGTCACGCAATATTCAAAGAAAACGTTATAATCTACAACTTAAAAATTGTTGTTGTTATCTAGAGTTCTCAAAATGGATGGTGAAGATTTGATTTTCCTCTCATAAAATTAGGAAAATCTTGGACTGCCTTTCTATTGCAAGAAAAATTATTTTTATATCTCATGTTGAATTGTCACAGTGCAAATATGAACAAGTGATATAGGTTTTACAATTTAGCCATTAGTTGTTAAAGAGTGAATGACTAATATTTGAATATCTAGGCATAAAAGATGATGATCACTAATAAGTGAAGGATTCTGTTACCAAATTTTTCTTTTTTTTTCTTTTTGGCTTATTTTTGTTGCAAGTTGTTATAGTTTGTTTAATGTAAAAATTTAATACCCAGCGCTAGGATAAAGATTTATTATAAAGTAATTCAAAAAATGAGTATGGCATTTAATGAATTCAAAAATTATTATAAGGCATAATTTAATATTGTAGAAAATATTAATGAAAACAATCTTAATCATCAAAATATCCATAAAGCCAAAGCCAAAGGTGTGAGTATTGATAAAGCTACAAGCATTGGTAAAATCCTCAATATTGGTAAAGATGTGAGTATTACTATAAGTCTCAAAATATTCTAAACCATGCTAAAGGTTACAAAACATCCCAAACCCTATAAAATGAACTTCTAAAAATTCTAAATTGAATTAATGAAAAAAATTTACAAAAAATGAAATGATTTTGTTTTTTGCCTAACAAATCTGACCCCAACATAAAGTGTATTATATCAAATTTAAACTTGAACTACGTGATACTTTTGTACTAGTGAAAACAATTTTTTTTGTTTTAAATGATTGGATCATTCTAAATGACTTATGTATAATTACAAATTCTTGTAGAATAGCAATCATTGGTGTCTTGAATGACTAAAAATACAATCTTATAAATTTAATCAAACAATATTAATTTTATAAGAGATTGCATGTCTCATTCATAAATTACTTACTATAAATTACCTCTAAATACAAATAGCTTCGTCACTTCAATATTCTCCAAAACAATATGTTATTCAAAACCCTCCTATCACCAAGTATTATTCACTATCAAATCTTAAATATAAATATCTTAGATTAACTACTACCTAAGATTTTTCTATAAGAATATTTTACATATGCTACATATAGATCTAGATTTTTGCAATGTTGTAGATGGAAAGGTTTTGTATACTTTATAATATGTTTGACAATAATGAAAGTCATGCTCCCGGTCATGTTTAGTCGAATATTGAATCTATTTTCATCTATAGATAACTTATAAATAATATTAGGGATAATTTATGAACGAGATGCACAATTAGAAAAGATCATTGTAGTACATTTCCAATTGGCCAATGAGGAAAAGGCCACCACATATTTAGAAGATTGCAGAAGGTCCATTCCTTACATTGTTTTTTTGTCATTGAACTCTCACCAATATTATTCAATAGAGCTTCTGGCTATCCCTTCTTCCAACTTGTTAAAACCTTATGCATATTAAGCATAGAACAATCTCTATTATGCTTCAAATGATGTGGTTCTACCTAATCTTTTGGAATAGGGAGGTCAGGTAGAACAATCTTCATTTCGCTTTGTGATTGGTTAACACAAATACACCTATTTTTCAAAGTTCATTTTGATTAACTTATAGATAATCAATGATGTGGTTCCACCCAATTTTTTTGAATTGAAAAAGCCACGTTGAAAAATCTCAATTACACTTTGTCATTGGGTAATATAAATACAAGTCTATTAGAATCCATTTCGATTGGCTCATTGCAATAGATGATGTGGTTCCATCCAATCAATTTTCTTTGAATAGAGAGATTACACTAAACTACTACATTACTATTCTTGATTAATTAATACAAATGCAAGTACGCTAGTCTTGGAGAATGGAAAAGACTATCTTTGTGTAGCAATGGTGACTCCTTCTAATATCAAATCAAACATTAAAATCTTAAATCAATTTTTATGTAAAATTTCCCTGTAAGGATATTCCAAACTGTCAAATACTATGAGGTCGAATCCCTTTAAAAAACAACTGTAATAGTGCCAAGCACGATAATTTTGGGTAGGACCTATAATGACTCCTCCTAATATCAATCTTCAAATATCAACATCTTAAACCAACCACTATGCAAGATTTTCATGTAAAGATATCCCAAACCGTGAAGCACTATGATATCGGGTTCCTTTACAAAACAATTGTAATAGTACCAACATCTTAAATCAGCCACTATGCAAGATTTCTTTCTAAGGATATCCCAAACCGTAAAGCACTGTGACGTCGGGTCTCTTTACAAAACAGCTGTAATAATACAAACATCTTAAACCAACTACTATGCAAGATTTCCTTGGAAGGATATTCCAAACTGTTAAAGTACCATGACTTCAGGTCCCTTTACAAAACAATTGTAATAGTGCCAAGTATAATATATCATTAACATTTTAAATCAACCACTATGCAAGATTTTATTGGAAAGATATCTCAAACCGTTAAAGCACCATGACTTCAAGTTTCTATACCAAATAGTTGTAATGGTCCCTTTACAAAATAGCTGTAATAGTACCAAGCACAATAAACCATCAACATATTAAATCAGCCACTATGTAAGATTTTTCTAAAAGGATATTCCAAATTGTCAAAGTACCATGATAGTTTAGGTCCCTTTACAAAATAGTTGTAAATCAGCCACTATGCAAGATTTCCCTGGAAGGATATCCCAAACTGTTGAAGCATCATGACTTCAAGTCCCTATACAAAACAATTGTAATGGTCCCTTTACAAATCAACTATAATGATACCAAGCACGATAAATCATCAACATCTTCAATCAGTTACTATACAAGATTTTCTTGGATATCCCAAACTGTCAAAACACCGTGATTTTAGGTCCCTTTATAAAACAGCTGTAATAGTGGTAGGCACAATAATCTTTCAATCAGTCACTATGTAAGATTTCCCTGGATATCCCAAACTATCAAAGCACCGTGACTTTAAGTCCCTTTACAAACAGCTATAACAATGGTTGGCACGATAATTTTAGGTAGGACTTGCTATTCACATGCTTGATGTAACAAAACTCCCTTCCACGAGGGCTTCCCGTCGTGTGAGGGCCCCGCCCTTCAAGCTCGGGCTCCCACCCTCACCTCCATGTGGTGGGGCGTCCCATTATACAAAGCCTCACAGGTCCACACCAACAATTGCAAAGATCCCCCAAAGATGCTGTGCTGCACACCGGCAAAGGGTTCATTGATTGACGGCCCCTCACAGGGTCCCGGCATGTGTTTCGTTTGTTTCGTCATTGTTTCCATCCTACCTTACTACCGCGCCTCGGTCTCCGCCTACGACCGTGCCAAGGACGGCTCATGCGGCCCCTCCAGAGCCGGTGTGAGCAGGGCGGAGAGCCTCGGGTAGGGTAGGGCAAACTCTGCAGGGGGGGCATATTGGAGCCGGAAGAAGCGAAGGCAAGGCCAGGCCAGGCCAAGGCAGGCCATGGTGTTTGATGGCGATGGCGGTGGCGTTGATCGCAACTTCTCTACAACGCAACTCGTGAGTTAGCGTCTCAGCAACCTTCGTGGCGAAGTCACGCGGGATCGGCCATAAGAAACGGGGTTGCGGCCCATGATCATGTGGCGCAGGAGGCAAGGCAGAGGCTGCTTGCATGACGGGCGCTGCCATGTCGGTTGCGGCAATGGCAGCGATGGAGTGAGTGAGTGAGCGAGTGAGGGAGGGAGAAAGACTCAAAGACCGAGGGAGACCGAGTGGTGTGAGTGAGTTTGAGAGCGAGAGAGAGAGCGAGCGAGGGTTTGGAGTTATGATGGAGTTGCGAAGCTTGTGGCGGATCCAGGGTAAGGAGGACCGGGAGACGGAGAAGGCGTTGCCGGTGGTAGATCAAGTGGTGTGGTTGTTACGGCAGCATCGCTTTGTTATGCATGTAGAGCCGGGTTGGAGTAGCAGGACAGCCGTGGCGGAGGGAGGGAAGTAGTAGTGGTAGGAGGCGGACTAGGCAAAAGGAGGGTGTTCTATGAGCGCTGGGGTTACGATTGTTGGAGTGTAAACGCAAGGGGAAGGGGAGAAGAGGTGGGGATGGAGGGAGCTGCTCGTCAGTCGCCGAGGTCGCCATCTTCGGATGGCGATTACAGCAGTGAGGAGGAGGACTCGAATTCGGTCTTGCCCGGGAGTCGAAACCGTCGACCTATGCATCCGATGCCGCAATCTCATTGGTTTCCTCGATCAATTTCCTTCGGGCCTTATGTGCGGCTGAGGCCACGGAATGGCACCAATGCATCTCCGCGAGGGGCAAGGCAACAGACGCGGCTTCATATCCAGGTCACTCGTCCGGTACATTCCTCGCCTCGGCTGTATCACTTCTTGCTTTGTTTGTAGCAAGTGCGGGAGTTTGGTGTGTCGCTTTGTGCAATAGCTTTGACGTCGTTCCTTATTGTCACAGCATTGGCTATTGGTAGATCAAGTAGTCGACGGCTACCAATGCATGCATTCACCCTTCGCTGGAGAGTGTTCGGGTCTCATGATTAGGTCTTTTGTTAGGACCTTTTTTGTGCATGAGTGGAGCATTGTCACTGTCTTCGGTCCACCTAACTTTATTTTGTCGTTAGCTCGATTACTTATCATCTACGATTCCATTTTGACGACGCAGTTGGCGTTCAAGCTCACGAAGGATGTTGTTGCGACTTACCAAATTTGCAACTCCGAATTTCAGTTTTGCCCTGATCTGAATCCAAAGCGATACCTGACTGCACCCTCTACAATCGTGTCTGAGAATGGTCTTGACAATGAAAAGAACGACCTTGTGTTGTATTTCAATCAGGTCCTAGCGAATGATGATGGGACTCGCAGGTTGGTGAAATTTCTTTCATGGGTTGATCATTCTAGGTTATATGCTTTTGAGTTTCACGTGAAGTGGTAATCTTTTTGCTGTTTGTTCAAGCTTGTGTTTATTGCTCTTTCGATACAAATGAGAGTGTGTTGACATTTGTCTAGGGCTTAAAATTAGTTGCAAAGTTTCAAATTTTATTTTGCTGTTGTGTCTGTATTTGCAATCTTCGAAGCAATGGAAACGGAATAGATAGCATGGGAGATCTCTCTGCTTGCATTTGTTTTGTAGAATGATCTCACAGGCGTTTTGAATGTGTTTTGTTGCTTGGCCACCATTTGCAGATATGTTGTGAAGGATCTTGTGGGCTCGGGTACATTTGGGCAGGTAGCGAAATGTTATACTGAGGAGACCAATGAGTATGTTGCAGTGAAGGTCATTAAAAACCTTCCTGCATACTATACTCAAGCGCGGTTTGAGATCGGAATTTTGCACATGGTATGACGTTTTCTTTTGCACAACTACTCCTGGAGTGAAGGGTGAAGGGTGAAGGGATCGTTTTAGTTTGTTTCTTTATCATTCGGAAGGGATCGATATTAGGGGTTGCAACCGCAACCAATTTTAAATTTGCTGGTAAAGAATCAGGGTAGATGAAGATTGCGAATTTCTCGCAGCCTTAGTCAACAAGGGTAGTTTTATCAAACGGATGTTCTCGAGCCTGAATTCATTTCTGAATTACGATTGAGAGATGTGCAAATTTGTATATATCTTGATTTTGGGTGAAGCTTATGTTTTGGCTTTTGACTGTGGTGGACAGTTGAACAAGGAATACGATCCAGACGACAAGTACCACATCGTTCGATGCATTGACCATTTTCAGCACCATGGACATCTCTGCATCGTTTTTGAGCTCCTTACAGAGAATCTGTAAATATCTGAGCTCACACTGTCTGTTGAACTGTGCACGAGAGTGATGATACTTTTAGACAAGCTATTGAAATCATTTCATTCTTCCAAAGTGTGTGCTATTCCCGCGCTTGTGATCTGAAGTTTTCAGTTATTATACATCGGCACTACAACACTTTTTTTGACCTTTCTCTTTTGTTTGGTGATTCAGGTATGAGCTTTTGAAAAAGACGAATTTGAAGGGAATGTCACTGGTATTAGTGCGCATGTTCACCAAGCAGGTACCAATCTTTTTCGCTTGAACTTCAATTATCGATTTCAAATGTGCCCGTTTGTATTATTTACCAAAGATGATATGCTCTAATTGTTATAATTTCTTGTCCGAGGCCTCTAGTTTGTTTGAAGTATGAAACACTTGAATGCTCTGATATATTTTGTTCTCGATGTCTTCAGTTGTTGAAGTCACTGAGTCTGCTCCGGCAAGCACGAGTTATACATTGTGATTTGAAGCCGGAGAACATTCTTCTTATTGAAAGGTAACCTTTATGTATTCCATTTTCTGTTTACTAGAATCCCTCATTTATATGGATGCCATTGAGTGTGAGGCATCTTTCTCCGTGAATGCATCTCTGGTTTAATCGTTAGTCGGGGTGTAAAAACCTCTTTATTGCAGACTGAACTATGTGATAGAAGTTAATGAATTGTCTTGACCAGTCTTTTTAACATTTTTTGCCGATTCGTTGTTTTCCACTAGTGTGCTATTCTATTGCTTACAGTAATTCTCTGTCAGTCAAACGTCTCTCTACTGTGGCCTTGCAGTGTCTTCGTTCTCAATTTTGTAAGCTTTTACTTGTGACTAGTGTTCTTAAAGAAGTGAAGTGCAGTGTTTGCACTTGCCTAGCTAATCCATTCTTTTGTTTTCCACAGCTTTCGGTCAGCCGATTTGAAGCTTATTGATTTCGGTTCGGCGTGTAAGGAAGACCAGACGGTGTACACTTATATACAGGTAAAGCACTGTTTCACATCAAAGTCATGCGCTTTACTTTCTCTGAGCTTTTCTGCGAGTTCATATTTTCACAATTTGCGGTTATCGTGTCAGTGCTATGTATCATTGACGAACTATACTTCTTGCCTCTAATTACTGTTTGGATCTTTACAGAGTCGGTTTTACAGATCCCCTGAGGTGCTACTGGGTCACCGGTACACAACAGCTATCGACATGTGGTCGTTAGGGTGTGTGGCTGCTGAACTTTTCCTGGGTCTGCCACTCTTTCCTGGAGCTTGCGACTTTGATATGCTATTATTTATGAAGGAGAAACTTGAGTAAGATATTTTCCTCTTGAATTGAAGGTTACGTTTTGGTGCTCTACACAATTCAATTTTATTGCCATATTTCTGGGGTCAAGTTGCAATTGTATCTATTGATTTTGCACCGTCAGATGTTAGTGCTGGTGAACCGTCTGAAAAGGCGTTGACTGTCGCTTTGAGCACTCATGCCTGGTGTTTACGATGATGCAGAGGCCACCCGTCTGATCATATACTGAGGAATGCGAAGTATACGAACAAGTTTTTTAAGCTCCTCACTGCCGCCCCTCATTCTGATCATAATCACTCTGTCTATCAGCTACTTACAGCAGAGGAATATGAAGCAGTATGTTACTTAATGCTTTTGACTGTTGAATTTGATGAATAGACAGTCGTACTCCTGATCTTGTGCGTTTGTTTCTGCTACTTTATTTTATAGCTGAAAGACTTCTTGCGATTTATTGGTGCAGCGTCAAAGGAAAAAACCCGAAATTGGGAGGAGGTATTTTCATGGAACTCTCTCAGAAGCCATTATGGGGTATCCCATGAAGCCCATGTCACCGGCTGATCAAATTGAAGGTATCGCATTGCACTATTTTGAAACTATATTTTGTGTCGTGGACAAAGACCTTGAGCTCTGGATAGCACAGAGTTGCATTTTTTCTTCAGTAGCTCACAGGTTCCCCTTGCATGTCTGTGTTTCATTACGCTGTAAGAATTCAGAATTTCTCATATTTATGGTTAGTTTCTTGGCAATCATCTTTATGGTCTTGTGGTAGCCTACTATCTGTGGATTTTTTTCTTATGGTTTCAGCAAGAGCTTATTTTTGTATTTATTTTTCAGAGATCCGAGCTCGAGAATGCTTTGTAGACTTTCTTAAGGGTCTGCTCGAATGTGATCCAAGAAAAAGATGGTCACCGCAGCAGGTTATTTATTTCCTGTTACCTATTTAAAATTGTTCACACACTATATTCCTTCGTAGCTTATTCATAATGAATACGATTTGTGCGTCTTTTCTGAGACATGCTGGGATCGAACTGACGATTTTGGGGATGTTCGGATGACACTGTTTGAACTTTAACCTTTTAGCCTGCCTCTTTGAGTATAAGTCCCATTCGATGGGTTTTATTGATTGTGGAGTGTCTTGATTCTACTTTGCAGGCCGCACAGCACCCATTTGTAACTGATGAACCTTTTACTGGACCTTTCGATCCTGTGCCAGAGACTCCAAGAACAGTAAGTGTTGTCATATACTTGATGTTACAGATTAGCAAATTGATGTTTCCTCAATTTTTGAAGTTGTAGTTCTGTGAACGCACTATATAAGACACCTTATCATAGAAATGAACGTGAACAGCAACGACCAGAAAGCAGCATTCACAATCGAAGAGAGAGACGGAGGAAGGAAAAATCATAAGAAAGTCGAAAAGTTCGCTAATATGTGTTGTTCTGCAGCCTGGTAATCACAGTCTTCTTATAGACCATAGAGGCGCAGCAGGGCACTGGGTCGGTGCTGGACTTTCTCCTCAAGTAAGTTGGTTTTACTTCCTCTATCCGAACCTTCCAAACGAATGCTATCTTTGAGGTTCTATGTGAATCATGCTTTACGGTCCGAGTTACACTTTGTTTAATTTTGCATTAATTTAGAGCTTGGCAAACTATTTTGGAAGGCAAACTGATGGGTGGTCGTGTGGTCCTGGATCTTATGATTCACACCCTTGTCTTAAAAATGTTTTTGCTCTCTTAAAATGTATTCTACATGGAACAGACTTCTCACTCCCTTGTTCAAATCAGGTCGGAGGCATGAACGTAGGTCCTCGGTATGCTGCAAGTCCACACCAGCACCCAAGTCACTTTTCACGAGCAAGTAGTTATGGCAGTGTTGGAAGTTTTGGAAGTTTCGGAGAAGGTCCGGTAGCCGATGGAAACTTTGAAAGTTATGTGGACGATTCAGGAATGCATGCCATGGCCATGAATGGTCAAGGATCCACTGTAGGTAGCTCTCCGGAATCAAGTTGGCAAGGAAGACCATTTATACCCTCTTTGCATCCTCAGCATCCAATTTTGTGCCAGATGAGAACTCTAAATCTTGGAGGTAGTCCAGCTTTGAATCTTGGTGCCAGTCCATCTCAGTTTGGAAATCCAGGTCTATATCAGGTGTCTCCTGGTCCGTATGGTGTTTCACCAGGAGGTTCGTTTCCTTCATCCCCAGCATCGAGTCACTTCCAGTCGACTGGATCACAACAAGGTTCTCCAAATCGGTATGGACCAGCTTCGCCTGCTCGCCTGTTGGAAACCGCAGTCGTCAATGCAACTGCTGCACACGGACATTTTCATAGGAGGCGGGCTTGGCAACCACCCCCTCCCGTGGGTGGACATGGGCAGCAGCAACAGCAGCAGCAACAACAACAACAACAGCAGCAACAACAACAGCAACAACAGCAGGACTTAGCACAAGCACATTGGTCTAGGCTTCAGCACGGCAATGCAAATGGGATTGTGGATGCAAGCTCCACTCTTTCTGCTGACGGTCAAGTTGGCCTGCGGAGGGGTGCCCCTCCAGTTCCTCACACTCGGTCTGTGAGGAATGGTAGCAATCTAGTGGCATCTCAGGTACCACGATCCTCGGCATCTTATGCGCCCGGTACTTTGGGTAGCTATTTATCACCTGGAAGCTCAATGGACGCTGCAGATGAGGATTCTTCATTAGGCCCTCATTGGGATCCTGATTTTAGGTGAGATATCGGTCATCGGACCATAACTCTATGCTCAATCTTCATTCTTTCAGTTAGAAGTTGAAAATCTGGCTCTGAGCATCGTTTCTTTGTTTCATCGAGTTTTGTGATTGATGTAGTTCTAGCTTTTATTCTAGATTTTCTGGTGAATGTGGGATCAGTTTTTGTTTTCCTTCTATAAGATCTAATTAAACGCTTTTAATATTTTTTATCTGCCATTCTTTAAAGATGTTTACTTGCACTGGAACCGCCTCCGCTGTTTTGGCTGAATTCTTTTCCTTTCTGAAATTTTTGTCGAAGTAGTTCCACGTACATTGTAGTGCTTTACTTTCTGTGAGATTGTTGTTGTCATTTCATCTTTTGTCGATAATCATAGAAGCATTGGTGTAAACAAGCCCATAATAATTCAACGTGCATAAATTCTTTCTCTTGATTGCCTATTTCAAATCAAAATTATATGGAACTTTAAATTCAATTCCAGGCCACTTTCCCATTCATGAGAACAGGGTTAAAATAACAATTTACATTATCTTTTGAATGGCACCTTGAGAAAACATTTTAAGACACGTTTTCGCTACGGCTCCGTTATATTTTCCTGGTTGAAATTATTGGTTTGAAATTTCTTAAATTATATGTGATGTAACTTTACAATTTTCTTTTTTGAAGTTGGATGAGTAGTTTCATTTGCAGCTAGCTTGTCTCTCAGTTGTCTGAGTTTCTTGCAGTGATGAACTCCTTCATGAAGATGCTCATGATATTGGTGGTACATCAAGAAGGTACTTCCTTACTTTCATCTTAGTATTTTTTTTCCACCATTGAGCCTTTTTGCGAATTTGCTTGTTCATGAACTTTGATATTTGTCCTTTTTTTACCTAGCAGTTGGTTTTGATGCGCTCCTCGAGTGTGATCATTTTGCGTCATGTTTCTGCAGGACATCACAAGGCCGACTGAGTACCTCCTCAAGTCTGGACGGAACTAGTCCTGCGTCCTCGCACAGTTCGCAATCAGGGTACCACACAGTTCGCAATCAGAAGCCTGGCCAATTTTCTTCCACCCAGACTTCTCCAAGTCGACTTGGGCCCCAAATGTCTCAGATTCCTCAGCAGCTGCGTCAACAAGGTCACCACCAACAGACACAGAATTTGCGACAACAAATCTCGCCTGAACAGACTCCTCTACACCCGCAGCATGGAGGACGGAGGCAAATGCCTGGGGAAGTGGCTGCTGCAGTTTCTGGAACAGCATCGTTCCAACAGCGTCAGCAGCAAGCTTTTCAATTTCAGCAGCAACAACTGCAGAATTCGTATCACCCACAACATTTTGGGATGATGCAAGCGCATCCTGAAGCACAGTTTGGAGGGGTGGTTATGGGGAACCCGAAGAGCGACGTAAGAACGCATGGTAACCTTCTGCCGTCCCCGCAGAAGGATAACCGACTATCACATTTTGGCACTATATATTCTTCAAATGTGAGGTTGAACAGTGTACAAGGCGATCCAAATGCCATATCTCCCTCTGTAGCGGGTTTTCCAATGACTGCTGGTGTAGGTCATCCAACGCATACTGTCCAACAGCAGCGTTACTATGTCGGAGAAGATCTCCATTCTCAGTGGCCTAATACAGGCGGATTTCTTCCTCAGAACCAGTACTTTGCGAACGACCTCTACTTAGGTGCGAGCCGTTGCGTTCTCTGAATGCTGAGAGGTTTCTCTGTTTTACTTGGTTTTTAATGGCTGGATGTCCTTTGCTGGTTTTTATTGCCCCTATGCAGTGCCTGACATTGAAATATTTTTTGATTTTCAGGGAGTATGCCGAAACCCCCTATAGGGCCAGCTCGCCGATAATTCAGAGCTCTGATGTGCCGCATCAGACTAATCACTGTGGCCTTGTATCGTTTGATGCTTAATTAAGCACGATTATGCGGGAGGTTGATAACAGAGACTGAGGAGCTTGTGAATTTCCCAGGCGTGTATGACAGTGTGACTTTCGCTATCCGTCAACAATGAACTTTCAACGTGTACATTGAAGGCTGCTACAGGTAAGCTAGCGGCGTTGCATCATCTCGGATCTCATCTAATTGTAAAGTAATCACAATTTCGTGCGTTATTAATTCCACTGTTGTGTTGTGCAGGCTACTAGTCCACTTTAGTTTGAAGATCTCATCGAATGATGCTCGAGCAGAGCAGCATTTTGGACTTCATGCGCTTGTATCTGGGCCAAAAGTAGGTCCAGATTTCCATTTGGTGGTTACAAGCTCTTCCTATCATTGCATGCTGTGTTCATCAGCAGATTGTCGACTATGTCGTTAATGGGGTTTTTTAGCCCATGTCTTACGAGATGCAGAGAGTTAGTCTGGACCTGAAGCTCTTACAAACACCAGCATTTGGACGATTTGTAATCTGGCATGGGTCCCTTCTAAATTATGGGCCTATATTGTTATCCCCTTGCTATTGTTAAGCATGGCATGGTCTATTATTTTGGTATCGTGAGGATATCGTAGGAAGCAAATTCAAGTGAGATCTGAATCACTCGGTACTTGACGATATGGATTCGTGTTCTCGAAGTTTCAATTTCCGATCCTAATTATGGCACTATTTCTAGTGACTTCGTTTTATCTTCGAACAATTTTGTATGGTGGTGTGTCCGAAATGAGACCTGGCTTGAAGTACGTTCGCTCCGTTCGATAGCTTCAGTTTTCTTTGTATACAGTAACCTAGTCCTTTCAAGTGCTTTGGTGACGGATTGGACTGTAGGTACCGGTATTGGGATTGCAAATATCTTCATGTTTGTCAGGTAGCATAAGCTCCCTTATGTGCCCTTACTTTCTAACAATTGGTAGAAACAATACGGTAATTGACCTTAAATCGCACAGTTAAGCAATTCAGCCTGATTCAGCATGGTTTTCACTATTAAGGTAGGAGGCTCTAAAAGTGACCCTTTAAGGGCTGATTCACCTTCTTCATAGGTTTGCATGATCAGAAATATTTTTAGCTCATTTTTCAGAGAAAGACAAATAGATGCCGAATGCAACACAAGTGGTTTCATATTTTTTGAAGCATTTTTGAATTAGTTATGAATTTTCAAAGATTTCTGTAGTAGGTACCTATTTGTGACACCTCAGTCTCCAAAATCCGTCCCCTTGCAACTACTAATGTGATTTGAGGAAATCAAGGTCAATGATTGGCTCTTGCAATAGAAAATTAATTTTTCCTTGATGCATGTAATAGCTGAAGTGGTCCATTCAAGGATCACCTGCAATCTATTCTACAACTAATTATAGGGTCGGTTTGAAGGAGAGAGTCGCTTTTACAGCCTCCTACCTTATATTGAATTTTTTTTTGTGGGGTCCCATTGGTAGTAAAAAGGGGATTCTAGATTCTCTTAATATGCATTTTTTGGACACCGTGTAAATAAACTACAAATTTTCAAAGTGTGTGTTGAGAATAGGTGTACCGAAAAGTGATCATAGAGTCATATGAATAATGGGAGTGCATTTTAGGCAAGAATACCCACTGTACAATTTTAGGTGTAGTTATCTTGGTCAGTTATCTTTCACTTCTTCCACGTACTTTGAAAACAAGGTTTTGTGGACTGAAAATCCTGGTCCAATGCATCATTATAAAGAATTTAAGATTATAGTTTTTTTGTATCAAAGGGTATCCGTGTAATTCATGATCTATGAAATGACATAATACTTGAGTCCATTGCATACTTTTTTAGACCTGACAAATTGGGCTCAGAGAAGAAGTTTGACCATTTCACAATGGATTAAGAGAGGAAGTTTGACCATTTTACAATGGATCAAGACGTTTAAGGGTTTGACTACATACAAAGCAAATTTCTTTTCTTTCAACCTTCATTCTTCTTAAAGGAATAATTTCCTACCCAATTTTTATTCCTCTTCAAGTAAAACTTGGCCTATCCAATTATCATGCCATCTCCGACGAGAAAAATGCCATTGGCCTTCATTCTTCATTCAAATGTCAACTTTTTTGTCCAACTTTTATTCATGGATTACAACTTCTTTGTCCAAAAATGGATTTCAAATATTTGACATTCAGTTTTTATTCCTTTCAAATGACAACTTCCCTATCCAAAACCAGATTTCAAGTGTTTAATTTTGACCTTCTTTATTCTTGAAGGATAAATCCCTTGTTCAAAATTAGAAGAATGACATTGACTTTGATTCCCTCTTGTCCTGTCCATACTGGATTTCAAGTATTTGACAGTGACCATCATTCTTCTCAAAGGACAACTTTCCTATCTAAAACTAGGTCTCGAGTGTTTGATAGTGGCTTTCTTGTCTTAAATTGGATTTTCGGAGATTAATAGATTCATTCCTCTCAAAGGAAAATTTCCCCATCTAGAATTAGATTTCGAACAATTGATGTTGACCTTCATTCCTCTCAAAACTTTACACAACCTTCACTCTTCTTGAAGGATAGTTCGTATTCACAATTTGGATTTCAAGTGTTTGACAATGACCTTCATTTTTCTTGAAAAGACAATATCCCCCTTCATAGGATACTCCAATCGGATGAATGATGTTGGTCTTCATTTCTCTTAAAGGGCAATTTATTTGTCCAGCCTTCATTTATCTCAAAGGACAATTTTTTCATATGAACCAGTTTTCAAGTGTTTGGCAATGCAAAAGGCAAGAAGCACATGTTGATATTGGACTCGGTTGTACTTTAAGTAGTAGAGCTTTTGCAAAAAAATATTTAACAAATAAAATAAAATATAGAAAACTAGTGTAACACAAATGTGTATACCTAAAAACTTGGGCCTAAGAAATTTTCTCCAAAAGTTGTTGCTCAAAAAAATTTGTTTGGAAAATTTTATAAAAAATATATATATTTTGATGTTTAAATTGTTAAAAAATAATAAAATAATTCAAAAAATTAAACGAAAATAATTAATGTTTAAAAACTTGTTGGAGATGAAATTCCTTAGAAAAATGGTAAAAAAGAAATCTTAAAAGTCTAGAAAAGCACATGCAATACAAAACCTTTTTGCACACATGCAAAGGTTAAGGAATTAATTTTTTTTGGATGTCCTTTGATAACCCTAGTAGAAGAACATACGCTTTGAATATCCAAGTGGAATTGTTGTTTTGAGCTTTTAGTAGTACTAAAACCATTAAAACTACTAAACACAATAGATTATGAAAATTGACTTTTAATAGTACATAATTTTTCAAAATTTTAAAAAATGTGGATTGAGGTTTGGCATAAAGAATACACTTCAAATATTAATTTGAATACATTGGTATAATGTCCCAAAAGTTATGCTTGCATGTGAGTTCAATATACGAGATGCGATTCAATACAAGTATTTTATGCTTTTACCTGGCGATGACCTTCATTCCTCTCAAAGGAAAACTTTTCTACTCACATGTCATCTTATTTAAAGGACAAATTTTTATCTAACCTTTATTTTTCTCAAGAAACAACAATCCCATCCAAAAACTGGGTTTTAGATGGTTTGTTTGTTTGGTACTCACTTCATTCTTCTAAAAGGTCAATTTTCTTGTCCAAAACTAGATTGAAGTGTTTGCCACCTTTTACATTGAAATCTAAGTTGACAACCACTAATAGTGGCATGAAGTTGTTGTTGTAGGTTTTAGGTTAAATACTTTTCCTAACCTTTTCGTTTGCATAAACCACAAAGGACTAATTGCTGCAAGTACAAGAATCTATTATTTAAATGCTAATTTGATTGCAATACCTAGAATCCTCCTCTTTAAGAGATTGTATAGTCTTGTAATTTGCCTATATGTTTTATTTTTTCACTCAAAAATAAGAATTAAAATGACCACATTTTTGTAGTATTATGTCCTTGCAAACACGGCAATGAATAGTGAATATAATTTTGTATTTTTAGAAAGATAGTGTATCCATTGAACCACTTAGGGATTATGCTATATCCGAAGAGATTTCAATGACAACTATGACTTTGAATCAATGAAATCTCAATGAAAACAATGATTCCATGTTTGCAAGGTTGTAATTTTTGTAACTTAGGCAAATTGTGGTTAAATTTAGGTGAAGTGTAAAAATAGCATTTAAATATTGTCTCCAAAAGTATGATGACTGAAAACTCAAATAATAAATTTTTGCAATTCTTACCCTAATTTCTAAGCTGGTTTTTTTATTTTAATGTTGAATATTTTGTCATCAGTGTTTTTTTTTAATTTTCTTAAAATTATTTTATGAATTGTATCTACATTTTGGTGGCATGTTTCTACAAATGCTTGAATTTAATTTATTTTATTTTATGCAAAGTTGACTTCACTTGTAGTCTTTCAAATATTTAGTAGAATCTATACTTTATATCATGAAGGTTATAAAAAATTTATTTTTTGGAGTTTTATATAATCCCTTCTCAAAATTAATATTAGACTTTCATTTTTGAACTTCATTTATTTTTAAAATCATAAAAGCTTAGGTTGTGGTTGGAATTGAAATTTCTCAATTCAATATCTAAGTTATTTAAAAAGTTTACTGTTTCCTATCATGTTCTACCTCGTTTGAGCAATTTTGACTTCGAATTGGATCAAATATTAAGCAAGCAAGTTAGAATATCATTCAAGATCCTAGCTAGAAGGACTATTGAATAATAAGAGTAAATTACGCTTCAAGGTGCCAAAGTTGCGGAATGGTGCCATTTTAATGAAATTCCCATATGTATAGTATGTTACTAAGTATATGAGGAAGAAATTTCTACAATTAAAACAAGTGTTTATACATCCAATTAGACATTCAATATCTATGTACATCAACACTCAACACCAATTGATGGTACCACAAGCATCTTCCACAATTGCAATTGTATAGAACTATACCCACTTCAAACTTTCAATGTTAAAAAATGATTATTTGTATTAAATGAAATATATTCAGATATTTAACATGGTTCTATAAGTTTAGAGCCCTTAATCTAGGAGCATTGTTGCCTACAAGGTCCCCCCCATAAGTTCCTTTGCTTTAGGTTTTAGCTCATATTCTACAAATCGATTCTTTACAGGGTCCCAAATACGGGAGGCAAGCCAAGTTTTGAAGTCGACATTAGATGGTTGTAAATTGAGATGTTCTCTCTCATTTCTCATCAAGTATGTTCAACTCCCATCTTTGAGCTGCTCAAATCCAAAACTAAAGAAAATGACATTAATTGAATTATATTTATTTCTGTTCAGGTCAAGGGAGACTTCTTCCACAATATGCATGGCTGCCACCATGAGCCTAAACCAAAATGGCTTGTCTTCAAATGGTGCTCAAACTGCTACGTAATTGCCAATGTATAGCCTATCTACAATCTTCTCACCACTAATGCTAGCCTCAATCTCTTCATCTACATCATAAAGTCAATGAAATTCAATTGGCAAATTTTGGGCTCAATCTATACAAGATAAATGTAAATTGAAGCACATGATCTAATTGGTAACAATCATTCTGAGATGCATTTGACAAGCACACATTGCAAAAGCATGACAAATTTTGATACATAATGACAATCACTACAAGAATATGAGCATTCTATGACTATGTTTATGACTACGTTTACAGTCATTGTGGACGTATATGACTGCTGTAGAAAATTGGCATTGCAGTCATTGTGGATGAGTCCTTTATAAAAATGACTATGTCTTTTATATCACCATCCGTCTTCCTACATGGAAGTTCATCTACGGATTTTTCCTACGTGGCGGTCCGGACATGACTTGGCACATGAGTTACGTCAGTTATATTGTAGTCATAGGTTGGATTTTCTGTAGTAATTTTGGTGGGATCCACTTTAATGGAGATGGGAATTTGTGGTCTATCCTCACTTTGATCCTATGATGGCAGCACTGCAGTTGTTAGCGAATAAGGACTCAGTCGAGGTTGAGGGGAGTGTCAGTTTTATGTAGAGTCATACCGTGACAACTAGTTGACATTGAGTTTAATGTGAGTCGTATTCGAGTTGTCTTTTGCAATAACTATGTTTGTTTGAATTACTGCGGGTTTGTGTGTGTGTGAATCATTGACCACTAACTAACATGCAAGTGAGACATAGAAGGTAGAGTGAAGAAATGATTGCCACAGTCACTGCGGAGTCCTTTATCAATCCTTTATCGTGATGACTTCCTCATAGAAGAAATATATACACAATAACTGCTTCCATGTTCTGGTACCCTATAATCCTACTAACAAAATCTTATGTGTAAGGGTTCTTTTAGTGCCGATGATGAGCATTTACAATGCCCAAATCATACCCGGTACTTGTGAAAATCGGGCTACTACGTCCGATATAAGACTACAGCTACCACCCTCCTTCTTCACTACACCTACTCTAGCAAATTTCACTTCAGTAGTTTCATGTATACAGAATTCCAGATTGTGTTGCCGCCCTAAACATCGTGAAGTGTCTCTTGGTCAGCTTCCTTCTTTGGGAACATCAGCGGGGAAGCGTACTGATAAACCTGTTGCACGTCAATTTTGAACCATGCATCGGGTATGACAATGAAGTGGAACTTGTCCACACCTCCTAAACCGTTGATGCGTCCTACCGCCACCTTCTGTCTTTTCGCACACGGATTCATGAGCTGCACTTCATCTCCCATGGAAAACTACACCCCACAACCTTGAAGTTAACTTAATACTCCAGCATTTGTCAATTCATAAATTCAAGATTTGTTCTACATGCTGCTTGTAGTCGAAAAGGAGGTACTCACTAACATATGACTGAAGCTCAACTAAGTACGCCACTGATAAATGACTGCACAGTCTTTCCCGGCAAGCAAATGAAATCCGACAGAGTACCACATTACCTGCCAAAATTGAAAAGGGACCCTTACTACTACAAGATTCAAGTTTTAGGGTAAACCTTTGGGGTACTGGTTTTAGGTTTCTTCTCCTCCGCTGCTGCTTTCTTCTTCTCTGCTGTTGCTTTCTTCTCCTCCGTTGCTGCTGTCTTCGGTCGTGTGTCCCTCTTCCCCGCTTTCTCCCACAACTACACACATCCAAAGTCAAAATTGCAGATGTTCTAAAGGTGAGGGGACATAATGAAGCGTAACCAACTGGTTTGCAGGTCCCCTCACCTTCCACTGTGATTTCATTCTCAACACTGGCTTCATCGACCTCATGTCCTTCAGTTGCTTTCATCTGTTCAATTCCGTAACTGTGGGATCTGGATTCTGTAATATCTGGGACGTCTTTCAATGCTTCCAACATGGGCCACAATGTTGACTTCAAGTAGTTGTTGTTGTCGCCTAACTTTTCAAGTTTGGGCACATAAAACGGAGGGCAAATTAGCACATTTGCATTTGGGTTGCAAGAGGCTCTGGAGGCCTTATTCTCAATAACCAAGGTGTTTGACTGGCTGAATTAGGGCCACTAACCATAGACTTTTGACAATCGTTTTCCCCAGACGGTTGGTTTCCCACCCTTGAATGCCACAGCCTCACAATGTTTCCCCAACCATACAAACAAAGGCAAAAATACAGGGCCTATTTTTTGCCTTCCCATCACCGTCGGCACTACGTCATCCATATAACTCTCATTCTTACTACCCCAAAATGCCACGGCGAAAATACTGAAAAAGCGTGAAAGAAAGGGCTGCAACCAAGGCCGACACACTACTCTGCGAGACTTTGTAACCATGGTGGGCCTAATTCGAGAATTGGGGTTCTTCTCTATGTGCAAACTACAATCCAATAAGGTGCCATGTACGTTGAAAATGAGCAATTTTTCCCTGCCCCTTTTGCTAGGAACATTGCTCAAGTGCACAACAGCGCTCACCTAACCTAACGCTAAATCAGGGAGTGTTGCTTCGGCATTTACCTCTGTGGACAGTTTGTTGACCTTCTTAGGTTTCTTGGGGGTAGGGTTCTTGATAGCAGCGGCTACAGTGACAGGAGGTGGTTGCTTCTCTACTTTGGAATCCCCGACCAAAGAGTATAGGTTTTTGACATCACCGGCCCCAGTCGTTTTCTCTGATTCGGGGTGCTCGGCCTCGTTGTCATTGGAATTAGGCTTGGATTCCTCAGGTGCCGGAATTTCCTCCGCTGCCTTGTTGAAGACTACTTCAATGCATGGGGAGGGAGCGGGTGGCGCGGTCTCCGTGTTCTTCGCTGTGGGATCCCCTCCTGAAGGCAGTATTGGGTTTGGCAAAACTAGGGCAGGGAGGCTGAGTTCCTAAACTGCATGCTCTAGGGAAGCGTGGTGGCCTTCCACAACTTGGTTCCCTTGCAGCTCTTTCGCCGCTGAGGCAAAGTTTCGCGGGTCTGTTTCCATGGCCGCGTCTGTGCCACTGCTCAAATGGGAGGGAGCGAGCTTCGTCATGACCTCTATGACAGAGACAAGTTTAGGTTGCAACACCGAAATCAGTGCGGAAGCCTCCACATCTCCGAGGTTCACCAAGGCTGACTTTGATACGGATGGGCTGGCGCTGTCTGGTTCCTTTGACTTCCTAATGTACACAGTGAACATTGACTTCAACTCCTCCACTGCATTGTTGGTAGACCGAGTACTTGCAGGGACTTTTGAAAACTCTCCCTTCAGGTCAGTTTGCGATTTCTCCTTGGCGCATATTCGTTTGGAATCCTCTGCTGTGAGACCCTAATGTCCACAACAGTTCAAAACCACAAAGGTTAAGAAGTTTATAAGCAGTCATTACCGGAAACAACGGACTACTACAAAATTACTACAGAACTACCTTGCGACTGTAGTATCACTCGTATTACTTTGCTAGTCCGTCTTGCCTACTACGTAATGATTGTAGCACTCCCTACCAAACATCCTTCCCATGAATCAAATGAAAGACGCTTTTCTAATGAAGTGAGACTTTTCCTTGGATACCTCAAGAATACATCATAGCTAATCAATTGACCAGCACTCACAAGATATACGGAAAAAATTGCTTAGGGAAAGGGGAATCAGAATCTCACTGAGGCATTGATGACATACACTTCTGACATTTGCATCCCCTTTGAGATGTCTGTAATTCCTAAGCTCGTGGCCTTTCCTTTTGTCTGCAATGCACATACATCACATTGCTCAGGCTACATTTCATTCTATAATAGCATTACACAAGGATCAATAAAAGCACAGCCGACAAGACATACACAGGTTTGCTGTAATAGAGGGAAAGGAAACACTTTTGAAAATGAACCATCCTTTCTATGCCATTGAGGAGGGATACATCATAGCCCAGCCGTAAGGAAATGGACAAGTTGTTCTTAGAGAAAGGAAAGTGAAGAAATGAACAACAAATTGGTAGCCCAGGAACTTCCTTACTTCAATCATAGCCAAACCGACTAGACATTAAGCAGTCATTGTGGAAGAGAGTTTTTTGAAAGGCTTACCAACACCGCTTCCTTCCCAGCTTTCCCTCTCCTTCCCACGCTAGAATAATTCCTCACCTGCCTTCTCGCATGAGACATGGTCGCCGATTTCTTGACTTGCTTGTCCATCTCCCAGTAGTCCTGCAACCTCTCCCACTGATCAGGATCCACATGAACATGGCATTCAACTTCTTCAGCACTCTGGAAATGGGCCTTCAATCTCGACCTCTCCGTTTTAAGATATCTCTTGATGGCATTCTTGAAACCGAGTGTACTCAAGGGATTCCCCACATACTCAAAGTCGTTGTCCAAGGTATCTCTTAATTTTTTCACGGCCTATGGCTTTTGCTTCTCCCAATCAATGACGCTCATGTCTATTATCCTGGGCACGTAAGTTTGCACAGAACAGTCCCATGCATTCTTTCCTGCACACCCTACGTCAAAGTTCCCCACCTTCCGTGACTGCAATGAGGTGTGGCTTGTTGCCACCCTGAGTGCATTCACGACTCCCTTCATCATACAAAGAGCGCTTGTGATGACAGTTTGCTCTCCCTACGCTGTCAACGGCCGTGTCCCCAGCAGCATTCATATCAGGACCACCTAAATTTGCTGGCCACCTGTCCACATACGGCGCGAAGGAGGGTTCCGCTCCCATGCTCCATTGCTGAGGCTGCATGGGTGGTGGAGGCATCCACTGTCCTGGAATCCATTGCCAGGAGCTTCCGTAGCCAGTCGGCGGTGCGGGTGGTTGGTTCGCAGGAGCCCAAGCGGAGGATCTTGTTACCAACTGCAATCTCGTCCGCTTGTGGCTGCTCTCCAATTCTGGTTCCTCGGGTTCCACATCGTTGTCATTAGAGTCGAAGACTTTCCGCCCCGCCGCAACGTTCCCTGTATGGAAATGCATCCAGGATGAGCGGAACTTCGATGAAGTTCTGATTTTAAAGATACACCCAAATCCTGAATATGCTGAAGAAATTGCCCATTGAACAAGTACTATCGGTGGGATTGTTCACCCTAAACCCCTACCTTCGTGCGTCACCAGTCACAAATCACATGTGCAACATTTTTGAGGAAATCACAAGCAAGGAGGACCATTAGCCTAACCTTGCTACAAGGCGGCTGACATTGCGAGATGCCAAATTATCTATAGGCAGGACCTTCGAGGTCGCCTTCTTCTGAACATGTGCACACACAATTGCGAGATTCACTATACTTGCTGCAATGGCTTGCTCGTCAGTCTTAGTTTCCTCGGATGCTGACTTTGTGTCGCTAGTCATCTTGCGTTCTTGCCCACACGTTTTCCCCGGTCACTCTTTCTCCTCCTCACTGGCGGTGGATCAGAACTGGCCCTACGCAGCCTAGCGCTCTTCCTGACAATGTGGCCCTCCGGTTTGTCTTTTACTCCCGCCTCCCTCTTCTTGCATAATGCCAGGGAGTTGCTTCTGTGCACGATGATGCTGAAATGAAGGTTTGACAATAACTGGGTGCAATATCGGAGCATGATGCAGTGTGTTCAAATGTAAACTAACAACACTAGAAAAGCAATGCCTGAAGCTCCTGACACAGGAAGACAAAAGTAGGGTTTGCAGGACCATCTCAAAGACCGTACGCATTCATTACCTCGTCCAGGGTGCGCTACGTGGCGCCCTAGCGTCATTTGGGACTAAATTCAAATTGCAGCCACCCGCGGGAACTACATATGACTCGGGATCTACTCCGACATGACTACCAGGCGCTTACAAGTCATTCTTTTTTATTGCTGCACAAATAAGTAGTTATTGTCCAATGACTGAACGGCCATTCCAAGCCACATTAATGTAGTGTTGTGCATGTTAACCTACCACCCGTTGCCTATGACGAAGAGGAGTACTCTCTAACATAGATTGACAAAGAAGGTTGCTTACAGATCTTGCGCCAGAAGTTCTGTTGGCTTCGCGGCTGCCCAAACCAGTGCTACACGTTGGTCGCCCAGTCTCTCATACTCGCACTTTTCTCCCTCTCCATCTGTTGGCGTGCCCTCCTCCATGTATGTGGGTTGTGTATAGGCGCAACAATTGGCGATGAAGTGGCCGTGCGGTAGGAAGTAATTCAAGAGAACTTCAATCGAGTTCACTCTGGTATTGCAACCAGTGAGGCTGTGGTGTTGGCGCTCTTGGAACTTGCTTCTGAACTACAAGCAACGAGAACTACAAATGAGGGCAGACTACAATCTTGCTGCGCTGTGTTTCCAATACAGTGCATGTACTGCATGTACGCTCGGAGGGGAGGCGTCAAAGAAGAGTCTGCATCGGACAAGAAGAAAACTGAACCTCCGTTGCTGAGTAGGGGGCGGTTGTGCACTAAGTGCCTTTCAAATCAGAAGGCGGCTCCAAATCACCTCCACGATACGATAATTATTGTGCAGTCCTTATTGATGGGTCTTTTCTTTTGTGACAGCCTCAGGGTGTTCCGTCATGGGATAGGTGTGGTATTGCAATTATGAGGAGAAGATGGGAGATAGGATTTTGTTTTCATCTTGAAAATTGATTGTTTTTAGGGTTAGCCTCATTGAAACATCTCCCAATAAAAAACGCGGGTGCGGTCTCATTCTCTTTGTTGGCATATGTCCGTTGATAGTGGGAGAAGTTGCATAACACAGACTGGCCGACACAACCATAGAATGACTAAATCTTCACTCAACTCAGTCATTTTGTAGTTGGAGACAGTAGTTAATCAATAGCAATGCACGTTAGTCGGTTGTGATGCAGTTGGAGTGAATAGTGGATCAGTAGGATGTTAGTAGTTGACAGTACGGAAGAGGCCTCGGCAGTTCATATGTACTAACCCATTGTGGAAAATGTGTTCGTTACAATATTTGAATAGCCAACTCCACAGCCTCTCTAAGAGGGAAAGATCCAGGCGTAACTTTTGTGCTTGCTGGAGACACAATGTTACCTGCAAGGTTGCCTCTGTCAGACCCTCAACGGCAACGTCTCCGAGATGATAGACTGTGGCTTGGAGAGCTTGCTAGGGCTCGACAATGCAATGTTACGAAGCTACATTGCCCATGCACACAGTGCCAAGGTCGCCGGAAAATTCTTCTGAAGAATGTACGAAAGCTTCTCATTCAAAGTGGCCGACATCTGCAGTTCCGGTTCTGGAGGGGTCCTGGGACTAGGGACTCCTCAGACGATGAGTGGGAGCACGAGTTCTGGGCTCCCGACACAAACCGTGGTGTGCAGGTAGACGCCCAAGTGGACACACGGGGGATGTTGGAAAATGCTTTCACGGTTGAAGATGAACCGGAGGATGTCGAGGACCGGGTACGCCAGAAAGGGGCGGACGCCTTCATGGCAGCAGATGCTGTGCACGAGGAGTGCAGCGCCAGTTCAGTGGGCAATGATTTTGAAGCCAATGATGTGCAGCAGGAGTGCACCGTGGGTTCCAAGGGCGATGATTCTCACGCACATGATGCTATTGACGATGAGCCTACTCTCGGGACAGGCGCTGAAGGAATGATGGAGGACCAGAATTATGACCCAGCTCAATTGCATGAGGCAATCCAACGCTTGTTCTCTTCTGCAAAGTGTACAAAACTAGCCGCCACCAATTTGCTTATGAACCTCTGCACTGTGCATGGCGTCAGTAATACATTTGCTGACGAGCTCTTCACTATCTTGCACGGCCACATTTTATCTGAGAGTAATTGCTTGCCAAGAAACTACCATGCAGCCCAATCACTTACACAGAAATTGGGCCTGAGCTACAACACCATACATGGTTGTGGCAAAGGGTGCGTGCTGTTCCGCGGCCAATATGCTGAGGCTGTGTGTTGTCCTAAGTGCAACGGGCCAAAGTACCAGGATGAAGAACGGAAATGGTTTCCAGTAAAGGTGTTAAGGCATTTTCCGGTCATACCACGATTGCAGTGCATGTTCAGAAGCCCCAGCATTTCGAAACTAATGCTGTGGCATTCAGAGAATAAGAGTGACCGAGTTGGTGGTGATAGTCTTGTGTGTCATCCATGTGACTCGAAGGCGTGGTGGCATTTCCATGAGAATGTGGATCCAACATTTGGAAACGACCCACAGAATACCCATTCCGCTTTGGCCGCTGATGGGGTCAACCTTTTTAAGCAGAATCGTTCCACGTGGTCTACATGGCCTATGCTGCTACTAAATTACAATTTGCCGCCTTAGTTAAGCACAAAGAAATTTTTTGTGTTATTCGCTTTGTTGATTCTTGGTAAACAATTTGTGACTTGCGAAGTATTTGATGTGTATTTGCAGCCGCTTGTGGAAGAGTTACTGCAGCTATGGGAAGGAGTTCCGGCTTATGACATTACAAAGAACGCCGATGCTAGAGCCTTCACGCTTAGGGCAATGTTGCTATGGACTATCTATGATTTCCTAGGATATGGCACGGTGGGGGGGTTTGCTCACCAAGGATTTGCTGCTTGTCCGTGGTGCGGTTCAAACCTAGGCGCTAAGCACTTTGTGGAGCTAGGCAAGCAGACTTTTACCGGAACTCGGCGGTGGTTACCACCAGATCACCATTACAGATCCGATGACATGAAGGATCACTTCAATGGTCACATGGAGACTCGTCCTAAACTAGAAGCAGTCACGGTTGAAGAGCAAATGGAACACGTTGCAGAGTACGAAGCATGAAAGGCTGCAGGAAATCGTGAAGGCTCGGTGAGGGACCCTTCCAAAATCCATGGGGTGAAGCGCTTGAGCAGCCTTTATCTATTACCTTATTGGAAGGTACATGATGACACTCTCCCAAAATCGGGCTACCATCAATTGCTATTTTGTCCACCTCTGTACACAGGTATTTGTAGGCAGTTGTAAGGTAGTCGCAAGCGAGGTTGTGGCAACTAGTAAGTGACTAAACAGGAGCATAATATAGTAATGTAGCAGTCGTCTGAACTTCTGTTGGGACTTATCCAGTCATTTTGCAGTTGCTTTCCCTACATCTGCAAATGAAACCTACAATTCAGCAGTTCTGTATTCCTTCTACATTGAGGCCTCTTGTTTTTTTATTATGCTAACCTTCAAATTATGAATGTTGTGCTTGCAGTATTTACTCATCCGTTATACCCTCAATGTCATGCATTGCAAGATGAACTTGGCAAAGAACTTCTTGAAGACCATCACTGGAAGGAAGGACACAATGTAATTTAGGCGTGATCTGCAAAGGCGGAAATATCAGGCGACACTTATGGTTGACCCCCAATCCAAGGAACCCAGGCAAAATGGTGAAGCCAGCAGTGCCTTATGTGCTATCGGACGTTGAATTTGAAGTGTTTGCTACTTGTATAGAGTGCTTGAAGAACTTGTCATGCTATTCATTAGCCTTGGGCAAGCACTTACGAAAGAAGAACTTTGGTGGAATGAAGTCACACGACTATCATGTCCTAATGCAACAAATACTACCACTGGTGCTAAGGGATCTGATGCAGCCGGGACCCAAGATGGCTGTCATGAGAATGAGCAAGCTTTTCCGCCGAATCTGCACGAAAGTTTACAATCCTACTGACTTTCCTTCACTCCAAGTTAATGTGGCCGAGAGTATGGCGTTGTTGGAAATGGAGTTTCCCCCTTCATTCTTTGACATCATGACGCATCTCCCATAACATTTGGTTCAAGAGCTGGACTTGTGCGGACCAGTCAGTGCCTGGTGGATGTATCCAATTGAACGATACATGAAAACGTTGAAGGGCCGTGTGCAGAATATGGCAAGACTTGAAGCGTGCATGGCGGAGGGATATTTGAAGGACAAATGCATAGGATTTGTAACCGAATACCTACAGGCATTCGAGGTCATAGAAAGGCGCGTTTGGGATGCAGATGAGGAATATGGCGATGCTGAAGAGGTGTTGCAGGGTGGAGGCAAACCGTATGTCATGACATCGGTAGTAAGAGACCTAGCTCATCAATACGTACTATCCAACGTCTCCTGCATGCAAGATTACTATGCATAAGTGCCACCTAAACTTTGTCTATGTTGGAAGCTTGTAGAGGATACAGAAGAGCTCCCAAATTGTATGCAGGGCATACACTTAGAGGGTAAAAAGTTTGAGGGCCACAGACTGACAAGTGTACAAAGCTTTTGTACTGTGTCCTGACCGTAGTCGTGTAAGAGTTGTTATGCAATCGAGTATAGTATTTGGAAGTGCTGAGAAGCGAAATGCAACTAAAAAATGACTAGTCCTAGTATTGATAGAGTAATTGTCTTTTATGAACCCAAGTGGACGAGTGTTCATGAATTACCCTAAATTGCTCTTATTGAACCAGCCATATGTTTAAAATTTTCATGTACAAGGGTTCTAAGTACAAAAAACGTGCAGGAAGTGGAAGGCCAACCATGAGCAAAATCCAGACATAGGACTGTTTGAGGAGTGGTTGCCAAATAAAGTGCGGAATGCAGAGGTGGATATGACAGCCTCGGATGAAGTGGACCGCCTATTGCTAAGTACTAAACCAGCACAGAAGGCAACAAGATATACAAAAATGAAGTCATTTGGCAGCCACTTCAGAGTAGAGGATGGTGATGATGGTCGTTTCCAAACATACAATAGCGGTGTAGCTTCTATCTTTGAAGTTCCAACTGTGGATGCAAGGGACGTGTCCGTCAATTATGTTGGTGTTTTGAAAGACATACTGGAGTTGGACTATGGACCAGTGCAAATACCGATTATTCTATTCAAATGTCAGTGGATGAAGGCACATGACAATAGAGGTAACGCAACATATGTGCACGACAAAGCAGGCTTCCTCATGGTCAACTTCCACCACAAATTACCAAGCATGTGTGAGCCCTTCATTTTCTCCAGTTAAGCCACACAAGTGTTCTTTTCTGATGTGCCTGGAAAACCTGGATGGAAAATAGTTTTGTAGAAAAAAGCTCGGGCCAAGAGGGAGGTCGTGGACACCTCTGATGTATTCATAACCACGTTTGTAGAGACAGCAGGTCTGACTGCTCCTGAAGTTGTGCCAAGCCAACCACAATTACCTTCTCTAATAGGGGCGGTGGATTTGTCTGTAGAGGACAATTTATTGGCACAGGCAAATTATTGAGACAACTAGTCTGGATAAAGATTGGCAAGTATAATAGGGCTCATGGATTCTTCTAATCAGGGCAGATGATCAAATGCATTATATTGAGCTTCAGAATGACCTTTCCAATCTGTGTACCCTCCTTGTATAGGGTTTGATATTCTCCAGCACATATAGTTCTTTAAGTTGTCATGTGAGTCAGAATTCACTCAGCTATGGACTGAGCCTCCCACTGAATGTAGAACCAGAGTTGTAAGTCAGTGGGCAAAAGTTGTCCCAACTATTAAATTACTAGTAAATGATAGTGGACCCATGATCCGTATAATTTTGGTTTCCAATAATTGTACCAATGTAGTAATTGTACCAACAATTGTCTATCGGGTTCCCCAGTCATTTGACATGCTGAACCCATACATGGTTCATCCGTAAAGCCATCACCCTAAAACATTTGAACTCCACTTGCATGAGGGCCAAATCATTGTCTCGCTTTTATCAGAACTTAGTAGATCCGCAAGTAAACATTGAACACCTTCAGGTCAGCCTCACTTCAATGTTCAGTCATTTCCTACTACTACCTCAGTCACCCATGAAGTCCCTCATAGTCAGTACAGAGTCAAAGAATAACTGTTGTATAACTAGGTTTGTTTGAATTTAGGATTGCAAAGGTGCAAGTCGATCTCTGAGATGCTTTGCAGACAGGAAAGGCATGGATGAACAAAGTCTTTGGTCACAGCCGTAGCTCTATTCATCCTATAGTTGTCACTGTGACTGCAGAAGTGCAGAGCAACTATTTCTATGTAGACTTCACGCTACTTGTGCAATTACGGAAGTCTAGTTGATGCTGAGTCATTGAGGACAGTAAGTCATAGTGCAGTGGGTTGTGAAAGGCCCCATTTTCTTGTAGTGAATAGAGTCTCTTGTAGAGACGGATTGGCATAGGTGATTCAATGCACCCTATTTGCTTGTTTACAATCAATTTGGTCCACACAATGACTAGTCCTAGAGATCACCCCAAGAAACTTGTTTGTTGTGCACCAAGTTCTATGTCACCTTGCAAGATTGGTCCTTTAGAAATTGGATTATCTCTTTTGCATTACTTCCTACCATCTAATTTCAGTTGCTTTGTTAAGATCTCCCTTTCTAGAAGAACACATGCATCATCTACCTCCCCCTTTCCATGTCCCGATGCAAAATAGTTCAATGGCATTTGATGCCCATCTTTCAAAGTAACACTACTAGTCAAATTTAGATATCTCCTGATGAAATACCACGCGCTGGCTAACTTAACCCCTACAGTTCTATTATCTCCTTAGAAGACAAAATGGATTTTGGTTAGGTTCCTATGACCTCAATTTTTGGTGAAACTTTTTGAAACTTTCACGTAAGATAGAAAAACTTATTAGCTTTATTGAAATGTAATTTTTATTTCAATGGATGCCCGGGAGCAAAAGACATACTATAAAAAGCCTAAAATTGGAATTAGGAGGCAACACAAAAAAAATCACAAAAAGTCAAAATATAAATCTTTCAAATTTTTTTTCTTCAAATATTATATTTTTGTCTACACTCGAAGCTTTGAGTCATTTTATTTAGACTAGTGATGAGAAAGCTACAGAGAATCTTGTTTTGGGGGCAATCTAAGCATCTTCTTGAAAAAATAACTTATAGAATTCATTTTTTTGAATGCAATTTTCACAATTATTCAAAAAATTGATTGACAGGATTAAATTTGCTTGCTAGAACAATCTCATCATTGGGATTATAGTGTTTCAATTCCATCTTAGAGCTATTATTGAGCAATTTAGTTTTTCTATCAATCTTGGACCTGTTTCTACTTAACAAATTAAAAATAAATGAAAATCAAAAGTCTGATTCTTGAAATTTTTTCCCTAGGCTTTCAATTCAATTCTTCAACATAATTTTTTTTGAACTCAAAGTCTATAGTGCTAAAGTTTCCACAAATGGCGGTCAATGTCATCCAAAAAACTTTTTGCTGACATTCTTAAAAGCCTTTTTTGCCAACTTTGAATGCTAATATCTTCCAACATCTACCATCAAACTTCATGAAATTTTTACCACATGATTTGAGTGGGACAAATGAAGTACAAGATTCTATGGTAAGATTTGAAAAAAAAATACTATTTTTTGTTCACTTGGGTGAACACAGCAGAACTAACAATTTTGAGTGTTTTTTGACAAAAAAAATGGCCTTGGGACTTTAGGGAATCAACTGCCCACTGCATATATTTGACTGAATGATGTGCTTTTCAAGAGACAACCCTTGATTGTTCAAATGCTCTCAATTTAATATAAAACAATACTAAACACACAATGAAACATGTACTCTATCATGAAAGACGTAATAATGAGATTTCTTTTAGCGAGCCGGGCTCTTCATT
Organism: Neckera pumila; assembly: GCA_963969595.1. Lineage (NCBI taxonomy): Eukaryota > Viridiplantae > Streptophyta > Bryopsida > Hypnales > Neckeraceae > Neckera > Neckera pumila. The sequence continues at coordinate 11,312,302 of OZ018409.1, forward strand.
TTATGAGTTCCAAGTTGGATTCACCCTATAAGTTATATGCACAAGAATTGTACTTTGATTATTATGCCAATGCATAATTTGGATAACTAATACAACACAAAAAATAGCATATCACCAAGATTTGAAACCTAATTAAAATTTAGGTAAAAATTGATTCACAAAATAGATTGACAGAAAATTTCAAAAAATAGACACTTTGATATTTAAATGATTAGAAAATAGTAAGAACATTCAAAAAATTAAAACAAGAATTGTCAATTCTTATGAACTTCATGAAGATAATATTCTATGAGAAGTATGATGGAAAAGTGCTTCAGGGGTCTAAAAATTTGCATACAAAGGACCTTATTTGTACATATATGGAGGTTCTGAATTTTTTATATTTTTTGTTGTGCCTTGCGCTACAGGTATTGTTTATTGTAGGTATATATTTCTAGAAGCTCATCTTTGTGATGATAATTTTGGTTACTAAAAAGTAACTCAAATTTTGAAAATGCATATTTAACCCCTTAAGGACCAAGAGACAATCTAGATTCCAAAATTATGAAGATAATAACTTAATGATAACTTTCAAACAATTACTGTAAAATATAATTTATATATAATATCTATGCAGTGAGATCAACCACTGCAATAATCAATATTTTTCAATTAAATTTGAAGCCAAAAATTAAAAATTCTTTATAAAATTGATTGTAGATTGAATATTTGTGATATTCATAAGAGTTTTTTCCCATTAAGTTCTAAATATTAAGTTCTATTCATATTGATTTTGATGCTTTTTAATTCTTTTTTAATTCAAGTCATTTTTGAAGGGTCGTTTTTTGAATTGAAAATGTTACTCACTCAAGCCAGACCTATCTATATCCTTTGAATTATAGAATATTTGCAAAGTCAAGTCTTCAATATTTATATTATACAAATAGTACAAAATTAATATAAGAGTGAAGAAAAAATGATGGATGATAAACAATATTATTTGTAATCTTGGGATGTTTTTTTGTTCATTTGTGGTTCAGAATTTGAATAATTGGTCTTTAATCCCAAAAGAACCAACATGCATTTTTTTAGGGCTATATAGCAATTTTGGGCAGGTACGTGTGGCGAGAGATTTCTACATTTTTAGCCCAAATTTTAATAGAAGGTAGGGACAAGGAATATCTTTCATATGCACTAAATTTCATGGCATTTGGAAATATGAGTAAAAAGTTATGGCCTAATATGTTACTTTTTTCCTCAACTCGGGCAGCCTGGGCAGAAAAGAAATCACTTTTTTTAAAAACAAAAACTTGAAATTGGTTTTCTAGAATTATATATTTGTGGAAAGCTTTGAATCATTCCATTTTGATCAATGAGTTAAAAGTTATGAAGAGTTTTTGTTTGCTAGCAGTTATGAATTCTCTACTCTAAAGTAAGTTTTGAAGTCCTATATTACTCAGTTTTCAATATTTCTTGAAAAAAATAAGTTTATAGGATGTAGATTGTTTAATACAACATTTTAACAGTTGAGACTAGCATTTTTCAATTCCTTAATTAAATTCTTAACAATTTATTATTTTGAATCATTTTCTACTACTATCTACTTACTATTTTTTTCCTATATGTTTTACAATTCCAAATGATGTGAAATTTTCTAGGCATGTGGCCAACTTGTCTTTGGAAAAGAATCCAAAGAAGCACCACCTTTTGGATAATTTTCCATAGAAAAGTGAGCTTGTGAAGTGCAATTGCCATGTATTTTGAAGGGGCAAAAAAAATGATTTCAGTGAATTTGAATGCTTACATCATGCAATCCACGCAGCGGAAATTTCCAAAATTTAAACCACATGTTTTCAAGTTAGCATACTGTAAGATCCTATAGTTACATGTGTCAAAAAAAGTTTCTTTTCAAAAATTTGGTACTTGTTATAAAAACGGCAATTTTTGAACGTTTTTCGGTGAAAACATAGTCATAGAACTTTAGGGATTAAGGGGTTCAGCTCTTCCATAATCACAATAATTTGAATAAGCAAACAATTTTTCTGATAGTTCTTTATTTTTGGGGCCTTGCATGTATTCAATTAAATAATATTCGGCAAACCTTTACATATTTCATATCTTCCAACATTTTTTTTCTTCAATGATGAAGTAGAAGATTGTAAACATTATTATTTTCTATTTCTTTGGTGAAGATTGTTCTAAAATTAAATCTATGAGTGAAGTTTATTTAGGCTTCAATTGTACCACATTCATTATGAGATTATGAAGGTTGCAAAATTACTATCACTTGCTTCTATAAAAATTTCTTGGTGGAAATTAATACAGTTCAATAATATATCACCCAATACTAATTCAAAATAATGTGACATTAATAAGTTATTATCACAAGTACTAACGGGTGATTTACACATTACCCAAAACATTACCCAAGCATAGATCCATTCAAATTTGTAAGTCGAGATTAGCTGATTTTCATTGATACATACAAACAACATAGAATAACATTGAATTTTAGTACATTGAATTGTCTTATTAGTGCATGTGACATCAAAGTCACACTATTTATAAAATAATTGAATTAGTATAGGTTGAAATATTCTTGTCAATAAAGTCGTTGAAGGTCTCGATGGCATTGTGACTCCCAGTGGTCTTTGTTTGTGTAAGGTAGAAGCACCAGTAGTCAACCACTCCCAGTATCCAACTTGTAGGGGTGGAGTGTTTCCAACCAAGGTTGGAGCGGATTTCCAATGAAAGCTGGGAATGTATTTTTTTTGTCCTTTTTAAGGTTGGGACTAATAAGATTATGACACATGTTTCCAAGTAGTGAGAGAGAAAGTAGGAAGTAGTGAGCGGAAAAGTATTCCTTAAATGATCCAAATTGGAAGAGTCTAGTGTAGACATTGGCTATTGGTGAAGAGTACTTTTTGGCTCCCAAAATTCACAATAATTTCAATTTTGGAAACATAATTTTGAAAAATTTGCAATCCCTAGATTTCCTATCTTCCAACATGGGAAAAATTTCCTCCACCTCTTATTGCGCATGATATGCTCCAAAATTGCTTAAATGATCGACTATTGTTGCTTCTACCTTAACCTTTAAACGTCTTGGTCCATTGGGAAATGGTCAAACTTCTTCTCTGAGCTAAATTTAGCATTTTAAATTGTGTTCCAAAAAAAATCTTATATTTTTATTACTTGAGGTTTTTAATTATATATCATTGTGAGAAATTTCAATTTGTTTCATGAAAGATTGTAATTGTTATCAATTTGGTTGCAAAAATTGACCATAAACAAGTAAAAATATCAAAACAATCCAAATTTTTTCAAGAGTTACAAGTAGCAATAGAGATTAGTGTGAAATTTTTTTAATTGGTTATTTACTTTTACACCCAAAACAACCACAACAAAGACCTTGAAGTCAAATTCGACTATCAAACCAAATTTATCCTTTTATTTAACCCCTAAAGGACCATTTGTCCCCTCGAGGGACAAATTGGGTCCGGGCAGGTTCCTATTGTCTCAATTTTTTGTAATATTTTTGGGATTTTTCGAGGTTGTGTATTTTTGCAAGAGCTTTGTGAATACATAATTTTTCTTTTAATTGATGTTGGGAGCAAAGCGGGCAACCCAAAAAAATCACCAAAAGTCAAAATAATATTTTTTCAAATTTTTCTGTCAAAGATTATATTTTTGTCTATATGTGAAGCTTTGTTTCATTCAATTTGGACTAATAATGAGAAAGTTATGGACAATCTTAGTTTTTTGGGCAATCTAAGCATCTTCTTGAAAAATAACTTGTAGAATTCGTTTTTCAATGCAATTTTTAAAAATTTAAAAAAAAAATTGTTAAACAAGGTTAGATTATCTTGCTAGAACAATCTCATCATCGGGATTATTGTGATTCAATTCCATCTAAAAGCTATTAACAATTTAGTTTTTTCTTCAATCTTGAACCCACTTCTATTTAACAATTTTTTAATGAATGAAAATTAAGTGGTGTTTATCCTAAATTTTTTTGGGAGATTTTTGATTCAACTAATTAACACAAAAAAGTAGAAAATCAAAGTCTAAAGTGCAAAAAAATTGAACTAAAAAGACTCAAAGCCAAAAAATCTAGTCAAGCAAGGTGCAAAAAAACTTGTTTTCTTCACTTTAAATGCATATACGGATATACCTTGCAATCTATATGGTCAAAGTTTCTGAAATTTCTTCCACGTATTCAAATACTAGTCAAGTATAAGATCTTACAGTTGGATATGCAAGAAAAAACAATTTTTAAAGCTCTTTTCTCTTTGCAATAGAAATGACAGTTTCCCAGGGAGGTCACTTAGCGCATTTTAAAAACTATGTGCGGCATAATATAGGGAGCAATTTATTCTCTTGAAATAAAATTTATAAAAGACTTACAAATAAATTAGGGAGCATAGAAAGGAGGAGATCCATTAAATAATTTAGTTAACCTAAAAATATGGGCCATTCAAAATTTGTACAAGTAATTATGGGGCTACATAATTGAATCCCTTGTATTGTCATTAGTAGGATCCGTTTTGTACTAAAGGGATTGGGATGAGAAATACTCCATCTTTAGAGGTGTACGTGGATGAACCTTCACTTCAGTTGAACGACAAGTGAAGGCTGAAGGTCTGGTACTCTGGCTGTTTTGATGTATTGTTGTTCGCTTCATTATTTCACGTTGTTGACGTTGTTGGAGGCTTAGGTTTTCACGCTTTTGAAGTTTCAGTATGCGGTTATGTCTTGCTTTCATTTTGTTTAGGATTGGGATGTGAAATGATTTTGATCCAAGGTGAGGGAATCTTTCTGGAGACACATTTCAAGTTTACAGAAATTGAAACACCATCAAGTCCTTCGATTAGGTAAGGTACTGTTGTGATTGCCACTACAAGAAAATGGGGGTGTCTGCGACTGCGAAAAATGACTGCGCCACGACTTCCAGACGACTGCCAGAAGACCATTTCAGAAAGCACGATTGCCAGACAACCGGGGCAGTCGCAGTCGTGAGGAAGTCATTTCTATCGAGCTGAAATCTACCAAATCGAAAAGGATAGGAAAAGATTATATCACCATCTTTTTTTTTCTAGTTGGATGACGGATGATAAAGTCTGACGTGGTTTAGGCGGGAGTCAAGCATACACCTGGATGTCCACGTGCCCAGTCGCGCTGAAGTCGCGTCCAACCCCTCTTTAATCTGACATGGAATGCCACGTCACATGTTGTGAGCCAATCGCGTGCTAGTTTTAGTGCACCCTTTTTAAATCTGACGTGGACAGGAGCTTCGGGTCTTGGGTTACAGTCACGTCAAAGTCGTGCAGGAGTCGTGGCAAAGTTAACTTTCAGTGACACAGGATGGGATTCAGGGTCATTACGTAGTAACGATGTAGTCATAGAAAATGCTAGGATCAAGACATTGGCAATGTTGCTAGAACTGTTCGATTGACAGTGAAGTGCAGTTTAGGCGATGCGGGGCACGTTGGTTGGGCAGAAGTCATTCGATAGTCGTGTTTCGTTACTGGTACAGTTCCGGTTAAGTAACTGTAAAGACGTTGCGGAGTCGTGGGGAAGTCGCGCGGTACTAGCGTTACTGTTACAAGATGTAGCAGCGTTTACCAAACGTGACCACGAGTGACTGCCCACGAACGACAGCTGCACTTGTACCCCAATGCAACTACAAAAAGACTGCAACTACAATCCGACATTGCAATTTGAACATGCTACGGACACTAACACACGCATCTATTTATTGTGCAATCTAATTGAAGAGAGAACAATTCATTTCAACTCACAAAACTGACGGGAATAAAAGAAACTGCTTCATTAACACAAGACAAGGACAACCAAAGGGCTCCCTGAAGTTACAACCGGGTCTTCTACAGTGCCATCTACAAGTCATACACATAACTACTCCCTCTTTGCACTCACCGGCATCTTCATTGGGCATGAGTGCGGGACTCAAGGATCCTTCTTCACATAGTGACCATGCCATAGGACGGAGCTCCCAAGTGCGTGGTCTAGCTGCTGCATGTCCGGGTCAGCCGCGGGGAACATTAGCACGACCCCCTTCTTCATGATTTCCGTCATGTTGACCTTCAACCAAGGCTCCTCTATTTCCTTGAAGTGGAAGGCGCCTCCCGGCAAGTTGCTGACTGTACCCTTTGCCACTTTGTGCTTTACAGCCCGAGGATTCACTAGAGAGACTATGTCGCCCACGTTATACTACAGATCAACGTACGTGTTAGGCTTTGAGATCTGCATCTATGTTACTGAGGCAACACTAAGATGTGACTTCCCTGCGACTTCATCACGACTGACACTGCTTCGGCACTGCGGCGTGACTCTTTCACAACTTCTACTTGACTTCAAGAAAGCGCAAGCACTCCTGCGTGACTTTTTCTAGACTTTTCTAGGACTTCAACAAAACGTAAGCCTAAAACAAGAGTACAATTGTGAAACCTTTTTTGACGACGTCTCCCGCGTTTTCTCCTGCCCTGTTTTTCCTTGCGCCATTGATGTCTTCGACCTTGTTTGTCATTGCGCCTTCATCTGCAAAAACACAACATACCAGTCAGATGTGCTGTGAGCGAGACTAAAGGGACTGGTTTGGTAGATGAGGGGAAGTAAGCCGCGAGGCTCTCCACCTTCAACTGCCTCCAAAAAGTCGTATGATGAACCCGCACGTTGTTTAGAACGGATGTCATCAGCTGATTTCTGCATACAGGAAGGGTACTTTGAACGAAATGCAGCCACGTTAGGGCATTTCTGGAAAGCCTCCAAAAGTGGCCACAAAATGGACTTCAAGTACTCCTTGTTGTCGACCAAAGAAGTCAATTCCGTCACATAAAATGGGTCATTGATGACCACATTCGCAGGGGGATTGCAAGTGACCCTACATAGTTTACTCTCTACGATGATAGTGTTCTCTGTGCTGTACTGAGGCCACTGTGCATACACTTTGGACAAATTCTTGCCCCATGATGTTGCGCCGCTCCCTCCATCATCCCCAAACTCACACTGTTTACCAGACCATTCAAACAGGGGAAGAGCATTCGGTCCTCGGAAGGGACCAGCCATGACGGTTGGAACAACGTCTTCCATGAAAGATGTACTCTTGCTGCTCCAAAAAGCCACTGCAAAGTATACAAAACATCTTGACAGAAAGGGTTTAAGCCAAGGCCGCAAGACTACTCTCTTCAGGTTCGTTTTGCATGACGACCTTATTTTGGTGTTGGGATTGTCTTCTACTAGCAAACTACAATCCAGCAACATCCCTTGTACATTGAATATTACTAATTTTGCACGCCCCCCACAACTCACTGCCGCCCCTTTGCTTTCCCTAGCAGGCCTCCCCTTTGTCAATATGTTTTGAGGAACCCCAGAAGCGACGTGTACCTTCACAGGAGACTTCACAACCGGTACCTTGATGGGAGACTCTGAAGATTTCTTTGACTTCATTGGAGTTGTGGTCGCTTCAGTGACAGATGCTAGGACAGGCTCAGGTTGAACGGGCAGTTCCTCACGCTCCACGACATTGGATGCCCGTGGTTCCGACTACTGCTCCATTGCACCACCCGAGGGCACACCAGAGACACCTCCTGCGGCAGCTTTATCCACCTTGGGCTCCTCTACCACCTCCTCTGACGGTGCTGGGCCAGACGAGTCCATCGGAGAAGCATTTGGAGCACACTGATCCGACGTATTGCTTGGCGTCAATGAAGCCACCTCGCCAGGACCTTCAACGGCTGCGCCTTCTTCCAATGCAGCGGGTCCAACATTCGCTGGTATGGATAGTGTCACTGGTACTGGGGTGACGGGGGGTTCAATGGGTGTGGGAGGTGCACAACCAAGCTAGGCGTCTGGTGCTGGATCTTGGCCTCGAGGCCTCACCCCCCATTTCTTTGGGGCAATTGCATATGGGTCGGACTGAGTGTGGATAGGAGGCAACTTTGAGTCCGACGAAAGTGTCACTTCGCTTGCTTTCGCTGTGATCTCTGCTGCGGTTGCCAGGTGACTGACACCGAGCTTCTTCTTGCCTGCTGGAAGTCTGGACGCCTCATCGTTCTCCAAGGCCGATTTTGATGCAGACGGTGACACATCATTGGCAAATCCACCACTTCTCGCGAAGGTGCTGAACATGTCGCGCAGTTCCTTCATAACGGCGAACTGCTCGGATGCGATCTTCGCTGCCTCAGCGAACCTCCTGTCGACATCCTTCTTCCACCTTGTCATTGTCGACACGGTCACAAATTCGCCTGCCCTTGCATTCTATTGGCCAAAAAACACGTACTCACGCAACAGAATTAAACCCACAAATGGTGCCCCTGAGTCCCACTCTTCTTCACAACAATGACACCCGCAATATTGACTCTAGGGTGCACGAGATGTGAAACTGAATCACGACTGCGGTACTATGGCATGACTGTTGTGCAACTCACTCACAACTGGGGACTGACTCAATCCCACCTCCATGACGACTACTCCACGATTGCGTTCTTAATACAGAACATCTTCGAATGCGATGTTACTATTCAGGCAGCACTCATGTGCAACTGTAGCCTCATTGTATTTGGACTTGCATGGTAAGAGACTCCTGATTGGATCTTCCAGCATTCCTGTCTTCCATTCTTAATTGAGCATGCATCACAGACCTACCGAGCTTGTGACTGTACAAATCAATGGACAAGGCAAGGTCTTCTTTCTCTAAAGTGCTGCTACACAAGCCCTTCCTTTGCTTCCCATTGGAGAGCACACACTACCCAACCATGCAGCCGAACCACCATACCAAATATGCATTACCCAACCAAACACGCCATCACATTGTCAAGAATTTGACTGGCCCGGCATTCTATTGGCCCCATAACACGCACTCAAGCAACAACATCAGAGCCACACATGCTGTCCCTGCGTCCTACTCTTCTTTGCGGTTTACACCGTCCATGACGCCCGCAATAATGCGCAAAGGGTAAGTGACAATATGCAAAACTGAATCACGACTGCGCTATTGTGTCACAACTCTTGTTTAGCTTACTTGCTACTGGGGACTGACTCAAACCCACCTCCACGACGACTAGTTCACGACTGCGATGTTACTACAGAACAACTGCGAATGCTGCTGGGTGCTGGTTGACAGACCCTGCCTGTACTTCCAATTTGGGAGCACGCATTACCCAACAATAAGTGTGAACCAGCATACCAAACATACATTAACCAACCATGCATCTCAACCACTAAACGACGCGAGAATGAGCGAGGAAAATATAGCGGTTATCAGAACCCACCGTGTCCGCCCTTCCCTCCGTTGGACTTGTGTGCATGCCCTCAGCCATGTCAGGGTCCGCTGGGCTGATGGATCTCTGTTCCCTCTGTGTCAACTCAAACGTCAACGCAGAGACATATGACATGGTGATAATAAACAATACTCCTGCTGCAGATTCAAATGACACAAAATACACAATCTTCGTAAAAAGGCCCGGGCAACTACGTCGTGGCAATAAGATACCCGAGTCTCACCTGTTGAGACTTTCCAGATTTCCCTCTCTTGACCACCGAGCCTGACCCTGCAACACACTGCCGTGCAGTGGCCATCTTCTGGGCCTTGCGTTCCTGGGCAGGGGTGCCCCAGTAAGCCTTCAGCCGCTTCCACTGATCGACATTCACATGGATCAGGCAAGACTCATTGCCCTTCAACCACCTATTCTTCAATCGCGACCGCTCGGACTTCAGGTATCTGGTGATGGCCGTCCAAAATCCAATCGTGCTGAGTGGATTTTCTACGTACTCGAACTCGGAATCTAGAGCTTCTCTAAGCTTTGTGACCGCTTCAGGCTTCTACTTCCCCCACTCCACGATGCTCATATCCAGAATTTTGGGAACAAGGGTGCGAACGGCCTCGTCCCATGCGGTCTTCCCCTCTTTGTTCTGGTCAAGGTCTCCATTATCCAAAACTTCTACACGAGTTGCCTTATTGCCGCCAGCGCTGCGTTTGTGAAAGCCCAGATCATACGGGGTCAGTGCTAGATGCCTCCCTCCATGGTCATACACTTCCTCTGCCATAGGACGCTCGGACCACGCAGGTTGGTAAGTAGGAGACGGTGGTTGGGACCAGGATGTAGCTGCCATGGACGGCTGCGTGGGCATGTAATGCCCGAGCACCCAGCGCATGGGCGGCTCGTAGCCTCCCCCTTCCACTTCACGCTCCAGACGCAGAGGTCGCGCGACAGCAAAATTCTTTGGAGACTTCCGCTGAGTCGTGCTTGGCTGTCTCCTTTTCCGCTTGGGCTCGGGATTCGGCTCCTCCTCATCCAACGACACATCCTCATTGCTAGAGTCCAATTCACCTGCTGCTGCACACGGAATTTTGGGTAGGAAGCCGAAGAGGTCAGCACCCTAAGCCCTGCAATGTGTTCAACACGGCACAGTGGACTGGGAAGACCAAAACCTTGCAACATCGTACGTAGTGAAACGCCGACGCTTTGAAAGAGGATCCTGAACTGTAAATTACCTGGGAAATTACCGCTCGAAAAAATGGACAAGAAGACTCAGTGGCAATACAGTGGATCCCAACCTAAAACGTAGCAACATCGTACTGAATTGTCGGCGCTAGGAGAAGGGGACCCTAAAATGTAGAACACCTCGAAGCTCACATGCAGGCACATTGAGTTCCTTAGCACCATAAAACCTTAACCACAAATCTCAAATTGGTTTTCAAAATTACCTGCCGGTACAGACTCCAAGGTGGCCTGCTATTGCACATACGAACAAGCTATTGCTAATTTCATCATACCTGTGGCGATGGCCTCTTCATCGGACTCCGTCGCCTCGGAGGAGGAATCCGTTCGAGTACTCATTTCGTTTGCAAATCGCACACGCCTCCCCGCTACTCTTCTCTTGCGCTTGTCCCCTCCCCGCGTCCTCGAAGGCCACGCATTGATTGCCTACGCTGCCCTAGCTGTGCAGGCTTGCCACCTGCCTCTTGTACGGGCTTCTTTGCAAAGGGATTTACCCTGTGAAACACAAGACGAACAGTGACGCCTAAACACTAAAACCGTTGTCGCGAGAGATGCTACATGCTAACGAATGACCTTGCAGTGTCAATGTACATGCGGGAGAACTGCAGTCGGGTCACATTCAAGCAGCAAAAGCACAGACAATGAAGAATACAACTAGTAACCACAAGCCCGACGAAGGAAAGAGAGTTCCACGAAGCACCACGGTTGTAGGGTCTTAGGCCTCCTTAATGCAAATAGGCGCTCACGAAATCCGATGCACCCCGCATTAACTGCACCACCAAGTTCAGCGCGACTTCTCCGCAACTTCGCCGAAGTCGCAAAGATGTCAGCAATCCCAAAATGTGACTACCTCGCGACTAGGGGTCGACTTTGGAGGCACTGACCTGGACGGTGGCGCTGGAGTAATAAAGAAGGCTGTGGAAAACCCTACTTGGCCGCTGATGAAGTGAATTTGGTGACCGATGAGCAAGATCCATTGCACTCTCCACAAGCGGGGGGCTACAACGTGCACATCGTTCCTACGTTCTACTTTCTGCAACCTCCAATGCGGAATGCAGAGTGTCCGTTGCAATGGCAAAGCAAAATAACGACCTATACAACATGCTAGACTTCTGTAATGAAGCACCAATTTAGCAATCGCAGTTCAGGTCCAAGCGCAGAAGGTTGCAAGAGTGCTTACAGTTCATTTCTCGCCTGGAGGACTGGTTGTATCCGCTTTTGAACCTCGGCCACGTTCTTGTCTCGCGCCATCTCGTATTTGCCTTTCTCTGGCGATGAACTCTCCATCGGCCTCCTCTCGTTGACTCTCGCTCGAGTTCCCGATTGTCAGCTGCGAAACGATATGAAGGGGCGACGGCAGCAAGACTTCCCGCGACTGCACGCTCTCTCGGAACAACTTGATGAATTCACCGCGCAGTCACTCAGAAGTGGGCTCTCGATTCATCGTCGGCTCTGTCGGCTTGCGGACAGGTCTGGAGGAACTCCTTCAAAAGCAGGTTCATATTTATAATCTCAAATCGGTTTCATGATTAGGTACAGCGATTTCGGCGGCTCACCATTAATATGTGCCAGCTATTTGTAGTTGCATCAATATACAGATCGGGGAGATTGACTCTTTCAATTGGCAATCTTCCGATGGGCGGTTTCTAGAGTGCTGTCCGGGGAAGGACAATGATGGCAACCTTCAATAGGTTGATGATAACGTCTTCAGTAGGACTAGACGTTAGAGGTCATTATAAGGGCAGATTAGGCGATTTAAGGTGAGGTACTCCTCATTCACTGACGTATGGCCTGGCCAAGGGCCTGCTTTACCCCGCAATTGCTTGTCAACTTCTCGCAGTCACCTGAAAGTTAGCAGTCGTAAAGAATGACTTCTGCGTAACTCCTAGAAGTCATACTGTCCTCTAAGTCTTGACTGGCGGAAGTCGAGTCTCAGTCGTAACCAAGTGAAACGGTACTTTGGGTTCACGATCAAATAGACCCCAGGGGCACCTTATGTCTAAGATGAATATGTAGTCCTATTTTTCCCTCCCGATTTGAATACTTGCAGCTTTTCCCATCATGTTTTTGCTTGTTCCATGTCTGCATCTGCTGGTCATCCTTGGTATTCCCCTCGGAGTTCCTCTACCTGCAGCGGGGTCATCTCCATCTTCCCATTTCTGACCCAATCGGCCATCGTTAATTGATTGGGTGCATTTTAGGCTCCATCCCTGTGATTTTGGCAGTGCACTACAAATCTGAACCCTGAACCGTCCTTTCCCCTTCGTGGGTTTCTTGCTCCCCATTTTTTTTGGTTGACGAGGTTCTATGTTGCGCCTTGTATTTTGTAATGTTCCGTTGGTTGGTATCCCGCCAGACGTAGTGGGCATTACTATAAATATCCGGAGAAGTCCAGATCACTATTTTGGTAGGACTAGCAGTAGCGGTGTGAGAGGGCACACAATACCTATGGACTGAGAAGACAACCACACATTGCGTTCGTTGAGTTAAACGGTAATATAGGAATGCTGAAACTGAAAGGCATGTCGTCTTCCCTCCATTCTTATTGTGCCTCTGCATCATGTGGGTTTACATGACAAATTAGTCTTCTAAATCAGAGACGGCGACTGCTTATTGTTTGTGAAAATTCACTCTCGCCGTTCTATTGTTGTTGTCCTTCTGGTCCTATTTATTGTGGTCTCCATTGGGTGTCCACTAGTCCAGTCATGACTCGTCCGAGTCTTCAGCCTTGTCCAACTGAAAAGGACAGTAATGACGCCAGCTCATTCAACATTGCCCCTTAATCAAGGCCTCATCCCATTATTATGATTCACCACTACAATTGTGGTATATTGGGCGTCACTTTCTGACAATGTCTGAGTTGTAAGAGGCATCAGAGGTTGGCATCACGGCAGTCCAGTCAAGAATTGTGACTACGGCGCGACTGGTATAAGTCATCTTCAAGTCATAGTCGTAGAGAATGACTAAAGTAACACTTGCTACAATCGTGCTAGAGTCGTATCCACATCCTGGCACTTGCATTGATTCGTAAGCGTGGTCTGCCTGCAGTTCACTACGGAAACTTCAAGTCCTGCAATTTCCTCCAGCAATGATACCCGCTAGACTGCCCTTATTTGATAGTCACCGGCAGCAGCTACGAGATGACAGATTGTGGACAAAAGAGGCCCGACTTGCTTCATCACAGAATCTCACTCATCTACATTGCCCTTGCAATAAGTGCCACGGGCATAAGAGGCAATTAATTTTGCATGTCCAAGACCACCTCATCTGCCATTGCAGGGACCCAGCTTCACAGAGATGGGTCGGGCCTGGCACCCCGGACTCTTCTGACCAAGAGTGGGAGGAGGAATTTTGGAGAGAGCCTAAAGAAGCCGCACCGCCTATGGATGCCACAATGGATGTTCGCGGCATGGTGGACCAAGTCTCGCAAGTTGTTGAAGAGGCACGTGCTCCAGCAGAGAGATTTCCGGAGGAAGTCCAAGACGCTTTTGCAATAGCGGACTCCATCCAAGAAGAGTGCTGGCAAGCAGAGGACACAAAAGAGACTGAAGAGTGCCACGAGGGACCGCGTCCGGAGGAGGTTGCTGAAGATGACAATGGCGGGGGAGAGAATGTTGACATGACCGTGTTGGAAGAGTCCCTAAATGTATTGTATGATGGCGCAAGATCCAGCCAACTAGCTGCGACAGTGTTGCTCATGAATTTGTACACGGTTCACGGTGTTAGCAACACCTTTGCCAATGAGCTATTCAACATTCTGAATCGACATCTACTCCCAAAGAATAACGCGTTGCCCCAAACGTACCATGTGGCCAAGTCCCTCACCTAGAAATTGGGATTGTCGTACAACAGCATTCACACTTGTGAGAGAAGGTGCATGCTATTCCGCAGGGAGTTCGCTAATGCAATTTGCTGCCATAAGTGTGGCAGTAGAAGATTCAGAGACGAAGAGCGGAAAGCCTTCTCTGTGAAGGTTCTACGTCATTTTACAATAATTCCGTGGCTGCAACAAATGTTCAAGAGCTCGGCTTTATCAAAGCTGATGGTTTGGCATCATCACAACAAGAGCAACCAGGATGGAAGGGACGGCCTTGTTAGGCATCCCTGTGATTCGAAGGCTTGGCGGCACTTCCATGATAACGTGGACCCTTCATTTGCTGCTGACCCCCAAAATGCTCATTTCGCTTTGGCAGCAGATGGCGTCAATCCCTTCAAGCAAAACCGGTCGGCCTGGTCGACATGGCCGATGCTTCTACTGAATTACAATGTCCCCCCCTGGCTGTGCACGAAGAAATTCTTTGTGCTCTTGACCCTTTTGATCCCCGGGAGGGAATCCGTGACATCAGAGACATTTGACGTTTACTTAGAGCCTCTGGTAGATGAGTTGTTGTAGTTGTGGTCCGGAGTTCCTGCATACGACGTTTCGAAGGAGGTGGGGTCCAGAGCATTCCAACTCCGCGCCATGTTGTTGTGGACTATCCACGACTTTCCAGGGTATGGAACCGTGGGCGGGTATTCCCATCAAGGCTACGCCGCATGTCCATGGTGTGGCATGAACTTGGGTGCTGAGCATTCTGTGGAACTTGGGAAGCAAATGTATGGTGGCACACGCCGCTGTTTACCTGAGGGACACCGCTATAGGTCAGCAGAAATGAGTGAGCACTTCAATGGTAGGGTAGAAACCAGACCAAAACCAAGGCCAGTGACAGTGCAGGAGCAGATGGCTTATGCGACGGAATTTGAGGTGTGGAAAGCAGACGGAAATAGAGAGGGTGGTTCAGGAGACCCCTCAAGAGTGCATGGCGTGAAGCGCATGAGCATTCTCTTTAGATTACCTTACTAGAAGGTAAGTCCTTCACTTTGTCAGCAAAGTTTTCATACAACAACTGCGGTATGACCTGGACGCCACTTTTTCACCACTGTGAGGTTTCTATGAAGTCTTTCTAAAGTTGTGCTGAAGTAACAGTCACATAATGTGATTTACTAGGTTCTTTTACGGAACTATGCTGCCCCGTCGACGATACACATTCCGCATAACCCATTGCGATATCTGCATTGAGTCAGTAATGAGCCTTGAATAGATATTGCTTTCTGATTGGAATTCATCTGCAGGATCTTCTCATACACAACACGCTGGACGTCATGCACTGTGAAATGAACTTGGCGAAGAACTTCTTGAAAACCATAACCGGGAAGAAGGACACAGTGAAGGTCAGGCGGGACTTGTAGAGGAGGAATGTTAGGAAGCACCTGTGGTTAACACCGCACCCCCGAAGGCCTGGAAAAATGGTGAAGCCTAGAGCAACATATGTGCTGACCGAAGAGGAATTCGAGAAGTTTGCTCGGTGCATTGAGTCCCTGAAGACCCCAACCAGGTATTCATCTGACATTGGCAAGTGCTTACGGAAAAAGAACTTTGGGGGCCTCAAATCCCATGATTACCATGTCTTGATGCAGCAAGTGTTGCCACTAGCGCTGCAAGGTCTAATGAAACCCGGTCCTCGCATGGCTATCATGCAAATGTGCAAGGTGTTTCGCCGCTCTACACCAAGGTGTACAACCTTAGGGACTTTGCCTCTCTAGAATCCAATGTGGCTGAGAGCATGGCATTGCTTGAGGTGGAATTCCCCCCCGCGTTTTTTGACATAATGACGCATCTTCCCTACCATCTTGTGCAAAAACTCGACCTGTGTGGACCAGTGAGTACAAGGTGGATGTATCCAGTGGAGCGGTACATGAAAGTGTTGAAGAATCACGTCCGAAACCTTGCCCGGCCCGAAGCATGCATGGCGGAGGGGTACTTAAAAGACGAATGCATTGGATTCATTACAGAGCACCTCCAGAGGTTTGAGGTCACACAGAGACGCGTGTGGGATGAGGACGAAGAATATGGGGATGCGGAGGAGGTGTTGTAAGGTGCGGGGAAGCCTTATGTAATGTCCGCTGAGCTACGAGACGTAGCACACCAGTACGTGCTGAGCAATGCTGCCATCATGGAAGACTTCTATGCGTGAGTCCCTCAGTCCACCTCAATAGAACATATTTATGACCTTATGCACCGGGGAGGGCGTGTATGAACTTCAATCCAATGTGTTCCCCTACTATGTTTCAGTGTTTGCCGGTAACCGCATTCTTTCTCAGTAGTGAAAGGGTAGAACGAAGTGGCGAAGAAGTGGCAAAGAAGTCATGTCGTTGTCGAGCAGTTCTGCGCTGTATTAGAATACTACTTCCTGTCGACTTGATGCAGTAGCGTGAAAGTCGTCCTGTAGTCATGTCAGTCAATTTCTGTCATCCGCGGCATATCCATCTGCCGCGTGGGCACCGCTATCGCTTTCCTCCGACGACTTTGTAATGAGTTTATCCTCTTCAGAAATGCAGGAAATGGAGGGCTGAGACAAGGGAGGACCCATATACTGCTGCGCTAGCAGAGTGGATGGAGAACACAGTCCAAAGCAGTGATCTGGACATGCGTAATCCGGAGGACCGCGAGCGCTTGCTACTAAGCACTAAGCCATCGCAGAGAGCCACTCGATATTCCAGGATCACCTCTTTTGGTAACCATTTCCGAGTCCATGACGAAACTACCGAGCAACTACTCAGTTACAATAGTGGTGTGGCATCCGTCTTCGAAATGCCGTCGGAGGATGCCTGCAACATGGCTGTGAACTATGTTGGAATCCTTAAAGACATTTTGCTCCTCGATTACGGTGGACTTAGTACACAAATTCTGCTCCTGCAATGCGAATGGATGAAGGCCGAAGACAATCGAGGAAATGCAACTTACGCCAGGGATGATGCTAGATTCTTGCTGGTGAACTTCCGGCATTTGTTACCTCGCATGGCGGACCCCTTCATTTTCCCAAGCCAGGCAACACAGGTGTTCTTCTCAGATGTTGTCGAGAAACCTGGGTGGAAAGTTGTTTTACGGAAAGAGGCACAAGCAAAGCGTGAGGTCGTCGACAAAGCCGATGCGTTCATCACAACCACATCGGAGAGTAGCGGCCTCATTGCTCCAGAGATGTGGCCCACTCTCTCGACGGCAGCGAACCTTGTGGGTGCCATTGAGTTGTCCGAGGAAGACAACCTATTAACGCAAGAGCATTACTGATCTTTCCCCTGCTGTAGAGTTTTGTGGACATGATGGCAGTGTCTATGCTTAGCAGGAGAATTCACTACTATGTCATGTTGCAAGCACGAGAATTCTGCATCCTAAATTGGCCCGGACTGAGGCTGTGGTGCCTTGTCTCATGCTTCATTGGGAGTAAAGAGCTTATTATGCAACCCCATTTCATTGCCTTCATATGGCTTACAAACTGTGTTTCTCAATAATAGGACAAAGTGGAACTCCATGATTGTGCAGTCTCACTCCATGTTTCTAGACTGCCATGGTCTTGTCCTATTCATTACAGAGAAGTTGCCACCCTTCGAACAGGGCACAGCACAAAAGTTCTCCACAAGTCAGTCATTGAAACCGTGGAAGTTGCTGTGGAGTCACCTGCAAGTGACCCCAAGTGATAAAACGCGACTGCTAACCGCGACTAGTGACTCGCAGTGAAACGCCGGCCACGTCAACGCGGGAAATTCCACGTATGCAATGTTGGTATCCCTCAAAGTTGCCTGTAGTGGCAACGCAGTCACGGCGCAATCGTACATAAGTGATTCCAAGTAACAGAACGTGACTGCAACCCGCCGTAAAAGAAAACCAGTACGCTATCTTTCTGCAGACGCCGTCGAACAACTTTTTTCATCCATTCTTCATATACAGGCGTGACTGGGCCTCGACTGGCCCGTGACTCGGACTGAGTTTCCCTGCACAGATGGTGCAATTAGAGAAAATCAGTTGCAGTCACAGTCGCAGTCACACCCCACGGGTTGCGCCGCAGTCGCAAATACCCCCATTTTCTTGTAGTGTGCATTCCATGTTTTAAAGAGAACTGTTTCTATTGATGATTTGTAATGGAATTCAGCAATGGAGCTATTTACACATTTTTGTATTGGCCGTGTATATTTGGAAGTGTATGTGTTTGGGGACCCATTAACCCCTAAAGGCCCAAGGCCTTTTTCTGCCAAAAAACACCTTAATTTGCCATTTTTATAGTAAAGAGTAAAAAAAATTGAAAAATGTTTTTTCTACACATCTAATTTTAGGATCTTACACCTAACTAGTATGAGTGTGTGGAAAAAATTTCAGAATTTTTGACTGCATAGATTGCAAGATATTTGCGTTTAAAGTGAAAAAAAAAAGTTTTTCAACACATAATGGAACTACATTTTATGACTTTGAACATTTTTAACTTAAATTTTTTGCATTGTAGAGCTTTGAGCTTTGAGCTTTATAGTAGAAAGTTGAGTTGAGAATCTAAGGGAAAAATAAATCCAAAAACTTAATTTTCATTACTAAAAATTTTGTTCAGTAGAAATAGGTACGAGATAGAAAGAAAATCTAAAATATTAATATATTTTGTATGGAATTAAAAAGCACTAATTCCAATGGTGAGATTATTTTGGAAAAAAAACTAAACCTTGTGGAATTTTTTTTATTTAAAATTCTAAAAGTTGCATTCAGAAATGAATCCTACAAGTTATTTTTTTCAGGAAAATGCTCTAAGTGCCCAAAAAACAAGATTGTCCATAACTTTCTCATTCAAAATCCAAATGAAATGAATCAAAGCTTTTGAGATAGATAAAAATATAATCTATAAGAAATATAATTTATTTTTTTTAAAAACTTGCAAAACTTTTTTTGATGCCCCCCGTCTCCTGCTTTGAGCTTATTTGGGCATAATTTTTTTTCCCAGGCACCGATTGAAAAAGAATTATATTCCCAAGAAGCTTAGTAGTTTTTCTATCTTCAAAAAAAGTTTTGGAAAATCACGACAAAATTCAGCCGGTAGGTACCTGTCCGAAATCCCATTTGTCCCCCAAAGGGACAATAGGCTTTTAGGGGTTAATGGTTTAGCATTTTGATTGAAGAAAGTAGGAAAAAGTTTTGTCATGACCATGCATTGTTCCTAAACCCATAGCACATTCTTCTTTTAGGTGTACTTTTTACCCTTATAATTTTGCTTTTACTTTGCTTTTGAATTTGTTTTTTTTCCTTATAAATAATATACCCTAACAAAATTTGCATTGGCATAAAAATTATAAGTAATGATACAGACTATAATATAGGCCATTTTTCCAAATTATGTAATTATAAGGACCCTTTTATTTCCACCTAGGAGGTAAACAGCCCCCTACAAAATACCCCATTGCCGCACATGGTGCACAAAATATATGTAAAGTGACCTCCCCGAGGACAATTTTGAGTGTTTTTTGATAGGAAAATCATCTTGGTCCTTTAGGAGTTAATAGATGTATAAAATTTTGATATTTTTGGCTAGAGGGAAAATGCATTTTCTCTTTACGTTGTTTTTTTCAATAATTTTGATGGAAAAATCAAATTATTTTGATTTTTTAAAGCTAAAGGTGGAAATCAAATTATATATATTATATTATATTATATATATATATTTAAACCATAAATGAAGGATGGAATGAGATACACAATTCTATAATTTAAATATAAAATATTTTTTTGTTGAAGAAATCATGAATGAAAAAGCACACCATATTGTGTTATTTGGATTTTAGCACAAGGAGCTTTCAATTGCAATAACTCTTTCAATTTTTGATATTTTTCAAAATCTTAAAATGGAGTAGAAACAAAACTTGTCAAGCTCCATTTTTTTAGTTTAAACCAAATTCTAGAAATAGTTATTTTGAAAGGTTGACAATTGAGGTTGACCAAGGGGCATCCACTTTTTGGATGCGTGGAGCTTTAAGGGTTAAACCATCCTATTAGAGTTAACCCTAATTACCGAAACACTTCTTGTGAATTTTGTAACTCCGTCTTTGCCAAACGTAACTGACACCCCTGAACTGAACATTGGAAACGCAGTCGGTTGCCAATTGCGCCAGCCTTCAATTTCGATTCCTGCTTGATGGTTGCTGCTGTCTCTCCGATTGCTCTGCCCTTCAGTTTCTCCGTTTCCTTTGCGCTCGTTTTCCGCTTCATAGTCTTCGCGTTTGAATTCCTGCTTGGCATTACACCAGCGATCGCAAGCACAAGCTCATGTTCAGCTGCACCATGCACCATTCACCATTCGCAGCTTGATGGCGGAGAGTGGCGACGCCCGAGGAAAGCCTGTCCATGCCCAGCTCTGTCAATCTCTCTTGGATCTGTATGATGCAGCCGACGTCGTTTTTGACACCATTCTCTCCAGGGTAGACGATCTGGCTCGTCTCTGGACTCCCAATTCGCGAAGCTTTGGTTGATCTGAGAGACTTTCGCCAGGATTAGGGTTCGAGAGACTTGCACTGGTCGGTTCTTGTTTACTGCCCTAATTTCCTTGGCTGAAAGTTTCATGTTTGCTACAGGTGAAGTCGGAGCAGGAAAAGTTGAACAATCTAACTGCAAGAATTACTGAAAGAGAGGTACTAAGTGCATGATTTCTGTTGACTGAGTTGAGTCGAGACTAAAAGGCACGGTAACTGAATTGCTGTCTTGCGCCTTATGAAAGTGGAACTAGAAATGCGTAGTATGCCTCTCGAGATCATGAAGATGGTGTACATGTTCTTTTGGCTGCCTTCTGATAAGAATTTAGAGTTGTCGCTCCTTGTCGCCTAGTGGATTACTACTACTCTTTCATAGAGCGTTTGGCAGTAGTACTCTTTCATAGAGAGTAGTACTGGGATGCCGATTGCTGCATTGGTCATCGTCATTGCTGTTTCTAATTTCTTCATGAATCGTTCAATGCATCAAATTCGTGGCAGGTTCAGATAGCGGCACTGGCTGGAACGAAAGAGGCGATAACTTTGTTCTCGAGTGCTAAGTATGTCCAGGTTCCAACTGAGCAAAGAGATTTTGTACCATTGTTTGGTGGTAAGCAATCAGAGTTTCCTGTTGCAACGGTATCATTGGATGCAGGCCAATACCAGGTGTGATTTCTACGTTCTAAGCCTCTAAGTCTGAACATGAAGAAGGTCTCAATATGTTTAGCAGTTGTTTTTTAACATTTCTTTCTCGGATCTTCGAGTCACATGATTGATTTTTGGTGAATTTTTAATACCGTCTGGAGTCCTGGTCTGATTCCAGGGAGTCGTCTTGATGCTAGGATGGAGAAGGAGGTACACTCGAGCTCTTTCGTTTTTTCTCGGAGACAAATCATGAGTACTGGCCTAGAGAGTTTCAAAGCGCTGTAAGTAGTGCGGTCTAGACTTCTCATCAGCTACCGAGATGCATTGATCTTGTCTACCGTTTCAACTTTACCTTAACTCAATAAATTTCTCTGCCAAGCTCTGTATTACGAATTAATTTGTGCCCATTTTCAAATGGGAACTACTCTAGTTCATCTAGTGCATATGCATTGAAAGCATCTGCATCCGTCAAACCTCGGATAAATGTTTGAAATTTTTCTTCAGGAAGGAATTGGAAGGATGCCCAAGAACATCAAATCTGTTGCTGATTCTATGCTTTTCAATTCTTCAGAGCTTCCATATCATCTGTAAGAGTCAAATTTCCCATGTCATCTCATTTGAAACGAATTCTACTTGGTGCGTGTATGATCCGGCACTCACTGACGTCTAGGAAATTATTTCTGTCACTCATTTCTGGCTTTGTTTTATCTCTTCTGGCTTTGCAGGTATAGAGTGGTGGATAATCTTGCAGGAGCTGACGTTGTGGTAGGGGAGGAGGAACCCAAGCACAGGCCTCCTCCACTTGCTGCCCCACCTCAAAGTGTTCTAGCTGGTGATGCATTGGTGAGTAGCTCCAACCTTGGTTACACAGCTTGCTTTATTGGAGGGTTTGCTATGCTTACATGGTCGTATTCCTGCAAGTTTGTTAGTAACAGCAGTTATTGTTTTGTCCAGTTGAAATTCTGCCTTTGGGGATTACATAGTGTGGAAAAATAACTCATACCTTTGGGCTTTGGTGTGGGTCCTTCTAATGTCTGTTTAGTGGTGGTATGGATTCTTTCTTGGAGTCCTTCTAGGTCTGTCATACAAGTTTTAAAAGGGATTGCAATGTTCTGATGGAGTTCATGTGACTGACTCGACTGGTTCAGACTACATCAGGAGTTCAAGAATACGGCTTTAGACCAATGCTTGGTGAAGTTCCATCCTTCAGCTTGCCTAGTTCTCTTCCAAACCTGCCCATGGCTGCTGATATAAGTTGGAATGGTAAGTTTAATGCTTTTGGTCTTTCATCTTCAACTTCTTCTCTACTGTATTTTAGTAGTTACTGAGGAGGCCTTCGTTCTTTGTCTAAATGCTTGGGCTTATTCGTTCGATTTGAGGGCAGCTGCATTATGTCAGTTACGAGCGAGGGAGTTATTTGTTCACATTGCATAGCTGGACATCGAAGATAGTCCGGACAATCACTTGACAGGGTTATTCATGGGATAACTTACTTGACAATCGTTGAGAAGATTTCAGAGATTTCTCGTTCTCTCTCTTATTGGCATCTTGTGGTGTTTGACAGGATCTTCACATCAGTCTCACTCAAGACCGTTTGCCCCATCTGTTGGACATTATAGAACTGCCTCCATTGGTGACAGTTCAGCTGAGGGTACCCCAACCAAGAGTGATACAAGATCATTAGATAGTGAGTTATTCAGGCAATTCAACCACTTTAGTAGCCAACAAATTGTGTACTTCACTCAGTATGCTTGGGTCATTTTGTTATTGCATATGAATTCTCTCTCCCTGTCAATTGGCAGCATGTCCAATAAGGTTGTTCACTCGATCTCAGTATACCCTCCTCCTTTGGAAGCACTTATCAGTTACCATGATCGTGTCACCAACTATTCTCACATGAGGAAGTCCCGTTGTAAACGTAAAGACTCGTGCAGATGTTGTACAAACTGATGCAGAGGCCAATAATAAGATTCGCATGTCGTTACTTGGATGTTACAGGTTCAACGCGTGGGTTTGAGGATATTGTGGCTCCTGCTCCCTCTACCTTGAGTATACCTCAACCTCCTGTTCTGCCCTTGATCCAGAGTAGCGCCTTTCCAGTTGGTGAGTTTCCTAGTCCTTCAGAACCTCACAAGAAATTCCTGAGTATAACTTCTAGAAGTAAGTGTTTGAAAATTACTGTGCATTAATGTGCACTCAGAATGTATTCAGTAAACACCAATTCTCTGCCTGTGTCGATATGCATATTTGAGCACTTATCGCAGAGTATCGTCGTTACCTCCTCATGCGTACAAGCTTGGGAGATGTTTGTTGTAATCACAAGAACGTCTGTCGATTATTCTTTATAACTTGTTCATTGTCATCACTGCAGATCCTCGACCATTACTACTTCCAGAGTCGGAAGCATCTCAGACCCCTGTTTCATCACGGCTGCCTACTATTTTGATGAAAACTAAGAATATAGAAGCTGTTCCAGCTTTCCTAACTCAAGAAACCCGAGCTAAACCTTCTGCTCCCCCTCCTCCCCCACCTCCCCCTCCCCCGCCACCACCAATGCGATCACCAGTTCAACCTATTCAAATAGACAAACCCACAACTTCAAACTCTGAGAGGCCGGAGTCTAGTAAGCAATCCGATGTAGTGGGCTCATCAAGCCTACCGTCACCAATAGGTTTGTGCCCTTACTTGACCCGTCACCTATTGCGAACGTGATTTGATTCTTTTGGCATGGCACGAAGGTAGTCATGGTCGTTTAAGCTCTGAAGTCGATTCATTTGCTCTGAAAGTCGGCCAAAAGGGAAATGTTCATGGGGTTGTTTACTGCAAGTATTGTATACGTAGGTGTCGTAAGTTCATTATTATTTGTATTCTTGTGCGTACTGGAGCACTGCGTTTCTAATGTTGTTTGGTGACTAATGGCAGTAACGGATGCAAGTCGTGCTGCATTGATGGAATCTATTCGTAATCATGGCTTTCAGCTTCGCAAGGTTTGTTGCTGCATTTTCCAGGGTCTTTCTCCACCTATGTTCCCTTCTTGTAACTACGCCCAGCGTTGTAAAGGACAACCATGCTCTTTATAAGATATGTACAGTAGCTTGCAATCGAGGAGTCTACTCTAGCCGCTGTCACAACAATGACAGCGGAAAGAGAAGATACCTGGATTTATACTACTATGAATTGAAGAATAATTCTCTTGATGCTGGAATTTTTTTTTTATGTTTTCATTTTCTCGTCCAATATGCAATAGTTAGTATTTGCACTGATCGCAGACGATGCTCCTTGTGTGCGATTTCCTTAAGTATTCTCACGTGTCCATTCCCATAGAGAACTCAGCTTGGTTAATCTGGAGGTCTGGAAGGCCATTGGCAGGCAACAGTACCTGTTCTCTTTTGGTCAGTGGGGCATTTAATATAAGATTTCAAGATTCGCTCCTTGTGATCTTTACTGGGTTTTGCAGACGAATGTTGGAGACCCGTCAACATCTATAGATAAAGTTCAGCCTTTGAGTGCTAAGCAGATTGATTCTAACCGCGCAAAGGTGCACTTTCACATCACTATGATGTCATAGAGCATTTAATGTGCTCCATCACTCCAGTTTCTGTGGTTATATCTGAGTACTTAATAGCGCTCGAATTAGCGTTTTAGAGCTGGTGATTATTTAGTCTGCATAGAATTTTCTGGAAAACTGTAGCATTCAACCTTAATTTAGAAGTTCTAACGTGTGCCATTATGGGACTTTTCTAGAAAAAAATAATCTTTTAGCCATAAGTGAGAAGTTTAGACTCGTACCATTTGGGGTCTTTTTCTTTCCAAGAGGTCTTCCTGACATATCACAGTTGTGATGCAGCCTTTGAATGTTCTCTC
The DNA here is from genome assembly GCA_963969595.1 of Neckera pumila. Taxonomy (NCBI): domain Eukaryota; kingdom Viridiplantae; phylum Streptophyta; class Bryopsida; order Hypnales; family Neckeraceae; genus Neckera; species Neckera pumila. Next base: position 11,337,624 of record OZ018409.1, read on the forward strand.
AGAGATGGCGAACACCCTGAAGTTGCGTAGGATCTCTATGCAAGGCGCTTCCCATGACAAGGGTCAGGTAGCTAATTTGATAATCAGCTTGCTGTTCTCTAGCTACCAGTCATTTGATGTGCCATGAACTCTTCGTTAGGCCAACTCTATGCTTGTGAAATGATGAATTGTTCAAAACAATTTTATTGCCTTCTGAAGTTCATCAGTGTCATCTTCTTCCGTGCAAGCAGAGCAATGTCATATATCTGTCTTGGCTTTCTTTATTCTTTGGAAATAATAAGTCATAGTACATGGGATATAGTTTCGGTAATTGGATGATTTTTTTGGGTGAATGTTTTTATGATACATGCAAAATAGTACATCCCTTCACAAATCGAATGCTGTGTTAGTCATTTCTATTTTGGGACTTCATGCAGGTAAAGCCAAGTAAAATACTTGGAAATGAGACAGACGCCGCCAGCGTCTCAAGCGAATCGAACAGGTGTGCATGTCTCAACAGATTTCAGTTGCTCTAAACGATTTTTAGGTTCAATTGGATGGCTGTTCTATATGATGATCAGTGGTTTTATTTTGTTGCAAGAGAACTAGATGATCAGAATCGACGTTTATAATTGCTGTCATAGAAATCGGCTGAGTTTCATATTAGTCATAGGTGTTTCATGTGAGGTAGTGCAACTTACGTACTTGCCGACACTCATGGGTTGATTGTTTGATTGGAATGTGACCACCTATGACTTTTCTTCTCGCCACAAACAGTGCTGGGATTACATTACCGGTGAGTTTGTTTCTTGTGTGCTCTACTAATTTTTTTAATCTTGATACAAGAAAATGATCTGCTTCTATGGGCATCGTCAATTGTGAACTGTATTCGATGACTGTTTGTTTCAGGGTGATGGGTTCAGAAAAGTCATCAGTGTTGGGGGAGAGCCAAAATAGTTTATTCTCATTCAAGGGGTTACCACAATGCCCCAGCTCCATTATCGCCATCTCACACAAGGATCTTTCTGATGTGCAGATAAAAAATCTTCACGATTACATTGCCAATAAGAACCAAGAGGATAGCGACGATGACGATTGGGAGGAGTGAAAGCTTGCTGTCTCGAATGATCCACGTTTTGCGACCTTCTTATTGCATTAGAATCGACTTCAGTTTGTTATGCTGTTCCCCCGTTAGAGACTTTGCCCATGTAGCCGTGAAACCCAAATGTACCTTACATTACCTGCAAGTAGTGAGTTGAGTTCTCCAGCTATTAAGCGAAGGTATTTTTGCTGCAGCACCACTATCGAGTCGGTCCCTGATACGGGTAGTGGAGTGAACCTTAACCTGAAAGGATGGGACTATGACCACGTGATTCAACCTCAGAACCTGTCACTCTTGTGTGCTCCCATTGTGATCTTTTATGAATAAAATTTTTTTTACTTATTTTTCATTAAGTCATAAAAAAAATTTATTCTCTTTGTGAAAATTTGAAATTATACTGAAATTTTGAAAAAAAACTGAAAAAAATTCATATCAATTGTAAGGGTGCAGTGACAAACAAAACTGAGTATGGTTTTGAAACTTTTCATTCAAACAATCATACTATAAGCATCGATGGGTAGAGTGCAAAAGTAGATATACAATTGTTGTAGTAGCAACATATAGCACATGAGTTTGGAATTTTGAAGAAAAAATAAGTTGTGATTTGAAAGAAAATTAATTTCAAAGTTAGCCATGTTAAAACTCAGTTTTGTGTGCTATAATTTGGAATTACTTTATATTTTGTTAATTTTTTCATAGAACTCCAAAAAAACTTTCAAATACATCATGGCCTTTGGCATGTTATACATCAGTTCAAATTGTTGTGCACAAAAATTGAAGTAAGTTGACATTTATAGAATTTAAAATATTCTCAATTTTGACAAGCAAACATGAAATGGTGTTGATTCTTACAATATTTGAATTTTTTTTTGGGAATTGAGAGTTTGGAATTGCATTAGCCATTGTAAAAAAAATATAAGTTGCAACAATCATTGTTACATCTTCATGCTTTTGCATTTGAAGTATTTGTTGAAAAGGACAATATGTTCAATTTATATATCAGAGCTGTATGATGTGTTCTTAGGTTCAATTTTTTTATACAAATTGGAGTTCATAATGCACATAATTGATTCAGCTCATGAAAAATTGATATTGAAGGAAATTAACCAATAGGTTTTGTAGATCAGTGCATATCTATAGAAGGAGGAAATGAACTAGGGGAACTCCAAAATTTCCCAAACACTTGTTGGAAGGTCTGTGTTGTTAGTTAATTGTGTTCAATACATTGATTTAACTAATCCCATAAATTTTAGAGGGAGGTTTTGATTTTCAAAGGGGGAGTTTATATGAGTGGGTGAACTTTTTGACTTCATCTATAATGTTTAAATCAAAGATAAACTACATACTAAAAGCAATTAGCAAGAAAAGGTCCACTTCAAGATATGTGCATCTTCAAAACCACCTTCCATCTAGATGTTGTGAATCAACAACTCGCAAATTATAGTCTTGAACATTCTAAATTCGACAAGATGTGTGGTGGACAATTCCAATGAGCAATTGTGTGCTTTGTAATTGCTTCCTAATCACATGTTGCTCACATATTTTACCTTTCATCACATACATTTATGTTTCATCATATTAACCTTTTAATGTCAATGTAATGTACACACCGTGAACCCTTTTTTGTATTTGTGGACCCTTACTAACTAACTTTGGTTTCAAGTTTTCAAATTTAATTTCAAAATTTTCAAATTTTTGTCATCAGTAATTAATAGTGAATTCTTGTCTTTTCCTATGGGAGAAAAAATCTTGGAACTAAATCCACAAGTCTAGATGAGATCCAAAATTGCTGCCAAGCTAATTGGGACTTGTAATTTGGACTTCAATTTTGGCTTGTTGCATTTTAATATTGAAAAGAATAGGATTTGTATTATGAGAAATTAACATTGACAAAGTAGGAATTGGGTTGAAAAGTCACAAAAAGTCCAACTAGGAGTTCAACAACGGCCTAATTAAGCTACTAGTATTTGATCTAAGTTTGACCACATTTGGATTCATTCCTAGTCTCTAGCACATAGATCAGGTTCTCACATTATTTAGAATAAGAAGGGTCCTTCTCTCTATTTGTTTTAATAGGGTCTTAGCTCTTTGGTTTTTGGTTCCTACTTTTATCTCTTCATTGTCTAGGTTCACAGCTTGGTTGTGGTCATTTTTTTTTAAGGCAATGGTTCTTCCATTTGTTCCCAAAAAAAAAAAAAAAAAATTTCATGATGAATTCAATGGAATCTACCATCACACCATGTGGTTTTCACACATGCCCAAAGGGTCATTCATTATTCTATAATCTTAAAGGATACTTTTGAATTACCATTGCAATTGTGTATTGTGTTAGAAGAGTCACATTTACATTGTTAGAAAGAAAGAAAGAAAATATATTTATATTTATATTTATATTTATATTTATATTTATATTTACTTTGCCTGCTTATAAAAGCGGTCATTTTTTCCCTGATAAAAACAAGTTGATTAAAAATATATGAAATATCTTCCAATTTAGTTGTGGTTTGTCAAAAAAAATTCGAAGAAGAGAGCTCAATGTTCATCACAATATTAATTATTTGCATCAAATGTGATGAACCTGAGTGCAATGACTGATGGGACAATGGGTCATCTTACTATAGCCTTGCTTCCCAGTGGGGTTCTTTTCAGTGATATTTTGCTCAAAAGCGATACAAGAAATTTTGAAGGAATATTAGGAATATTATATTCTTCTATTTTCAGTGGTTGAAATCATTGAGTTGCTTACATACTCTTAGGACAATATCGCTCATTTTTGAACAATTGTACCAAGTACAATCTTTGGGATGAATAATTTAAATTTCATCCATATTTTGCACATTCCATCCATTTATACACATGTAACCAACTGCATTTGACTTCAATGAAGTTCTATTGTAGCTTTTTGGGCTGCCTAAAAAATAAATGAAAATTTGCCTATCCTACCAAGCCCAGATTTCCCATATGGTCAAGCTTATAGTTGTATGATGAGCCTCTTGCGAAAGCTGTTCCTCTCCTCCCCCCATTTTTATCCCTGAGGAAAATGCAGGAACGTTTTCTTTACAACGCATGAAAAAATTTGCAAATTTTGAGTTCATGATATTTGCAATGAGAGGCCCGAAATTAGCTAGGAGAGGTATAGAGAAATAGAATTAACATGGCACAAAATAGGGGGGTCTTTTTTTTACATTCACCTTGGCTGGACCTTTGCAAGACGGAGGCTCGTCATATAACTACTATACGTGTAGGTCAATTTTGTAAATAACTTGGGAAAATTTGGAAGATGTTGAAATTTAAAAAATTAATTACAACTATTTCTAAAAAAATGGAATAATTGCCTTTGAGAAAATTTAGAAAAAGAAACACATTTACGCATGAATAGAAAGAATCAATCCAAAATTAGAAACTTCGTCATAAAGTACCCAAAACAAAAAAATTCTTGGCTCCCTGCCAAATTGTCGAATTAGAAAAACTAAACTATTTCGGCAAGACAGTGCCAAAACTGCCCTGCACTAATTATTCAGTGTAGTACGTATAAGCTACACTGAATAGTGCAGTGAGGTTGCCCCACACTATATGTTCACCATGTTTGAATTTCACATGGTTTACAACTTGAAGATTTTTAATTTATTTTTTGGTAGCTTTGTAGTGGTTGCAAGGCCTTTTAAATATATACTTTTTGCAATAATTAGTGATGAAAATCTTTTTTACAGCAGTAAAAGTGTAAGGTATGAGAAATTAGTGTGGGGCCACCTAATTGCACTATTTGGTGTAGACCCTCCCAGAGTTGTAGGGATTTGTTTCGAGAGATCCTCGACGCAGAGCACTCTTCAATCCAAAACTCCAAAGCCGCCTTTTTCCGTCTCTTTTGCTTTTCTCTTTTTCTTCCTTTTGAGATGAATCCACGTGTTGCTAATCGGTAGGATGCATCCGCAGCTCCAACTGAGACAGACGCAGGAGTAATTGACATGTGTCCCTTCCGAGGAGGAGTGGCGAGCCGGCGCCCGTGACTCTCACTTCACTCACGACTGACTAACGGATAAGCTCCGTCACAAACTACAGGACTGACGGACGGACAAGTGGATTCTCCTCATTGGCCAATTCCCTACCCTGACTGCAAAACGTGACTCCCTCTTTTATACTGAGACCGAACTTCCATGCTGTGTCGAAAGTGGAAAAGGTGACTGAGCTGCTTTTGTGGCAAGTTTCATTATGCTTAAGGTAAACCTAAAGCCGCCAGCTTCCTATTTCCGCCATCTTAGTTTTGGCCCCATTTCCGTCACTACACTCATCCAACTCCACTCACTTTCCTGACAAAATCAGAGCATTGATATCACCAAGACTAATGTGTCAATTTTTCATTGGTCCATACTTACGTGCTAATAGATACATGGAAGGGTGGTCATGGGTTGTTGTTATGATGTTTATGACTCTAGTCTACAAGTGGTTTTGTATTTTTAGGGTTGACACTTCAAAAATTCACAGAAATTACAATTTTGATTGAAAAATTATAATTCCACTTGGGTTTGATTCGCAAAACAAGCGCACACCTCTGAAAAATACATGCCCTTCTTGGAATTGGCCCCAATATACTCAGATTACAAATCAGGGTGATAATAGGCTTGTCTACCTTAGAGCATCCCCACCCAGCTTGCAAAATGCGGTGGGGATTTGGCTGGCAAAATCCCCAGCCATCCGCTTTGCAAGCCAAGCTGAAATGAGATGACCCACCCAAAGCCTCTTAACAAGCCAAGCTTGAGTGAACTGGGAGGTAAAGGGCCAAGGGGGATTGACCCCTCTATTGCCCCAAAGCGACGGATGACAAACGATAGAGGTCTGTTCCCTGGCCGTCCTCCGTCCCTGCGACCTCCTGCCCTCTTCCGACCTCCTGCCTTCCTCAACCTCGTACCCCCTCTCCCGACTTTCTTGTCATCCTCCGACGTTCTGTCGTCCCAGCTCCGACGTCGCACTCTAGCGACGAGACCTGTTGAGCTCCGAATGCTGATCGTCATGGAGCTGCGAGAACTGTGCAGGTGATTCTTTGTTTTTTAATCTCCTATTGTGTGAGAGGTGTTTTCAAAGAGGTGTTTTCGGAGAAGAGTTTTCAGTTTTCTTGAGGCTCCGTGAAATGTGGATCTGAAACTGCGGCAAAGATGATCTGAAGTTTGAAAATTTCTTCAAGTAGTATGAATGCATGTCTGTGTCTTGAGCTTTAAATGCTTTGGAAATGGCTGCATTGCTAAGTGCTTTGGAAATGGCTTAGATTGATTTGAGTACTTGACCTGTACTTGATCGAAATGAATCAGTGATGGATCATGCATGAGTTGCAAGCGGTTTGTCTCGCCTCTGGTGTGCGGGTGTTATTGCGGGCCGGATGTATTTTATAATATGCTTAACATTTTTGTAATTCCTATGAGGTGTCTATACCACCGTAAATTGTGAAGCAAGCATTGTAAAAATTCATAGTTTAGTCATGCCAAAAAAACTTAGTATCTTTGTATAATTGCCAAGTAGACCTAAGGATAATTGAATCAATTTAACTCCTAAGAGACTGGGGATGTTTGAGCATAGCTCTTGTTTTGTTAACTAGCCTTTTTGACAAGTATTATTCTTTATTTGCGGGGAATAATTTTGATAAGCGCCCCTGTTGAAATGAAAGAAGACTTATATAGCTTTTTTATGAACAAGAAATTGATGAAATCACACAATTTTTCAGGAAATGCCACCGTTGGCAAGATAGACATAAGATGTTTGCTACTTTGTGCATACATTGAAATTGAAATGCTCTGGAATATTCAAATCAGAATGCTCAGAAGTGCTCCAAAGAATCTAATTTTTTCCTCACAAGTACAATCATACCATCATGGTATTGATGTGTAATTGTTTTCAAATCATTTTGAGTTGTACAAAAAAAAGTTATGAAGATGTGAAGTGATGGCCCAAAGCTCTGTCTCTGTTCTCAAAATATTCACAAATAATTGGTCACTCAATCATTTCTTCATTGGATTGCACCAATTGATTCAACAGAGAAATTCATGTACAATTTCTATATTATTCATAGATTGTTAGTGAGGTAAATATTTTGAATTTCCTACAAATGTAGCAGCCAAAGCCACAAGTGGCGGCCTTATGGTCCTTTACAAGTTAACAAGAAGAACCTTAGTCCAAAAAACTCTTGTAGCCTTTCAAGATGGGAATCCAACAATATAATTTTGAGAAACCCTAAATATACCTTCCACAAAATTTAATCTTTAATGGAATATTTTTTTTATATTCGCATGAATAGCCCTCTTTCCATTGAACATTGCAAGCAATCTGCGTCAATTTTGCATTTGATACCAACCTAAAACCAATTTTATAAAAGAAGAATTTTGGATACAGGCATGAGTTTAGACAAATTGGGGCTGAAAAGCTCTGTCAATAAGAAGTCTCAGATTTAACCCCTAAAGGCCCAAGGCCTTTTTTCTGCCAAAAAACACCCAAAACTGCCATTTTTTAGCAAAGAGTGAAAAAAAATTAAAAATGTTTTTTTTGCACATCTAACTATAGGATCTTGCACCTAACTAGTATAAGAATGTGGGGAAAAAATTTCAAAAATTTTGACCACACAGATTGCAAGATATCTACGTTCAAAGTGAAAAAAACAAATTTTTCAGCACATTGTAGGACTGGATTTTTTGACTTTGAACATTTTTAACCTAAAATTTTTGCACTACAGAGTTTTGAGCTTTAAATAAATGTTTATAGTGGAGAATTAAGTTGGCAATCTACCAAAAGAAAAAGAATTCTAAAAAACTTAATTTTCATTATTAAAAAAATTGTTGAGTAGAAGTAGGTACAAGATAGAAGGAAAATCTAAAATATTCATATATTTTAGATGGAATTAAAATGCACTAATTCCAATGGTGAGATTGTTCTAGCAAGTAAACGAAACCATGCCAAAAAAATATTTTGAAAAATTTGAAAAATTGCATTCAAAAATGAATCCTACAAGTTATTTTTTTCAAAATGATGCTCTAATTGCCCGAAAAACAAGAAGGTCCATAACTTTCTCATAACAAATCCAAATGAAATGAATCAAAGCTTTTAAGATAGACAAAACTGTAATCTATGAGAAAAAAATACCAAAAAAAAAAAAAAAAGTGCAAATTTTTTTTGCTATCTGTTGTCCTTTGTTTTGAACTTATTTGGTCATAACTTTTATTCTTGGGCACCGATTGTGAAAAAAATTATATTCCCACAAAGCTAATCAGCTTTTCTACCTCCAAAAAAGTTTCAAAAAATCAGGAGAAAATTTCAGCCCGTAGGTACCTGCCCAAAAATGCATTTGTCCCCTGAAGGAACAACGGGCTTTTAGGGGTTAAGGCCCATGACAAATTACATCTTATTTTATCCTAAATTAAGAAAATAGTCACTTGGAAAGTTTAAAAAATTGTCTACTAAGTTCTTGCCTCAGTTGGCTTCATTAATTCTGTCCTTCATAGTTACCAGTGTTGTTGCTAGAGTATAATGGTATAAAAGCAAAATTGATTTTGTAATTTTTTAAATCATAAAAACTAAAAATTCAATACCTTATTAGTTATAAGTCAAAATGTTACAAAATAAAGTTTGTTGAAATAATAGTAAAAGTTATTGAATAAAAGTTAAAATAATTTTCTAATTTTTGAATTCATAAAAAATTTAGAATTTAATGTTTTTTTATTGTAAATTGGAACGCCACAAAACAAAATTTGCGGACCCCTAGTTTGTTGCAATGTGAGAAGTTGCATTCTTGATATGAATAGAAAGCTTTATCATGAAGGAGTGCAAGGGCTTTGTTTCGTGGCGTTTGAACATGTAATGTGAAAATCATGTTTTTCTCAAAGTAAAAAATATTTTAAGTTGTACATACAGCTTTAGCCTATGAGAAAGATCAAAATTTGAAGAGATGAATTTAATTTGAGATTATTGATTTTAGGACAAATTCGTAGCATTAATTTGCGCCACTCAAAGCACCAAAATTGTGACCTTCAAGTGCTCATAGTTATGAAAACCATGGGTTTTTTTCATGTGAGATTTTGCACTGTTCAATCGTGCAGATGTGGTGAGCAGATGCGGAGGGGGTGTAGGAGGTCGAGAAGGTCGGAGGAGGGAAGGAGGTCGGAGGGAGGTGGGCAGGAGGTCGAGAAGGTCGGAGGAGGGAAGGAGGTCGGAGGGAGGTGGGCAGGAGGTCGAGAAGGTCCGAGGAGGGAAGGAGGTCGGAGGGAGGTGGGCAGGAGGTCGAGAAGGTCGGAGGAGGGAAGGAGGTCGGAGGGAGGTGGGCAGGAGGTCGCAGGGACGGAGGACGGCCAGGGAACAGACCTTCATCGTTTGTCATCCTTCGCTTTGGGGCAATAGAGGGGTCAATCCCCCCTGGCCGGAGGTAAAGTACTCGAAGTATCAGTGGAATTATGCACCACGTGAGGTGAAACAAACCGCGTGGGAGGTGAAACAAACCGCGTGGGAGGTGAAACGAGGTGAAAACTGCTTGTCGCGGAGCAACCTCCCCAGCATATGAAAGATAATACGTCTTGTCCTTTGCAATTTTGCAGGTCAACTCTTGGCCTGCAAAATGACCCCATTTGCAAGCCGTAGGCCATTTGCAAGCCGTAGGCCATTTGCAGGCTTTTCGTATTAACCAGCCATCCAAAACACAAGCCCGGTGGGACAGTTTTTGTAGGCCAAGAGGAAGAAGTCATCCATTTTCCCAACCGGGTGGGAATGCTCTTACACATCTAAGGTCGGACCACGTTATCTAATCACTTAAGCAAGTGCGGCATAGATGGTGAGCAATTGATTGTAATGGAGATTTTTCTTATGTAGGGAGATAGAAAATATTGAGATTGCAAAATTTTCAGATTGTTTTTTGTACAACTGGAATTTTTGTGAATTTTGGGAGCTCAAAAGTGTACCAAACCAATTTTCAGTCTCTAGAGTCTTCCAACTCCGATCAATCAAGATCTAGCTTCCTACTATCTGCTTTTTTGTTACTTCCTACATACTTTAGGACATGTGTCATGATCTTACTAGTTCCAACCTTAAAAAAGAGTAAAAAATACATTACAAGCCTTAATTGGAAATAGGGGCAATACCGGTTGGACATTGGTCCCAGGTTGGAAATGGGTGGTCCGACCTTACGTGAGAAGGGAGAAACCAAATTGGAGGAGTAAGTTAACTTTGTTTTTGTTGTCAAACTAGAAGCATACAAGAACTTCAAGTCTAATGATAAAAAATAATTATTCAACAAGTAGAAACTTGCTTCCTATGTTTCCCATGAGCCAAGTCATGAGCCTCCTCGGAAAAGTTCGACAACCAACATTTTTTCTTCTTGCAAGTATTGCATACTATCATGTAGAATTTTGAAACTTCTTGTCTTTTATGCAAGTTTTGGTTGATTTTAGTTGCTTGCAAGCTCACTCGTAAGTGAGTTTTAAAGAAGCAAAGATTCTTGCAAATATATTTTATCAACAATTATAAACAAACAACTACTCTATGAGAAGACTTTGTCCTTGTAGTAGTGACTTGTTTTGTCAGTAAGGTCCTATTTAAACTTTCTCATATGAATGAATGGCAAGGCAATGCCACTTGCCCTTTAATGCATAGCAAACAAATATTACATGCTAGTATTCTCTTATGTCACCAAGTGACAATTTTTGACTTCCATAATGTATCTTTTGAATATAATTTTGTATATAATGTGGGTCTTTTGAAGAGTTGCTTTTGCTTTTTCTACTTTCATTGTGTTGTTCATAATTTGGTAGTTCATAATTTGGTTGTTCATAAAAGTTCGTACTCAACCTCTAAAGTACCAAGGTGATTTCCCTATCAAAAACCACTCAAATCTGTCATTTCTATTGCAAAGATAAAAGAGCCTTAAAAATTGTATTTTTTTGCATATCCAACCTTATGATCTTATACTTGACTAGTATATGAATACGTGGAAGAAATTTAAAAAACATGACCATGTAGATTGAAAGATATATGCATTTAACCCCTAAAGGCCCATTGTCCCCTCGGGAGACAAAATGGATTTCGGGCAGGCTCCTACAGTCTCAATATTTGTTGTAATTTTCTGAGTTTTTTGTGAAGATAGAAAATCAAATCAGCTTTCCAAAAATGTAATTTTTATTTCAATTGATGCCTGGTAGCAAAAGTTATGGCAGAAACTCCAAATTTTAGTTCGGCGGGCAGAAGAAAAACCTCACAAAAACTTTAAATTTAAATTTTTAAATTTTTTTTTCATACAGATTTTATTTTCATCTACATGGGAAGCTTTGATTCATTCCATTTGGATTTGTTATGCAAAAGTTATGGACAATCTTATTTTTTGGGCAATTAGAGCATCTTCTTTAATAAATAACTAATAGGATTCATTTCTGAACTCAATTTTGACAATTTAAAAAAATAAAGTTGCACAAGGTTAAGATTTCTCACTAGAATAATCTCACCATTGAGATTAGTATATTTCAACCCTATCTTAGAGCTATTAATGATTTCATTTTTCCTTCAATTTTAAACCTACTTCTACTTAATAAATTTTTAATGAGTGAAAACTAAGTGTTTCTTTTTTGAATCTTTTTCCTAGATTCTCAACTCAATTCTTCATCATATAAAATTAGAAATTCAAAATCATTAGAGCAAAAAATTTAAGTTAAAAAGGTTCAAAGCCAAAAAATGTAATTGAACAAGGTGCAAAAAAACTTGATTCCTTCACTTTAAATGCAAATATCTTGCAATCTACATGGTCAAAGTTTCTAAAATTTCTTCCACACATTTTTACACTAGTGTAGTACAAGATCCTATGATTAATTATGCAAAAAACACATTTAAGTTTTTTTTTGCTCTTTGCTATAGAAATGGCAATTTTGAGTGTTTTTTGGCAGAAAAATGGCCTTGGGCCTTCAGGGGTTAAAGTGAAGACAACAAGTCTTTTTGCACCTTGCTTGACTAGATTTTTTGGCTTTGAATCTTTTTAGTTCAAACTTTTTGCAATGCTCATTTTGATTTTCTACTTATTTATGTTAAGTAGTTGAGTTGAGAGTCTACAAAAAAAATTTAGGAAAAAAGCACATAATTTTCACTTATTGAAATTTTTAAGTAGAGGTGGATACAAGACTGAAGAAAAAACTAAATTGTTAATAGCTTTTAGATGGAATTAAATCACAATAATTCCAATTGTGAAATTGTTCTAGCAAGAAAATTTAACCCTATTTAACAAAAAAAATTGAAAAGTTCTAAAAAGTGCATTTAAAAATGAATTCTACAAGTTATTTTTTCAAGAAGATGCTTAGATTGCCAGAAAACTAAGATTGTCCATAACTTTTTCATTATTAGTCCAAATTAGATGAAACAAAGCTTCACATGTAAACAAAAATGTAATCTTTGAGAAAAATTTGAAAAAAAATATTTTGACTTTTTGAGAATTTTTTTGTACTACTCGCCAAACTCTATTTTGCTTATTGTGACATAATTTTTGCTCTTGGGCATCAATTAAAATAAAAATTATATATTCACAAATTTCTCGCAAAAATATACAACCTCAAAAAATTCCAAAAAATATCACTAAAAATTGAGACATTAGAAACCTACTTGGACCCAAATTGTCCTCTGAGGGGACAAATGGTCCTTTAGGGGTTAAGTTCTTTGAATTAAAAATTTTGAAGATTGACATAATTAAAATTTCAAACTTCATATCCTCAAAATTCCTTGTGATTTGTCAAATCGATTTACTTAATACAACTATCTAACACCTACCTAATAAATAATGTCCCCATCCTCATTGATCTTCCGACACCTAGGAGAGGCAATCCATTCCTGATTAGCGCCCCATTGTAGCAGATAAGGTTATTCTCTTGCAATGGAGGAGGAGATGAACAATAATTAATTACCACACGATTCCCGAGGCATTGTAGCACATTATGATTGGCTACAACACTTTCAATATTGCTACCAATCCTTGTTCAATTTTGCAACAAGTCCTTGGTCAAAAATAGCAAGACCTACATCACTAATATGGGATGGATACAATCTCCAACTAATTAATTTATAGTAATTTCGTTTTGGGACAACTCCCCCTTCCCAAAGAAACTGCCCTCCATATACCTATAATCCTTTAAGTGGTCAAAAGTGGGTTGCCTCCCTTAAAAAGCGTTCACTTGACTACTCGTCCTCAACTCAATCAAACCTTCCATACAAAATGCATGCGTGCATGTAGCCTTGATAATGTCGACTACCAAAGTCTTCAACAATTGGTAGAAACAATAAGGTAATTGACCTTAAATCGCACAGTTAAGCAATTCAACCTGATTCAGCATGGTTTTCACTATTATATTGAAATTTTTTTTGTGGGGGGTCCCATTAGTAGTCAAAAGGGGATTCTAGATTCTTTTAATATGCATTTTTTGGACACCGTGTGAATAAACTATAAATTTCCAAAGTGTTGAGAATAAGTGTACCAAAAAGCGATCATAGAGTCATATGAATAATGGGGTGCATTTTAGGCAAGAATATCCACTGTAGGATTTTAGGAACTGTGCAATTTTAGGTGTAGTTATCTTGGTCAATCTTGCAATGAAATTTCTTCATATGGAGTGATACTTTCAAACAATAAAAATCATTCATAGCAAAACCTGGTTCAGTTTGGGTAAATGAAGCTTAGATTCAATTCCAGTCAGCTGCCAAATGCTACTAAGGTGGAAGCACCCAAAACCGTCAAAATAAGGATTCAGTATACTTGGAGGCACCATTTCCAAAAATTAATATTTTGGTGATAAAGGTGAGAGAAAATCATGAATTAAAAAAAAAAAAAGATTTTTCGGACTTGGCATGTATTTTTTATGAATTTTCAAAGTTGTAGTCCCCTAGACCACTGGAAGGGGGGGAGAGTTAGAAGGGGGGGGAGAGTTAGAGGGGGGGGGGGGAGACAAAACAGTCCCTACTATGACTTGGGGCGCACTTTTCAAAGCACTTGGCGCTCCACATTTTGCCCCGGGCTCCTCAACTTGGAGTGCACAATGTGATTCTTGCCTGGGCCCATAGTTGATTGCTTTTTCATTAATGATGGGACAATCTCGCTTCATGCTCCTCAAAATTGGAGCTACACACCACAATTGCTATTTATAATTATTCTTTTAGATTAAAAAATTCTAAATGAGTTAGTTTTCATTTATGGTGGGAGGAGTGTCATTAGGAATAATTTCAGACCTTCAGAAGGCCGTGAGTTCTGCACTTGCTCGGTGCAATTATGGAAAAAAATCAAAATCGAAAAACTAATTTTTTAGTTTTTTTAAATTGGATGCTGACATGGCATAGTAGTGCCAAATCAGATTTTTATTTTTTTAATATTTTTTTTCAAAAAGAAATTATTTTCTTAAGAAAAAATATTTTTTTGTTCATTTTGAAATTGCATCAAAGGAGGCCCGTAAATCAATTCCTTAGTGGCCTTTTGGAAGGCTGAAATTTTTCCTAATGGGGGTCACCAAGCCCATATGACAGTGGGGGAACATGGAGCAACTATGCTTGGGATTGTTCTGTGACACTCTAATGCCATCCTACCATGAGGATTTGGCTGCCCAACGGTGGCGATGCTCTAAGTTAAGTTTAGAAAGGAAAAAACATTGTACGTGTAGGTCAATTTCATAAATAACTCGGAAAAATTTGGAAGATGTCAAAATTAAAAAAAATTATTTACAACTATTTCTAAAAATCTGAAATAATTGTTTTTGAGAGAAAATAGAAAAAACAACACATTTTGCATGAATAGAAAGGATCAATCCAAAATTAGGAATGTCCTTGTAAAGTGCCAAAAACAAAAAAATTCTTGTCTCCTTGCCGAATTGTCAAATTGCTAAACATTAACCCCTAAAAGACCAAACACCGTTTTTTGGCAACATAGCGATTTTTGGCAGCTCACTATGAAAGGAGTTTTTATTTTTTTCTTTGAAAATTTCACAAAACATGTGCCCAAGGAGTAGCTTTAAGGTCCAACAATTTTTGTAACTTTTGACTACACGATTAAAAATTTATTGTATGATATGTGTTTTTTGTTATTTGGCGGGCAGCCTGGGCAGCTCAAAAAACTCCTTCAAAAATCACTTTTTTGAAAAATGGAAAAGTTGGAAGTGGTTCTAAGGAACATTTAAGAGTGGAAAAGTTTGAATCACTCCATTTTGTTTAATGAGGTGAGAGTTATTAGGAATTCCAGTTTGTGGGTAGCTTTGGAATCCAGAGACTCCATACCTATCTACAAACTGGAATTCCTAATAACTCTCACCTCATTACACAAAATGGAGTGATTCAACTTTTCCACTCTTAAATGTTTCTTTAGAACCATTTCCAACATTTTCATTTTTCTAAAAAAGTGATTTTTGAAGGAGTTTTTTGAGTTGCCCGGGCTACCCGCCGAGTAACAAAAACCACATATCACGCAATAACTTTTTAACCGTATAGTCAAAAGTTATGAAAATTGTTGGACCTTAAAGCTACTCCTTGGGCACATGTTTTGTGAAATTTTCAAGAAAAAAAATAAAAAGTCCGTTCGTAGTGAGCTACCCAAAATCGCTATGTTGCCAAAAAATTGTGTTTGGTCCTTTAGGGATTAAAAGAATTTCGGGTCTCTAAAAGATTGCGAGTTTCTGGACTGTGCAAATTCTGTAGGAATGCTGGGACATTCCTAAATGGCTAGGCTGACGTGGCCAAGCGACTGCCACGTCAGATTTTATTTTTTTATTTTTTTTATTTTTAGTATTCTTTTAACATTTAAATTATTTTTTATTTTTTATTTTTCATTTTTTGATAATTTTTTTTCTGACAGCCTAATGAGGAATGACTAAACTATTTCATGCGGAAACTGCCCTGCACGTACGGTAAACCTAACTT
Source organism: Neckera pumila (assembly GCA_963969595.1). Lineage (NCBI taxonomy): Eukaryota > Viridiplantae > Streptophyta > Bryopsida > Hypnales > Neckeraceae > Neckera > Neckera pumila. The sequence continues at coordinate 11,353,597 of OZ018409.1, forward strand.
AACCCACGTGACTCAAGAATTGACTCGACTAGGATAAAATACTAAAAACAAAGTTCATATTGACTCGTGACAGAAAACAATTAGTGCTTGTCAAACCCCAAGGCTCCACGTAACAAACCTTACACCGACACGTGGTGGGCTCACGTGGGGCTCCAACAAAGAGCAACAGCCTTTTGACGCCCCGTCTTCAGGTCTCACGATTGTACAAAGTCCATCACGATTTCCAAAATCCGCTCATTCATTCCCCTCCCCGCTCAGCTCTCTCGGAATTTGAATTTTCTCGTCCCCATCTCGCACATTCGGGATGCATGCTCTTCTACTTGCTTCGATTTCTGTGAGTATTTTGCGGGTTGCAGAGGGCGAATTGGGGGTGGTGATTTGAGAATTTTTGAAGAATTTTTTGAAGAGTATTGGATTTTGGAGGAGTATGCTAATTGAGTTGGTGTCGTCGTCGTTTGTTGCGCCTCAAAGTGGTGCAACCACCAGTAGCTACTACTCCTTCATGGCGTTTCCTCGCGCGCTTGTGTTGCTATTGCTGCTTGTCGTGGGCGCGCTTGTGCTTTTCTATGGGAAGTCGTTGAATTGGAAAGTGACGGTGTCGTCGACCCGCGCTGGGGCGTGGGTTATGTCGCAATTTGAAAAGGATCCTGTGCGCACTCTGAACAAGAGACCTGTGGAGGATCTCGTCAAAGATCACCGGCTTAATATGGACTCTGTTGCCGCGCGGCGCTTGTCCCGAGACAAGTTCCTGCAACTGCATAGTGAATTCGACTTCAGTGCTCCTCCGGTGAGATGCATGCTGCATTTGCCAGAGCTTTTACTCGCAAGAAATTAGTTCCATGCATTTGATGTAGAAGTAAAGATATGATGATAGGACATGCTCCGGTGTCAGCCATGAATGGATACTCTAAAGGGGTAGAGGTGGACTATTAGAGGACGGAACTGATGCTAACATTTCTGTTCTTTCTCGTGTTGTGATTTTGGCAGCACAAGGATAGAGAAATGGGACTAAATGTCACAGAGGTATATCTTTATCATGGCTGCAGCTTCTTTTCTTGGATACTTTGTTGAATGCACGTGCAGGGGTCATATTGTCGCTTGAATTTAGTAGTATATTGGAAATGGTTTTGTTCGGAGAATGCTAGTGGAGAATGTCATCCATTACGTGTTTTGATATCCTCAAGGTTTGTACTCGGAATTTGCAGAGCTATGTGAAGAGTTCTCGTAATATGGAGATTTTTGTGAAAAGTTGGGTGCCAGCGGAGGCACGTCCTAAGGGGCTTCTCTTTATCTGCCATGGTTATGGTGACACTGTCACTTTTTTCAATGAGGGTGAGCTTGCTCTATGGATTCATCGCCCTCTCTTGATTGACCTATTTGGTCCGTATTTGTCTATATACGATGGTCTTTGGGAACTGCATTCTGCATTCCATTTCATGAAATGAATGTACTTATTTTCAATGAGGCTTGAGAGAATGTTAACGTATTGCTGGATGGAACGTTCAGGATTAGCTCGAGCTCTGGCAGTAGCTGGTTATGCTGTTTATGGCATGGATTATCCTGGTTTTGGTCTCTCAGAAGGGTTGCACGGGTACATTCCCGATTTCGACGTGCTTGTGAATGATGTGGTGGAGCAGTATCGTATCATAAAAGGTAGAGTTTGTTTTTTGTTTAAATATTAGAGTGCATCACTATGTAAGAGTATCAGGTGTAAGAGAGTTCAGGGTCCCAGCAATTTGCCGCTCGACCCACTGTGACCAACTAATTTCAGGGTTTTCAGAATCGTTAGAATGTTTAAGTGAAGTTAAGGAAAATCGTAGAGAAGTTCGTCTCCAATCTTCAAGAACTCTCCCTAAAATCACAGTGCTTACACGGAGCCCTCCCTATGATACGTAGAGAGATCTCCATAAGCTCATCCTGGCCATAGAGAGAACTCCCTACGAATTATGAGGAAGATTTTCTTTTCATGCTATCTAAAGTTCTTGAAACAGTTTTAGTTTACTGCTGAATTGTGGTTGACAATAGCCCTTGATTTCAATAGTTACCTTTCTAACGATTTCCATTTAATTTTATGGCAAGACATTATCTTGGCCATTGGATCTACCGTTTTTCTAACATCGGTTTTGATGTGATCAGAGCGTCCCGAGAACAAGGGTTTGTCTTGCTTTCTGTTCGGAGAGTCCATGGGAGGGGCTGTAGCTCTTAAAGCTCATCTGAAAGATGCCAGCTTGTGGGATGGTGCGGTACTGGTGGCTCCCATGTGCAAGATTGCTGAAGCTATGTACCCACCCTGGTATTTGGTGCAAGTTATGATTGCACTTGCTCACGTCATACCAAAGGCGAAACTTGTTCCCCATACTGACATCGCCGCAATTGGCTTCCGAAATTTAGAGAAGAGGAGCAGAGTAAGTGTATACGCCTACTTTTAGAGGTCCCTGAGTGCTTTGTATCTTAGGCAAGAAAAATTTCGCTCCATTTGCACGTTACAACGTCGGAATGTCAATTCGTTTCTGGATTCTTTATGTGGATTATTTCGAAAATAACTTGTCGTCACTGGTCGGATTTTGCAGGCTAATTACAATCCTGTTGCGTACATTGAGAGTCCCCGACTGGGAACTGCACTGCAGTTACTGCAGACTACAGATTTTGTGGAGAGCAAGCTGGCAGAGGCAAGTCATTCTTGTTGTACTTTGGGGCCTCAACCGGTTGTCTGAAGTGTCTTATCTCTGAACCGTCTGTAGTCAACGTTCTCATGAAACTACTGGAATAGACGAGCATGCATGTCGCAATGTCCAATATAGAATCTCTTCAAGTTTACTGACGATTTTATGTTGCTTTGGTTTGTTTCTGCAGGTTTCACTTCCATTGCTTGTGTTGCATGGTGCTGCTGACCAAGTCACTGACCCGTCAATCAGCAAATTGCTTCATGAGAAGGCCAAGAGCGAGGATAAGACACTGAAGCTTTACGAAGATGCCTGGCATTGCCTTCTACAAGGGGAGCCTGATGATATGGTGAAGAGGGTCATGATGGATATTGTAACCTGGCTTGATGCTCATGCTGTTTCCAAGGGAGATTTCGATCAGCAAAATGAGACAGAAATGGAAGATCGTGTGTCCGCAGCCGCACCAAATTTGATTGAGTTTGGTAAATTTGACGCCGTCAAAGAGCTCTTGTAGTGATCGTTGTCATCTTGCTTTGCAGCGGGTGTCGTGATGCGACTTCAAATTACATCATTTCGCATCAAGTGGCACAGACCGCGAAAGCTCATGTCAAATTAGAAATTTAGCAATGCGTTAATTTCATAACCTGAAAAGGTTACTTGTTTTTATTGGTCTTACGCGCAAGCTAAGACAAACTATCAAATTAACGGACCTCTCCTTAGGATTGAAAGAGATTGTAGAAAATTCGTAGCGAGGAATTTTTAGTTGAGCAACTTTTCTGTGAAGTTTTAGCCAATTTCATTTGGACGCACGCGATGATTGTGATGTGCAACCTGTACATTTATAATTTTGAACACTGAAATCAGAAAGGAGCTCACAATGAGAAGTGCTTTGCTGTAGGTAGACAACCTCTTCAGTCCCGTACAACACGGCTACCGTTGAACTGTTAGTTTCTTGACAATTGATCTCGTTCCTGGAATGGCGTGCATGAGCAATATTCTCACATGACGTGGATTTCACACCCAGTCCCCAAGGCACCCTCGTCACCAGTCGCCATGTTGCCAGCTGATTTCAATTCAAACAGGCCAATCCCGAATCCCCGTCCCATTTTCTAGCTTCATTTTTTGGCATTCAATAACATAACCTCACTTCATCCACATTCCTCAATATCTCTGAAGGTCATTCGGGGCATCTGCAATATCACCATTTTTTACGTCATCAGCTAAACTAAAGCATTGAGCTTCTAAATCAAATACAATTCAATTTTTTCGATAATCAAATCAAGTGAAAATTCGGAAGGGACAGAATCGAGTTACTGTAGTTGACTATTCATCAGTTGGGCCATTCGATCCATCATGTGACCTTGCTCATTGGCTCAAAAGGTTTGGGATGCCCTAAGTAGACTAAAACTCCTAGCATGCCACAAGAGTAGCTATGTTAAAGAAGACCTAAGTGAGGAGAGCCAGAGAGTGAGCCAGAAGGTAAGTTAACTTATCATTGATGGCGGAAGCTGCTGCTGCTTGGAGGTGTTGAAAGCATTCATCAATGTTTTGCTAAGTAGACTCCACTCATAGCTTACAAGTCTAGCTATAGGAGAGAATCACTAATAAGTGCAGACTGCAGAGAGAAAGAGAGACAGAGGATATGGCGTAGCCTTGTGTTGCTGCTGCTTGGAGGTGTTGAAAGCCTTCATCAATGGCGGGCAAGGCGGAAGAGGACGACGACGACGACGAAGAGGAGCAAGTGCAATGGCGCGTCACGGATGGCTCCTCCGAAGCGGAGGTCCACCCGGCCACCAATGTGCTCCACCCCGACCTCTTCCGCTTCTGGCAAACGCACCAGCCGTGCGAGGAGGCTTGGTTGGTCGTGGAGCCCCGCTCGCCGACGGCCTTCTCCCGCGTGGAGGTCGTCAATGCGGGGTCCTCTCTCGTGGAAATTCACGGATGGCGCCAAAACGGAGGCGACTATGAGCTTCTGTTGTCGCCTCAGCAGGTCGGGCTCGGAATTCCTTGCTTGATTGCTTCCTCTTCAACCCCATCTTTTAGGGTTTCCTTCGAACAACGGCGTTGGAGGACTTTGTTGCTTTCTTGTGCAGCTTTAATTTGAACTACGTTGTTTTCTATCGATTTTCAATTGCCTTTGAGAGGTTGTAGCTCGAGAACAGAGCTTCACTTGAGAAACTAGTGAGCGAAAAAGAACGGAAACTAGTGAGCAAAAACGCAATGCGATCGTTAAGTACTCATTTTCGATTTGATTCTCCCAGAGAGATTACCCCTTAATTGAAAAAACTGCGAACTACGGCGTTCGAAACCTTTTTGCTTTGCAGCCTACCTTAAATTTAGGATTTGTTTTGCAACGTTTTTCAATTGCATTTGAGAGATTGTAGTTCAAGAACAGAGAATGTTGAAAAAGAACAGAGAAAAGCGGGAAACTAATTAGCAGAAACGCAGTTCACAATGCTGGAATCTGTAATATTGGACGATGCATTGCGATCTTTTTTCTTTTTCCGGTTGTAAGAAAAGTGGTCATTCTTCGTTCAGGTCATGACCGTGAAAGACTTGATGAGCAAGGCCAACCGGAATCGAGCTTTGATATACGACATTGATAAGAATCGCAAGCTTTCGCCTGTTGCAGCTCAGCAGCGGTAAGAATTGGTTTCTACTTCTCAAGAAGTTGGGTATAGTCTCAGTCGATTGAAATACCTTTGATTTTTACGCGACTCAGAATATTTGGTGGCAAATGAGCCACTTCATTGTCCTAGCGTATAGAGGGTTAGAAAAGTTTCTCTTCAGCTGTTCACTAATGTTGAGAATTAGAAGGCGAGGTTAGGCTCTTTGGAAAGGTTGGATGATTTCCTACGAGATTGAGTGGTTATTTGCTCTATTTGGTGAAAGTTTGAGGAAAAGTTCGAAAGTTCGAAATGTGTCTTCCTCCCTTTTGAAGCTAGAAATGAGTGGATTTTGGGCTGTGGTGAGAGGGGTCTGTAGGTTTCTTGTGCTGTGATGCTTCCGGTTTATTGCTGTGATCTCCATTTACAGAGACATCTATAGTGTGAAACTTTCTTAAGACGTGAACTTTTGTTGCATTTACAGGTGGAGCAAGTTGCGAATTCATTGTCGTCAACCCTTTGGTACAACCGAGCACCGTGCTTGCATAGGTTTAGCATACATCAATTTCAAGACGTGCAAACCTAGGAGCGATGATGGCATTCAGGGCGCAGCAAAACGAAGAGTGACTCCGGAAGTTTTGCGGAGTGGTACTGAAGGAATACATCAGAAGAGGGCGAAACAAATTGTACAGCAAAACAGTACAAACCTTGGATATCAGAAAGTGAATGTAAAGCCTGAACCGCAGGACTATGATGCACTTCCACTTGAAAGGCTTATAACTCCTGGACTAAATGGTATCATGTCCGAGATGAAGATTAGGAAGCAGAGAGCAGATATTGGGAAGGAGTTTGTGGAGGAAAGGAAGCCTAATGTTGGCAAGGTTATGAATCAGGATACAGTCGTTGAGAAGACTATGAAACGCAAGTTAGTGATTGGTATAGGGACAACAACAACAACTGATCCTAGAGAGTGCCAAGCATTTCGACTTGCTTCCTCCCCATTTCCTAGAAAAGATCATGGCAGTTTGTCGATGATGAAAAGCAGGAACCATAGCCCAGATCGGAATGAAACTGTTGGAAATAGGAAATCTAAGATTGAGGATATCAAAGAGGAGGTAGTGTCCACATTGTCAGATAATGTGCAGACTTCTTCCTGCACACTGGATAGGACTCGAAAGAGTGGAAAGACTCAGAATGTTGATATTGGGGTCAATGCGGCTCAAGCAGTAGGAAAGTCAGAACATGTTCATGCCAAAAGAGGTGGGGAAACAGCACAGGCGAAATTGAACTCTGCACAGGAGCTGGGAAATGCTGGTAAAGCGAGGTTTGAAGGTCTAACAGCTTCTAGTTCTATGAAAACGACAACAGGAAACAAGGAGGACTTTGCTAAAATCCTGGTAAGACCATGGATCGTAACATAGTCTTTGTGTGTATATATGACCCCAGAGTTGGAGTGCTGCTCAGGAGACACCCAGTGCATGTTCTATTGAGAGCATGTGCCAGGGGTGTACATGTCAGTGGGTGGTCCACTTGTCTTAAAACTGCTCTGAAGGAAGCCTTGTCCTGGTTTTTACAAAATGTCTGTAATTTGTATCTTTCTTTGCTGACAACATTGTTCTCACAGATTCTATTGAACACGTTTTGATGTTTCGATGCTCCAATGTTCCAGGAAGGCGTTGTCTTCGCAATTTCAGGAATTCAGAACCCTTCTAGAGGCTCATTTCGGACTCAAGGGCTAGAAATGGGAGCAGAATATCGTCCGGACTGGACAACCGATTGCACCGTCCTTGTTTGTGCTTTCAAGGATACCCCAAAATTCAAACAAGTAAAAGCTGTTGGTGGTTCCATTGTGTCCAAGGTTTTATGGCATCTTTTTCTCAATTACATATCTCAGTTGACTCATTGATCCATCAATAGTGCAGAAAAGTCTTGGCTAAGCTAGAAATCTCAAAAGTATCATGCTTTTTTTGTGAGAATGCTTTGATTTTGACTATTCATTGATTCGTTATGCTGAACAGGACTAGCATTCGCGAATCCCACGTCGTCTTTGCTTTTCCATGGTGTCTTTTGTTTTGAATCATTTAAGTTCAACTGAATATCTTGCAGGAGTGGATATCAGAGTGCCACAAGCAAAGAAAACTTGTCAGTATAGAAAGGTATAATTCATTTCGTTCACATGAGCTTATTTGCGTTTCAGAGTTTGAGTAGAAGGTGGACTAGTTCTCGCGTTCCGCTTGTTAATAGAATCGGTTATGTTCTTCTCATGCAGGTTTCTTATGCATAAGGGAAGACCTTGGAGGAAATCAGGTAGAATTATACGAATGCTTGTCAAATAATACTTCTTGTTTATTTAGTCAATCCCTCTATATTGTTATCCGGTATGTGCTCTATACTTCGATGTCCATCTTCTTGAATCAATTTCTTAGTTTCAAGGCATAATCGTGTTTTGTCGCAGTTTATAAAACCAACTGCGGATCATTAGAAGAAGTTCGAGATTGGGTATATGATGATTTGGCATCTACAAGCAATTGGTTACAGCAACGAGACCCCAAGGTTAGCCGTATTCTCTGCTTCAACATTAACTAGGAAAGTTGTCAAAATGAAGTGCAGCATGGAGGAGTTCTGTGCCTTGTTAGTTTCTATACTTCAGCAATAAAAGTTGTGTGTTCTGCAGCCTGATTCGGAGGAGTTGGAGTTTATAGCTGCTCAAGGTATCATGGTCTGTTTTGAAGATGCCATCAAGTGTATCCAGGATAATCAGGTAAGTGGAGAAGCTGCTTTGTAGGCCAGCAAGATATATATAGTTGAGAACTCTCCACAATCTTTTCACGAGTGCCGTGTATCCAGAACACCGATGTCTTTATTTTACCTGAGGATATGCTTGATTTTTTATATCATGCAATCGTGGTTTTCTCTCGTTGAAGATCCGCATTTGGTGTGAAGTCTTGTTGCAAAGTTGCTTCTGTGGCCGAGAAATGACACGAGCGTGCACAAAGGAAAGAAAAGTGGTAGTTTTGTTGTAAATATCTGGCATAGTCCTCTTCAGAGATTTTCTGAAGCTTAAGCTTCAGAGATGTAGATAGTAAGGGAACCCATTCCCGCGGCATTCATCTGTTTGGAGAGGTTTCCATTAGTAAAATGGAATTTTTCTTGTGGCTCTTGTCTCCATTTTTGTGGCACTAGAAGCTGGACTTTGTCTGGTTTACATGTATATTGTTGAAGTGCTGAGGTCCCAATCATGAGCCCAAACTACAATTGAACCATGAATTTTGTATCTACGAGGTATCTCATGGAAGCATCTATAACGGATAGAACCTGGAAGTTGATCTCATTTTTTACAAGTCGCGTTGTTAATGGGGGGCTTCATAATCCCCCACGCTATTGGTTCCCTACCTTATGATGATCTTCTGGCTGCGCTCACAGGGTGTAAGCAGCATTGTTGGGAGTTGGGGATGCCTTCCCCGGGCAATCAAGGAGCTTTCTGCGTTGGAGGAGGGCAGAGAAGGCTACAAGAACGGCACACGAAGTCACATGCTTGAAGAAGCGGCCAGACTGAAACATGTATATACCGACATTTTGAATCCCATCTTTGTTGCTTGTTCTAAAACGCCCCAAAGGGCCATTAACAAGAAGAAACGGTAGAGGTCGCACTGAACTCATCGAGCAAGGTCCTTTGATGCCCAAACCTGCAGTAGCGAAGATTTTCAAAATTGACTCTTGGAATTTATCTCATCAATTTGCGCACTTTGTCAATACAGGAGCAACTGCTTGTTTTCCGTGCTTGTGAACTCCCTCACACATCTTTTTCTCTTCTCATTTTGTGCCATCACAGAGCTTTGTAATCATGGTCTTGTATTTTGCATGGACAATGGAATGCATCTCTTTTATTGCTCTGTTGTCAATCTTCTGGCATTCTGGATAAGAACTGCGAACACTTTAGGCCCAAATGCTAACGAAAGGGTATTTAAAATGCTCCAGTTCTTTGACAATCTTCTTTCTTTGTCACAGATCCTTGCACATCTTGAGTTCAAAATTGAAAACCTTCATACTCCACAACTTCATTATTAACTCATGCAAATGGGGTATCTTTGGTCAATAGTGTAGCTGAGATAAGTGCAACTTGAGTCTGACAATTGTGAACTTTTCTGCTTCCAACTACCTTGACTCGCTTAATAGTATTATGTACGCCAACTGCAGTTAGACTTAGTGCAGGTACCATGAAAATTGTGGGCGGTCAACATTGCTGACGAATGTTATACTTTCAGCAATAATTTCAGCTCCACAGTAATCTCCATGCATGCAATTTACATGCACAATTCAAAGGAATCAGACACATACCCCTTGACATACCCCAGCCCATCATCAGGAGAACAATAGACGCGGACTCATTTGGTAACGGAGAAACTCCTCATTGGTAATGCTCTGCAAAGAGTCTCGGCTTAATTGCAACGTTTAGTATCGATGGAGGCGGAAGGAGGATGGCGACGGACCGGAACTCAACAACGAAAGGAAGAGGCGCAAGAAGAATCTGAGCAGAGAGCAGCAGGAAAACTTGGTGAGGAGCAGCAGCATGACGAAGAAGACAAGGAGGAGAAGGACGAGATACTGCAAGGGATTGCATCCATAGCTCTGTTCCCATCTGGCTCCCTATCAGGGCACTTCCTGCACACTGCATCGTCGACTTGCTTGGGCTTGTTCGGAACGGGTGTGTGGCTTTGCATTTCCTAATAATCCACTGAGCAGATCGTAGATTTCACAGAGCTGATCGTTTTTGTTTTTTCCCGGCGGTCGTCGCAAGTTTGGTGGTTATCATGTTTCGTTCTCCAGCATTTAATTGAGACTTTGCCGGATTTTGCAACCGCAGAAATAGCCTGTGAGAGGGAATGCAGTCGAGGCGAGGATTACCGCTTGATGAATCTCACAATTATCAATTTCAAAGTAAGTCGCAAGCCGGGGCTTCAATTCCTGTTACTGCTGACACAGGGTTACACAGGGTTACAGGGTTTTAGGGATTAGGGTTCAGATGGAGGGTAACTTAAAGCTCTAGTGCGGTGTGTGAAGGCGTTGTATTTGCGGTTTGAATTGCATTTACAGCTACAGTGTTCTTCGCCGTTGAGAATGACAGAATTGTGATTGCACTGCGAATGACAGGGCTTCAGGCATAGGGTTTTTAGGGTTTAGGGTTTCTTCGTGATCTAAGCAGAGAGGCTCGTGGGACATGTGGAATGCAGACGAAGCAGGAAACCACGGTTGTGGTTGAGCGCAAAGGAGAAGACGCCGCTCGCCTTTCCACTACATGTGATCTTCATGGGTAAGTTTTTTTCTCATATCCACATCTCCTTTTCTACCACGGAAGTGTTCTCGACAGCCGAATCTCCACATTCGCATTTGAACAAACGGGAATTATTAAAAGTGGTAGACTGTCATTGGAATGGCACACCCCACGAATTGACAACTAGAGCTATTAGTTTTCTATCGAATAAACATGGTTCTGCTGCAATTGTGGGTTTCAAGCATCGTTGACCAGGCGAGATTAACCACTTATGGTCTGGTCTCGTTGAGGTTCTGTACCAAGCAGTGTGCATAAACCTGAACAGGTTGAAGAGCATGGAAAAGAACCCCAGTTTAGCAGTTAAAGTGAAAAGGAGGTTGTATTCAATTCTTGATTCAACAACAGTGTCGGGAGAAACTGAGGCAAACCAGTCGATATCCTTAGTTCTCTATTGCTAATTGTTTCCCAATTGATATGTTTTGATCATCTCCTGTACTCTCACTTGGAATTTGCCTGCAAATAGACACTCCATGGCAATTTGCCTACAGTTTTGAGTTTGAATAAACGTTTTAGGAAAATGAACTGGGTCGTCTAGCTGCCGATTTTCCCCGCTCATTCTTCAAGACTGCTTTTTAAAGGACCTTGACTTAGCAGTCAAAGTAAAAGGCAAATTGTGTCCCTCTGTCGATTCAAGAAATATCACCTCGCCAACCAAGGTTTTCGGATCATGAGGATCTTCGGAATGAATTTGGGTGCACCTTTGGACTAGATTCACTTTCCTAACACCACCCCTAACACCAAGTGAGCACGTTTGTGAAAGCCACTAATAAATCTGGAATGCTGCTGCTTTTCTCCCATGTTTATCAGGTGGGACGAGGAGGTGGTTGTCAAGGCGAACGAACGTCACAGATCTGGTGAGGCCTCACCAGTGATTTCCTTCGAATGTGAGACATTGAAGGCAGACATCGAAGCTGAGGAACATCTCAAAAAGTTCCTGCCGTCCATGGTTGGACGTGACGCAGTTGGTGAGCCTAGCTCCTTCCAGCCCCTTTCCATTGGATGGTGCATTGAAACACTTTGAAAACCAAAGCATTGAAACACTTGAAAATAATGTTTGGAAATTAATGTTCTGGTAGTAGGTACCTGGACTTCGTTGGTACCAGCTGGATTGGTTTTGCTGGATGGTTAATCTGAATTCCCCGCATGCTTGTCTGTCTGTCAGTACTGTACAGTACCGCACTGTCTGAGTCAACTCTTTGATGAGTTCTATCTATTTCTGTTTGGGAACCCATGATGATTGTCGCTGTGTGGAACTGTGGATGGGTACTGGTGGGCAAGGTCATAAATCTCGTGTGCTTTAATCCATGGGATTGCGCAGTGAATATAGGTCATATGACGATGAAGGGCCTGAGCCTGTCAGTGAAGGAGAAAACGGGAGGCAACAGGGTGGAGCCGCGAGTTCCTCGTGGTAACCCCAAACGAAGTTTAGAAGACACGCTGCAGCTTGTGTTCGGGGAAGTGAATCATGCAGGGATACCGGTATTATCACCTTTAATTTCTTCCGACTCTGCACAGAAAAGCCATGTGAGCTCTGTTCCGGAAGAATCGAACGAGCTGCAGGGTCTCATTAGATCCACACCAACGCATCGTGTGCCCTGCGACTTGCATGATGACTTCTGATTTTCTGGGCACAATCACTTTATTCCAATTGAATGCTGCCTTCTGAATTAGACAGTATAGCAGTTATCAGAGCAGTAGAGAGTTAATTAATCTGTGAGATAGATTATTTGGAGCTTAAGAACCAAGTTCCTCATAATTTACCTGTACAGTGTGAGATGTTAGGAGTCACATACAACAAGTATATGGTGAGTGACCACAAGAACTTCATGTCCCAGTTGCGTGCAAGATCATGATATAGAAGGAGAAAAAAATGACATGGAGCAAAGACCAGGTTGGAGGGGGTGTCGATGCCTGAAATTTGGGCTTTCGGTGCTTGAGAAGGCTCTCTTTGATGGCAAATATTTGATTTGTGTCGTGATTTTGAGGTCGTGGTTTTATGATTACTTTGTGATTTTTGAGTCGTGTCTTGGGTCGATTTCAAACCAGAACTTTAAAATCATTTGGATCAAACTGGTCGATCAAGAAATTATAGTATTTGACGTTCCAGGATTTCTTCAGAATTCTTCAACCGAAGTTCCCCTACCTGTACCAATCCTCCAACCAAGAATTCCAATGCTAAGGAAAAGTGGCATTACAAAAGAATATGAGGTAAGGTAGGCGGTCCATAAAGCGCCCATCTAAGAGCTGAAACCTGAATTTGCGGAGGTGAAACTTCCTGAAATATTTTTCAGTAAATTTTCCTTGAGAAACAAATGGAACTGGCATCTAATCCAAGTCGTTTCATATTTTTTTGGAGCTTTGTGAAATGAGTTTTGAATTTTTGAAGTTGAAATGGCATAGGGCTCTATAATCGCCCACCTCCTCAAATGTACACTATTTGTACATTTTTGGTACAACAAAAAAAGCAACATGTACAAATAATACACATTTAAGGAGGTGAGAGATTTTAGAGCCTAAGCGCTTTTAGAACTTCCAACTTTACTCCACATTTATGACAAAAAAAATAACTCGACTCCAAAACTTAGTAGCCCAAAACTCTTCAAAAAACAATATATATTACATTCCCACTTGGTGTTTGTTAGAAATTTATGTTAACCCCTACATGCCCGAGCGTTTTTCAAGCTTCTTGGAATTTGTTCTAAACTAAATAGAAAGCTAACGTTTTGATAAGTTTCATCAAAAAAATTGCAATTGTAACCATGCAACTTCAAACTAAACATATTAGAGATTAGAGAAGAAAAAACACACAATAATATCACTTATGGATTAAAAGATTATAATGTTTGATCATGAGGTTGTCAAAACTATGAAAGTGATTTTAAGTCTTTTAGTCCTTCTTCTACATTTCAAATCTAAAATTTAGGTCACCAAAAAAATATGTGGTTGAAGGACATAATATGTACACCCTCCATCCCAAAATAATCTTCCAACTCCCCTAAATTTTATTGCAACAAGATTAATACTACGCTTTGAAAAGGGTTCCAACTTCCAAAAGTCAAAGTTTTTAGGATGATAGGATTGCACCAAATTTAACTTACAGCTCAAAACATGGTGGATTAACCTCTAAAGTCCCATTGTCCCCTCAGGGGACAAAATGGATTTTGGGCAGGCTACTACGGCTTCAATATTCATCATTATTTTTGGAAACTTTTTGTGAAGATAGAAAAACACATCAGCTTTATGGGAATATAATTTTTATTTCAATCGGTGCCTGGGAGCAAAAGTTATGGCTCAAAAGGTCATTTTTTTCGGTGCGGCGGATAGAAAAATCTTCTCACACAAAAAAAATTTAAAAAAATTTAAAAAATTATTTTCTCATAGATTGTGTTTTTATATATGTGGGAAGCTTTTACTCATCTCATTTGGATTTGTTTTCTGAAAGTTATGGACAATCTTATTTTTTGGGCAATTAAAGCATCTTTTTGAAAAAATAACTTGTAGGACTCATTTCTGAATGCAATTTTCACAATTTTTCAAAAAAAAATGTTTGACAAGGCTACGTTTGCTTGCTAAAACAATCTCGCCATTGGGATTATAGTGTTTTAATCCCATCTTAGAGCTATTGACAATTTAGTTTTTCTTTCAATCTTGGACCTACTTCTACTTAACAATTTTTTAAAGAATGAAAATCAAGTGAACTTTTTTTGAATTTTTTTTCCTAGATTCTCAACTCAATTATTCAACATAAAAAAAATTAAATTCAAAGTTTATAGTGTAAATTTTTTTTCCAAATGGCGGTCAAAGTCATCTGAAATTGCAAGTTCGTGTTCAAAAAATCAAAATTTTCGTGAAAATTTTCCAACTTTGAAAGCTTATATCTTCTAATCTGTATGATCAAACTTCATGAAATTTTTACCACATGATTTGAGGTAAGTTAAATACAAGATACTACTGGTAGATTTTGAAAAAAATATTTTTTCTCTTTTCTTAGATGAACGCAGTAGAACTAGCAGTTTTGAGTCAATTTTGACAGAAAAATGCCTTGGGACTTTAGGGATTAAAGTTATTTTCAGCAAAAATCTCAGACATTTTATCCAATGGGAAGACAATTTTGGGAAGGAATATAATTACAATTAGTTTACAGCTTCTCATAATCTACTCTAAAAAAATATTAAATGAATTTCTCATATGATTTTTTCTCCAAGATTGAGTATATTTGAGGCTCATTTCCAAGAGCTCACAACATTAGAAAAATCAAGATTTGCAATGGACACTTTTGCACAAAATTTAGAATAGAAAAGAATACCTTTCTAAGGAATTCTTTAACTTCAAAGTTTTGTCAACACCAAAATATGGTGCCTTGGGCATTTAGAGATTAAAGATAAAACATCCACAAAATACGGTTAGATCCGGTTTATATAACAATGCAATTTTCAGTCTAATTTGGTAAGTTAAAGTTTGAGCTAAGTTTTGGTTTTTTCACACATGAATAGTGTTTTGAGGGCCAACAATTGCAAAATGTGATCTTGCTACAAAAGTTTTGATGGTCAATTGAATTGGGAACTAACTCAACCCCTCCATTGTCCAATATAAGATTTCAACTTTTAAAACAATGAGAGGCTTTAGCATTTCATCCTTCTAAAATCCATTCAAAATTATTCATAAATCTATAGAGAAAAGCACCATAATTGTGACACTTAATTGTTAGCGCATCAAGATCAAAATTATTTTGCAAATATGGTTGTCAATGACAAATTGTCATTGATCATCAACAAAATGTATAGGATTTTGATCCAAAGTGGTATTCCCTTAAATTGAGGGGAATTATAGACTACAGTTGAGGAGATTTTCAATGTCAATAGGATTAGAAGGCATGGCATACAAATTCTTGTACATCAATTAATACTCACATCTATGAGATCTTGCATTACCAATTTTCAAAAGCAATTGTGATACAAAGAGAAGATGCTTCCCAAAAAAAGGGTTTTAAATCAATATAACATAATTGGCTTCAAACCACAGCAATATGAAACACTACTATCAAGGACTTCAAATCTTCATTTTTTATTGATTCAATATTTCGAAATACTTGCCAAGACTTGCAAGGATGACTACAAATAATTTGCTAAACCCTATTGTGAAGACCTATCACATGATTTGTAATGTAGGCTCAAAAACAAATTTACTAGATAAATGCAAAAGCAAAAACAGTGTAATTAGGTAGGAGTACCCTATTTGGGAAGTGCTAGCATGTAAGCATAGAATCTATGAACCTATGAGCCTAGAAGTCTATTTTATAGATACCTTCTATGGTTAAAGGTGTCTCTTATATTATAGTGTGCTTATATTATAAGTATATATGTTATAAACACCTTCAAATGGTTGTAGCTATATATTGACAACTAGGTTCAAGGCTTATAGGCTCACATCTCTACGCTCACGCATTAGCATCATTGTACCCTATCTTGCTATTTCCCATTTATCAACAACTAGAAAAGAGTACAAACGCATGGGACGTGTGAACCCAAACCAGCTGAATCCATTGGGCAAAATAGACAATACCACTGGTATATTATCCAGATTAGGATGTGAGGTGCAAGTTCCAAACTGTTGAGTGTCACTTTTAAAATCATAATAATAGGGTTTTCTCATTTATTTTAGTAAGTGAAAAAAACAATCTTCATTGGAGTAATGAAGCTATTCACATCCATAGAAATAGATGAAAGCTACAATATACGGATGAAATTTTATTTATTCATCTAAAAGAGTGTACACTCATCAAAAATAGAGAAATACCATCCCATGATTTGATAATTTTTTGTAATTTTATCCACTAAAAAAAGAAGAATATCTTGTCAAATATTCTCTAAAAAAATTGCATCAAAAAAACCCTATAGGATAGTTCTTTTTTGAAATTTGCTACGGCAAAGCAGTCCACTATCAAGCTCGAGCAAGACCATCCAACTAACTAAAATCTCAATTAAATGCAAGACAAAAGTGTAGATGTTCTTGGAATTTTATGTAGAAAAAGAGAGGTCTTGCACAATAGTTTAACCTCCTAGTGAATGCTTTTGTTTTTTTAAGCAAATAATTCACGCAATACCAAAAAAGATGATTTCTATAGTGATTAGTCCAAAGTTCCAAGGTGAAATATCTTCTACATTGAATTGTGAAATTAAGTTGCCCCTCCCTAATTTCTCAATATGTTATACTATATAAATATTTATTGTTACTATACAAGGATGTAGTAATTATCATCAATCCAGAACCATGTATGTGGCATGGGTTGGTGCACTAGTTTAAGGCCCGGTTTAGAGAGTCACATGTGCCTCTACATAGACAACCGGTGAGTCACAAGCATTAGAGAAAATTTCAGGCCTTTAGAGGGCTGCTCCAAAGCCCTCCGAGGTACCCTGAAATTTACTTTTTTTTGCTCAAAAATTTGTTTTTCCCCTATTTCCGCCTAGTTGAAACTACAGCGGGCGCAGGAATCGAAATTTATGAGTAAAAAATTTATTATTATTATTATTATTAAATTTTTAATTTTAAAAAAATTATTAAAAAATTAAAAAACTAAAAAAAACTAAAAAAAATCATGAAAACTGATTGCTTCAGCGAGCAGATTGCTCACCGCAGTAGTTAGCTGGAGTGACAAATCAAGATTTTTAATAGCTTGGTTTGTCACTTCAGAGCAGCCCTTTGGAGGGCTTACATTTTTTCTAATGGTAACTTTCATAGGTGAGGTAACTTTTTGGGGTAAGACAATCCAATTGTTAAGGCAACCTAATTTCAATATTATATACTAGTGTGTCTTGTATCGATGCCACAACCAAAATAAAAGTAAAAGTAATTTTCTAATATTTTAATTCATAAAAATTTTGAAATTCAATAACTTTGATGTTGTAGGTCCAAACGCCACAAAACAAAATCTATACACCCCTACTTGTAGAGAGCCTCTGGGGTAGTACCCAAAACACAACTTGGGGATGCAAAGTCCAGGAGATCTTATCGTAGCAAACTAACTAACTAATTAACTAACAAACAAACAAACAAACTCATTTAAGATATAGAGACTAGTGTATCCTATGTCATTGCCGTAGAATATCCTATGTCATTGCCATAGTATGACAAAATAAAAGTAAAAGTAATTTTTTATTTTTTTAAATCATAAAAAGCTATGAAATTCAATATCTTTTGCACCGTATGTTCAAATGCCACAAAAACAAAGCCCGTGTGCCTTCTTTGCAGAGGGCTTTCAAACGGTACCAAGAGTGCAACCTAGAGACGCAAAGTCCAAGAGATCTCACCAAAACAAACAAACAAACAAACAAAAAACAAAAAACAAAAAAACTCATTTAATGTATAGCTAGACTAGTATGCCCTATGTCGTTGTTACAGTCAAAATATAAGTACAAGTCATTTCTAATTTTTAATTCATGAAAATAACTCTTAAATCCATAACATTCCCACCGTAGGTCCAAATGCCACGAAACAAAGCCCGTGCATCCTTCTTTGCCAAGGACTTTCCAACAGTACCAAGCATGCAACCGGGGGACATACTGTTAAGGAGATCTCACAGTAACAAATAAGCAAAATAAAACAGATAGCCTCACTCAAGGTATGAATGGATTTTATATTTCTGTGTCTTGTACCTTCAATTGAATTCAATTTATTAGAATCATTGCCCACTTAAGTAAGGTAGGAGAACCAATAGTTGATCATTTAAGCAATTTTGGAACAAATCATGTGCAGTAAGAGGTGGTGAAATTTTTTTTCATGTAGGAAGATAGGAAATATGGGGATTGCAATATTTTCAGAATCTTTTTCCCAAAATTGAAGTTGCAGTGAATTTTGAGAGCCAAAAAGTGCATTTCAGCAGTAGCCAATATCTAGACTCTTCCAATTCCAGTCATTCAAGGAATATTTTCCCGCTCACTCCTTCCTCCTTTCTCACTCACTACTTATGGACATGACCTATAGCCATATTAATTCCTAAAGGCCCAAGGCATTTTCTGGCTCCAAAACCACTTAAAATTGCCATTTCTGTTTGATCACTCAAAAAATCCAAAATACTCTTTTATTAGAATCTAACCATAGGATCTTGTACTTTACTTGTCTTAGATTATGTGGTAAGAATTTCATGAAGTTTGACCGTGTGGATTGGAAGATGTTAGCATTTGAAGTTAGAAAAAAAAAATTTGAACTGTGGCTTGCAATTTCAGACGACTTTGACGACCATTTGTAGATTTTTTTTGGCACTACACACCATTGGGTTAAAAAAATTTATGTTGAACATTTGAGTTGAGAGTTGGAGAGAATTTTTTCAGAATGTCAAAACTTGATTTTTCACATACAAAAAATCAGGCCAAAAATTCAGGTTACACGAGCCTACCCAAAATCCCAAGTGTCCTCCGAGGGGACTTTGGACCTATAGGATTAATTCCAACCTTTGGAAAGGACCAAAAAAACACAATCCGAGAGCTTCCATTGGAAATCAGTTCCAACCTTGATTGGAAATACTCTATCAATAAAGGTTGGATATTGTACTAGGCGTGGTTGACTACGGGTGCTTCTACTTTCTTTTTCTTTTACTTTTTTACACAAGTGAAACAGAATTTCATTGCACTGGTGCTTCTAAGGTAGGTACACCCAAATGTGCCACTAACCTTAAACCGCCATCTATACTCTTTGTACATCTCCAAAATCAATTCTATACCTATGTGGAAGAAACCATTTTAGAACCAAACTTTGTTCCTTAATAACTTTTGCATACAGTATCCAAATGCTCGGTTCTCTGGTGCATTTGAACCTCCTTTCACTTGCCAACAAGACACTATGAAAATCTGACCAACCTAGTAGTAGTAACTGGGCATAGTACCAATTTGTGGCGGTTTTGGGTGTACTACCTTACCTTTAATTCTGGAGGCCACACTGGGTTGTTTGTGGATATTTACCGACAAAATTGCTGCAGGGCACTGCAAGTGGGCAGAATCAACTGAAGTTATTATTCTCAAATCTGAGTTTGATGCACCCACTGACCCAGGAAGTCCGTCAGGGAGATGGTGGTGTCCTGTAATGACACACGAGTGATGACTTTACAGTTGCCAAAAACAGAGTTGCAGCCTTACTTAACTCAGAACGATCTTAAGTAAGGCTGCAACTCTGTTTTTTTTCTTTTTTTTTGTTAAAAAAAAACACAAAAACAGAGTTGCAGCCCTACTGAAGATCGTTCTGATATAAGTTAAAGTAAGTCACTCTGTTCACTGCAGCCCCTGCCACTGTCCACTTGTCCAGTGACTGTCACTAACTAAGCTTAGTTGGTCACTGACTGAGCAGCCTAAAATCGCATGCCTGGATGCAGGCAGGGAGGGCCTGCTAAAATTTAATTATTTCATGGCAACATATCATGATGGTTTGTGTCATGTAAAGGCCCGTTCCCACCTGGTCTTACGGGTGCAGCTTACATCCTAATTTGTTGTTGTATTCCCACTCACGCTGTTTAGCAAATGCCGATCCTAGCTGGAAGCTGAGGTGTCGGGGTGTAAGAGCGGAGGTATTACGTAATTTCTGGAGTAATCACAAGAAACTCGCCAGATTTTTCGTAACATTAAAATCTCTGGAATTTGAAGATTTCCGTTGAACCCGTGCGTTGTTATGTACTGTTGCCTGTTTGTGCGTATTATCTAAAACTACCGTTGCTATCTGATTATGCTGTTGAATTTTTTGGACTTGCGGGAGAACATTTCAGTTTCGCCGAAGACAAAACCCGGCAACAGTCGAAGCAATGCAGTTCACGAAGAGCAGGAAGACTGACTACTTCAACACCTCCGATGCAGACACAATCGGTCCAAGAAATCGAAGCTTCAATTAATCGTTAATCTTCTTCTACGGTAGCTGCGACCCGAGCTGCGACCAACATCTGATTTGGAGGCACCCCTAGTTTTTTATTTTTATGTTTTGAACAAACGGACAATTTCCATTGAGCCACCCGGCCCTAGATTTGATTCCCGAAGCACTGCCTGCTCAGAACTTGGACGTGCAACCTGAGAGCGTTGCAGCAGCTTCAGAAGTAGTAGCGGTTGTTTCAAGCTCTGTTCCCAGCATGAAGAAATAATCCAAGAAATTTGCAGCACCAGAATCTTCACTACGTCCACTGGTTGGAGAAGATCGATGAAGCTTCAATTTTCTGCACTGGTTGTTTCAGATCCTGTTCAAGGCTTCTCGAAGCTCCAATTTCTTGCATCGGTTGTTGACTCGTTTCAGATCGTGAACGATCATATTGGATTAATAATATTTGGTGTTAAGTAATTAATAACAGTTGGTGTTAAGTTCGAGGCATGTGAGAATAGCAAACAACTAACAAACAAATACTCCTGTAGTACAATAGTTCCAAACCTGACTCCCGTAAAAAAAAGGTGATTTCCTACTTAGGCGGAGATTTTATCTTTTAACACATGGAGTTTGCAAACACCAGGTGGGAACGGACCCTAAGGTAACTACATCTGAAAAAGCACGGTTCCTAAAATTGCACACTGGGTATTCTTGCCTAAAATGTATTCCCACTATTCATATCAATGACTCTACAATCGCTTTTAGGTACATCTATTTTCAGCACTTTGGAAATTCGTAGTTTTTTCACACGGTGTCCAAAAAATGCATTCTAAGAGAATCTAGAATCAACTTTTGACTACCAAGGGGACTCCACAAATTATTTTTTCAATATAATAGTGAAAATCATGCTGAATTGCTTAACTGTGTGATTTAAGCTGTAGTTACCTTACTCACAAATAAGTGAAAAAACATGAAAACCAACTCTGAGTTTAAAGGGGGGAAAGTATGAAAAAAAAGGTGGAAATCAGATGAAAACTTCCAAAACTATCAATATAAGCAATTTAGCATTGTTAACATACATTCACACCTGGAGTTAGCAAGGCTCAGCAAGCATTCTTTGCTGCAATGGTAGTTACGTGACTTATCCAGTAGATGTTAACCCCTAAAGGACCTAGGCCTTTTTTCTGCCAAAAAACTCTCAAAACTGCCATTTCTAGAGCAAAGAGTAAAAAAAATTTTAAAATTATATTTTTTGCACATCTAACCGTAGGATCTTATACCTAAATAGTATGAGAATGTGTGGGAAAAATTTCAGAATTTTTAACCGCACAGATTGCAAGATATCTGCGTTCGAAGTGAAAAAAACAAGTTTTTCAACACATTGCGGAACTAGATTTTTTGACTTTGAACATTTTTAACTTAAATTCTTTGCACTACAGAGTTTTGAGCTTTAAATCTTTCTAGTGGAGAATTGAGTTGAGAGTCTAGGGGAAAAAAAGAAATTAAAAAAAAACTTAATTTTTATTCTTAAAAAAATTGTTAAGTAGAAGTAGGTACAAGATAGAAGGAAAATCTAAAATATTAATATCTTTTAGATGGAATTAAAATGCACTAATCCCAATGGTGAGATTGTTCTAGCAAGAAAACTAAACCATGTGGAACTTCTTTTTTTTAAATTGCAAAAATTGCATTCCAAAATGAATCCTACAAGTTATTTTTTTCAAGAAGATGCTCTAATTGCCCAAAAAACAAGATTGTTCATAACTTTCTCATAAAAAATCCAAATGAAATGAATCAAAGCTTTCCAAATAGACAAAAATATAGTCTACAAAGAAAAAAAAAAAAAAAATTTGCAAAATTTTTTTGTTGCCCCCTCTCCCCTATTTTGAGCTTATTTGGGCATAACTTTTGTTCCCGGGCACCGATTGAAAAAAAATTATATTCCCACAAAGCTTATCAATTTTTCTGTCTCCAAAAACAATTTCAGAAAATTACGACAAAAGTTCAGCCCATAGATACCTGCCCAAAATCCCATTTGTCCCCCGAAGGGACAATGGTTCTTTAGGGGTTAAGACCATTGTTCCTTCGTAATGGCTAAACTTGGTCAAGGAGGATAGACTCCCTTATTGCCCCGTATTTTAATCCTGGAGGAAACATTAGAATTTTTTTTTCCAGCCATAGTAAAATTTGCAAATTCTGAATTCATATTTGCAATCAAAGCTCTAAACTAGTTAGAAGAAGTGGAGAAATAAAAACATTCCAGGGTACAAAATAGGGGACTTTTTTTACATTTACCCTTGGATATATGGGGCATGCAATAAAGGGTCAATCTTCCTTAGTCGCTGAACCTAGGTGGCTGCAAAGCTGGTGAGGGTTGCAAGCGATATTTACTGGAGAAATTTTTTAACCTGTTTATAGTTCTCTGACATTGCAAGTTATGTAAATTTTAATCTTTTGATTCTATAGATTCTTGAACATTAACAATAGTCTTTCATAATGCAAGGAGATATGGGCAACTACGTAACACTGCCAACACCTCCAACAAATGTGAAAACAATGAATTCATCAACTACTTCACTTGCTTCAAAAGCCATTCTTCTCATGCATCGAGAATTGAGAAGACAAGTTCTTTATATACATAGAGGGTGGTTGGAAGTAAAACAACCTATGTGGGATATGTAAATTAGAATTAGTAGGAGCTCAACCGCTCATTGTTAAGTCAAAACAGAATTGCGTTTGAAGTAGAATTTTAGACTTCATTTATGCATAGTAAAAAAACTCGAAAAAACTTTGAATTTAGAAAAGTTGGAAAATCAAGTGAAATTTCATTTCCAAAAGTCCATTTGATATTTCAAGTCTCCAATCAAAAGTTACGGACAAATTTCAGAGAAGGATTGGAAGGGACAATTTCTTTGACATTTTCAAACATCTTCTATGAACTTTGTCCATAAATTTTTACTGGAGGCTTAAATTACAAATGTATTTTTGGAGATGAAAGTTATCTCAATTTACCAACTTTTTTTAATTCAAAGTTTTGTAAAAAATATTCTACAATGCCTAAATGAGGTCCAAACTTCTACTTCACACATAAATTCCTATGTTTTGATAATGAGCATTCAAGCTCTCATCTTCAAATTATCCCATACGCTTTGAAGAGTCAAGATGGACAATGGATTTTATTATAAAAATGAAGTCTACATCCTTCACTCCCACAAATGCCAGTGAAGCAATCCCTTCATTTTGCCATCAATTTTTTCATTAGATGACATTTCAGGGCATTGGAGGGCCATTTTAGGCCCGTTCCCAAATTTGACCCAATTCTTCAAACAGCCAATACGAGCTGTCAGAAAAAAAAATCCCACCCCTCCAAATATCATTTTAAGATTTTTTTGATTTTTTGATTTTTTTTAAATGACCTAGCACAGTCTCGGCTACAGCAACCAACCGTTATCCTGCGTTCCCGCAATCTGGGAACACTGTGAAAACGTTGGATAACTTGCAATCTCTTAGAGGCCTCAAATGTCATCTAATTGTAAAGGCAGACAATCAAATGACATTGGTATTGAAGCTTATTTTAATTCTCCATAATGTGTAGATGAATTTCATGGATGAGGACTTTGGAGAGGAAAAGGCAACCTTTGTGAAGGCTATTGAATGTATATCCTAGATCTCAATGATTGATAATTTAGATGACCTTAATTATGCCGAACCAATGCCAAACCATCTCAGAACAAATGTTTCTATAAAACCTGCACATTTTCGTCTTTGTTAGAGGTATTATGATTTTACAACCGTTGTTACCAAACACTAGGCGTGAATGTAATTTTGACACTCTGTAAGAGCATCTGCATTGCATGCACTGCAAACAATCCTTGTCAGTGAATTGCGGGCCATTCTTTGAGGCCAGTACAGTGCCGATAATTTTCTAAGTAAGGTAGAGCCACCTATAACCAATTGAATAAGGGATTCCAACATGATCTAGAGTAGTAAAGGCAAGATTAATATTTTTTCAGAGGTACCTCAATAGAAATGACAAGAATTGCAAAAAAATTGATAATTATATTGCTTGAACTGAAATTTATATGAATTTTGGGAGGCAGAAAGTGCTCCAGACCCATGGCCAACGTCTAGACTCTTCTAATTTCGATCATTCAAGAACTTTTTTTCTAATCATTATTTCCTACTTTCTTTATCACAACTTGGGACATGTGTTGACCATGTATTTACTAATTTCAACCTTAAAAAGGAAAAAAAACACATTCTAAGCTTGGTCAGAAATACATAAGGTAGGAGGCTGTAAAAGCAACCCTCTCTTTCAAACCGACCCTATAATTAGTTGTAGAATGGATCGCAAGTGACCCTTGAATGGACCACTTTAGCTATTGAATACATCAAGGAAAATTTAGTTTTCTATTGCAAGAGCCAATCATTGAACTTGATTTCCTCAAATCACTTTAGAAGTTGCAAGGGAACGGATTTTGGAGACCTAGGTGTCACAAACATTACATGAGATTCGGGGGTCTTAGAAGACTGTGAGTTCCCTTGCTGTCTGCTGCGTTCCCGCAGTCTGGGAACGCGCAGCAGCAGCTAGCTGACGTGGTCGAGCGACTGCCACGTCACTTTTTTCAATTTTTTTTTTTTGCTTAAAATGATATTTTGATTAAATTTTTTTTTTTTTTTTTAAAAAAAAAAAAAAAAAAAAATTCTGACACACCCGTGCCGGCGTTCACTGGATCTGGGCAGATCAGGGAACAGGCCTGAAACGGCCCTCCGCGACCCCCAAATATCATCTAATGTAGGTACCTACAACAGAAATCTTTGAAAATTCATAACTAATTCAAAAATGCTTCAAAAAATATGAAACCACTTGTGTTGCGTTTGGTATCTATTTTTCTTTCTCCGAAAAAATGAGCTAAAAATATTTCTAATCATGCAAACCTATGAAAAAGGCGAATCAGCCCTTAAAGGGTTGCTTTAGAGCCTCCTACCTTACACCTATAGGTCAGGAATGGTCATTTGTTGGGAATAGGCGGCTCTACCTTAGATGCATAGTTGGCAAATTAAAAGGGCCTACAAAGTGATTGTGATTGCCTTGACATCCAAATAAGAGAGGAAATACAAGATCAACAAGTGTCATAATTGATTAGGAAGGTTGTAATTTTCCAAGGCAAGGGGAGAATCTTGAGCTCTTTTGTTGTAGAGATTTCATTAGACTTCAATTCTGACATGAATCTCAACTTATTGAGACACATTGAGGGGTAGGCAAAAAGACCAAAAATGCTAGTCCTACCCCTTTGTACAATGTGGCTATGGAACTAACATGGAGCATGGTGATCACGATAAAGTGCTCATATAATAAAACACTTTTCAAATTATATAATGCCAATATCTACTTGAAACCCAAGAAGATTGCAAATGCTTTAGCGTTGTATAACCATACAAAAGTCCTCCCAGCTTTAGAAGGTACAATAAAGTAGAAGTACCTATCATGTTTTGGACAACTCCCCTTTGATGGCTTTATAGGGTGACCTACTGTGGACATCAATTATTTAGATGCATTGTTTCTTGAAAAAGATTCTCTGTTTGTACATTATCATCCACTCATCTCTCTTCCCTCCTTGATTAGGGAGAAGTTCCAAAGCTAACCATAATAGGGGAGTCTATAGGATTGGAATGAGTCAAATGGAAAATCCACATTTATATTGAATAAAATATTCATTCTTGAGTTTGTTTTTTTCCCTTGCATTCTTGCTTATACTTATTTCTACATGCATTGAGCTCAATTTCACAATGAATTCTCAATATCCTACAGTGAGGTTGAAATGCTTAAGTTATTTGTTGTAGGTACCTCTTTTTTATTATGCTATTCTAGATATATGGAAGGAACATAAGATTATTTGGCAAGGAAATAATTTTCTAATACTCAAAAGCTATTACGCGTCTCTAGATGTATGTGAGGGATTCATCAATCAATGCAAGGATTGGAGTTGGCTAAAGAAGCATGTAAAATAAATTTGTTCACTATGGGGGACCTTTTTCAAGGATGCAAAGTGATCCACGCCTCATTCGCAAACAATATTATGTAGTGGAATGGGGATTCAAGAAAACCATCATAAAAAACAAGTGAAAAGTATGAAAACTAGTGGAGAAATAGGTTGGCCCCATGCAATTTGAGGTGGTGCCTTCGCCTGGCATTACAAGCTATTTGGAACCCCATTGCAAATGGAGGGAACCTTGCTTGTCATCAAGAGTAGCTCCTATGCAAATATAATCCAACATGCCAAAGGCAAAATTATAGGTCCACTAAAAAAAAAACACTAGAAGAAATTTGCGTCAATCTTGCTGATGTGTTTTTATTGAATCAAACACAATTGTATTTAAAATAACGCAGTTTCAACATTACTATAGTCACATGTAAATTTGCGTTATTTCCAACACAATTGTGTCAAATTTAGCAAAAATACATAAGCTAGATTAATGCAACTTTCTCCTAGTGTATGCAACCAATGTTGATCTCTCTTTATTCCCGTCCCCATTCTTTTTTTTATATCTCTAGCCCAATAATTTGGCAAAATATGAAGAGACCACAAATTGGCTCATAATAGAAAAAGTCATAATTGTCAAACCTAATTTGGCTTTGTTATTTTCCTCTTTTTTACATGAAAGGTCGTTTATATAATGTAGAATCATTTTCTCTCTTTCTTTTTAATCCATGGAAAAGTCTATGGATTGTTGGCTTTGCATTGGGTCAATTTAAAAAAAAGGCTAGAATGAAGACCACCTTCTTCCACTTCAAAATTTCTATACTATCCATGTTTCTGTCTTTGCATTAGAGATGCTCTAACTCAAGTAGTTCTCTATTTGCACTCAACATTTAGCATTGACTTTATAAGAATTTACCCGGATTTTCAATTGTCTATTCAACGGACTAATGGCCTTTAGGTTTAAACTCTATTCATCCATTTGGGTTATATAGTTTACTACAATAAGAAAAATTTGGTGATTACCCCCTTAGCTTAGATGGAATTGGTGAAATATTGCCCCAAAAAACTTAGAAATCCACTATCCTCTCATTGCTAACGCGTGGGCCTCGTTGGTTTAACATTGCAAAACAATTACACTTGTAGGAAGCCAAAGAGTTTTGCGGCAACTAATGGGAATTCAAGCATTTCTTACTTCAAAAGTAGCCATTTTAAGGGAATCCAATAGTAATACTTTGCTTTCAATCTTGAAAACTCATAGAATATTGTATGAACGACATAAAATTATGAAACAATTTGAGTTGTATTTCTTTTAAGGAGGATAACATTTTCTTTTAGAAAAATTATTCTTGGACCTCCTATTTAATTCACTACAAGAGAATGGGGTGTTTTAGGTGAGTTTTTAAGTATAGTCCTAGACATATGATTCTAGATAATGACCTTTTAAGGCAATTTTCAGCAAAATTTCTCTAGAAATATATGTGTTTCTAGTCAAATTTTGCTGAAAATTGCCTTAAAGGTCAGTTCTTAAAACCTTATATCTAGAACTATACATAAAAACTCTGTTAAAAAATATCCCATTTTCTTGTAGTGATTGGGACATTAAAAATAGTGATTTTGGATGCATCTTCCTTATATTAATATTTAATAGCTACCTGTAATTCATTTTGAATAAACAATTGAGTATTGTTTATAATACAAAATTCCCTAAATTTTTCATGCATCTTGTTGTAAATCAAAAGAGTAATTTCAAAATGCATTTTTTTAAACTTGATAAGGATTGAAATATACAGACTTTTAACCCCTAAAGGACCGTTGTCCCTTCGGGGGACACCTGTGTTTTCGGGCAGGTACCTACAAGCTGAAATATTCTTCTGATTTTTTGAAACTTTTTTTGAAGATAGAAAAATTGATAAGCTTTATGGGAATATAATTTTTTTTATCACAATCGGTGCTCAGGAAAGAAAGTTATGACCAAATAAGCTCAACACAAGGGACGACGAGCAGCAAAAAAAAATGGACAAAATTTGAATTTTTTTTAATATTTTTTTCTTATAGATTATATTTTTGTCTATTTGGAAAGCTTTGATTCATTTCATTTGTATTTGTTATGAGAAAGTTATGGACATTCTTGTTAGTTGGGCAATTAGAGCATCTTCTTGAAAAAAATAACTTCTAGGATGCATTTCTGAATGCAATTTTCAAATTTTTCAGTTTTTTTTCCCCCCCATGGTTTATATTGCTTGATAGAACAATCTCACCATTGGGATTAGTGTTTTTTAATTCCATATAAAAGATATTAATATTTTAGATTTTCCTTCTATCTTGTACCTACTTCTATTTAATGGTTTTTTAAAGAATGAAAATTAAGTTTTTTTGGATTTATTTTTTTTCCCTAGATTCTCAACTCAATTCTCCACTGTAAAAATTTAAAGCTCAAAACTCTATAATGCAAAAATTTTAAGTTAAAAATGTTCAAAGTAAAAAAATCTAGTCCCGCAGTGTGCTGGAAAACTTGTTTTTTTCACTTTAAACGCAGATATCTTGCAATCTGTGCGGTCAAAAATTCTGAAATTTTTTCCACATACTCTCATACTAGTTAGGTGTAGGATCCTAAGATTAGATGTGAAAAAAAAACATTTTTCAATTTTTTTTACTTTTTGCTATAGAAATGGCAGTTTCGAGTGTTTTTGGCAAAAAAAGGGCCGCGGTCCTTTAGGGGTTAAATGTTGAAAATAGGTGTACCCAAAAGTGTCCTTAGAATCACATAAATAGAGATTGTACATTTTTTGGCAAAAGTTGATTTTAGAAAGGGATCACAATCAAGTGTATTCACTTGAGAGCCCTCTTGCTTGAGAGCATTAGTAGAAAACGGCAAGATGAACTTCACTATATTAGTGCTACAAGCCTTCTTCAAGAAGGTAAAGATTTAAAATTTCGCTCCAAATTTTTGTTAAAGAAAACTCAAAAACAAACTATGAAAATTTTGAATTCACATTTGAAATCCTAGACCGTGAATGACGCTATAAAATACAAAGTGGTAATCCAAAATAGGGGGCAAGTTATTTATATGCATGACAAGTATAAGAAAAATTTCACTCCCTTTTGAAAGGCTTGTTGCACTACATTTGATAGTGTGTTATCTTTTGGACCCTTGATTTTGTTATGTCATTAATTGGTTTGGGCTTGCCAATACAATCATGTCAAAAGAGCTCTGAATCCCTAGCCATGTCATCATTTTCCAAAACTCATGAATGTAGATAGGACCTTGTGAGACATAGAGGTAGCTAGCATTTTTCTAAACAATGAAATTCTTCACTTTTGTGCTTTGACATTGCCATGATAGCTTTATAAAGCTATACGCATCTCTACTGGAAAGACAACAAAAACAATAAAAACGGTGTGGGAGGGAGGAATTTTGTTGTAGACAACAAAGTAATGTACTTGAGAGCATGCTGAATAGAAACACTAAGCCGAAGATCCGAAGTAGTAACGGTAAGAAGGTGGGCTTGGTGAGAGGGATAAAAAACATGCACCAATTCAACTCGTACTAATCTTTGTAATCTTTGTAGTTTTGAAGCCTCATCAGATTTTCCTCCTCCTACAACAAAGTTTTTGAAGAACATGGCAAGCGAGCTAGTAAACCTAGTCAAACGGAATGTGGAGATGACCAACCAACTTGCAAGGCATGAAACGACAAAAGCCATGATGGAGCTCTTCCCACCAATGCTTATTATTGCAGAAGCAATCTAGAGAGATGCAATAGCATAGAAGCTTTGAAAGGTTGCTTGTTTGAAACCGTTAACACCCCTCACCAAGACGGGGAGTTTATGTGGTGACTTAGTTTTTGCCGTTCTTTTTATATGTCATTCGGTAGTTTTCATGGTCATTTGGTTGTTGCCTGAGCTTAGTCATTCAATTTGGTAAAAAAACTAATTTTTTTTGGTCATTTTTTTAAAATTTGCTTTTGCAATTGACAAATAAAATACTACTCAGTGAAATACTAAGTTGAAGGCAATTTGTCAATTCAAGGCAATTTATTTGCACACTACCATACTTGGATAGCAAGTTCAACTTATATTAATTGAAAAAAGTGCCAAATCTATTTACTAAATCAAGGACCAAACTGTCAAATCTATTAATAAATGCAAAGATGGTTGGTTGAAAATCCAAAAAATCCAATAACAATCCATTGAGTCAAGTACCAATCTATCATTTGACCATCTACCATCAAATTTTTTTTCCGAGATTACTCTGTTGACAATTAGAGAGAGGAGAGTGGAGAAGTCGTTTTTATGATGAAGTACATTGTCTGTCATGAATCCTCATAGGATATGGAACAATTTGAAGATGAAAATTTTGATTGCTCATTGTCAAAAATGCAAGAATTGTTCAAATTAGAATTTTAGACCTCATACAGGCACATTAGGATAACTTTTTTCAAAAAACAATGAACTAGATTAATGTGGCAAATCAATCTAAATTTCATCTCCAAAAATTTGTTTGTGGTTTTGTGCCTCCAATCAAAAGTAATGGACATAATTTAGAGAAGATGTTTGAAAATATATAAAAAAATGTCCCTTTTAACCCCTCTTTGAACTTTATCCATAACTTTTGATTAGAGGCTTGAAATTGCAAATAGTTTTTCGGAGATTAAAATTATCTTGATTTTACACATTTACATATTCAAATTTTTTTGAAAAAAATTTATTCTATTGTGCTTAAATGAGGTTTGAAAGTCTACTTTGAACACAATTCCTACTTTTGACTTAACTATGAGTGATTGAGCTTCTACTAATTTTAATTTATATATCTCACATGGATCATTTTACCTTCTACCACCCCACTTGTATAAAGAGCTGACTCTTGGTACTCATAAACAATAGCATCTGAAGTTAAGTGGGGCAATTATTGGGTATCTTAAAAAAATTTTGAATTGAATGATGGATGTATCTTTGGGCTATTCATCTAGGAATTAGTGGGAGCTTGTGTGGGACAATTAAAATCTGCTTGGTCTTGATGTTCTTGTATTCCTAGTTTTCCATTTGGTTAAAGAACCTAAAATTTTGAAACAAAGATGGTAATTCACTTATTTGACTCGTCGGATTTTCTATTAGTTTCCGGATCTCCCCGTTCATTGCCCTTCACAACCAAATGACCAAAGAAAGACTTAATAAAAGCACAATACCATGGATGAATGTTGCTTTTGCATTGAGGATGCCCTCATACAGTTTGTTTGCATTGGCTCCCACTTTTCTCATTTATGTCTGGCCTCACTACATAGCTATATATTGTTATATACTCCAATTACCATTTGCATGAAGGATGCTTGTAGACGAGCGAGTGGATGGTGATGGCAAATGTGTCACGAAATTTATAATTAGAGCATTTTCACCACAAACCGCAAACGGAGTCGAAAACGTAACCGTTACGTGAAGGCACCACTTTGGAGCTCCACCACAGGCATGCGAAAGGCTCTTCTATTTTAGGGGGGCAACGCTACAAGCTTCTGTGAATGCCATATTTCCAGTCTTTTCCATTAAGTTAGAGCATCCCCACCCGTCTTGCATATTGGATGACTTGTTAAGAGAGGCTTGCAAAATTGCCCCACCTGTCTTGCATAATGGATGAACTTGTTAAGAGGCCAAGCCAAAAGCCGCCGGTGGCTTGCAAAACCGGGCTCTTTTGCAAGCTAAAGGGTGGCTTGCAAACCGGCTTGCAAACCGCATGAGACAAACACTTTTCTACTTTCCCAAAAAGCAAGGACATGATCCGTGAATGTGGACGTAGCTCATTGGATGATCCGCGATGGCCTCTTAAGAGGCCACGGGTGGGGCAACCCTTCTTCCCCGGCTTGCAAAATGGACCGCTAGGCTTGCAACCTAGCTTGCATTTTGCAAGCCGGGTGGTGATGCTCTCAAGAATTCACGCAGCGAGGAGTTATTCTCTCCCTATGTCTTGCAAACCGTGCAAGACAAAAATTGATTTATTCAACGTGACTTATTCCTGGACTTATTCAGCGTACTTGGATAAATCAATACCAATTTTGAATAATTGAATAGATTATAAACCATGATAAAAAAAATTTTACTAGCTCGCATATGTGTTCAACATTGTTTCTTCACCTTCCAATGGAGGAAATAAAGAAGAATCATTAAGTATGGCAGCGCCCGGAAAAGATGAAGGCATTGTTTATGATTCGGGTCAAATGAAATCATCTTCTTCAGCTTTTTCTTAACTTTGTAGTGATAATCTTTGCTCATGAAGCACTTTGCCTCCAGTGCTCTTTAGAAAGTATCTTGAATTATGGAGCATAGTGCTCTTTTTGCAGCACCTGGCACTATAATGAGTGTCAAGTGCTAGGAGATCCCACTTGCTAAACGCAGTGATACGCTTTCACACGACGGGAGGCCCTCGTGTGAGGGTGTCTTAGTATACTTTTGGACATATATTTGATAATCTGTTGAAATACAACCTTGAATACTCAGGAGTAAGGTGAGCTCTATTGTGTGTCATGCTCTAATTGTAAATTGAGAGCTCCTAAGTTTTCACACGCATAGTCCTTGCGGTAATTTACTCAATTTGAGCATCGACAACAAACTCAATTATGATGTCAAAACTTAAGAGCTCTCGCTTGTAATTTACTTAATTTGAGCACAGACTGTGTAAATTTAGGAGACTATGTCCTTCCTTCTCATCGTCAAGTAAATTTGCGCAAGGACTGTGTAAATTTTATTTCATTGTCAAGATTACTTGCTCAAATTTGCACAAAATTTACAGTCATCTTTGCTCAAATTTCAAGAAGAAATTACATGAAGAAAATTGACAATTATCCTTGCTCAGGTTTCTTCTCATTGTCAAGATTGTACACAAAGAAATTTGAGAAATTTACACAACTCTTTGCTCAAATTTGCTCAAATTTGCTCAAATTTATACAATCTTTGCACAATTGGAACAAATTTGAGCAAAGACTGTATAAATTTTGCTAAAATGCTTCCACTCTTTGCTCCCACACAAAATGCTTCCACAATCAGAAAGAGAGATCAATTAAACAGTCCTTGCAGAATCGAAAATTGCACAAAGATGTTACTAAACAGATTGATCAATTTTAAATTAAATAGTAAATTGCACAGAGTTGTTATTAAACAGACTTTCCAATCTGTGCAATCTCTGTAAATTGAGGGCAGATAGTTTTTAAAATTAAATCGTAAATTTTGCAAAATTTTACCTAAATGATCAATTCAAACATTGCCATTTACAGGTTTTTCTTTCAGAGAGAGGATTGTTCTCTTTGATTAATTGTATTCTTGTAGAAGAGTCGCTTTTTGATTGCAAGGGAGACCCTAATGAAATGTGTGGTTAGCTTGTTGGTGCAAGAATCTTATCTATGTGTATGAATTTCTTATGCAAGTTCAAAGTGATATCGAGGTTGTAGACCACTCTAAGTGATTGTAAGTTAACCCCTAAAGGACCAAACACCATTTTTTGGCAACATAGCGATTTTGGGTAGCTCACTACAAACGGAGTTTTTATTTCTTTTCTTTGAAAATTTCACAAAACATGCGCCCAAGGAGTAGCTTTAAGGTCCAACAACTTTCATAACTTTTGACTACACGATTAAAAAGTTATTGCATGATATGTATTTTTTTGCATTCGGCGGGCAGCCCGGGCAGCTCAAAAAACTCCTTCAAAAATCACTTTTTTGAAAAACAAAAAAGTTGGAAGTGGTTCTAAGGAAACATTTAAGAGTAGAAAAGTTTGAATCACTCCATTTTGTTTAATGAGGTGAGAGTTATTAGGAAATCCAGTTTAAGGGTAGGTATGGATTCTCTGGATTCCAAACCTACCCATAAACTGGAATTCCTAATAACTCTCACCTCATTAAATAAAATGGAGTGACTCAAACTTTTCCACTCTTAAATCTTTCCTTAGAACCACTTCCATCTTTTTCATTTTTCAAAAAAGTGATTTTTGAAGGAGTTTTTTGAGCTGCTCGGGTTGCCCGCCAAATGCAAAAATTTACATATCATGCAATAACTTTTTAACCGTGTAGTCAAAAGTTATGAAAATTATTGGACCTTAAAGCTACTCCTTGGGCACATGTTTTGTGAAATTTTCAAAGAAAAAAAATAAAAACTCCGTTTGTAGTGAGCTGCCCAAAATCGCTATGTTGCCAAAAACGGTATTTGGTCCTTTAGGGATTAAAGTAATAGTGATAGACATTCACTGATGTCATTTATCATTAATCAACTGCACCGGATTTGTTGATTGATGCCCAAATAATTGTATGAAAACATGAATTGTTGTTGCTCATATTGATTGTGTAGGGTAATACCAAATTAGACATTCTTGCACTTGGGGGGTGCGACATTGCACTTGGCTAGTACGGCATCTAAAATGGATAGTCTCAAATATTGAGGGGGGGAGGGATTATTGAAAACATCATTTGCTTTTAATAGGAGAAATTGCTTGGAAAAAAGTTGTCAAACAATCCATTTTTATAATTACTTCATGAAAACCTTTCACACTTTTCACTCTACACTACTTTTAAGACACATTACTCTGCACTTCACACTCAAGTATTTCTACATACCTACAACTACAAGGTCAAAGAGCACTGCATAATATCATACTTCACTAATACATATTCAAATCATTCTGCAGACGTTCGTCATCTAGGTTCTCCATCTGCATTGCCATGTATTCCAGAAGATGCGCTTTAGCCTCTGGTGGAATGATCACTGTCTCCTCTGTTTCAACGCCATATATTGTAATGTTGGAACCTATAACATGACCACTTCTCCCTCGACAAGGGACATCCGTCCACGAATATATAGCGGCTTTCTTCTTGGTCCAGCCTAACATCTCACCAGACAGTTCCCACATTGACTCCATATAGTTCATGTACCTCACTCGGTTACTACTTGCTTCATCATGTGCTCGAGGTCTCATAGTAGGCCAATACCACAAGACCTTCATCTTCAAGGCCCACGTCCCCTGACCGAATTCTAGTACCTTCCCTAAAAAAAAGGGTACTCCTCCTCTTACTTCCGCTAGTTCCACGGTAAGGGCTACGTACTGCCCTACAACAACGTCATTCTCAGGATTGAATGGAGGAAACGGATCTTCCTCTGCATCTTGTCGTAGCTCTAGTATAACTTCATTCCTTCTGCCTCGAATCCTCCCTCCAGTCACTCTTCGTGATGTTGCTAGTACAGGTCTATCTCTGCGGGGTCCGAAATACCCCCTCCTCTCAGGATTTGGCATCGTCGTCATAATCCTGTCAACGGCTGCATTCTCCGTTCTATTTCCATCTTCATCAGCAACTGCACTTGAATTTGTACCTCCTTCCACGTCAGGAACAATTCCATCGTCCCTGTTTTGGTTCAAGACATCGCTGGGCCAAAATGGTAAATCACGTACACCTTCTCTATTTCGTTGTGAAAATTCCTCCAAATAATCCTTGAATTCTTCTATTTCGTCCACCACTTCCATGTTCATGATCGGGTTGTAACCTCTCTCTATCATCTTCTTCTTGTATGCAACGAACTCGTCTAATGCTTTCAATTCCCTCTGATCAGCTACAAACAACTCCGCGAGGTCCGATTTCTTTGCTACGCTTGGTAGTGAATTCAGACACAAATGTCCACTCGTTGGGTCCCACTCATCTGTGCAAAAATGCTTGTGTTGCACACGGACCAACCCATTTTCCATGTAAAACCTCATATGGTGTGGAAAAGTAATGCCCGTCAGTGATTCCCCTCCTCGTAGCAAATGAGGTGTGATAAATGCCATCCAATCGCGAACGTGCTCAAGCTTCCGAGCACTCACAAAAGCCTCTGTATACGACGTTCCCTTCTCCACAAGCTGCAACATCTTTGTCAAAGTGTCTATGTCTCTCCTCTTCAATATGTTCGAAATCACACTGAATCTCTGATCAATGTCCTCATGTGTGTGGCCTACTATCAAAAAACAAAGATGCACTTCTTTGAAGAAACCAAGCCCAACTAGTGCAGCGCACATGGCAAACATGTAAGCGTTCTTGTTCTCCCTCGTGGTGTTATCCGCTTGAATCCTCAACGTCGGTGGCAATGACCCCTTTCTTCGCTTCACGTCGCATATGACATTCATCACCGACGTTACAACTTGATTGCTATCATGCTTGTGGTGAGCATCTATCCACACGTCTGCATACAAGCCGATACCATGTACAAGTACACCACACAAATAAGTCTTCACAAATCGAGATTCGATGTTCTTCACAATCTGCCTCATCTTTGGTATCATGGTCATATTTTGATCCATACCATCCACAATCAAACACATGAAAAAGTCCGGGGTGATCATTGCGGACCTCTTAAACAACCAATAGTCTCGCCTCTCTTCCATTTGATATCGAATGTGCAGCACGTACAACTCTTTTATCTTCACCTTTACTATTGCATTTGTCGTGGACTCCATCCCACACTTGTACTCCCAACAATGATAGCACTTTGAGAATCTGGAGAAAGGTGGGATCTGTACATGTGGAAACTCCTTCCGCCGAAGTCAACGAGACGAGGTCATCAACAACTCTGACCCGTCCACCAATTTCTTCAGTTCTTCATTCACATACCAAAAAACATCCAACTTGGTCGTATTCATTGGCAATAGAATCAGTGGTAACATTGCATTGTCCATTTTCCGGCGAACCGATCGATGAGGTTGCTGACACCCTGCTTCATTCACAAAAACGTTGAGACTTTACCTAGTTGCAGACATTTTTGCACTTTCCTTCCGGTGACACGTGTTTCCATGAACAGCTGCCACTCTGCCGTACACAGCATGTACTGTCTTCAATTACTTCAAACGCCTTTGAGAATAACCCATCGCCTAGGCGTAGAATGCATTACACACGACTCGGCCATCTAATTTTGTCACGTATTTGTCTCTTGTCGGACTGTTGCAACACAAGGCAAGTAAATTCCCAGTTATACTACCATAAACCACTTTAAAGTATAACAAAGTGACTCTAAAGATCAAACCCGCAAGATTCTAAGAAGTATCTAGCCTTATTTGGTCTCTAAGCTAAGTCAGTACCAATATTTCCTCTTCCGGTACTAACACCACAACCGGAAACACAATAACACCGAAAACTACAATTAGACCCTCTTCTCCTTCTCCAATCCGGTCAACTTTCCGATCCGGTCTGATCAACTCACATCCGCTCTTACTCCAATCTGGTTTAGTTTTACCTTTGTTTCACCATCAAAGGGTTTGCCCCTTGCTTTTGAGAGTGGCAGGCCCGCCGCTCCTTCCGTGACTTATAGTGCCTGAAGACCCACTTCTCTATTCTCCCATTCCCTACACTAAACTGGATCCGGTTTGATCCTTCACAACAACCCAGAGAACTCTCCGAATCGCCGGTCACACAAGGACCCCCCGTACGATCCTCTCATACTACAACAACCTTAGCGCCTCGTTCCGTCTATACGAAGCCAGGCGGTTGCAAGTGAATCCGTCCGTTCCAACATCAACTAAAGTCCTTCCGTTTGCCCACTAGGGCAACGAGATCTCTCAGGAGATTGGACACTCAACTGGATTTCCCACCCAGGAGTTCTAGCGCGACTAAGGAATCCCTTCCTATCCACCTAGCCTAACAACAGCTGTCTCGCCCGGAATCCTAAACCTTAGAGATGCTGAGGAACTGAAACCCACTCCCAACGCTTTCATAACCCGCTCACTTGCACATAAAATCAAAACAAGAACGCCAAAGGGAGAAATCACACACACACAAGCATACGCCTTCCTAAGTCCTCACCACACAACCCTGCCACACACGGGAGAGACACGCAACAAGAGGGCCAAAATAAGACGTACACAAAAGTTGGGCGAAAAGACTCGCAGCTTCCAAGTAGGGGCTGACTTATATACAACTTGATTACAAGGCAAAAAGGGACCCTGGAAATCCGAGCCGGACATCCGGGTCCGATCCTAACCGGCCAAACCGGATCAACATCCGATCTAGTCCTAATTATCTTACAAAACTTTACATTCCTAACTACCTACCTACTCTCCAACTCCCCCATCCAGCGTAGGACTCTTGGGTTCCTCATGCAGTTGGTTGAAGACGTCCACAAGGTTCCGGCTCTGCTCCTTGGCAGTAGGATCCGGAAGATCTGACCCTGGCGATGAATCCAAATGAATGGATTGTCCAGGTCCAGGTCTCCGGTTACTCTTTCTCGACTCGGGCGTCTGACCCACCGGCTGCAAACGAATCCGATAGTGAGATGTCCGAGAGGTGGATCTCCCGGGAGTACATGGACCCGTTCAACTTCCGACTGCTGATGTCCATCCGGTTGGCCGCCTCCCTTGCTGCCACCAAGGATGCTTCCACCCGATCGGTGAAGTTGGTCAGGATCCAAACTATCCGGGAACCGGATACCTTCTTCTCCTCATGCACCCCTTTGTCAAACAGTTCCGCTTTGACTGCGGTGGATCCGGACTCTCTGAGAGTGTCCTTCACCAACTCGACCACCTTCCGGGTTGCTTCCGCCATCTCCCGGACTGCCGCTTTGTCTTCCCTGAGGGCTACCATGTCCGCCTTAGAGTGTCGACTTCCTCCTGAAGCCGACAAATCTCTGCCTCCTGCCTCCGGTGCTCATCCGGATCGGACAGATACTGACCCACCTTACCCGGTAAATCACTATCCCCCAGTGCACCCACAAGATCTCCGATACTGGAGAGGGCCTTCCTCTTGACCTCCCAGTCCGCTCGTATCCCGCACAGAATTACCGTCAACTGGTTGAACTGATCGGTTGGGTCTTTGGGATCCGGCATCTCCACATTCGGTCTCTGTTTTGGAGTCGACCGGGTGGTAGGAGGGGTTCTTCTCTTGCGAGGAGGCGTCGTTTTCATCCGCTTCCTCAGCCGGAGTTGCTCCTCCTCTTCTTCTTCTTCTGTCTCGGGTTCGGATCCGGTTTGCTCTTCCTATTCGTCATCCGAACCCGACTCCCCGTACTTCAGGATAGACTCCTGAAGGCTCCACGTCTTCTCCTCCTTCTCTGTGAGGAGTTGGTTCCGGTGGTAGAGGTGGAAGAGGTAGGGACTCAAAGGAGTGGCCCTACTCTTTCCAATCCTCGTCACCAATTGGGATACCAGATTGGAAAAGATCCGGGCCCAGTTCACTTTCTGTCCCCCGCTCAGGGAACCAAAAATTGTGTTGCCGATGGTCATCGTCACCCTTGTCAGCTTCTCCGGGTGGACGATCGGAACCAAGAACTAGAGGAGATTGTGGTGCCGGTCGCTCTTGCAATCAACGACCGCGTACCCGTCCTTGTTGCTCAGCTCTCCATGAAACTTATTATGGATGAACTCGTCTTTCCGTCTAGCCATGCCGGAACCTCCCATCCGGAAGTTGTAAACTTCCCTCCACCTTTCTTCTTCCCATTCGGTCAGGCGGCCCCGGAGCCTGTTGTCGAACTCGTTTGACGCCTTACACTTAAGCTCTCTCACCATCCGCTCCTTGCTAAACCTCCAGGGTTTATCCATCAACACGAGACACCCCATCGCATTGAGATCCTCCATGAGCTCGGACCTGGCCGGTTCCTCGGATGGGATGATTGGAACTACCTTCCAGAGCTTGATGTCGGAGGAGGAACTAAGTGCGCCCGGTCTATTCTTACGCAGCTGAGGCATGGACGCGAACGGACATTGGACCCCTTACCGATCGCTACCTCACTCTCTCCTAGCTGCACGTCCCGTTCCTCACTTCTTCTCGTCCGATCTCAACCGGAAATCAACACAAAACCTACAACCACACAATCTCTACCTTTCCTACAAACTTTGACATACCCGGCTGGAAGCACACATACATACAACGGCTCTGGCGCAGACAAAGGCATAAAAGCGCTCAAGGTCAGCTCCAGAAGTCGAGGGAAGTAAAGGAGTGAAAATGAGGACGACCAGCCCTTATATAGTCCCAGGATCCCTGGCAGGTCATCATGACCTTTTTCGGTCCGGTCCATATCAATCCGGTTCAACCCTAATCCGATCCGAAGTGAGATCCGGATGTGATTCCGTTCCTGAATACTAACATTCTGACCGGATCAGACCCCTTTTTCTCCTTACTGGATTAGCGTTGTCTATCTCTAGTTTCCTTCCGCCCCTCTAACTGGATACGGATCCTAATTACCCGTTTCCGTTCCAATGATTAGACAAGCAAGGGAAAACCAAAAATTCTGGTTGCGACACAAATTCACGCTTGCTTGATTCTTGAAATCTTTTCTTATTTTGCAGGACTGTCGCAAAGCCATATGGTCAATTGTGGCGAACGACCTGACAATTTGTTTTGCGGCAAGGCTATGGATTGAGAGCGACCTCATTTTTTTTTGGTAGCCCTGTTGCCGCCTTGGGAAACACTATTGCTATTATTAGTCTTAGGCAAGAAGCTTACGACTCATTTTTGTGGGTGCAATTTTGGAGAGTACTTGCCCAAAATTCTGACATCACATACCTTTTGTGCAGG
Organism: Neckera pumila; assembly: GCA_963969595.1. Classification (NCBI taxonomy): domain Eukaryota; kingdom Viridiplantae; phylum Streptophyta; class Bryopsida; order Hypnales; family Neckeraceae; genus Neckera; species Neckera pumila. Next base: position 11,394,516 of record OZ018409.1, read on the forward strand.
GCTTTCGACATGGACGATATGTTTGTGGGCGAATCTGAAGTGTAGATATGCGACCTTATTGATAAATTGCTGTCAGAGGAATTTCCAGATTTGTATGAGAATGCTCTCTTTGCAGTGGATAGAACAGTCCATTTTAAGGTACAATAGGTTCTTCATCATGTTTTTGTTTTGCATGGCGAGTATTAGATTCTTTGTAGCCATGAACTCAAGGCAAAGCCTATGATACAAAAGTGAAATTTCTCGTCTACCTGGTCCTATAGAATCTTTCTCCTGTCGTCAAGATTGCATGCCTGCAGTATTTTCGCTTTTTTCTTGCTGTTTAAAGTTATCGCTTGCACTGCCGTCGTCAGTAATTTGTGAGATTGCCTTGTTTTGTTGGCCTCAGTCGCCTTGAGCTTCTTCTTGACGTTCTCAAGATTGTTGAATACTGTGTCATTGGAGATTGGTAGGAGAGAGACTGATCGTAAGTGAAGAGATCGAGATTGATCCAAGAGTTTCAGCAAGAGTGATCCGTGATTTTTGAGGAGTGATCTGTGATTTTTGAATCCGAAAGTTTGTTGGAGTCTTTCATGTTTGTCCTGACCTTGGAGATAATAGTTTGCAGAGGCAGCCGGCAGAGAGATGCAAAGTCTCAGATTGACCAAGCAATTCAGTCCTTTATTATTGTTAATTACAAATTTGATATTTTGTAGGCACGATTATAGTAGAAAAAGTCAGGAATCACCTGTGACATGCATGCTTTACTTTACTCTTTAATGACGAAATTGTGAGAGAAAGGGTTGTGACAAAGTTCTTATTTCTGGTTCTTTCAAATTTTACACTTGTGCATTCCATACCACCCACCGTCCTGGAATGAGCAGAACGCCACGGAAGTTAGCAATGAGCAGATGATTACGTGACTTTGCCCACCTGCCCAAACGTTGGGAAATCATCTTTTAACTTATGACTGATAGTTCTAGTAATGCTTGCATTCTTAGAGTTTATGTTCTGCTTTGGTCCCTTATGTTGCTGTTTTGATGTGTTTCTCTCTTAAATCTATTGTGAGTGCAAGCTGCAAGTAACTGCAAGACAACTGAGCGTTGGATCGGGGAGGAATGTGCTGTTGAGGATTATTGCCGAGAGTTTTTTGTAGGCCTTGGGATCGGATTCTATAATAGAAGATATTGGTTGAGACTGTATGCAAGCCAAGAACGGTAATTCTGGTGGTATCAGTTCCTGTGGAAATTAGAGACTGTGAATGCTTTTGGAGACTGTGAATGCTTTTGTGAACTTGCAATTTATGAACCAGCTGCGAGCAATTGTCTCTGATAACTTGGAATTGTTCTTCTTTGGTTGAGGACTGAGTGAGTAGAGGGATTTTTAATTGTGAGTGTGATTCTTCATTCAGAACCTTGCATGCTTGCGTAAGCAACAGCTTGAAATTACAGAATGTTTTAAGGTTACAAAATATGAAAGTTGTCTGGTACTTATGACGTGGCAATTGGCTTGAGCTCTCATTTTGATTTATTTGGAGCAAAAGCGGAATCAAAGATGGTTGTTGGTAACAACACTTGGAGATATTTGAAAACTTTGCATGCTTGATTTTAATTGATTGAATCCAGTGTATACAGATCAAAAGTCTTCATTGTAAAGTTGCACGGGTGTAGGAATTTTGGTCGGTAATAGGTTCTTAGATCACGACAATAGAGAATTTACATCTATGATTTTAGGCATTACATTACTCAGGTTTAATATTTAACTTTGGTTGATTTTAGCATTAATTTTTGGGCATATTTCGTATTTACACCCACATTTAAATGTAAGTTTGTGGCGTTCATTTTCTGTATATATTTGGACTACTTGCACTATTTGATTAGGGATTGCACGTTTCATATAGAAGCACTGAAAACTGTCAGTATTTAGCAATTCAACACAATTGGATGCAATTTTCCCTGCCATAATATTTTTGTAGTATTGACTAGTGAAAAGGATGAGTAAAAAAACAAAATAGATGTTTCAGATGTGGTATGTCATTTCTATGATTTTCCAAAGAAACAATTCCCTAGACCACTTAAATTGTCATATAGATGGATATTGAACAAAAATCAACAAAAATTGGTAGATAACAAATAAAAGTTAGATATGTGTCCTTCAGATGTGCAAATGAATCAAGGCCAAGCATTTCAAAGACAAACTCTAAAATTGAGTTTCTTATTTGAACTCATTGAATTTAGTTACAATTCACGATAACCGTTTGTTAATGAAAATGAGTATGACACATTGTCACTTGCAATGTAATAGTAGTAGATTTAATGTAGACAGTCACAAACAAGTAGTATAAATGCTAAAAAATAATTCCTAGGAATCTTTCACAAACAAACAATTCCTGATACTTCTAGTGTATATGAATAAAAATAATTATTTCATGAGGTGTTTGAAAATTTAATTTAAATTTGTTTGTATGGTTTTTTAGTATACCCGTTCGAACATGACCAACTATGTAATTTGTTAAAAAAGATGCTTTTCTTGATGTGCAACCCATGAAAGGTGCAATGCATGATAGTTTAAGTAGTATTATGTTTGACTTACTATTTTGATTTGTTTTATTACTAAAGTGCATTTCTGTTACGCTATCCCTCAATTCTTTAACATTTGAGCGATATTTTTATTTTGTAGGAATTGCCTTTGGTTAGTAATAATTAGAGAGGAATATTTTTCATTTGAGTTATTTCCGCAAATTGAGATTCTGTAAATTTCCTAAACCTACTGGGCACGTCACTACAAAGTGAAACAAAGTTTAAGACATTGACAAGTCTTCAAGAATGAAGCACAATTGAAGATGTTGATATTTTTTTGGATATGGTAGGTTTCTTCAGAGGAGTACATGTGTAGGAGCTCAACAACATAGAGGGGGAGCATTACCATCATCCATGCAATGTGGTAGTTTGCAAGCTACTAGCACCTACAACATTTGCATCAGGTATTATTCTTGGATTATGATTTTTGAAAAAATCTAAGTTTAGATCCACAACAGTGAAGCCTATTTTTTCATCAATAAACATTACAAATTGCAACTTTAGTATAAGGGGATTTTACTTTTTAATTCTGTTTTTTGTCATTCAAAATGTTCTAAAACCAAAAACCAAAAATTCTATTTGGGTTCATTGATATTTAGATTTTTATTCTATGTTGACAAGGTAATTATAGGTGTGGTTAAGTTTTTGTTAAAATAGCATATTCTTCTTATGTTTTCAAAAACAAATGTCGTTGAAAGACATAGACATTGTAGAAATTTTATATTTCTGAACAAAGGAACTTAAAATGGATTTGAAAAATCAAATTTAACTAGTAGAAAACTTTTGTTTTATTTGGAAATCTTTTATTTTTACCCAAATATAATCAAAGCACCTTTGTTTTGTGACAACAATACTATAAAGTTTATAAAAAAATGTAAAAAATTTGATATTTGAATTGGTTTTGTTTTTTGAAAAATTATTCTCAAAGTCCAGTGCAAGCATGGAACATGTGATTTCAGGAAAGATTGATATGATTTATCTATTAAATTTTTTGGGCAAAGGTGTCCATTGTAGTATTCACTTTATGTAGTGTTGATGACTCTTAAAAGCAAGCCTCCCCTTTAACTATTCTTGTATCCAAGAAATCACAGTATACATTTAATTCAAAAAATTGTGGAGCACATATTGAAAAGACATAAAGTAATTGGGGTTTGAGTTAGGTATGACAAATAAAAAGAGGAATGGAAGACTATAATTCATTTTTGCATTTCGAATACCCTCATGATCTAACGTTTTCATCTTGAGATGAAAGGTGACATTGTTGTGTTTTCTACTCTCATGTATTTTCTAATACGTCTAGTTTTTAGAATTAAAATGCTTTAAATTATGAAAAATGTGAGTCAACTTTTAAACTGGTTGTTTTTTTGTTCAGTTTAGAACTAACTCCTAGAACTTAAATAAGACCTTGGGCATCTAGGGGTTCATACATGTGCACGTGAGAAAAGAAAGAATGACAAAAATTATCATTGTATAACTGGACGTGGCAACTCTGTCAAGAGTAGGATATATAGTCTACTTATTAACGTCAAACGGAAGCATCACATTGTCTATATGTTTCATTTTGATTGCAAGGTGCAAATGTTTGAATATACTAGTTGTATCTGGAACTTGAACTTTTTATGTAGTGGAAGACTAGTATAATAATTAAATAAAGGCATTTCTAAAACTTTGATTGCTCACATTGTAAAATAGAAATGTTTCAAGGAGAAGGAGATTTGATATTTTTGTTGGAGCACATTGTTATATACAAGTAAGTACATGATGAGAATGAAATAAAATTTGACACAACCTAAAAAGTGAAAACAAAAATGTAAAGCACAAAATGAATTTGTCAAATTGTTCTATCTACAAAATTTTATTCTATAAACATATTTTTTCCGAGAAGTTGTGCAAGTGCACTTTATGAGTTTTTTATTTATTTTTATACTATAGAAAATTGGAAAGAAGATACAAAGGTTGCCTGAAAAAAAGATTTTTGAAATCTTTCTTATTGGTCCCAAAAAATGAAATAAATTAAAGCATTAGATATGGGCTAGACTGATGTATAGGAATTAAGAATTCATGAAAGTATCATTGTCCAATGATCTTTTGTACTGTGCTTTTTGACAACCTCCATTTTGACTTCTATGTTTGATACATTCTTATTGATGGTAACCACAAGGTATCAACAATCATAATCATCCTTATACTAATACATTAACAATAGGGTTCACTTAAATTGTTTCCCATAGTATCGTGAATCCACCCCCATGTTTAATTGCGGTTGGTAGGCTATGATATTTTAATTTTTTTGAACTAGAACAATGCGACTGTAGTAGACCTTGGTATAGTTAGTTTGGGGAAGTTGGATATTCAAAATGCATTACAAAATTAATGATTTATTAAAAAATACATTTTTTGATGTAAAAACAATTGAAATAAAAGAAAATCAATTGGGACAGTCAAAATTGTGAATTTGTAGAACTAGGACTTTATAATCTTCCACAGAAGATCACATTTTGTAAAGTTCTCAAGTGACAATCAAGTTTGTTTTACTTGTCTTCTGTATTCAAAATGAATACAATATGATCAATAGATTTAAATGAATACAATAGGTGGAAGTTGTCATTTGTTACTGAAATGATTTATATTGGGTTGGCAGATTGAGTGGTTTCATTGAAAGGCAACAATAAAATGAAAATGAAAATTAATGTATACAAGTACATAGTTTTCAATTACTTATTCTCTATTACTTAAAAATTAAAATTCACAATTACTTAACCACATGACAGGTGCTCCAAAAGATTGCCTAAAGGCTAGCTTGCCTACCTTGCTATTGTAAATTGCTTCTCTCTTTTATGATGCTTGCCATTTTATTTTCACTTTGTGCTCAATAGTGGAACCTTGGAGTTGTATCAGTATTCTTAGAATACTTCTTGAATTGTTTGCAAATTGAAGGTTGTTATGTTCTATGAATGTAATTCAGTATTTAGGAAAATTTGAGAGCTTTGATTTTGAAGCCTACATCCTGGAAGAGAAAGAATGGTGGAGTTGTTGATAGTGCATCTTGCTTTAGCAGATATCTCAACAAGATCAAAGGTCGCAAAACGCAACAATTGACAGTGGAAGCAGCACAATCACGCATGTTACATAGTTGCCTATAGAATCAAGAGCAGCAAGAACATCTGCATTAGGTACTTTTTCCACCTTTTTAAAAAAAAGAAGCATCTCATTAATGTAAGTCGGGATTTACTCATGTCAATTTCATTCTCATTCTTTAGAGCTCGTTATTTCTTCTTTTCAAATACAAAACTGTTTGTGGAAGATATGAAATTATGCCAGGACAAACTGTTTCATGATTACCTATGAAGAATTTCATAAATCCAATGGACTTATGGTTGAAGATGTAGTCAAAATCACTATGAAACTTATAACTAAAAAATATAAAATGTTAAATCCATTCAATCCATTCAATGTATGGGGGACTTTTCAAGGTTTGAGTTCCTTGTGTTTAGTATTTTAATGTCCAATTTTGGTTGCTTTTTGGATTGATAGTAAACAAACTGAGGCTCTATAGTTTATGAACTTGTAAAATTAAGACTTCATAATCTTATGCAAAAGTACAATTCATGAAGAATTTTGAAGTAGCAGGCAAGGGGAGATGTATTGATCCATTCCTTGTTGTCTCATCTAATTTAATTATAAATCATTGCCTTTTCAAAGCCGTAATGATGTTCGTTCCAAAGGAATGCCAAAACTAATAATTATAGTATCTTGAAGCAAAAGTTTTGTAACATCTAGAGAAAATTCTAGGACCCCCCATCAAGAACCAAGATAAAGGGAACCTCAGGAATCATTCAAAATTTTTTGTAGTGATATGTATGTATTTTAGAGGTTATGTTTCAAAGCAAAGCTAAGCACCAATCTTCTATAGAAGTGAAATGTATAATTGTTTCAAGGAAACAGTTGACCTCAGCTATTGTGTATTCAAAATGCATTAAAAAAAAGGTTAAGAAGGTTTGAATGTTCAATGTTCTTAAAGGAGTAATTGAAGAAAATGTTGAAGTTGGAATGGATAGGTGTACCCTACAAAGTACAAAGGGGGAATTTTCTATTACAAAGTTTGTATGAGTAGATATTCAAAAATAGTTAGAAGATATCTAAATATACCAACTATGATGACTTTGTCTATCAATAGTTTATAAAATATTCCATTTCAACTGCCATATATTTCAGAGGTCCACAAGCGCAAGATCATAAAATTTAAAATTTTAGGTATTCTTTTTTTGGCTTTGCATTAAATTTTTTTTGCTTTTCTTTCATGGCCGTTGTTATTGTGTAAATGGTTCTTCAATTTGTTTTGCTGTTGCAGCATTCTATACCAATGTATTACGTATATTCTAGTTGCAATCAAGTTGCATTCATGTTGTTTGTTTGTATTTAGAAATGTATAGTAGAAGTTCCCATGTGATGTCTATCATGTACATAAATAGTTTGTTGAGCCACTATCAACAAAGGAGACATTGAAAGCAATTAGACATTACATTTTTTATGTAGTTTTATTAAACTCAAACACATTGTCACACTGAACTCTATACAACATCTAAAAGTGAACATTTAAATAAGTTAAATGAGTTTTGAACTAGGAATTTAGGGACTGAAAGGTAGAGTGATGGATTTTTATAAGTTAACTTTTACTTTGGAGTGTGGAACTAATTTTACTTTATTTGATAGACCAAAGAACAGCATATAAAGGTAATCATAGCGATTATACATGTAATGTTCTATTGAAAAGAGATATATAAGATTTTCACATGCCGATTATATTGAGTTTTTTTGGACTGAAAGTGTAGTGCATTTGTTAGAGCAATTGTAATATTCGTTGTCATGCATAGGAGAAGGACGTTATTGGAAAACAATTGCATTTGATTTCAGGGATTGGATTGTTGTTGGAATAGAGTGTTTTTTTAATTGGTAAGCTTGGTCTTCTTTGTATTTACATTTAGTACCATGGAAAGAGTATTCGTTTGTCTTATTGCATGAGTTTTTCAAAACTTACAACAACAATAGTGTGTCTTTCATATTTGATACAATTGAAATTACAATTTTTAATTTCTTCTAATGTATTTTAGAACTTTTGAGAACGTCAGTGCATACTAAAGTATTATTGAACTTTCATTTTCAGGGCATCATAGCACCAAAGATGCATTCGAAGTGGTTGGAGCACGGATGGTGGATCGTAGCAAACAACAATGACAGGTCCTCTTTGTGGATCACAGATTTTCCAATTGGGCAGGGGCATTATGAGTTTGCATTAGCGTCTTCACATGGAGTGATCGAGGGCCTCACGGGCATCGCTGACGGAGGACTGACTATGTCGTTGACCAAAACAGAAACGGCTCTTAGAGTGCGGTTTCTGTTTTGGTCAACGACATAGTCAGTCCTCCGTCAGCGATGCCCGTGAGGCCCTCGATCACTCCATGTGAAGACGCTAATGCAAACTCATAATGCCCCTGCCCAATTGGAAAATCTGTGATCCACAAAGAGGACCTGTCATTGTTGTTTGCTACGATCCACCATCCGTGCTCCAACCACTTCGAATGCATCTTTGGTGCTATGATGCCCTGAAAATGAAAGTTCAATAATACTTTAGTATGCACTGACGTTCTCAAAAGTTCTAAAATACATTAGAAGAAATTAAAAATTGTAATTTCAATTGTATCAAATATGAAAGACACACTATTGTTGTTGTAAGTTTTGAAAAACTCATGCAATAAGACAAACGAATACTCTTTCCATGGTACTAAATGTAAATACAAAGAAGACCAAGCTTACCAATTAAAAAAACACTCTATTCCAACAACAATCCAATCCCTGAAATCAAATGCAATTGTTTTCCAATAACGTCCTTCTCCTATGCATGACAATGAATATTACAATTGCTCTAACAAATGCACTACACTTTCAGTCCAAAAAAACTCAATATAATCGGCATGTGAAAATCTTATATATCTCTTTTCAATAGAACATTACATGTATAATCGCTATGATTACCTTTATATGCTGTTCTTTGGTCTATCAAATAAAGTAAAATTAGTTCCACACTCCAAAGTAAAAGTTAACTTATAAAAATCCATCACTCTACCTTTCAGTCCCTAAATTCCTAGTTCAAAACTCATTTAACTTATTTAAATGTTCACTTTTAGATGTTGTATAGAGTTCAGTGTGACAATGTGTTTGAGTTTAATAAAACTACATAAAAAATGTAATGTCTAATTGCTTTCAATGTCTCCTTTGTTGATAGTGGCTCAACAAACTATTTATGTACATGATAGACATCACATGGGAACTTCTACTATACATTTCTAAATACAAACAAACAACATGAATGCAACTTGATTGCAACTAGAATATACGTAATACATTGGTATAGAATGCTGCAACAGCAAAACAAATTGAAGAACCATTTACACAATAACAACGGCCATGAAAGAAAAGCAAAAAAAATTTAATGCAAAGCCAAAAAAAGAATACCTAAAATTTTAAATTTTATGATCTTGCGCTTGTGGACCTCTGAAATATATGGCAGTTGAAATGGAATATTTTATAAACTATTGATAGACAAAGTCATCATAGTTGGTATATTTAGATATCTTCTAACTATTTTTGAATATCTACTCATACAAACTTTGTAATAGAAAATTCCCCCTTTGTACTTTGTAGGGTACACCTATCCATTCCAACTTCAACATTTTCTTCAATTACTCCTTTAAGAACATTGAACATTCAAACCTTCTTAACCTTTTTTTTAATGCATTTTGAATACACAATAGCTGAGGTCAACTGTTTCCTTGAAACAATTATACATTTCACTTCTATAGAAGATTGGTGCTTAGCTTTGCTTTGAAACATAACCTCTAAAATACATACATATCACTACAAAAAATTTTGAATGATTCCTGAGGTTCCCTTTATCTTGGTTCTTGATGGGGGGTCCTAGAATTTTCTCTAGATGTTACAAAACTTTTGCTTCAAGATACTATAATTATTAGTTTTGGCATTCCTTTGGAACGAACATCATTACGGCTTTGAAAAGGCAATGATTTATAATTAAATTAGATGAGACAACAAGGAATGGATCAATACATCTCCCCTTGCCTGCTACTTCAAAATTCTTCATGAATTGTACTTTTGCATAAGATTATGAAGTCTTAATTTTACAAGTTCATAAACTATAGAGCCTCAGTTTGTTTACTATCAATCCAAAAAGCAACCAAAATTGGACATTAAAATACTAAACACAAGGAACTCAAACCTTGAAAAGTCCCCCATACATTGAATGGATTGAATGGATTTAACATTTTATATTTTTTAGTTATAAGTTTCATAGTGATTTTGACTACATCTTCAACCATAAGTCCATTGGATTTATGAAATTCTTCATTTGAGAAGTATAAACTGAAGAAGATGTTCATGATGGCTCCGATTCCGCTATAACTTCTTTTAGTTCTTACTCCCATAGGTAGCTTGAAGAGTGTGGCAAAAGATTGGAAGAAAGTGCCTCATGAATTGCAGATTAAACGAGAGGGAGCGGTTCAAAAATTCATGGAGATGACCTCTGAACAAGTGCAAGCATTGCGCCATCGATACCAGGAGATTCTAAGCCGTGAAGAATTACAAAGGGTGAACCCAAGTGTTGTCCAAGAGCGGCCTGCAGCAAGAGATCCAGAGGACTTGAATGAAGTGTATCGGGATCTTGCTACGCTAATAAATCCAAATTGGATTCCATTGGATGAACGGAATCGCAAGTGAGCTGCTGTTCAAGAGGGATTAGGAATCCATGCAGATGAGGGGGTTATTTCTGGTAGACTGAGGGCACAGCGTCAACGCCTCCAATTTGCGGCAACCGATGTTGTTGTTCAACCTACAGGTGATAATGAAGAGGTATAAGTGTAAGGGAGTGCAGCAGTAAGGCCACCATTAGTGGAGATGGAAGTTGTTGAAGAATCGTTGCAATTGGGGGGGGAGGCAATTTAAAATCTTGTATCAAGTGAACCCTCAATTTTCCTTGAGTTTCCTAGTGAAGGAGAAGGATCTCCAACCACAGTCATGGAAGTTGGATCAGGATCAAGATCAAGACAAACAAGAGTTGGTTCAAGTGATAGAGTATACAGGTCACATGTTGTAGTGGCCAACGTGGATGCTGGAAGGATTGTCGATCGTGCAGGATGGAATGCTCGTAAGAGACAGGATGTTGGTGGAGGATGTGATGTTGGTAGAGCACGTGGTGGAGATGAATTGTAACATGATTCTGCAGTGCAAGAAATCTCTGGAGACCAAACAGGGCGCCGTACTCTTGCAACGGATGCTGTAGAAGAGCAAGGCGCCAGGAAGCGAACAGCAGCACAGATACGTCGTTAAAGAGCAGCCTTGCAAAACCGTCCTCCACAAGGAAATGATGGCGAAAATGTTATTATTGATGATGATTCCTCTGATGGTGAACCGGAGCAAGATCCTAGAAGAGTACTGCCGAAAAGTATTACGAAAGCATCTGTGATTATTCCTACTGAGACCGAGTACAAAGCAGGATATATATGGGGGTAGAGTCTGATTTTTGATGCAAAGATTGATAGCATATGCGATGTGGCTAACGCAAAGACAAACCACAGGGTGCTAATGAATTGGCTTGTAAATGAAATGTACGAGCGCCTCAGGGGATCAGAAGCTGATGGAGTCAGTGCAATTATCCTTTGTCCCATTGCATATCGCTATGACAGTAACAATGGCAAGGGCGAGACGGAGGTGATAGAGGTGCCATTTAGCCAAGAAGGTACTGCACGTGAATTCAAAGCCATGTATTTGAAACATTGCTGGGCGAATTCATCCCTCTCAAGCAACACATTACAGAGAAGGTGGCTGGAGAGCAATATTGTATGGGAGCCAGTAGATGGTCAACATGATGTTGGTGCTTGTAAACAAGTCCAACAAGAAAAGGAAGAGGGACACTTATTCAATGAAGAGTATCATGCGCAGTTTGTGAGACGAAAAGCCAAGTTTGTGGTTTACAACAATCTTCAGTTTTATATCGAAGCGTCGGTGAAAATTAATGCAAAGGAGTTTGACCGGAAGTTCTTCACCACGCATTACAAGAATCTCATCAAACTGTGCGATATATGGAAAGCGTGTAAAAGTCCAAGTGTCGCTACTCGGGCTGATGATGCACATAGAGCAAAAGCGTTGACAATGGCAGCGAGTGCGTTACATTTGAGTCAGAACTTATCAAAGCATGTATCGTTGGGGGAGCTGTCGAAGAAGATGGTGGATTATACACGCCATGCTTGGCATGAAGATGAGGAGTCCTATAAGGCCATCGTGCGGGTATGCAAAGATTATGAGGACGGAAAATTATTTTTCAGCAAGAAGGCGGAAGATGGATGGAAGAAGATGGCTAGAGATCAGAATCTTGATGTCACAGTAGATGGGAACCCGAAGCGGAAGAGGATAGAGAAGATCTGATGGAGGCCCTTGAATAGCATCTCTACGGAAAACTATGTACATGTGGTCCAAAAGATGGCTGCAAATGATGTGGTGAACGGAAAACGAGCTTCGCAACGATACTATTTCAATGATGTTGCTTCTGCAAACCCCTCTAAAGGTACAGTAGCGTATGCGGTGGACACTTTACAGCGGAAAGATGCGATTAGAAATCAAATTCGATTTCTTATAGTAGAAGCAAGGGATGAAAATCCATTGTCCATGAATGATTTCTTCTCTATCAACGTAAGCAAGTATGGAGATTTGGGAGAAAGGCAGTTCATCTTTATGGGGAGGACATTGGATAATGACACGAAGACCTCGTGGTGTTTTCCTGCAGTGACGATGGTTCAAATGCTCAGCAGTTTAGAGAATGTAGTCTCAGCTTTCATTAGGCAACACTTTGTGGATATCCGAGCGGGTCGCAAAGGTTATACGGGATACAGTCGGGACGTCGAGGATGTATCAAATGCTCGTTGGAATTAGCAAGTTGCAATCTCTGTAGTGCAATACGAAAAGCGTGAAGCCTTATTTCATATGAGATGTAGAGGAGGGTTCTTTGAGGACGAGTACATTGAATTTAGCAAACCATGTTTATAGATTTTTTATTGTAGACGTGGAGGTTCCCAAGGGGAGGACATCCCATGGTCAAACAAGGATTACAGCAAGGTTGTGCAACAACTGAAGAACTGGATGTCTTGCATTTTCTGTTGGAATGTCGTGTTTCTGTTTCTACCAAGCGTATCCTTTGACAAAGCGATGGAGTCAAGGATGGCGTTGCCAGAGGGTTGCTACGTGCTCCAAGGTTCTTGGATATTTCAAGCAGAGACAATATCCTCATACGTGCATGATCTGCGTCATGGCGAGCAACGACGGCGTGGTGTACAACCCATTGGTGGCATTGTCATCATCATGAATTATCCCAAGGAGAGTGGGTTTATGGAAAACCTCCCTAACAGTACGGACGACTTACATGTTATATTTCAAGACTCTTGGAGTACAGAAGTGATGCCTCGAACGCAAGACAAGTTTGAGAGGACACCAACGGAGTTGAAGAGATTGGTACAAATGTATTTGCCACAGAATTGGGGGTTGGTAACATTGGGCATAACAATGGTAATGTCAGGAATTTTGGAGATAGGATATGTGGGCCATGATGTTATCATCACGGAAGGTGTGTCCGTTAAAATGCAATTTGTGTACAACAGATTGCAATCGATATATGGGGAAAAGTTGGTGATGGTAAACAGTGTGAGTATGGCCGCCGAATGCAGACCCTCACAAGTGTTGACTACAAAAGAGAGCTTGCCTAGTCCCGGTGTTTCTGAAACAGATGGAGCTGTGCCACGTGGTAGAATTGAAAGACTACCGCGGTCATCCAGGCACTCCTCTGATGAAGAAGAGAGATTTTAAGTGACTAGACGGGAAAGGCGGAAGGGGAAAGCTGTAGCAGTTGATTCGGAAGCCTCATCGACGAACAAAGATGAGAGTGATGCCGAGCGGACACAATCTGACAGAGTACCAAGTGCTGGCCGAAGTTTAGGTTCTCGTGACACTGATGCAGTCAGTGACGTCCGTGGGGACCAAGCAAACTTGATGGAAGTGGAACAAGACCCGAATTTTGTTGTTGCAAAAGCAGTTGATGAGGTGGACAACGTGGAACCGGAACAAGTTGAAGGGGGCGTACGAGAAAGTGTAGATACAACAGCACGAACGGAATCCATGTCAGCGTTTTCTGCATTCAACCAATTAAATCAAATGAGCTTTGTCTCAGATGGTAAAGGATGTTATCGTAATAAGGACAACGTTTGATTCACTCGGACAGATGAAGAACCACATTACATTTATCACCGGATGACTTCTATTTTGGAAGGACCTTCTCTGTTGCCAACTTTATCAGAGGGAATGACAACGCCTATTGCAAGCGCTATGGTGGATACAGCGTTGCAGTATACCTCTTTGCCTCCAATGAGTCCAATTGGTGGACCAAGTGCACACGATCAAGTGGGGAGGCAATTGGTACAGGAGAAGAAGAAGACTTTGAACAATCATCTGCACGAGTGTTGGAGACACCGGATAAAGCAGGGCTGTTATAAGAGACATAGTAGTACATGTGATGGTAGAATAAAGTGTGTGAGAGTATAGACCTTGTGCGTTAGTTTTGAAAATCTATGAAGATATTCGAATGACTGTATGGTTTTTGATTGATGTGAACACATAATTTAAAAATGTGAAGGTAGTTGCTAAACCTTCAATGTCATTCTGGATTTATAAATAAATATTCCAAAAACTGTAGTGAATATTGTTGTACACATGATATCCGCATTTAAATATTATAACACTAATATAATTGCAATGTACAAAGCAGAAAGATTAATACATGAGACCAAAACAAATGATTGCTAGGAAAAAATAAAATACGTTGGACTTGTATTTCTCTTGGAATAATTGAAATTGCATCCTAATAGAGAGTTTGCATTCAAAGTAATAATATTGCATGATGAAATTAATTAATGAATTTCTTGAAAATCTGGGGGGTACTCAAGTTTTTGATAACACATTTTTTGAGAATAGTTTTGCATACAATCATTGCACTTGGCCAAGTGCAAAATCTTTAATTCTGTGTTGGGTATGTTCTTAGCATCTCTAGTATCTTCTTGTTTACTCAAATTTTGTCATAGTTAAAAAAATTTCCACACGACCTCAAGTCTTTATTTTCATTTATTTTTGTTGAGTATGTTCGTGGTGCATATCTCAGGACAAGAATCTAAGAAAAGTCAAATATGACGTTGGTGAGGAGTTGAGGGATTAAACGTGCATGCAATGTGGGTGATCTGTGAAAATGGGGGACATCATTGAAACTATCTTAACCCCTAAAGTCCCATTGTCCCTACGGGGGACAAAATGGATTTTGGGCAGGTTCCTATGAGCTCAATTTTTAATGAAACTTTCTGAAACTTTCCCATAAGATAGAAAAACTTATTAGCTTTTGGGGAATGTAATTTTTATTTCAATCGGTGCCCGGGAGCAAAAGTTATGCCCAAATAAGCTCAAAATAGGGGAGAAGGGGCAGCAAAAAAATTTTGCAAAAAATTTAATTTAATTTTTTAAATTTTTTTTCCTTATAGATTATATTTTTGCCTATTTGGGAAGCTTTGATTCATTTCATTTGGACTTTTTATGAGAAAGTTATGGACAATCTTCTTTTTCGGGCAATGAGAGCATCTTCTTGAAAAAAACTTTTTCTTTCACTTTGAATGCTGATATCTTTCAATCCGTACGGTCAAACATCACAAAATTTTTACTACATGATCTGTAAAAAGTGTACTATAAGATCCTACGGTTATTTTCTAAAAAAAAATATTTTTTCTCATCTTTTAGATGAACGCAACAAAAGTAGCAGTTTTGAGTGATTTTTGACAGAAAAATGGCCTTGGGACTTTAGGGGTTAAGAAAACACTCTCCAAAGAGCCTTTCCTGTCCTTGCTCACATTAATGCAACGAAGGTGCTCTCATATACGGAGTAATAGTTATGCCCATTGCCATTCTTTCATGCACCCTATTCACCACAGTGAGCCTCCACTTGTCCACTTATGAAGTATTGTTGGATATGGGATATTCCACACCGTCTAATATTGGATGTGGAATATACCACACCATAAAGTCAAGGCAGTGACAGCACATGCTAAGTTTACTCACTGTTCCGCAGTTGTTGACGAAGCTCCTCGCTCATCATCAGCACGCGGGTCACGTGTTTAGATCCTACCCACTCCGCGCCTTCGCGGCCACCGCCGTTTTCCTCTTCTGTATGTTCATTTCTTTTCTCTTTTCTTATGAACTAAAGGGACGAAAGCTCTGCTTAAAAGAAAGGAGCGCGAGCGATCACCAGAGGCCTCAAGCTTCATGACAGCCATACTAGTTCAACTCTCCGTTAAAATGGATCGTCCATCTTGGGAATCCATTCCGCATCGCAATGCAAACCGCCGCAGCAATTAAATTAGTTTAAAGCGCCACTGACGACTTCAAGACAATTGATGGTGCACGTCTCTCTCTCTCTTGTAAGTCTGTCTGTAACTTGTCTGGCGGAGTACAGTAGTAGTGGCCGCCCTGTCCGGATGTCTAGGACCCTGCTAAAGTGCTAATTGAGTGTAGCACTTGGATGGGACCTCACATTCTCATTCGTGGAACGACGACCAGATCGAGTCCAGCGAAGTGGAGATGCTCGCTGGGGTATAAGGATATGCACGCGGCCGGCCTTCTCTCGAATCGAACCGTACCCAGCTTCACGAGGAGATGCAATCAGCTGGAATGGAGGTGAAATTGCATTTGCGCTGCTAGATCTGTGGGTTTTCGTTTCTTGGGGTGAATTTTGTTGGGTGTGGTTTCAATCTGAGTTGGAGTGCCGCGCAGTTTTAGTGAAATTGGTTATGGGGAAGTAAATTGGAAGTACGCATCGATCTTGAGCGGGAGTTGAGCGGTGATGGAGGGTTCAGGGTTTAGAGTTTTGTGGGAAGGTCAAGATTCAGAGTGCGCGTGGGTTTGGGTTCAGTTTGTTTGAGAATAAAACTTCAGGAATGTCAGTCACCTTCCGCATCTGCCACATCTGAATTCATCCTGTGCACTCCAGGGGCTCCTTGCATGTTGATGGTTTAGATTTTCAACACGTTTTTCACTTGATTATCTGCAGCAGAAAATGTGGGGCGGCGGGGTGATTGACTGTTTGTCACGATTGTTTGGGATTTTCTTTATTAAATTGGGTCAGAGAGTTCAACAATTCTGACTTGGTGATTGTGATTAGAGATGGCTTAAGCTTACTTCAAGTTTCTCAGTTTGAGCCTTGGCCAGCGGAGTGCTCTGAACTGAGGGGCCATTAACTTACCACACTTAAAACCTAAATTGGAATTCATGATGAGAACTTGACTGTTGTAGGAGGCTTGACCATTCCCCCTTTCAATATGGAGGAATGGAGGAGAATGGTCCCATTCATCATGTCTAAAGTGGGACTCGGGAAATTCTGGAGGTGAATCTAGGTCCTTGCAGTTTAGTAAGTAGTGTTACACACACGCTCTTCATTTACATCATCCTAAGGTAGGAGTGAATAGACCTTTCCTCCATTTCAGTGATGGGGAATGGTCTAGTACGGTTTCCACTATTTTTGGAGTAATTCTAGAGGTGAATCTAGGTCCTTGTGGCTTCATCTATGGAATTAGACTCTTCATTTACACTCGTCTAAGTTGGAGTTCTTCTTCTCTGGAGGTGATGACAATACCATTCCTCTGTATCATCGAAGGGGGAATCGTTGTGGAACTCAATCAGTTTTGAGTCTTTCAAGCCTTGGTAGTAATTACTGAAAGATGGCTATGAGTGCTTATGCCTTGGGGGTAGCCGCAACTGTCTTCTATGTAGGCAAGCACCTTGCTCCACTATTGTCAGAACTTGTTTTCCGGCTCTGATCTTGAGCTTCCTTTTAGCCAAATAACTTTCTTTGCTAAAATTTGGGCCTTTGCCAAGACCCTCTTAAAAAATTGTTGGTAAAGGTATGTCGAATTTCAAGAAACGTGTGTTGGGGGAGTGTGTGATTTGTCTCTAAGTCAGAATCTTTTCTTTTCTTCCAATCTTCATCGAACTTGGGCTATATTCATTTGTTAGGAGACCCTCTTAAAAATTCAAATTCTAGCATAGCAATGCAAGGAATAAGTTTTGTGTAGGTTTTCTCGTGTTGTTTAGGGTTCAATCACAAATTTATGAAAAAGAAGTGTCTATGGGTTGATCTCATTGACCTTTGTTTTTTTAAGTTATGCACCGGCTTTGATCTCACTGGCCTCTGTACTACTTGTCTTCCCGCTTACGGTATTGATAAAATTATGAACCAAATAAATCAATCTTTGCAGCTTGCATTTCCATCTCTAGAATATGATTTGCATTCCTAACCTCTAACAATGCCTTGTCCACAAGTTCATTTGAATTGGTGGCTAACTTTGATGTGCACTGGTCATCTGCAGTTAGTAAAAGGAGAATTGAAATGAAATTGGAACAACGTTGAGCTGGGTGGAAGTTTGACGGTGGTCTAGGCAGCCAGTAGCTATGGAAGTGGATCACTTGAATGCACCTTTACTGAAGAGCGACAGCAACGAGGGGTTGTCCAAAAATGACAGTCTTGTTGAGCAGCACCTTGTATATGAGAAACTGTCCATCGACAACATGCTCTCCAAGTACGTGGGGGAGTTTGGCCTGGCCCAATTGGTTCACTTCGTAATAGTGAGCCTGGCATGGTGTCTGGAGGGCTTACACACCTTGGTCATGATCTTTGCCGACAAGGAACCGGAGTGGCAATGTCGACCCTCTGAAGACTCTGGCTTGCCTTTTTATTCCTCTGCCTTCAATTCAACTGGTGCCCTTCCTAATTCTTCAATTCTAATTCTATTTGTGATATTTGCTACTAGAATACGAGTCCATGTCTTAGAGCTTTATCTGCTTCCAAGTGACCTAGTTAACCCTAAGCACTAACCCCTAAGCACTCTGAAGTTCATATTTTGGATGATGAATAGAGTGTTTCAAGCCAATAGTTTGTCCAAAGAACTTCTCATTCATCATTCATCAAAGTAGTACTTGAATTTTAAGAAACAAAGTTCCTCTATGACCATATGATGAAATTGAGATATATAATATATTTGTACAATGATCCTATGCCACAGTATAATAAAATAAAAGTAATTTCATAATTTTATAATTCATAAAAATTTAAGAACTCAATATTTTTTCTACTGTGAGTCGGAATGCTATGAAACAAAGTCTTTGTACCCCTCCTCTCAAAGAACTTTCCGATGGTACCTAGAACACGTATGGTTCTAGAGATCTCACCGTAACAAAACAAAACACCCTCATTTAAGGTAAAGATAATCCAAAATGTACAAATTACTGTCGAATTACTGTTCATTCATGTTGGTCTTACCGGACCGGAGTTATTCTTTCTCTATTATGATTGAATTCCAAGTGCGTTCATGACTGAGATACGTCCCTCTTCTCGGCTCACAGACATGTCGACGACATGCTCACCGTCATCGTCACTGTGCGCAATGGACCCCAGCGTATGGGAGTGGGTGGGAGGAAATGGAATTTCAACTGTCTCCGAGTGGGGCCTTATCTGCGGACAAGAGTACAAAATTGGTTTGGCACAGTCGGCATTCTTTGTGGGTGCTTTTATGGGTAAGCAGTCATTACCTCTCACAGCCGCAATGAATGTCCGGGAAGATCTCGCTGCTACTGTGAGAGTAGAGCAGCTGGATAGATTGCCCAAATCACTATCTCAAATTTGAACATCTGAAAAATTTCATTGAATGTGAAGAAAAAATATTATATGCAGTTAGAAATAGATGGGATAACCAAAGGCAATATAATTGGTGCATTACATTCTGGTTAGTCTTTGTTGAACACCCATTGAATTGGCTTGAGGAAGAGTCTTGTGCAACTTGTTTTGCAAAATTGAACAAGTGAGAGCCATTCAGGTCTACGAACCTTTGCCTTCACATGTGAGAATGTCACATGTGATTGATTGATCTAAACAATTCTTTTCTTTACACTGTTTTCAAAGGTGCCATGCCACTTTTAGTGCTCAAGAATGTTATATGACCAGTTGGCTATGGGTAATACACAAGAAGTCACAAACTTTTGTAAAATATTTATCGGACATTGAAAAATACATCCATGGGAAGGATTTATTGAACTCTGGGGACTAGATTTTCAATTCAGTAATTTACAAGTCTAGTGTATATTTTAGCGTTCACAAAGTAAGATGCTAACTTTGTACCATTACCGATCCTTGCACTTGGAATGAGAGAATTGGACACACAATCACAATAACTCAGTCAATTGAGAAGTCTAAAGCAAAAATGAAAAGTGAGTGCTGATGATGTTTGGGTGGACAGGTGCGGGGATATTCGGCCATTTCTCAGACTCACGAGCAGGACGAAAAGGCGCCTTGTTTCTAGCCTGTTTAAGCTCAGGGCTCACGGGCCTGATCACGGCCACGGCCAACAATTACTGGCTCTACGTAGGCTACCGTTGGTTAACCGGCTTCACCTGCAGCGGCATCGGCTTGTCCAGCTTCGTCTTGGCCACGGAGCCAGTCGGCCCAGCCAAAAGAGGTCCCGTGGGCATGTCGGCCTTCTACTTCTTCTCCTTGGGAATCATGACGTTACCGGCCTTGGCCTACTTCTCAGTCTCCTGGCGCCACCTCTACATCATCACGTCCCTCCCCGCCCTCGTCTACTGTGCTTTAATCCTGCCCACAGTGTGGGAATCTCCTCGCTGGTATGTTGTCCAAGGTCGCGTCGCCGAAGCTATGGACGTCTTGAGAGCGTTCGCCACTCGGAACGGCAAGCAGATTCCCGAGGGCGTGGGCTTGAAGATCGAAAACCAAGAGGAAGATATGGAATCAGGCGAAGGAGAAGATGCTAGTTGTGTAAAAGCTGCTTCGGGGAGCTTGTGGACGGTGCTGAAAAACCCTACCACTCGGCCCCGGATGCTGATCATGGTAGTGATTTGGTTGCTCACGGCGGTTGTGTATTATGGCATCAACTTGAATGTGGTCAACTTGGGGACGAATCTTTACGTAGGAGTTTTTTTGAACGCCGTGATCGAGTGGCCTGTGTTTGCCATCACGGCGGTTTTGTTGGAACGCTTTGGGCGGAGGTCGATGTTAGCCTCGGCTATGCTGTTGAGTGGACTTTGCTGCCTTGCTGGTAGCTTTCTATTTACTGAAACAGGTGGAGGCAGTGTTATACTTGGTAATAGGTTGACTCCACTACAAATACAGCCGTTTGCTCTAACGCCACATGATCAACGGAATGGTGTGATTCTTCTTGGAGGAGCTGGTGTGGGGTTATACGAAGTGTTAAGAATTGTGTGTAGCCTGGTGGGGATATTTGGCATGGCTGGGACGTATAATTTGATCTACATTTACACATCGGAGCTTTTCCCTACTGTGGTGAGGAATGCGGCTCTGGGGCTTGCTACTCAAGCTAGTGGAGTAGGCTCCATTATTGCGCCTGTGGTGGTCGTTTCAGGGCGGTACAGCTCGGCTCTTCCTTTCGGTATTTTTGGGGTGATGGCGGTGGTGGGCAGTGCTTTGTCATTGGGGCTTCCCGAGACTTTGCACGAGCCCATCTTTGAGACTCTGGAGGGCCTTGATAAAGGTGAGTCTCTAAGGTCAACAGGTTAAACTAGTGCGTGTACATTTCCTTGTGGAGAAGCAAAGGCATTGAAATGACACGATTTTTCAGAGTCTAGGAGACTCTTCACAAACCCCTGAAATTTCAGACATTGACCTATTTATATCAATGTCGGGTAAATACCATGAGGAATCATAGGGTAGCTTAGCCAGGGGGACGGGTTGAGACCAATTTCTTCCAAAGAGGTTGACAATCGACATTATTTCATTTACTAAGAGCTCTTTAACATCCTCTATGCAAAATTGAATTACATGTATTTTTGGCATTTCTTTCATTGCTCTCATTTCTCTGCACTCGGAGGAATTTCTTGCTTATGAATGTACATTCTGCTGACGATAGTATCTGGTTGTAGTATGCTTGTTATCACTGAGCGAATTTGCTAGAGTTTTGAGTAGAGTGGAATTGATGACCACAGTAAACAAATTTTAAGAGCAATTTAACATCCTCTATTTAAAAACTGAATTACATACATTTTTTGCATTTCTTTTATTGCTCTCGTTTCTCTGCAGTGAGGAATTTCTTGCTTATGAATGTATACTCTGCTGACGATAGTATCTGGTTGCAGTATGCTTGTTGTCACCTGACAGATTTGCAAAAGTTTTGAGTTAAGAGTGGAACTGGTTTGCCTTTCTTTAAACGTTGGGGCTTCATGTGAACTAGTGTGCCCTGTGCCGTTGCCACAGCCATACTCCGTAGTAAAAATAATTTTCTAATTTTCTAATTTTCTAATTCATAATAGAAACGTTGAAATTTAATATCTTTGACAACGTCATTCCAAACACCACAAATCAAAGCCCGTCCACCCCTCCTCACCAAGAGCTTTCCAACAATACTTCAAAATTCAATAACGTACGCACCATAGCTCCAAACCAAGCCCTTGCACCCCTCCTTGACAAGAGCTTTCCGACTGTACCAAGCACGCGACTGGGTGACACATGGTCTGGGAGATCTCAACGGAACAAAACAAATAAACAAACAAACAAACAAACTTAAGGTATTGACAAGTGGTACCATTCCGCCATAGCCAGCAAGCTCTTTACTCCCGAGTAGTTATGCAATACTCTACTTTCGGTTTCATAAGTTTGTATATACAATCTTTCAGATGTGGATCTTAATTAGTAGTCCATTAACCTTTAAACGACGAGGAGGCCATTTTGTGGTCAATGGATGACAAAGAATCAAACTATATAGGATAGAAATGCAATCATTCATCCTAGGAATTTGTTGTGAAAAGGGGAGATCTTCTACAATAGTTTGACTTCCAATAGATACTTTTGGATTTTTTAATGTAGATGATGTCACACGGTAATGAAAACGGATGATTTCAAGGGTCACCCCTTCGTCCTTTAAGGGTTAACAGGTTGGCGGATCGTCGACAGTTACTACGTACCTACATTTTTTGAGCAGACAGGAAGTCAGGAACTTGTCTCTCCCAAAATTAGAAGCACAGGAAACCTGGAATCCTGGATAAAGCATCGAAGACCTCGTCAAAGGAATGAAAACTGTACAGGAAGATTAGCCTAGAGTTGTGCATCCACTTCCGTAAGTTAGCATCAGAAATCAAAGAGATGCACATCGACCCTGCTAATAGTGTCTTGAGACACTTCTTGTGTATTTGTTTCCATTGAATACAAACACTCTGCTTCTGTAGATGCTTAACTCAGTACACCGACTTGGTGCTGTAACGAATTTTGCGGTTAAAAAAATTCAAATTCAAAATTAAAAGGGGGTGGCGGTCAATTAAAAAAACATTAATTAAAAATATATAAATATATAAGACTAAAAGGGGGGGTCTTTTGAGTGAATGGAGGGAGGGGGAACATTTATTGAAATGCACCTGTCCCTCACTATCCACTCAAAAGACAGTCCCCCACTCAGAGACAAATGGCATTTATTGAAGTCGCGGAGTAACAAATAAGAGTGATTTCCCATTGCAGGCAACTCCGGGTCAGACAAGTTGCAGTGTGAAGACCCATACCCAGAGCCACAGCCAGCCCACAGTTCAGAGTGCAGCAGCTCAGTCTTCAGCCTTTACACCTTCACCGGCACCAGATTCTTCATCATATCACGTTTCAGTGAGCCAATTTATTCTATGTCTGCTCTTCCTCATTTCATTAATTTCATCGGGCATCGTACATGATTAGAGAAACACCATGACTTTATTAGGCAAGTGTGCTGTAGGCAGGATTCTCCCTCCGGACCTTCTCATTTTCTCCATTGAACTCTCAAGTGCTTGATAACGTCATAGTTTTAACGAATATCTCCCCCTCCCCCTTCCCTTCCCCTTCCCCCCCGGCCCCCCCAAGAGGAGTCTAGATTCTAGATTCATTTTTTCCTCGGTCACGTAATAATGATTGGCCACATGATTTGTACCAACCTTTTAAGAGACTAGCATTTTAGGACATTCATTCCGATCATGGATCAAGTTTCATGATTTAGGGCTCTGTCTGACAACCTTTAGATCAGGTGCTTATTAGCAGAACTGAACAAACATTGTCACTACCAGCAAATGATATGACTGATACTTTACTCTGAATTCAGTGCATTTGGTTACAACGGGTAGGTTTCAGATGGAGTCGAATACGTCAAAAAATCCATTTAATCACCTTCTCTAGTCAACCGATCGTATTCCCTGTCCTGAACACTGAAATCTAGTTCGACCACTCTCGCTGCAAACAAAGCATTAATATCTTAAGCCTGATAGAAAGTCAAGTACTTAAGTTTCCAGTTCATCCCGATTCCCGAAAGCAATGCTGTCATTAAGCACCGTGCTCATGATAGGACGAGAGTTTGAGGATAAAAATCTGTTGAGATCAAATTTACTATCAGTACAGGGAATTTCTTAGTGCCAGGCGGTAGACTATCTCATTGCCTTTCAAAGATTAGTGGCCATATACACTTGATCCAGGTCATGCTTACACCACTTGCTAACAAGGCCCTACTAAGTTTATGAATGCCGGCATATGAGTTGCTGTTCGTTACACGGTTCACTTACAATACAATGTATATGTTTCAAAGACCTAGTCGCAAACAACACAATTGGACATGGGGAAAACTATTCTTGGCAACCTCTAGTTACCAAATATGAAGTAGACACGCAAAACGTCAACCTGTGATGTTCAACAATTCTTGAATTCCTCCCACTACAAGCTTGATCTGTGCCTTAATTTTGGCAACCTCAGCTGTGTGCTGCTCCACCTGCTTGCGAAGCATGGCCTCCTTAGCAGAGATGAACCCTAGAGCTTCATCCCATGTAAACTCAGCATGAAACCCTAACCCTATGTCTACAAAAATTCTTGTGGCATCCGGCACTTCGGCTTGACCGTAGACCTCGGATCCCAAGTTGATCATCGTCCTCAATTTCGTCAGCTTCTGTTCCTGCAGCAACTTGATATTCTGGGCAAGGTCGGAGTAGACCTTCTGCTGCTCCATCACTTTGTCTCGAAGGCCGATCGCAGCAACTAAGTCTGGTTTCAGACGCTTGTCCACGAACGCCTCGTACTGTTCGATTTTGGCCCGCGTGTCGTCCTCTGATCTGTTGCTCCTGCTCGTCGCCATTGGGTCCGCTCGACAGATTCAACGCAGATTTATTGTCCAGTGTTTGATGCTCACGCAAAGTTCGTAGAAGTTCGTAGAGACGTCAGCTGTCGTTTCACAAAAGTCTCTCTCCTCCCACTCGATTGCTCCGGAACCTATCATGAACCTCTCGCCTATCTTGAATACTTCGTGGAACGCTCCCTCGACCTTCCAACGGCGACTGCGAATCCAAACCCACGCGACGCAACGAAACCCTAAGCACGAGTAAATCAACACGAATCGCTAGGTCAGAGCTAGAAGCCAGCGAGCACCGCAAAATGCACAACAAGAGAGTAGAATTTGCAAAGAAGACTTACTGCTGCAACAGAGGGAAATAAAGAATCTTCAGAGAACGCAGAAGCATCAAAGAAATCATAGGGACTCAAAACAAAACAAACTCTTATCCATCCTTCTGCATATTCAACCCCAAAACAAAGACGCAACCACATAAAAACTGGAATTGAAGGCCGCAAACATCCCCAACCAGACTGTGCCAACGAAATCAATTCTAAAACCCTGAACATCACCTCATTCGACAGAAAGAGAGCGAAAAATCGTACCAAGAATGGAGAAACTCCCTCTGTAGCTTCAGCTCCCATGCCAGACAAAATTTCCACCACGCCAATCACCTCGTGCCAATTCGATAAACTGATAAAACAGACGCCAAAATTCAGCATCCGTTGTCCGTGCACCTGCGCGCTTCACAATCACCCTCGCAAATCTAGAGTTGGGAATTACTCCCCATGATAAGGCTTCAGAGAAGCAATAAGACGGATGGATAAAGCTTCAATTTTGAATTCGGTGATCGATTTTCAGTGGATGAAGTTATTTAGGTGCTTGCCGGCTTCCTAATGTGAACCTGTCTAAAGTACAGGTAGCCCAGAAGGATGTTGTTCAGTAGCTTCTGCCCTAATTATACTCCATCTCTCGTCTCCCCGTGTCTGTCTGTCTGTGTTACCCGGTTTTTCTCTGTAAGCTTTGTGGAATGGACGTGCTGGCCAGACCCCCTGGTCCTGATCCCAGCTCGCTCATCGCCTCCAAGCTCTTGGAAGGCTGGACTCTGCTGGCCGACTCCTGCCCCGTCTGCCTCACTCCGCTCGTCCGCAATCGACAGAAACAACTCTTCTGCGTCTCCTGCGCGCAATGGCTCTTGACCGAGGACCAGCTCGCCCTGAAACTGCAAGCGCAGCACGTCCACGACTCGCCCCCCGCTAGCCCTGCCAAGCCCCAAGCCTCTGCCACTGCCAATCACATGCGCGTGGCCAGCCAACGCGACGATTCCCCGAGCTCCGACGAGCGCAGCCCCAAGCGCCAGGCTAATTCCAACGAATTGCTTTCGGGAGGTCTGCTCGTTATGCTAAACCTGCTTGTAAATTGTAACTGTTATGAGTTGTCGGGTGATTAGTGTTCTTGAGCAATCAGCTCCTAAACCCTAAACCCTAAAACCTTAAATCGTCTTTGCAACTTTAGACCCTAAACCCTGAAACCTTAAATCGTCTTTGCAACTTTAGATCGTCTTTGTAATCGTCTTGTAAATTCTGACTGCCAGAGTCGCTGGTCAATGTGTAATCTTGATCAATCGGTTCCTAGTCCCTGAATCCTCTTGTAAATTGTGACTGTTAAGAGTCGCTGGGTGATTTTGTGGTCTTGATCAATCACTTTCTAAACCCTAAACCCGAAATCGTCTCGTAATCGTCTTGTGAATTGTGAATGCTAGAGTCGCTGGTCAGTGTGCACCCTTGATCAATGAGTTCCTCAACACTAAACACTAAATCGTCTTGTAAATTGTGACTGTTAGAGTCGCCGGTTTATGTGTGCTCTTGATCAATAATTTTGGAGCGCCGATTTTATTACTTGCGATCTGGCTAACTCGTTGCTTCCCCATGTTCGTGAATGTTCATGAGCAGGAGTCTCTTTCAACATTTCTGAAGACACCAATATGACTGCGCCTCCTGCAGCGCCATCAGACCAATACCCCTCCGATCTTCCTAAGGTGCGATTTTGTCGCTGGTTGCACCTTCATAAAAATTGGAAAGAATATGAGGCATGTTTCTCTGTGAATTTTACTCCTCACCATTATTGATTGAAGCAAGTTCAAGCAGTGATGTCAAGCTTTTGAGGTGCAGGTGCAGTCCACTGTGAATCCATCTGATGTACTATCAAAAACTCTTTCTACACTATATCAGAAACTTGAGGTAAGACTGTTAGTACCTGATTTTGGCAGTATATTATTTGAATCTGAACTCTCCTGTATCTCTTAGGGCTCTAACTTGCGTATTTGCATATCAATCTCTTGTCAATTGGCTTCTAATATATTGTGCTATGAAGGAAATTCGCCAAGCTATCGCTGCGTGTCAAGATCTTCGAGACCTTCACCAGGTTACCCCTATTCCTTCAGTTGGTTCTGGCCTGCCCCTTTCCAATAATGCTTCAGTCTTGTAAATTTGACTTATTGTTGTGAAGTTGACATATAATTTTGACATATAATTTTGAGGGAGGTTCCAGCCTAAATGGATTCTTTAACCCGATCCTACTGTTTGAACGAAACAACGTGGCATCAAGAAGCACGGTGGATCAGGAGTCTGTGGAAGCATAGAAGTCAGCAGGTGCTCTGTGAAGTATTAAACTTATTGTTTAAGCTGATTAAATACTCTAATCCAGTGCGACTTCCTTGCTTGTCGGATATCACTGAGTTAATCTTTTTTTGGAAATGCAGCTGCTCAGCACATTGGGAGAGTGCATGCAAGCTATTCAAAGAGCTCATAGTCTTGTTAACGCAAAACCAGGGATGCTTTTATAGGAAGAGGATTAACATTTGGGCTTGAAAGCAATTTTAGTATGCCAGCATGAGCTACGGTAGAAGGGCTTTTCCTTCACGATGTATATTTCTCTGAATGCCAAACATTTTAACGCCTTACTGCCGGGCGCTCTCTGGTTTTTTATTCCTCTAGAAAACTTCTAGGATTTGGGTAATGGATCCTGTTGAAGGACTTTACTTAGTCTAAAATACTGATGGATTTTTGCAGATATATCACAAATATTACTATCTTCTGTGTTTACAGGAACGGGTGTTTTGGTTGCTTTATCTGTGAGTAAAGCAACTTGTTAATTCATCTATACTCGTGTGCCCTGTGCCGTTGCCACAGCCGGAAAAGTAATTTCTTATTTTTTTTATTCATGTTAAAAACTTCAAAATTCAATAACTCTCACGCTATAGGTCCAAATGCCACGAAACCAAGCCCGTGCACCCTTCCTCGTCGAGTTTTTCAACAATACCAAGCACGTGGCTGGGGCCGGGGACGCACGGTCCAAGAGATCTCATTCTAACAAACAAAACAAAACAAACAAATAAACAAACAAACAAACAAACAACTTGTCTTAAAGTATTGATAAATGACATCTGACCACAGTACACAAATTTCAAACAGATTTGAATAATAACCGTCATACTCAAACAACACAAATAGGTATAGTAAGAGTGATGTAAAGCTTGGTCAACTAATGCCCAATACATTTTTAGGGGCCCTTACATCCATGAGACCACTATTGTGAGACTTCACAGGGTTGATTTCACAAGGTCAACCCTGTGAGAATTGCAAGGGAAGACTAGGCAATAGTTGACCGAGCTTTATGCTGGGAAAAGCCCTCTTCATTGGGCCTTTTATATTAGGATGCCCTTGATGTTAATCTGGCTACGTCTTCCCTCCTGTTCGGGCAACCTACTACGAGAGGTCCGATGAAGAGGGCTTTTCCCTTTATTATACCGACAGTAGTTGTCAGAGGAGTTTCCCCCTTCCTAATATACAAGACTAAAAGCCTTCTGCTTGAACCCTTTAACGCTGTGATGTCCAATTTCTGGACAACAAAAAGATTGAAATTCATGTTTTTTTTTCATTATTACTCAAGTGAATGCAAGAAACACTTGTACTATTTGTTGTATTTTCACTATTTGATGCTTATTTCTAGAGTATTTTAAGTATAGAAAAATAATTTTTAATTTTAAAAAAAAATATGGCCAATGTATATACTTTTAAGATGAAGAAACCCTGGGAAGGAAAAGCATAGAAAAATTCTCTAAGTGGAAGAACTAGAAAGTGCCAAATCTCAAGAAAATAGACACTTTGATGCTTTAATTAGTTAAAAATAGTAAGATAAATTAAATAAATTAAATAAAAATTGGCCATTTGCAACAGCTCTATGGAAATGGTCATTCACCAAAAAAACCACCAAAATAATGTTTTATGTGTTTCGAAATGTAAGCAGAAAGAAGCTCACTTTGTAGACTTCTACACTACACAAAATTATCTTTTTTAACCCCTAAAAGCCCATTGTCCCTTCGAGGGACAAATGCATTTTTGGGCAGGTACCTACGGGCTGAAATTTTGTCGTGATTCTTTGAAACTTTTTGAGAAGGTGAAGAATTGAGAGAGGTATGTGGCGGAAAAAAAAAATTTGAAATCAAACCTTCGAGCAAGAAGTTATGCCATTTCTTGGAATGCGTAGGGAGGGAGGGCAGCAAAAAAAATTTGCAAAATTTTGAATTTCTTTTTTAAATATTTTTTTCCTCATAGATTATATTTTTGTCTATCTGGAAAGCTTTGATTCATTTCAATTGGATTTGCTATGAGGAAGTTATGGACATTCTTGTTTTTCGGGCAGTTAGAGCATCTTCTTGAAAAAAATAACTTGTAGGATTCTTTTCAGAATGCAATTTTTGTAATTTTTCAATTTTTTTTTTGTTATGGTTTAGTTTGCTTGCTAGGACAATCTCACAATTGGGACTAGTGCATTTTAATTCCATCAAAAATATATGAATATTTTAGATTTTCCTTCTATCTCGTACCTACTTCTACTTAACAATTTTTTAAAGAATGATAATTAAGTTTTTTTGAATTTTTTTTTTTTTCCTAGACTCTCAACTCAATTCTCCACTATAAAGATTTAAAGCTCAAAACCCTGTAGTGCAAAAAATTTTAGTTAAAAATGTTTAAAGTCAAAAAATCTGGTCCCACAATGTGCTGAAAATCTTGTTTTTTCCACTTTAAACGCAGATATCTTACAATTTGTGCGGTCAAAAATTCTGAAATTGTTTCCACACATTCTCGTACTAGTTAGTTGTAAGATCCTATGGTTAGATGTGCAAAAAAAACATTTTTGATTCTTTTTCACTTTTTGCTAAAAAAATGGCAGTTTTGGGTGTTTTTTGGCAAAAAAAAGGCCTTGGGCCTTTAGGGGTTAAAATCCCTCTTTGGAGAGCTAGAAGTCTACAACAAGATCATCTCATCCAAATTTCAGCTCCAAATTTGATTTTTTGGGTACTAAACAGTACTTAAAACCTCCAAATTGGAATTTGTGACATAAAATCAAGGGTTGTTTTTATTTAGTAAAACATTTTTGAAAATTGCCAAAAAATTAGGCAAGGTGTATAGTGGTCATGAGCACTTTTTCTATAAATCTTAAGTCATTTGGATTCAATATGCAAAAGTTATGCCTAAAAAACAAATCAGCATGCAAGGTGTGACAAAAAATAGTACAAGTGTTTCTTGCATTCCGCCACTCGGATGAAAGTCATCCTAATTTATGGAGATACTTTACCAAGTTGTTGTTCTATCTAATGGTTGGATTTGGTGTTAATGGAGTATATATTTTTCTAAAATTATAAGTTTGGAAGTATGTCAAGTGATTGATGAACTCAAAATTGCATTGAGTCTAGTTCAAAACTAGATTAGCAAAAATGAATTCATAGATTTAAGAAATCGAAAAAATCTCAAAATGTCAAGAGAACCTCATTTAAGAAAAATTCATAAATTCCAATATTTTATAGCAATTATAAACTTTGGGCCTATAATCATGGTTTGTTGATTTTCTTATTTTAGAGTGACATGATAACTATGGTTTATACTATGATGTTATACACTATAATGTTCAAAATTTCAAAAAATTTCAAAGTACATATTGTATCATTAGGAATAATTTCAGCCCTCCAAAAGGCTGCTAAGGAATTGATTTACGGAATTCCTTTGGTGCAATTTCAGAATGAATAAAAAAATATATTTTCTTAAACAAATATTAAACAAATATTAAAAATATTAAAAAAATATAAATCTGACGTGGCACTACTAGTGCCATGTCAGCATCCAATTTTTAAATATTAAAAAATAATTTTTTATTTTGTTTTTTTTCCATAATTGCACCGGGCAGGTGCCAAACTCGCGGCCTTCTGGAGGGCTGAAATTTTTCCTAATGTTGATATGAATTTTCTTCACTTTTGTCTTAAAACTTCAATAATTTCAAGTTTTTCCAAAAAAACTTGAAAATTTTATGACTTGTAGGAGACATATGACCTCATCTCTTAAACATAAATACATTTTTTTTCATTCATATCTAGTTGCAAAACGGCAACAGACAGAGTGATCGATAATTAGTGAGGCTTGAAATCAGTGGTCATGGGCCTGTCCTTACAAGGATAATCCAATGCGCTGCAGATTTATGGTATCAATTCTTCATACTATTTCAGCACTACTTACAAGTAAGTACTGATGTTCAATGACCAATGGTGCTGATCAAGAGGTGGCTAATTTTCCACTAGTTGACTGGTTCCATCATTCTCACGAGGGGCTCAAATTGAGTTTCCTGAGTTCCTGTGGAGAAAAGATGAAGAATTCCCGGTGTTTTCTTTTTGTTTCGTAGGCACACCGGGAAAAGTGAGACACACCAGGAAACTACAGTAAGCGGGGAAAACTACACTACGTACTACACCGAGAAACTGACGAGTGCTGAAGGACGTTGCAGGTAAACTGACGAGCCAGTCTCCATGCATTGGGAGATCGGAGCTCCAACTGCTGGAGGGGTCCGTCCGTCCAAGAGCTTGCCATTACGGCCGGACACTCATGCAGGCCTTTGAACACATGCCGTAACGAGACCGGGCCGGACACTCATGCATTTTCTTTGAACACATGCCGTAACGAGACGGGTAACCTGCGGACTTCATTGAAGCGCAATCTCGTGTAGCCACTTTATTTTGTTGTCTAGTTTGAAAAAGGGGGGTCCGGTCCACCCTCCAGGCCTGCATTTCCGTTTTGCACGGACTGGAGGCTGGATGGGTGGCCGGACCTACATGCAGAAACTCAGAACAGTGCTATAGAGGGTTGCTGGAGGTGCGGAAATCGGAGGTCCGGTCGCCTACTACTAAACTTTACAGGTGTGTTCCGTGCAGGAAACCCAATTTGTATCAATCCCTTTCCATCTTACTAATTAGAGCAAGGCAGGTGGCATGGGTAATTGATACTTTGGGGCAAACTGATCTAAACCGCTGATCATTCAGCGAGGTACTAGATCAAACGAATATGCACAGTCTTTGGAAATCTTTTCGACACTGTATCTATTCGATCGTAGACCGTGATCGTGCAGTCTCCGGAGTACGCTCTCGGAACTTACCCAGGTTTATTCAGAAAATAAACGAAATGCCTTTGCTATGATTACGTACAAATCTAGGGAGTCAGTGACTTTCAAGTACGGTCTGCAGATGAAGCTTGCAAAACGCGTGAAGCTTGCAAAACACGTGAAGCTTGCAAAACATGCAGGTGCAGGAAGCAGGGCAGGTAGGCGGATGGAATGATTGAGAGAGTGTTTTATAATGGAGAATGATTCAGACTCACTCCATTGGCACAGCGTAGATACATGCATTTCAGGTCACTTGCACCCCAGCCTGCAATTTATTGAAAACAACACTCCTTTACTTACAAAGCCCCCAAAATTAAACACTCACTAAATCAACCTTTCATTTTCAAGCTCAGCCGACTTGCAATCAGTCTCATCACAACAGTTGATGACATGATCACTTCATCACTGACGCCTAGAGACGGACCAGATTCAGATCACTGAAAAAAAGCCTTCAGAAACTGTCTAGATTACACTCATGCAGAAAGATGTATGTCAGAATGGTCAGAATTAGTTAAAATGATGTCACTCAGGGTTCAAGTGCTCAGAGCTCTGAGTACTAAAACCGACAAACCTCTCAAACTAGAACTGGTATAGATCTGAGGTTTCTGCAAACTTCGCCAATTGAGGGTTGCAAACTTCGCCATCTGCAAACTTCGCCAATTTCACAGAAATCCACCATATATCAAATGTGAGGTCTAGCTGAAATCCACCATAACTTTATCAAATGGTGGTTAAAGAAACTAAAGTAAACGAAGTTAATTGCTGCGATCTAGGCGCGCCGACAGCTAGCAAGAGAGTAGTGCTCATTCAAGACCATACTTAGACAATATAGCAGTGACGATACTTATCAAGACACTCACACTGTCACACAAGAGAGTCTTCCATTTGTTGTAATGAACAGCCAGTACACAAACCAACCAACTGAAGAAGAAAACGAAGAGAAGGATCCAGGTCTGAAATATATCTCCGGTCCACCACATACAGTAACCCGACGGAGGCTTGTGATGTCTACCTAGCTAGCAACTGAGCTTGCTGTTGTCGATGTGATAGTACCATCCAAAGCATGCATTTCCAGTAAGCTATTGAGCAAGGGGAAGTGCCACAAAGAGCTGTGCAGACTGTGAGAAAGGAAGTCCGAAGGAAGGCGGAGCCCTCTAAGGAAGCCCTTACTCAGAGTCTGTACAGCTCTCTATGTCACTGCCCCAGTGAATCTCACTGTGAGAGGTGCTAGACCAGAGTGGAGCGAGTAACGGTACCCAAGATCGAGGAGGCAAGGCTGAAGAATGATGAGTCTGCTGGGAGTCGGGTGGCCTGTTTATACTAGTTGAGCGGACGCTCACTTGTTCACGGAGTTCACGGAGTTCATCACACATACTATCTGCATGAGTGGAATCTAGCTTCTTGCTCCTCCTGAATGGTTTGATTCCTCTTTCACAGGCTGAACCCTTAAGCCAGCACTGTACGTTTTGTCAGGGGAAGATTGGAAGAATCGCGAAAAAATCGACCTGAGCTAGCATGAGCTAGCAGGCAGTTTGTTTTCTGGGGAAAATGTGGATTCGTGTGTTAGACGAGGGAGGAGCGGTGGTCAGTCGATTGTGAACCGAAAACTGCGACTAGAAAAAATGGGTGAAAGTTTTTGAAACTGCATGATAAAAAAACTAGCATTTATCTGAACTCTAATTACAATGTGGATGTGGGCAATAACCGGATTAGGTTCTGTACCTGAAAAATTAGTTGAATCTGCAAATGAAGAGTAATAGCCAGTGGAAAAAAAATGACTCCCTGAATAGTCAAGTACACTTTACTTGATATTGTGAGTTTGCTTCAATCCCTGGCACTTTACTATTGGATCCGAACTGACTTGGCAGGTGTCAGAGAATTATCTTTTTTTGAAACGCAAATACTTGATTTTTAACCTTTTCATGTGCTCTGAAATGATCTTGAGTTTCACTGGCCAACAAGCAGACAGACTAGATACTCAGGGCGGGCTTAACATGTGAGTGTAGTGGGCTTACATGTGAGCCCTGGTAGGGAGCACTGTGCTAATTGATGTAACAAGATAGAATAGGGTCCACCGGTCGGTAAATCGGTAAGTGAAAAACTAAGATTTGTGTTTCACTGACAACCACATTGGTCGAGACTAGTCAATTTTGAGGAAATCAATACATGTGAAATTCTTGTTGTATCGCTTCCCACCCATTGGGTCCATATGAAAGTGCAATTGCTACTTGGACCTATAGCATCCCATGTGAAGTTTATCCACTCGCCAATATATGTAAGGAGGCTGTCATTGACTCTCCATTGAGTTTTGTTAGAGCACTAATAAGGTAGGAGGTCCGTAAAGCACTTAGGCTCTAAAAGCATTTGCCTTCTAAAATGTATTTTATTTGTGTATTTTCCTTTCTCATTGCATCAACAATATACAAATAGTGTACATTTCAAGTAGTGGACACAAACAGTGTTCATCAAATTAGGCTTTGGAGGTCAAAATAAAAATATAGGTAAATGTGGCTGCCTTAGGTGAAAGTAGCAACAATTATCTAAAAAATTTAAGAACAAATTGTATGAGTGCCCAAGTTATTTTAATTATGTTTTTAAAAATTGATGATTATGTTTTTAAAAATTTTAAAATCAATTTTATAGTATTATTTTGGGATTACCAAATTTTTTTGCACTTTCATTAATTAATGGGTAAATGTTGCCCAAGTTGCTAGGAAGCCATAGTAATTACACAAAGCTCCAAAAAAATGAAACTATTTGGATTAGATGCCAATTCTATTTGCCTTTCAAGGATTATTTACTGAAAAATATTTGAAAAAGTCTAACTTCCGCAAATTGGACATCAGATGAGAATTTTTTTACAATCCCATCATCCCATGAAGGGGATGAATGTCTACAACAGGTTGGCGATGATGAAGTTATATTGCTCAAAAAATATGTGGGCAATTCATTTAAGCAATATTGACATCTTTTATTGAATTTCTTATTTATGTACTTTTAAAATTTGGCATGTATGTAATGGATATGATATAATATGAAATTACAAAAATACTTTAAGAGCAAAAATTTCATTCTAAGAAGAGTTAAAACTCCACTAACCTTGCAAGCCAAGTACCTATCAATTTTGGCTCAAAATGGCCTCAGTATTGGAGTACTCAGACTTTTGGAATAATAATTTTTTTTTTAAAAAGAAAAGAAAAAAGAAAGAATCTATAAAACATTCAAAATAGTATTTGTGTGAAAATTCAAACCTAGAATATTTATCTCTTAAAGTTATGCACATTCAAAGAGTGACAAAAAACTGATACAAGAAAATACTTAGACACTTTGGTGGGATATGATTTTTAGAAAATTGTAAAAGATTCCAAAAATCCCCCCTCAAAATCCATTTTTCCTAACTTGAAGGTACTTCTTCTCAACGATTTGCATCTTTGAGGAAAAAAATTGTATTCTTGGCATGTGTGCAATGTTAATGCACTTTGAGCACATGTGGTAGGTGGACACTATATTATTTTCTTAAATCTCTTTATAGGCTTCTATAATTTTAATGGAAATCTTTGTTTCCCAATTTTCACCTTCAAATTTGCATTTTGGATTGGAAACAGTACTAAACCCTCCTAAAATAGCCAAGGTAGACATCAAATTGGGTGCAATTTTAAAATAGTAAAATAAATAGAAAAATATATTTAATGTTTGAAACTATCACATGCACCTTCATTTCAAATTTTATAGAAAATGGACATACGGCGCAAAAGTTATGAGCAAAAAACTACCTATCCAAGGCTAAAGAGATACTTAAAAAAAGGACAAGTGTTGCTTGCAATGACCCCTATGAGCAAGTTTGCAAAAAAAAACCCATCTTTGTCTAACTACAAATGCTATTATCTTAAAATCTTACATTTTCAAAACTCTTGAAACTTTTTCTACACATTTTTGTCTCAAAGTTTTTTACCACTTGGATTTCAAAAACAAACTTTCTTCATTGCATAGGAAATCATGAAAAAATAGTGAGTGTATTGCCAATTCATTTGACTGCATGAGTGTACCTAAAAAGATGTTGTATTTGATGGTATAAAGATAGAATTTTGTGTAGAGCAAAAATTTTACTATAAGAGGGCTCAAAGCATTTCACAAGAATGAAAAGTTCTAAGGGTTTTTTCTTACTTCAAGCATTGTAATCTTTCAATCTATGCAGTCAAATAGGTTGAAATTTTTTCAACACATTTTTACAACAGTCTAGTATACTTTATAGTTTTATTCAACCATTGTCAAATTTTGCCACGGCTTTCTCATTGCACAGTCTATTTAGATTGTCAAAATATATATTTAGACGTGTCCATCCAAATTTGGAATGGTAATATGAATAAGGATGGGTATGTGACCACCCCATTACAAAAAAAATGGGGCCTCTGCAAGGCCACTCCACAGCTCTCCAAGGACCTTGCAAAATGTGTTTTTTTTTGCCAAAAAAATGATCTTTTCCTATTTCCAAAAATAGTGGCCTGAAAATAGATTTTAAAGATTTAAAAAATCAAGATTAAGGCATTGTAATGCACCTTCATCATGATTTTTAATTAACTTAAGTTAGGGCCAAAAAAATTAAGCCAAATAAAGTAGCTTTTGAAGCTAGTTTTCTGAGGCAACTAGCTTCAAAAGCCACTTCATTTTTGATGACTTAATGTGACTTCATTTGTTCAATTGGCACTTGCTTAGTTTAGTGTATTACAACACATGGAGAGAAGCTCTTCATACTAGTGGAATAGGAGTAGGGGAGAGCATGTGAGATGTATGCATGAATTAGGAAGAAAAGGAGCTTGGTTGCTCATTTTGAAATAGAATCCAAAAATGATGTAAAAACTAAAATTTCATACCTCATTTATTCATAGCAGAAAAAAATTTGAAAAAAATTTGAACTAAAAAACGAGGGGGAATTATACTACCTTTCATCTCCAAAAATCCATTTGAGGTTTTGAACCTCCACCTAAAAGCTATGGACAAATTTGAAAGAGGGGTTGGAAGGGACATTTTTAGGGACATTTGTAAACACCTCTTTCAAATTTGTCCATAACTTTTAGGTGAAGCTCAAAACCTCAAACAAATTTTTGGAGATGAAAGATAGAATAATTCCCCCACTTTTTTCAGTGTAAAATTTTTTTCAATTTTTTTTTTACTATGCCTAAATGAGGTCTGAAATTTCAATTTTTACACCATTTTTGGATTCTACTTAAAATGAGCAAACAAGTTCTTTTCTTCCTAATTCATATATCCCACATACATTGTCTCCCTTATTCCTACTCTACTAATATAAAGAGCTTCTCTCTACAAGTCCTAACTCACAAAACTAAACAAGTAGCTTATTTGACACTTAAATTGTTTCAATTATGTCAAATTAAATCCAACTAAATCAAATTTTGTGGCTTAACCCCTAAAGGACGAAACACCGTTTTTTGGCAACATAGCGATTTTGGGCAGCTCACTACGAATGGAGTTTTTATTTTTTTTCTTTGAAAATTTTACACAACATGTGCCCGAGGAGTAGCTTTAAGGCCCAACAATTTTCATAGCTTTTGACTATACGGTTAAAAAGTTATTGCATGATATGTGATTTTTTGTGGTCGGCGGGCAGCCCGGGCAGCTCAAAAAACCTCTTTAAAAATGACTTGAAAAAAAAAAAAATCTGAAATTGGTTCTTTAGATTTATCTAGAAGTGTGAAGCTTTGAATCATTCAATTTGGATCTATGAGTCAAAAGTTATGAGGATTTTAAGTTTGTGGGTAGGTATGGAGTCTTTTAAATCCATACCTACCCACAAACTTAAAATCCTCATAACTTTTGACTCATAGATCCAAATTGAATGATTCAAAGCTTCACACTTCTAGATAAATCTAAAGAACCAATTTCAGATTTTTTTTTTTTTTTCAAGTCATTTTTCAAGAAGTTTTTTGAGCTGCCCGGGCTGCCCGCCGACCACAAAAAATCACATATCATGCAATAACTTTTTAACCGTATAGTCAAAAGCTATGAAAATTGTTGGGCCTTAAAGCTACTCCTCGGGCACATGTTGTGTAAAATTTTCAAAGAAAAAAAATAAAAACTCCATTCGTAGTGAGCTGCCCAAAATTGCTATGTTGCCAAAAAACGGTGTTTCGTCCTTTAGGGATTAATTGAATTTCGTTTGACGTAATTGAAATCATTTTCAATTAAGCAATTAAGAACCTTCCATTAAGAATCTTTAAGGAGATGTAAAGGTTAGAAATTGCGGATATAGTGGTCTGTATGTTGAATTAAAATATAAAAACCTTTTTTTTAGTCACAAAAACAGTCAGGCTACGGTTTCAAGCAAATTTCTATTGTCTCAATTTTTTGTTGTGATTTTTTGAAATTTTTTCATAAGATAGAAAAGTATAGTTGCTTTTTGGAATATAATTTTTAATTCAATCGGTCCCCGGGAGCAAAAACTATGCCATCCTAAACACAAACTTCACCTTGCCAAATAGCAAAAGAAATCCATGAAAATTTAAAATAAATTTTTAAAAATTTGTTTCTTATAGATTATATTTTTTTTCTATAGAGAAAACTTTGATTCATTCCATTTGGATTACTGATGTGAAGTTATAGAGCATCTTGTTTTTTAGGTAGTCATTGCATCGTCTTGAGAAAATAACATACGGGATTCCTTTTTGAACTCAATTTTTTTTTTTTAATTTAAAAAAAGTTCCATAAGGTTTAGTTTGCTTGCTAGAACAATCTCACCATTGCAATTAGCATGTTTCAATTCCATCTTTGAGATATTAACAATTTAGTTTTTCTTTCTATCTCATATCTGCTTCTACTCAACACTTTTTTAAAGAAGGAAAATGAAATGGTTTTTAGTTTATTTTTTTTTTCCTCGACTCTCAATTCAACTCTTTATGACAAAAAAAACTTAGAATTCAAACTTTGTAGTGTTAAAAAGGTTCAAAATCAAATAATCTAGTCATCCAAGGTGCAAAAAAACTTTGTTTTCTTCACTCTTTAAACACAAGTATCTTGTAATTGATGTGGCCAAAGTTTTCAAAATTTCTTCCACACATTCTTCCACTACTGTAGTGCAAGGTCGTGCAAGGTTGTGCAATTAGATAAAGAGAGAAAAAAAAGAAAAAAAGAAAAGTCAATTTTCACAATTTTTTGCTCTTTGCAATAGGAATGGCAATTTTGAGTGAGACCGTGGTCCTCTTACACGTTCAGCTTGTTTTGTTGCCCCAATTACACATGACGTTAATTTCAATTTTACACAAGTTGTCGAAAGAGTCCGTGTTGCTCTGAGTAAGTTCAGTTACTTACACATCCATGACAGGCGAGTGAAAATGAGCCCCACCACCAATTTGGAAAAACAACAAATCAACCCTCCTTCCGTCCGTCCGTCCAGTGCGACCTATTCTCAACCAAGAAAAGCGGGGGTACGGCCGGAGGGGCCCCTTCTTGGTGCAGGTTGGTTGGTTGGTCCAGCATGTGCTCTCTGGTAAAATTACTCTTTCCTCCGTCCATCTGTCCTGCTTGCAGAATCACACAATATTTTTGAGATGTAACCGCACTAACTACTCCTGGGGTAAGGTAGGACAATTGGTAAATGAGGGAAAGGGGTCACAAGCTTTTTATGCTAAGTTAGTTCGTACGCGACATGCATGTCACGCTCACTCACATCGGGCCCCAACAAAAGCTGCCATGGGAAGGTAAAATCAAACTGTTGGCCATCAAAGAAAATTCAAAGCTTCAGGGAGAGTGTCGGTCCCAACCTACAGTACAAACATTTGTATTCCTTAATATGTCGGTCCCAACCTACAGTACAAACATTTGTATTCCTTAATATGTCGGTCCCAACCTACAGTACAAACATTTGTATTCCTTAATATGTCGGTCCCAACCTACAGTACATTAGATAACTGAACCACATACAAAGGAATACAGTATCGAATTGGTGTACAACTGAGTGAGAAGTTACAGCTCACTGGGAAATGTCAGAAATCCGGAAACTGCTCACGGGCCCTCTTCTTTTTTTCATAGGCCTGACCCCTCTTGCGCTCTCATTCCCAAGGGAAAACGCTGGAATTTTTTACTTGCCATGCATGACAAAATTTGCAAACTTTGAATTCATACTTGCAAACAGAGGCCCCAAATTAGCTACATAAAATAGTGAAATTGGGTTGCCTCAACAATTAGGTTGCCTTCACTTATAGAAGTTAGCTCATGAGTCATTGCTTGTTCACATGGAGTTCTCTGTCTATACCCGAGCCATGATCAATGCACCAACCCATACAACACACATAGTTTCTTCATTATTGCAATGGCTATACATATTTATATAGTGTTGAATGTCGAGAAATAAGTATGGGGCAACTTAATTTCACTATTTTGTGTAGGAGAGGGGTAGAAGATAAATTAATCAAGCACAAAATAGGGGGTCTTTTTCTTACATGCAACCTTGGAATGACTTTGGGGGGACAAGCGAGGGGGGCGGTTCACTATGGCCCTTCTTTTCATACGGCCCGGATATATATTGCTATTGCAGCAGTGAGGGTGCAAAATTAGTATCCGTGTGAAATAGTGTTAGTAACAAAAAAATTAGAACATTATTAACCTTGAAATGCCAGGCTAATGACCATGGAAATCATCCTTTTGGATATTGTATGAATCATTTGCTTAGAAAAAAACTAGATCACTCATTGGAGTTCAAACTACCGTGCTGCTACACAAAACCTCCCCTTTTACACCAAATTCCAAGCATGAACATCTACACTTCTTTCTTACATAGAAGAATTCAATGTCATCCATCCAACACAATAGTGTTTGCAGTGACATTATTGGGTTAAACAGAGCATATGGTCTCCAATTATAGAAGGTCCATAAATATAGGCTCAAAGCAAGGAATCATCCCTATTGTGAATGAAGGAGTTTGTCCACCTCATAACATCATTTGCTAGATGCATGGCTCTTTCTTCAAGTGAAAGGGGGCAAAGAGTACACATGAACAAAGTTACATAGTATGTGACACTAAGGGCCTCTTCATACTATGGCCGTCCAAGTCACGAGGCCGTGGGATTGAGAGTCCAAACTTTGGTGAGAGTCTAAAGAAATGAGCAATAAACAAGCAATAAAATATAGGAATTGGAGCCTTTGGCCGGCCATAATGTGAAGCTTCTAAAGGCCAAGCCCAAAGTCCAAACCTATACCATTTGTTCAACTTCTATCCTTCTTTCTCCACATTCGTCCATCCAATTTCTAAAATTTCCTATGAAGCCTCACTCATGTGGCAATTTTTTCAAGCAGCCAAACTTTGGGGGTTTTGAAATCTAATTGGTGGAAACCGACGGACTCTCGACCCTGGCCATAGTGTGAAGTGGCCCTAATTTACCAAAGTCACATTAGTTTAACCTCTAAAGGACCATTCTTCCTTTGGGGGACAAATGGAATGTTGGGCAGGTACCTATGGGTTGAATTTTTGTCCTAATTTTTTGAAACTTTTTTTGAA
Source organism: Neckera pumila (assembly GCA_963969595.1). Classification (NCBI taxonomy): domain Eukaryota; kingdom Viridiplantae; phylum Streptophyta; class Bryopsida; order Hypnales; family Neckeraceae; genus Neckera; species Neckera pumila. The sequence continues at coordinate 11,436,341 of OZ018409.1, forward strand.
GATAGAAACATTGACTAGCTTCATGAAAATATATATTTTTTTCAATCAAATCCTGGGAACAAAAGTTTTGCCCAAATAAACTAAAACTAAGGGAGAGGGGGCAATAAAAAAAATTGAAAAATTTGAATTTTTTTTTGAATTTTTTTCACATAGACTATATTTTGTGTATATGGGAAGCTTTGATTCATTCCATTTCTATTTGTTATGAGGATGACAGATCTTGTTTTTTGAGCAATTAGAGCATCATCTTGAAAAAATAATTTGTAAGATTTACTTATAAATGCAATTCTTACAATTTTTCAAAAAAAATTAATTTGAACGGTTTAGTTTGCTTGCTAGAACAATCTTACAATTGGAATTAGTGCATTTTAATTCCATCTTAAAGATATCAATAATTTAGATTTTCACTCTATCTTGTACCTACTTCTATTTAATAATTTTTTCAAGAATGAAAATTAATTTCTTTTTTAATTTCTTTTTCCCATAGACTCTCAATTCAACTCTTCACTACAAAGATTTAAAGCTCAAAACTTTGTAGAGCAAAAGATTAAAGTTAAGAAGGTTCAAAGTCAAATAATCTAGTCCCACAATGTGATGAAAATTTTGATTTTCTCACTTGAAACTTAGATATCTTGCAATCTTTGGGATCAAAATCTTTGGGATTCTAAAAAGTTTTCCACACATTCTCATACTAGTTAGGTATAAGATGCTACAGTTTGATGTGAAAAAAAAAATAATTTTCAAATTTTTTTAATCTTTGCTTTAGAAATGGCAGTTTTGAGTGTTTTTTGGCCTTGGTCTTTTAGAGGTTAAATTAGTACAAGCTAAAATATTACTATCGGTGTACCAATTCTTTTCCTTGTAGCACAAAATTTATACCATCACAAATAGTATGAATCAACAATGCTACAATAATTGTGTATTAACAAGAATTTCTTTACACAATTTGCTATTTGTGTTCAATTTGCATCTGTATGCTTTATTCTTTAAAGTCCCAAGGTCCTTTTTCCATAAAAAACACTCAAAACTACCACTTCTATAGCAAAGAGCAAGTTTTTTTCTTTTTTTTCTTTTTTGCATATCTTATAGTAGATCTTGTAGTGTAAGAATGTGTGGAAGAAATTTAAAAACTTTGATGATTTTGATTGCAAGATATTTGCATTTAAAAAGAAAGAAATTGGATTCTTTGCACCTTGCTTCATTATTTGCTCAATTGATTTTGAATTTCAAATTATATATGATGAAGAGTTGAGTTGAGAGTAGATAAAAAATTCAAAAAATACACATTTAGTTTTCACCTGTAAAAAAATTATTAAGTACTAGAAATAGGTTTGAGATTAAAGGAAAATCTAAATTGTGTATAGCTCTAAGATGGAATTGAAATACATTAATCTCAATGGTGGGATTGTTTTAGCAAGAGATCTTAACTATGTAAATTTTATTTTTTTCAAATTCTGAAAAATGAATTGAGAAATGAATCCTACAAGTAAATTTTTTCAAGAAAATGCTCTGATTGCCCAAAAAACAAGATTGCCTGTAATTTTCACATAACAAATCCAAATGGATAAAGCAAAGCTTTCCATGTAGATAAAAATATAATCTATATGAAACATACTTTTTGTTTATTTATTTTAATTTCTTTTGAAGATTTAGTCCTGCCCGCAAAACCCAAAAAAATGATTTTGTGCTATAACTTTTATTTCTGAGTTCCAGTTGAAATAAAAACTATATTTTTGGAAAGCTAATGAATTAAACTATTTTCACAAAAATACCTATAAAATCAGAACAAACATTGAGATTGCAAGAGCTTGCCCAAAATGCATTTTGTCCCCCAAGGGGATAAAGGGACTTCAGGAGTTAGGAATGAAAATGAGGCAAATAAAGTATCTATAATAAGAAAAATTTGGGATTTTAGAAATTGAAATGGTTTGTAAAAATAAACAAAGAATCGTCTAATGAAATTAATAGGTCTAGCACGTCTACTGACTCACAATATTCTCATTATTCTATATACTTTGTCAGCCAAGCTATCTCCACTTACATAAGTGACATTTTGATTTGCCCAAGCTTACAATTGTTGCCCCTTTCGGTTGTTAAAATGATAAGAATTAGTATTGCAATTGTCTAATTTGAATTGTAACTCCTAGCCCTGAGTTTCATCCATGGAGACTCTTTCCAAATAAGGTAATTACACCTAAAATTGCACGGTTCCTAAAACCGCACATCGGACATTCTTGCCTTAAATGTACACCCACTATTCATATGACTCTATGATCGCTTTTAGGTGCACCTATTTTCAGCACTTTGATAATTCATAGTTTATTCGCACGATGTCCAAAAAATGCATTCTAAGTGAATCTAGAATCCCCTTTTGACTACCAACAGGATCCCACAAAAAAAATTCCAATATAATAGTGGAAACCATGCTGAATTACTTAACTGTGCGATTTAAGGTGTTGTTACCTTAGGTTGCTAATCTCAATCATTCAATACAACTTAAGGGTCAAGAAATTACTTTCCCAATTGGCTAATTACAAAATTTTCATCTCTTCTCTAATTCTCTTAAAGACCACAAAGATTGAAAGACTGACCAAATGAAATTATGATTTTTATTGCAATTTTTAACTTGTGGACTTCGTTCTTCCAATTAAATTCTTCTTCTCTCATCCCATTGTTTTGTTCAACTCCTTTTTCAAGCATGGAGAATTGTTGGATTACCAATTTTCCAATTTATTCTAATCAGTATTTACTTGATAATAAATCAAATGGAAATACATAATTGCACTATTAAATTGGCGTTTATCTTTATCCCATTTGATTGATCTATTCTCATTAATTCTCAAAGCCTTGTTATTCAAATATATTTATGTTCATTTCACAATTTTATATTCCAATTTGGTAAATTACCAACATTTTCAACAATCATTTTGAGTAGCCAAACACTCACAGAATATTTTTCAACATGACACAAATACAAACATCCAATAGGATTGATGCATCGATTGAAAATAGACTCAAAAATTACACTAGGGGAATGGCATTCATGGAAGACAAGTTGAAGCACTACACAAGGCACCAAAATTTGTTGAAGGCACCTATGGTCATAGGATGCTTTTTATTGCACCTTTGAATACTTTGGATCCTATTTTATTTTCAATAATTAGCAAAACCGTCCAAATTTGCTAACACCCAAGTTACTTATCATGCTATGAATTCAATTATTGATATCCTAAGGTAAAACAAATAGTTCTGAAATCTTCAACTCCAATTTTTAATGAAAGACTAGCTGTAGTTGGATTTGCATAATTTCTAAGATTATTACACAATGAGCCCTTGAGCTTAGTTGAGGGGTCTACTTTTATTTTCATATGTACAACAAAAAAGACATGGGTACTTTACAAAAATTGAACTAAATTTTTCTTTATTGCTTATATAGGCTTGTGTGCAATTTTCAATGGCACTTCCTATGGCACTTAAGCAATAGTTTTATTAACCTCAATGTCCATAAGTATACACATGGTTGATTGCAAGTTCTACATACATATTAGTCAATATTTTATGAAAGCTACTTGTATTTATATAGTTTTTATATCTTATCCTATAAATGGTCCTTGCATGGCTTCTTTGGTTTTGTAAGTGATGACCTACAAAAATGTGTAGTTTTGTTAATTTACTTTGAATAAATTGTTGTCAACATTAGAAGCCAATTCATTGCAATTTCTCCCCTTTGAATCCAACTATTTCATACCACTTTGAGGAAGCTTGTGAGACGCAACCTCTTGCAAGTAACTTTGTAAAATATATAATTTCCATGTTTAGAAATATAATTTTCCACCAACTTCATTTTGACGTATACCTAAAAAAAGGTCATGATCTGTCAAATATAAAACCATGCAGTGAGGTATACTATTCTTCACCAATTATATTAATAATGCTTTTTTCCTTTTGTTTGAATTACATTAATTTCAAAGTGTTAAATTAAACAAACTTTGGATTGGACTTTTAGAATATCTCTCATAGTTTTTTTTCGTACATATTAATAGTGATGTTAGGTGTAAATCACGTAACAATATTACTTACCTTCTTGACATATTGTCACTAGGTTGCACCATTCACCACACTATCATTTATTATATATATATTTACCTATTTACATGCACACAAACATATATACATACATACATACATACACACATTCATGTATATTCAACAAGGTAGTCGCTTGACATGGATTATTTGTAAGAGCATCCGCATTCATGCGTGCTTGAGCACCCTAGTGAAAGTTTTATAATTCATTCGGGTTTGGGAATCATAGGCTGGCCCATTCTTAGCTTAGAATTAGATATCTGACTTGAAGCCTTCAAAGAATGAGAGTAAGATGCGCGTGTCCTTGAAATATCTCAATAAGTATTGGATTAAGAGGATCTTTGTTTGAATCCAATCATGTTCCATTTGATTTAGATTTAGGCGCCATGTGGTCTTAACAAGGGAGGTGGCTAGGCCTGTACAATCTAGATTGTGTCGGTCAATCTTCTACCTAGTAACCATCTAAAGATGGAGACCATTGGCCGCCCACCATTATTAATTTTGGCTACCCATCTACATTCAAGGATGGGGACTATTGAGCCCTCCACTTAATATTAGTTTTTGCCAAGCATTAAAGAGGAGACAATGTAAATAAATAGAAAGGCAACTTATGGGCAAGTCACTTCAAGTCGCCTCAAGGGCAAACTTTGCTTGCTGGCAATTTTTTCTTTTTTTTCTTCATTTCTTCTTCCATCCAGGACTCCACTTCCTCCTTTGAGCCTCGATCATCATTCCAACTTTATATCCTTTGCGGCCGGCTGCACCACCTTCTTTCTCTACATTTGTCTGTAGTTCTCTAAATTATCCACAAGTATATATTGTAGCATTTGCTTTTTCAATAGTTTGGTTGAGTTCTTGTTGAATGATCACTTTGAATAAATGTATTAGTGTTTTTGATGGTTGGAGTATTTTGCACAAGAAATAATATTTGCTCTTGTTGCTAATTAGTTCTATTTTGTATTTTCTCATTTTATACAATTGCTTGTATTTGTTGCATGAGGTATTCAATTTTGTGTCATATAACTAGTCCCAAACTCTTTTGTAATGAATTTAAATTGTTTTGCAACATCAACAACATATTTCAATTTTTGTTAATTGCACAATATAATACCAAAATCCAACATAACTTTTTCATAATTACATATTGATTTGAATTCAAATGTTCTACCGAACTATTTTCTAATTTGGTATAAATTTGCACATTGTTTTGTAATGATTTGGATCATTGTGGAACAATATTGAATATTTTTACTTTTATTGACATTTTTGAAATATTAATCTCAATTAATTTCTATCAGAGTTAGATTATTCGGCAATACCATTGAATTATTTGGTAGTTCCAAAACAATATTTCACAATGTTCATCATATCCCACTTTGTTCTAGAAAAAGTCTTTCAAGTGTTTTGCTATGGAAAGTATGGTTTTAATACATTTTCAAATTTCTAGTCTCTTAAAATCCTAGATTTTTGAACATTTGTTTATAATTTAATTTTTAATCAAAATAATGTTCACTACTACTTCCTATTGTTCAACACTTCTCTCTACTATGCCATAAGAATCTTGGATAGTTTTGCAACATTTTTGGATGATTTTACCACAATAGTTTTTGTCTAAATCCTACATTGTTTTGAAATGTTTTTGAGTAGCTTTGCATTCACAAATAATGTTCTATATTATTTTCTATATCTTATTCTATCAGAAACCCAAATTTTTCTCCAATAATTTTGATTAATTTTGTAGTCACAAATTTTGTTCTACACTACTTTCCATATTTTATAGTACCAAATTCTAAGATTGTTTTTAGTGATTTTTTATTGTATTCTAGTACAAAATGATGCTTTAGCTTGTTTTACAATAGAAAACAATGCTTTAGATTGGTTTAATTGTTCTACTAATACTTTTTGATTGTATTGCACCAATTTTGGATTTTGCAATCATAAACAATGTTTTGCATTTTGCTACAAAAATCTTGCATTGTTTTGTAGTAATGTTTTGCATATTCACTATGCAACATTTTTTTTTGTCCTACTCTATAACATTGTGTATTAATACAAAACTCCAAGAACATCCAGTATACATTGAACCTCAATGGATGTTCTACCAAACATCCAAAAATGTCCACCATGCACTTTTTCATGTTTTTCATCCAATGTGGCAAATCTTGCATTAAACACATACAAAATACAAACAATTTGAATACCTCACATAACAAATCCTAGCAACTATACATAATGAAGAAACCAACTGACTAGTAACTAAAAGAAATATTTCTTCTTTTGCAACAAATGCCAATTACAAAAAACACTTATACATTTATTCAAAGAGATCATTCAACAAGAGGTCACCAAATTGCTAAAAGTGCAAGTGCTACAACATGCTCTTGTAAGTAATTCACAAATAGAAAAAAGGAAGCTAAGGAGGTCAAGGTAACCGCAATGGATTTAGAATTGGAATGATGAGGCTCAATGGAGGAAGGAAGCCAAGAGAAATGTGGATGGAGAGATGAGAAATGAAGTGAAAAAGGAAAAAGTTGCCCGCAAGCAAAGTTTGCCTCTTGTAGCGACTTGTTAAAAACCTCAATCAAGAAAGTTGCATTCCTATACATTCATTGTCTTTCTTTTAAGACTTTGCCAAAATTAATATTAAATGGAGGGACTCAATGGTCACCATCTTTGGACGATGATCAAACAAAAGGCTAAAAATAATAATGGAGGGAATAAATGGTCCTTGTCTTTGACACTCAAGAAAACAAAATAATTGTTAAATGGAAGACTGAATTTTGGCTACGCAGGGCTAGCCAAGTCCCCTGCCAAGTCCCCTGCCAAGTCCACATTGCACTATTTCTAAATCAAATAGAATATAATTGGATTGGGATTGGGAACCTCCAATTTGACCACTCAATGAGAAATTTTAAGAACATGCCAAAATGAAAAGTCTAGCTCTCATTTTTTGAAGCACGTAAGTGAGATACTAGATTCTAAATAAAAAAAAGGGATAGTCTATGACTCCCAAACCCAAATGAATCGTAGGACTTCCACTAGGGTGCACCAGTGCATACGAGTGCAGATACTCTTATAAGTAAACCACGTCAAGTGACTATCTTATTGAAATGTTGAATATACTAAATGATATTGGTAAATGGTATAGACTAGTGATGAGGTGTCAAGAAGGTAAGTAATATTATTACATTATTTACACCTAGTATCACTATTATTATATACAAAATACTATGATTGATATTATAAGATTCCAATCCAAAGTTTTTTCTATTTAATTTTTGAAATTATATAAATGCTAGTTATTAGCTATAAAAGGTTTTTGGATGAAAGATAAAGGGACCATAGAGAAATGCCAATGTAAATTACCAAATATGTAATAATAAAGTATTTAATTATAAATTAACATTTTTGAACTCAACCAAATCTAAAATGTGGAAATATAATAAAAATGGAAATTGTGGAAAACCATATATCACATTGTATGGTTTTATGTTGGACAAACTATGAGCTCTTTTAAAGTACATATAAAAAATTAAATTGGTGAAAAATTATGTTTTATAAGAATGGAATTATACTCCACAAAGTGAATTGCAAAAGATTGTGTCTCATAAGCTTCTTCAAAGAGGTGTGAAAAAGTTGGATTCAAAAGGAAGAAATTGCAATGAATTGATTTCTATTGTACAATATATTATCCAAATAAATTAATAATTTAACCATGCATTATTTATAATCCATCACTTATAAAACCAAAGGAAATGTAGAGGAAACATAAAATAAGACAACAAAACTATATAAATACAAGTAGCTTTCATAAAGGTCTTAAGAACATGCACGTAAAACTTGCTATCAACCATGTGTACACTTATGGACATTGAAATTAGTAAAACCATTGTTTAAGTGTCATAGAAATTTTATTGCTTTTAGAATATTGGTTTCCACTTTTGCATAAACAAACACAATATACTTGCCTCTTCGTGCCCCATTGTGAGAGTGGGAACAACAAAATAAATACCTACAAACAATATTTGACCAATCACACTTGATCCAGAACATTTCAATTGGCATATTGCAATTGAAACATTTGTAAGGTCAACAACCTCATCTAAATATCAAATATTCTATAAGTTACTCATCCGAATTACCAACAATTATCCATCTATTTACAAACTTGGACTTATTAAAAAATGGTGTAAGCATAATTTGCTAGATATTTAGGGTCATTACAACCTTATGCAAGATCCAACATCAATTCCAGCCTATAATAAAGTGACCATCACCACCATATTTAATTTTGTAAAAAAATGAAAATGTGGCTTACATATCTAATCTACATCCAAGCTACTTCTAATGAAGAATAATTTGAACAAAATTGGTATTATTAGTGTTTGAAATTGGATGACTCATAAAACATATTGCTTGCACAACCTTCCCAACTCTTTTGACTTGAGTGTGGAAGTAGAATATAAGAACAAAATTAACTAACCACGCTTCTATAAAGTCCAAGAGGTATGAGGCCATTGCTTCCTCATAAAGATATAATACCATCTTCATAACAAGAACTTTGATTATCAATGCAAAAAACTAGTTGGACAATACAATGGATCACAGACTAGTTTTTAAGCCTCCAATGTAACCCCTCGAGCCGTTGATCAGTCTTGTCAAAATCAACATGCCTCCCCATGACAAAGGTTTTCTAGTACAGTAATAAGATCCACTAGAATAAGCAACAGAGAAAGAATTGCTTCATTGAATCAAATTTAAAATACCAATTTGAAAAAGAAATATACTCTGACAATGCCTCGAAGAGGGTAAAGTAAACCACCGAAAACCTAGAGAGAAGAAAATTGGAAAGATTGAATTGTTTTATAATAGTATAGATATCCAGCACTCAAGTTTGGCAAGCATGTAAGTGCCTCCATATACTGTACTAAGTTGGGAAATCCCTGCAAAGCATCATCACTACATATCTAAAGAATAAGGAAAAGGAACAAACCAATAGTTCCAAAATCCTAACACCCCAACATGTTACTCATTTAATCCCTATGGAGACAAATTGCCGTTTAAAACTCTACTATTGAGCTATTAGTAAAATGTAGTAAGTTCCAAAAAATACCAATCATTCAAACAAATAGGGCATAATTTCTTCTTTCTAGTGGTACATATTGTTACCTTCCATGAAGATCACTAAATGATATATTTCAATTCTTGTAGATATGAAGCTTCCACTATTGGCCATTTGAGAACTTATGATGATAAGAACCTAAAATGATAAATTTATGTGCTTGAATCAAAGGCATACAAACACCAAGAATATTACTCCCTCCGTCTCAAAATGATCTTCTTGTTGGCCTTCATTTTGCTCCAAAATGATACTCTTGTTGCACTTTGTGAGGAATGTGAGCTACAAATTGGTCAAATTTAACTTTTGGTTATTATCTTGGACTAGCAAAACAACTCCAAGTGGTAGTTCTCCCTCTATCCATGCAATCACCAATCAAAAGACAAATAAAATGGTTGAAGGGGTCAATCAACACTTTTTGTTTTTATTTTTTGCATCTCTTTGAATATTGTCTAATTGAAGGAGATGAAGTTTTGAGAGGCAAAAAAGAGGTCCACATGTGGTCTTTGGCTTGTATTAACTACCCACAAAATGACAACCTCACACTCAATAATTAAATAACCATTGGTGCTCCTTGAAAATACCCAAAAGTTTCCACTTCTAAATAATCCAAAATTGTACTTTAAAAAAGGCTTCAAAACTCAAAGTTTCAAGGACAATAAGAGTGCACCAAACTCCACATATAGAGCAAAACAAGCTTTGAAAATGTTATTTTTAGCCTATATCCAAACATTTTGTCTAATAGAAAGATCATTTTGGGACAGAGGTAGTATCTCACAACGCAAGAGTCCATGACATTATAGAGCGACAAAGACAAAACCTGCCCACAAGCAAATTTTGCCCCTTAGTCCACTTGAGGTGACTTGTTAGGAATTGCCCTCCTATTTAATTATTGTCTTTTTTTTTAATACTTGGCCAAAATTACTACTAAATAAAATTGCTCAATGGTCCCCATTTTAGATGGTGAACAAACAAGAGATCTAAATCAATAATGGAAGGGCTCAATGGTTTCCATCTTTGGACATAAACGCTTGGCCAAAATTAATAATATAGCAGTTCAATGGTGGATGTTAACTCTTGGCCCAAAACAAATAATGGCGGGACTCAATTGTCCTTATTCTTAGAAAGTGACAAAGCAGAAGAATGGATAGTTGGTAGGGTGGATAGGATTAGCCAACTCCCCTATCTCAACCATGTGGTATCACTATCTAATTCAAATAGAACATACTTGGATTGGGCTGAAGATGCTTTTTATTCGGCACTCACTAAAATTTTTTAAAGACACGCTAAATGAAAAGTCTGCTCTCCTATTTTGAAGTCCGCAAGTGATATACCTAATTTCAAATTAGGAGGGGCTTAGTCCATGACTTCCAAACTCAAAAGGGTTGTTAGATATTCACTAGGGTGCTCCGGTCTACATCAATGTGGATGCTCTTACAAGTAAACCATGTCAAATGACTATCTTGTTGCATATCTATACCTTAAGTTTGGTTGTTTGTTTTGTTTTGTTTTGTTTTGTTTGTTACGGTGAGAGCTCCCAAACCATATGTCCCCTAGCCGCGTGCTTAGTATCATCAGAAAGCCTTTGGCAAGGAGGGGTGCACGGGCTTGGTTTTGTGGCGTTTAGAGCTATGGTGCAGAAGTTATTAAATTTCAAAGTATTTATGGATCAAAAAATTAGAAAATTACTTTTACTTTGATTTTGGTCGCAATGAATTGGCTTCTAATGTTGGCAACAATTTATTCAAAGTAAATTAACAAAACTACACATTTTTGTAGGTCATCACTTACAAAACCAAAGAAGCCATGCAAGGACCATTTATAGGATAAGATATAAAAACTATATAAATACAAGTAGCTTTCATAAAATATTGACTAATATGTATGTAGAACTTGCAATCAACCATGTGTATACTTATGGACATTGAGGTTAATAAAACTATTGCTTAAGTGCCATAGGAAGTGCCATTGAAAATTGCACACAAGCCTATATAAGCAATAAAGAAAAATTTAGTTCAATTTTTGTAAAGTACCCATGTCTTTTTTGTTGTACATATGAAAATAAAAGTAGACCCCTCAACTAAGCTCAAGGGCTCATTGTGTAATAATCTTAGAAATTATGCAAATCCAACTACAGCTAGTCTTTCATTAAAAATTGGAGTTGAAGATTTCAGAACTATTTGTTTTACCTTAGGATATCAATAATTGAATTCATAGCATGATAAGTAACTTGGGTGTTAGCAAATTTGGACGGTTTTGCTAATTATTGAAAATAAAATAGGATCCAAAGTATTCAAAGGTGCAATAAAAAGCATCCTATGACCATAGGTGCCTTCAACAAATTTTGGTGCCTTGTGTAGTGCTTCAACTTGTCTTCCATGAATGCCATTCCCCTAGTGTAATTTTTGAGTCTATTTTCAATTGATGCATCAATCCTATTGGATGTTTGTATTTGTGTCATGTTGAAAAATATTCTGTGAGTGTTTGGCTACTCAAAATGATTGTTGAAAATGTTGGTAATTTACCAAATTGGAATATAAAATTGTGAAATGAATACTTGGCCAAATTAACTACTAAGTAGAATTGCTCAACAGTTTCCATTTGTACAGTGAACAAAAAACAGACCTAAATCAATAATGGAGGGGCTCAATGGTTTCCATCCTTGGATATAAACGCTTGGCCAAAATTTATAATGGAGCGGCTCAATGGTGGATTGTTGACTCTTGGCCAAAAATAAATAATAAAAGGGCTCAACTGACCTTAGTCTTGGATGGTGATAAAGCAAAATAATGGATAGTTGGTAGGATAAACAGGGCTAGCCAAATCCCCTTGCCTCAACCATGTGGTATCACTATCTAATTCAAATAGAACATACTTGGATAGTTGGATTGGGCCGAAAATGCTTTGAATCCATATTTAGAGAGCAATCTAAGTTTTTATTGAATAAGATATAGAAAATCATATAGGACATTATTTGTCATTGCAAATTAGTTAAAAAACATTCCAAAGAAATATAAGATTTAGGTAGAAACTATTGTGAAGGACCATCCAAAATTGTTGCAAAACTATCCAAGACTCTTACAATATACTAGAGAGAAGTATTGAACAATAAGTAGTAGTAAACATTGTTTTGATCACAAATTAATTACAAATGATTGTAGAACAATATAAGATTTGGAGAGACTAGAATTTTGAAAAAAAATTAGAACCACATTTTTGATAGCAAAACAATAGAAAGACTTTCTATAGAACAATGTAGGATATAAAAAGACATTGCAAAATACTATCTGATTGAACTAATAGAAAAACAATTTGACACTAGTTTTGAAAAATGTCAATAAAAGCAGAAATATTCAATATTGTTCCACAAGGATTCAAGTCATTGCAAAACAATGTGCAAATTATACCAATATAGAAAATAATTTGGAAGAACTTTTGAATTCAAATCAATTTATAGTTATTAAAAAGTAGTGTTGGATTTTTGTATTATGTTATGCAATTAACAAAATTTGAGTTCATTACAAAGGAATTTGGAACTAGTTATATAACACCAAATTGAACACCTCACGCAACAAACATAAGGAAATGTATAAAATGAGATCATTGAACAAGAGGTCAATCAAACCATTGAAAATGCAAGTGCTACAATATATTCTTGTGGATAATCCACAAAGGATAAAAGGTTGGAATGATGAGGCTCAAGGGAGGAAGAAGGAGTTCAAGAGAAATGTTGATGGAAGGATGAGAAATGAAGAGATAAAAGAAAAAGTTGCCGGCAAGCAAACTTTGCCCTTGAGGGTGATTGCACAAAACACTTGTACTATTTTGGGGGGTTTCGTACTATTTAGTATTCAAAAAACAAATTTGAAGCTTGAATTTGGAAAAAATGGTCTTCTAGTAGACTTATAGCTATGGTCCAAAGCAATTCTAAGAATACTTAATTTTATATGGTGTAGAAGTCCACAAAGTGAGCTTCATTCAGCTTGCATTTTGAAACATATAAAACATATTTTTGGTGGTTCCTTTGGTGAATGACCATCTCCATAGAATTGTTAGAAATGTCCTATTTTTTTATTTTTTTTATTTTTTCCTATTTTAAACTAATTTAAACATTGAAATATCTATTTTGTTGAGTTTTGGCTCATTTTAGGTTCTTCTACTTAGAGAAATTTCCTAAGCTTTTCCTTTGGTGTGCATCTTCATCTTGAAGTTGTATTAATTAGCCATATTTTTTAAACTATTTAAAAATAATTTTTGAATTTTAAAGTATTCCAAAAAAAATCATGAGTACTATTGCAAAATGCAACAAAATTGACAGTTTTTTTGTGCAATCACCTTGAGGCAATTTGAAGTGACTTGCCAAAAAGTTGCCTTTCCATTAATTCACATTGTCTTCTTTTTAATGCTTGATAGAAACTAATATTAGATGGAGGGATTCAATGGTCCATATCCTTGGACATAGACGGCTAGCCAAAATTAAGAATCAAAACGCTCAATGGTTCCCATCCTTGGATGTTCAAGAGAACAAAAGAATTGGTAGGTAGAGATTGGCCGACATTGTTTAGATCATACATGGCTAGCCAACTCCTCTGCCAAGATGAAATTGCACCAATATTTAAATCAGATCTTTCAAGGACATGCGCATCTGCTCTCATTATTTGAAGCCTTCAAGTCGGATACCCAATTCTAAAATAAAGGTGGGACAATCCATGATCTAAAATCCAAATGGACTATAGGACTTTCACTAGGGTGCTCCAATCCACATAAGTGGAGATGCTCTTATAAGTAAACCATGTCAAGTGAATATATATATATATATATATATACATATACATTAAATGATAGTATTATGAATTGTACAATCTATTGATAAGGTGTCAAGTAGGTAAGTAATATTGTTACGTGATTTACAACTAATGTCACTTTTAGTACATACAAAACCTATGAGTGATGTTATAAAAGTGCCATCCAAAAATTTTCATTAGTTAACTTTTTGAAATTGTATAAATGTTAGTTATTAGTTATCAAAGTTTTCGTATGAAAGATAATGCGATCACATTTGAACACCAATGTGAAATACAAAATATAAAGTAATAAAACTATTTAGATGAAATTCAACAGTTTTGAATTCAACCAATTTCAAAAAGAGGAAATATCATGAGAAAAGAAATTGCTGGAAAATCATATAATAAGACATTAAAACTATATCAATACAAGTGGCTTTCAACTTGTCAAGAAGTTGCCATCCTTTTCATTCGTTATTATCTTTTTAACACAAGTTGGCAAAAACTAATAGTAGATGGAGGTACCCAATAATCTCCATCCTTTGGTGTTGAAACAAAATAAAAGAATTGGTAGGTGGAAGACCTATTGACTCAATTTAGGTTGCGTTCCCACTCTTTTATGATCCTAGCTCATCCGTCATTGCCCTTTTATGCATTGACGTCCATCCATTACCGCCTCTTTTATGCGGCGGCACCCATGTTATGGCAAATTGAATGCATAAGGCCAAAGAAAAGCCAAACTCTCCCATGGATAGTGCTTAGTTTGTAGTGTCCGCTCCCATGCGTCACTGCCCATTCCTAAGTTTGCACCTATGTGTTACCACATGTCTACCTCTTCCCTATGCATCACCGTCCGTCCCTCCATCCGCCCTAATGAATGACCGTCCATTTATATGTCCCCATTCTTCCAAGTATCCACCCTCATGCATGACTGCCCAACCATGTGTCCGTGTCCAAGCATCGATGCTGGCAATCACCTGTCAAAACACTGTGGACAAGGTAAGTTCAAGTATTTTTCTTAACCCTTAAAGGACCAAACATCGGTTTTTGGCAACATAGCGATTTTGGGTAGCTCACTACCAGCGGAGTTTTTATTTTTTTCCTTTGAAAATTTTAGACAACATGTGCCCAAGGAATATCTTTAAGGTCCAAAAATTTTCATAACTTTTGACTATACGGTTCAAAAATTATTGCATGATATGTAGTTTTTGTTACTTGGCGGGCAGTAAGGCAGCTCAAAAAACTTCTTTAAAAATCACTTTTTTGTAAAATGAAAAATTAGAAGTGGTTCTAAGAAAATATCTAGAAGTGGAAAAGCTTGGATCACTCCATTTTATTTAAAGAGATGAGAGTTATAAGGGATTCTAATTTGCTGGTAGGTATGGAGTCTCTGGATTCTAAACTTGCCCACAAACTAGAATCCCTCATAATTCTTAATTCATTAAACAAAATGGAGTCATTACAAAGAATTTCAGGCCTCAATAAGACTATGAGTGCGTGATTTTCGGCACCCGCGGAATGCAATTACAGAAAAAAAAAAAAAAAAAAATCGGAAAATAATCGGAAAAAAATATTAAAAAAAAAAAATCAATCTGACGTGGCACTAACGTAGCACTAATAGCACTGACGTGGTTGAAATGCAACCACGTCACATTTCAAATTTTCAGTTTTTTATTTTTTTATTTTTTTTTCCATAATTGCACAACGGGAGGGCAAGGCTTAGCAGCCTTGTTGAGGCTTGAAATTTTTTGTAATGGATCCAAACTTTTCCACTTCTAAATAATTCTTTAGAACCACTTCCAATTTTTTATTTTTCAAAAAAATAATTTTTAAAGAAGTTTTTTGAGCTGCCTGGGCTACCTGCCAAGTAAGGAAAACTACATATCATGCAATAATTTTTTAACCGTATAGTCAAAAGTTATGAAAATTGTTGGACCTTAATGTTACTCCTTGGGCACATGTTGTATAAAATTTTCAAAGAAAATAAATAAAAACTCTGTTGGTAGTGAGTTGCCCAAATTTGCTATATTGCCAAAAAACGGTGTTTAGTCCTTTAGGGGTTAATTTCATAGGAAGTCAACTATATGTTGACTACATTGGATGGGCGGTCCGCCAGGTATGACAATCCTATGCATGGCTGGCCAAATCGCTTGCCACGACCACATCACACCATTGTCTAAATCAATCCAAAAATGAAGTGACTTGTCAAGAAATTGCACTCCTATTAATTCAATGGCCTCCTTCTTGCGCTTGGCCTTACTTAATAAATAGAAGAGGTCAATAGTCCCCATCCTTGGACATTGAACATAACAAAAGAATTGATAGAGGGAAGACCTACCAGCTCAATTTAGGTTAGGGAAGGTTAGCAAAATCTCTTGCCAATCACACCACTATCTAAATCAAATAGAATATGATTACATTGCAATTAAAATCTTCCAAATTCAACAATCATTGAAATATTTTAAGGACACACCAAAATGAAAAGTCTAACACTCATTTTTTGAAGCCTGCAAATGAGCTACTAGATTCTAAATAAAAGGTGGAATAGTCCAAAACCAAATGAACTATAGGACTTTCACGAGGGTGCACCAGTGTGCATGAGTGCAAATACTCTTGCAAGCTAGTAAACCACGTCAAATGACTATCTTGTTGAATATATGTACTAAATGATATTGTTGTGAATGGTATAGCCTAATGATGAGGTGTCAAGAAGGTAAGCAATATTGTTACATGATTTACACCTAGTATTACTATTATTATATACTCCAATACAAAATACTATGATTGATATTATAAAAGTCTAATCCAAAGTTTTTTTATTTAATTTTTGAAATTATATAAATATTAGCTACTAGTTATCAAATCTTTTTTGGATGAAAGATAAAGGGAATATAGAGAAATGCCAATGTAAAGTACAGCATATACAACATTAAAGTATTTAATTTCAAATTAGCATTTTTGAACTCAAGCAAGTCCAAAAAGTGGAAATATCATAAAAAATGGAAATTTGTGGAAAATAATATACCACATTGCATGGTTTTATGCTGGACAAACTTCACAAAGTGAATTGCAAAAGATTATATCTCATAAGCTTCTTCAAAGAGACATGAAAAAATTGGATTCAAAAGGAGAAAATTGAAATGAGTTGACTTCTATAATACAATAATTTATACAAATAAACTAAAATTTAACCATGCATTATTTGTAGGCCATCACCTATATAAAACCAAACGGACTATAGAAGAAACATAGAATAAGGCACTAAAACTATATAAATACAAGTAGCTTTCATAAAAGTCTTAACAACATGCACGTAAAACTTGCAATCAACTATGTGTACGCATATGGACATTGAAATTAGTAAAACCATTTCTTAAGTGTTATAGAATTTTTTATTGCTTTTGGAATGTTGGTTTCCACTTTTGCAAGAAATAAGTGTAATATACTTGCCTCTTGGTGTCCTATTGTGAGATTGGAAACAATAAATTAAGTACCTATGGAAAATATGTGACCAATCACCGTTGATCCATGCACATTTCAAATGGCAAATTGCAATTGCAACATTTGTAAGATTGACAACTACATCTTGGTATCTTGCAAGCTACTAACCCGTGTTATGAACAACAATCCATCTATCACAAACTTGGTTGGACTTATTAAAAAGTGGTGTAAGCATAATTGTAAAAAGTGTTGTAAACATGCACCAATTATTCAAACAAATAGGGCATAATTTCTTCTTTCTAGTGGTACATATTGTTACCTTCCATGAAAATTACCAAATAATATATTTCAACTATTATAGATATGAAGCTTCTACTATTGGCTAGTTGAACACTTACAAGGATAAGAACCTAAAATGGTAACTTTATGCGCTTGCTCAAGGACATACAAACTCTATCTCATACTGCAAAAATCCATGACATTGCGGAAGGACAAAGACAAAACTTGCTATAAGCAAACTTTACCCCTTGGGCAAATTGAGGTGACTTGTAAGGAAGGTGCCTTTCTATTTAATTTTTTTTTTTTTTTTAAATATTTGGCCAAAATTATTATTAAGTAGAATTGCTCAATGGTCTCCCTTTTAGATGGTGAACAAACAAGAGGCCTAAATCAATAATGGAAGGGCTCAATGATTTCCATCTTTGGATGTAAATACTTGGCTAAAATTAGTAATGGAGAGGCTCAATGGTGGATGTTGACTCTTGGCCAAAAATTAATAATGGAGGCGCTCAATTGTCCTTATTCTTGGATGGTAACAAAGCAAAAGAATAGATAGTTGGTAGGGTGGACAGGGCTAGCCAAGTCCCCTACCTCAACCACGTGGTATCACTATCTAATTCAAATAGAACATACTTGGATTGGATTGAAGATCCTTTGAATCCATCACTCATGGAAATTTTTGATCATGTTTGCTAAATGATCATGTTTGAAGCGAGCAAGTGATACATCTAATTTCAAATTAGGAGTGTGGCCCAATCCATGACTCTCAAACCCAAATGGATTGTAGGATATTCACTAGAATGCTTCAGGACGCATGAATGCGGATTCTTACAAGTAAACCACGTCAACTGACTATCTTGTTAAATATATATACTAAATGACAATGTTGTGAATGGTACATAATGATAACATGTCAAGAAGGTAAGCAAGTTACATGAATTACACTTATATCACTATAAATACTTACAGAAAACTATGAGTGATATTTGAAAAATCCAATCCAAAGATTATGGAATTTGCCTTTTTGAAATTATATAAAATATAAAGTATTTAAGTATTTAACTCAAAAGGTTGTGTCTCATAAGCTTCCTCAAAGCGGCATAAAATAGTTGGATCATTAAATGACATTTCAAGGCATTAGGAGACTGTGAGTTCTAGGAGAGTTTCCTGCAATTTTAGATTGCAGGAAAGCAGCTAATAGATGTGGCCGGCGCTGTGCTACATCATTTTTATTTTATTTTTTATTTTTGCTTCAAATGATAGTTGGAATTTACTTATTTAAAAATAAAAAAATTGACAGCCCATACCGTTGTTCATAGAATCAAGCCAGATTTGGGAATGAGCCTGAAACGGACCCCCAATGCCCTCCAATGTCATCTAATCATTAGAAGGGATTCGGAGGCCTTGGCGGGCCGTTTTAGGCCCGTTCCCAAATCTGGCCCTATTCTATGAACAGTGGTACGGACAGTCAAAATTTATTTTTTTCAAAAAAGATAAAAGAAAAAATTGCCAAATACCATTTTAAGCAAATAAAAAAAATAAAAAAAAATAATGTGGCAATTGTTGTGCCACGTCAGCCACCTGTTGCAGCTGCGTTCTCGTAGTCTAATAATGCAAGGGAACTCACAGGCTTCCAAGGCCCCTGAATCCCCTCTAATAGTCAAAGGGGAGGAATTGCAATTGATTGATTTCTTATGTATAATAATTTATTCAAAATAAATTAGCAAACCCACACATTTTTTTATAAGTCATCACTTTCAAAATCAAACAAGTCATGGAAGAATATATGATAAGACACTAAAACTATATCAATACAAGTAGATTTCATAAAAGTCTTACTGACATGCATGTAGAACTTGCAATCAACCATGTATACACTTATGGACATTGAGATTAGTTAAACTATTGCTTAAGTGCCAAGGAATTGTTATTGAAATTTGCATATAAGCCTATACAAGCAATAAAGAAAAATTTAGTTTAATTTTTGTAAAGTATCTATGTCTTTTTTGTTGTACATATAAAAATAAAAGTAGACACTTCTACTAAGCTCAAGGGCTCATTGTACACTAATCTTAGAAACTATGCAAGTCCAAACACATCTAGAGATGATTGCAAGAAACACTTGTACTATTTCCTGTCACAAGTTGCATGTTGATTAGTTTTTTAGCTATAAGTTTTGCCTTTTGACTCCAAATGACTCCAAATTCGTAGACAAGGTACTTATGACTGTTATATACTATATCTAATTTTTTGGAAAATTTTAAATTTTTTTACTATTTAATAATAGCTCCGGATATTATGTCACACTTGCCAATTTTGGGGGGTGTAGTACTATTTGGTACCTAGAAAAAACAAATTTGGAGTTGAAATGTAGAGGATATGGTCTTCTAGCTAATTTATAGCTATAGTCTAAAAATAATTTAAAAATAATTAAATTTATGTGGTGTAGAAGTCCACAAAGTGAGCTTTATTCAGTTTGCATTTTGAAACATATAAAATATATTTTTGGTGCTTTCATTCTTTGGTGAATGACCATCTCCATAGAGTTGCTAAAGATGTTCAATTTTTTATTTTATCTATTTTAAGAAAATCATTATTTTAAACTAATTTAAAAATGAAAATATCTATTTTGTTGAGTTTTGGCACTTTTCTAGTTATCCTACTTAGAGAATTTTCCTATGCTTTTCCTTTGGTGGATATCTTCATTTTTTTTACACGTATATACTGTATACATTAGCCATAATTTTCATATTTTTTAGAATTAATTTTTCTAATTTTAAAGTACTCCAAAAAACATCATGAGTATTGTTGCAAAATGCAACAAATAATATAGATTTTTCTTGCAATCACATCTAGGCTCTCATAAAATATTTGGAATTGAAGATTTCTAAAATATTTGTTTTACCTTAGGGTATTAATAATTGAATTCATTGCATTAATAAAAATAACTTGGGCTTTAGCAAATTTTGGGGATTTTGCTAATTATTGGAAATACTATAGTATGATCCACAGTAATCAAAAGTGCAATTAAAAACATCCTATGGCCATAGGTACCATCAACAAGTTTGGTGCCTTGTATAGTGCTTCAGCTTGTCTTCAATGAATGCCATTCTACTAGTGTAGTTTTTGAGTCTATTTTCAATCAATGCATTATTTCTATTGGATGTTTGTATTTGTGTTATGTTGGAAAAAAAATAATATGTGTTTGACTACTCAAAATGATTGTTGAAAATGGTCAATATACCAAATTGGAATATGAAATTGTGAAATGAACACTTGGCCAAAATTACTATTAAATAGAATTGCTCAACAGTCCCCATTTTGTATGGTGAACAAACAATAGGCCTAAACCAGTAATAGAAGGGTTCCATGGTTTCCATCCTTGGATATAAATGCTTGGCCAAATTTAATAATGGAGCGGCTCATTGGTGGATGTTGACTCTTGGCCAAAAATAAATAATGAAGGGGCTCAACTTTCTTAATTCTTGGACGGTGACAAAGCAAAAGAATGGATAGTTGGTAGTGTGGACAAGGCTAGCCAAGTCCCTTGTCTCAACCATGTGGAACCACTGTCTAATTTAACCCCTAAAGGACCGAAGGGGTATCCAAATTTCCAAAATTATGAAGATCTATTATAAAATGCAACTTAGAAGAATCTTTTAATGATGACTCTCAGACAATAGTTGTAATATGCTATTTATAGATCACATCCATATGCTTAGATCAACAAAAATACATACCAATATTTTCCAATAAGATTTGAAGCCAGAAATTGAAAATTCTTTTTAAAATCAATTGTAGATTGAATCTTTATGATTCTTAGAAGATTTTTTTTAGAAATTTTTTAGAACTCTAATTATAGTAATTTTTGAAGACTTTTATTTAATTTTTTGATTCAAATCATTTTTGAAGGGTCATTTTTTGAATTGAAAAAGTTATTTCTTGAAGCTGAACCTCTCAATACCTTTTGAATTGTAAAATATTTGCAAAGAAAAATATTCATAACTTGAACCCTACAAATATTAAAGAACTAATATAAGAACCTTCAAAAAAATTGATGGATGAAAAAATGCATTTTGGTGAGTTTAGGATGTGTTTCCATTCATTCATTGTTCAAAATCTGCACTCATGCGGGTCCTTTAGGGGTTAAATAGAACATAAGTTACTTGGCTTGGACTAAAGATCGTTTGAACCAGCACTCACTGAAATTTCTTTAAAGACCCGCTCAAATGAGGAGTCCAGCTTTCATGTTTTGAAGTTCGCAACTGATACACCTAATTTCAAATTACAAGGGGTTTAATCCATGACTTCCAAACCCAAATAGATTGGAGGACTTTCACTAAGGTGCTCCAATTGACATAAGTGGGGATGCTCTTACAAGTAAACCACGTCAAGTGACTATCTTGTTGAATATATATATATATATACACTAAATAATAGTATTATGAATGGTACAACATATTGATAAGGTGTCAAATAGGTAAGTAATATTGTTACGTGATTTACAACTAATGTCACTTTTAGTACATACAAAAACTATGAGTGATATTATAAAAATGCCATCCAAAAATTTTCATTAGTTAATTTTTGAAATTGTATAAATGTTAGTTATTAGTTATCAAAGTTTTGGTATGAAAGATAATGCGATCACATTGGAATACCAATGTGAAGTACAAAATATAAAGTATTAAACTATTTAGATGAAAATCAGCATTTTTGAATTCAACCAACTTCAAAAGAGGAAATATCATAAGAGATGGAATTGCTGGAAAATAGTATACCACATTGCATGGTTTTTTATTTGATGTACCATGACCATTCTTAAAGTACACATGAAAATGAAATTGGTAGAAAATTATGTTGTGTAAGTAGTTGGATTCAAAGGGGAGAAATTGCAATGAATTGGCTTCTAATGTGCAACAATTTGTTCAAAATTAATTAGGAGAACTACATATTTTTTGTAGGTCATCGCTTATTAAACCAATTAAACCATAGGAGAACTATAGGATAAGACACTAGAACTATATAAATAAAAAGTAGCTTTCATAAAAGTCTTACTAACATGCTTGTAGAACTTGCAATCAAAAATGTATATACTTATGGACATTAAGATTAGTAAAAATATTGCTTAAGTTCATAGGAATGAAAATGTCTCTAAGGAGGTCAAATTAACCATTGAAAATCTGTAGAGAAGAAAATTGGAAAGATTGCATTATTTTATAATAAAGTAGGTACTCTGCATTCAAATTTGGCAAGCATGTAAGTGCCTCCATACTTCTGCACTAAGTTGGGCAAACCTCTGCAAAGTATCATCACTATATTTCTAAAGAATAACAGGAAGAAGAAAATCAATAGTCCCAAAATTACAATAAAAGTTTTGAATAATGACATCCCAATTTGTTACTTATTTAATCCTTGCAGGGACAAATTACGATAGAAATTATATTTTTGAATTAATTAATCAATTATAATAAGTTCCAAAAATATACATCAATCATTCAAACGAATAAGGCATAATTTCTACTTTCTAGTGGTATATATTGTTTCCTTCCATGAAGATTATTAAATGATATATTTCAACTTTTATAGATATGAAGCCTCTATTATTGGCCAGTTGAGTACTTATGAGGATAAGAACCTAAAATGGTAACTTTATGTGCTTGATCAAGGGCATACAATCTATCCTACAATGCGAGAGTCTATGACATTGTGGAGTGACAAAGACAAAACTTGCCCATAAGCAAACTTTACCCTTTAGGCAACTTGAGGTGACTTGTTAGGAAGTTGCCTTCTTATTGGATTATTGTCCTCTTTTTTAACATTAGGCCAAAATTACTATTAAATAGATTTGCTCAACAATCCTATCTTTGGATAGTGAACAAACAAAAGGCTTGTAGTAAAATAGAGGGGCTCAAGTCTCCATCCTCAAATGTTGACACTTGGCCAAAATTTCAAATGGAACAATTTAAAGGGTGCCATCCTTAAATATTGATTTTTGGCCAAGAATGAATAATGAAGGGCTCAATGGTTCCTATCCTTGGACGATGATAAAGCAAAAGAACTGATAGATTGATAGGTAGTAGGTTGCACAAGGTTGGAGCTTTCTACAACACTATTCAAGTTTTAGCTAGGAAACCTTGCACATGATTGTTTGAGTTTTTGGAACGCTTTGCAAACTTATTATTATTTGTTAGTTGCTATATAGACTACGATTATGAAATGAAAATGGTTAATAATAGTTACAAATTGTCTACCAAGCGAGCTTCAAAGTATACACCAATTTATAATAAATAGAAGTTGGATGTTACACAAGCAAACTAAATTCAAAACTCCCTACATTGAAAGAAAGTGGTACAACAAACCTTGATTTATAGGCAAATGGATCTTTACATCCACAACTTGCTTTTGACGATCACCCTAGTTTTTGTGGCATGAGTCAATTGTTAGAATTTGTTGGAGAAGGGTAATTTAATAGATTCTCTAGGATATGGAGAGAGCTAGAGGCTTCCATTCTATTGGTACTACTTCATTGTCCAAATTAATTTAACTGCGTTCAAAAGCAGATTGAGCTGATTAATGAGCATACACGTAGATTTATGAGCGACATTGAAGAACGAGATTGCATGCTTCAATTTGTTGCATTTGACTATTTGAGGCTTGTCCAAGGGAGAGTGCTAGAACAAAGTCAAAATGCACTAATTTCTAGTAAATCAGTGCGGATCAATTTAGCAACCTTACAGGAAGAACTCAAGTCCATTCCAATTTTTCTCGATAACCGTATCAATGCCTTATTATCCGTTGTAGCTGAGAGTACCAAAGGAAGCTTCCAAAATGGAATTAGATTCATGGATAGAAACTGAAAACATGAAGGAAGCCCACATTCCAAGGAGGAACTGCACTCCATCAAGTTGCAGTTTCAAAGGACAAAAGCTACTTTGAGATACCATGAGCTTAGGTTGGAGAAGCTCTTCAAAATGCCTTTCGGATACTGTAGCATTGTAAGACCACGGAATGACTTGAGCAATTCATGCAAAGAGAACCATTGGAACTATCTCACAATGCAAGAATCCGTGACATTGTATGCAGTAGCCAGAGACACAAACCTGTGGCAACCATCCAAGCCCATACAGTGGGTAAATATACGGCGAGCCCCCTTGAAACCGAGTACAACTGCGCAGAAACGGAGTATGGATAGGGTTGAATATATATTTCAGACTATGGTCACGATTGATTCCATGAAGCACAACATGAAGTAAAATAAAGTCATAATCTCATAGGCATTATCCATCATGCTTACTATTTAATATGACTTCAGCGCAAAAAAAAAACATTTATCCGGGAAGGAAATAGAACCTGCTGCCTAAAAAAACTTACCTTCACTCTCTGAGCAGTGTCCAAATCTGGCTCAGAAAAGAATCGGTCAGCTCGGTGCAGTGCCAATGAATGGCCCACAAAATCGATAGTGCTGTTATCCAATTCATATTTTCTGCAGAAAGATAATAAAGTGATTTTTAGAGATTGAAACCCGGCAACCAACTGTATCTTTGCCAGGCCACCTTTTGCGAATAAGGAAGTGAGTCTACTTCACAGTATGCAATTTGAAATTCTTAGGCTATCAAATGCCTTCAGCAACTTGCACTCGATATAATCAAAAGGTTTGCAGAGTACGTTACTCAAAAGCTCCTTCGTTGTGCATCAACGCAAATCCATGCAATGCCGTCTTGTGTTCTAGAGTCCTCGTCAAAACGCTTGACAAATATAAAGAACTTCCGAGCACACCACTTTTCGAAAATTCCCATCAAAGGAGATTTCAAAGCCTCCGCATCATTCGATGGAACTTTATATATCTGCCCAATTTACTATGAGTAAGATAAATTTAGTGGATGCAACACATATTCCAGAGACACCGTAATGTCTTGAAGATCATGTGAACCAAGCACACCAAGAACAGACGTCAGAGCTAAGAAAATTGAACTTGACATCACATGCAACAATTTATTCATTCATATAATACTTTGAAATTAAAGAAGAATCACATTTTGCCATCTCTGAAGTAAATTTTTATTTATTTATTATTATTATTACTATTATTGTTATTATTATTACTGTTATTATTATTATTATTATTATTATTATTATTATTATTATTATTATTATTATTATTATTATTTATTAATTGGTCCTCGAAAGGAGAGAAAGGGAAATGCTGAAACCATCTTTCCCAAGAATCGACAATCTGGCGACGTATTCAGCTTTAGAAACCCAAATCACATTGCAATAAGCTTGAAATATAAAAGAGAAATTCGGCAACATCACTTGCTTTGCCAGTATCACCAAGAAATAGGTACAGAAGCTAGCTTTGACTTGCAGACAATTACAATGATGCAAAATTTGAATAAATTCGAGGACCAGTACCTTTCCCTGCTTGTATACGTAGCTGCCATCCACAGCCTTGAAAAATAGGTACTTCGTGCATCCGCGTTAATAAGAACTCTCACAAGAGCGCCATTTGCCAACATGAACTGCAATTCAGACCTTGCATTAAAGCTTGCAGATGTGGTTTTCGATCTTAAGCACAGATCCATCACTCAATCTAGAACCTCATACACAGAAAAACGAAACTCCGAATACCGTCATCTATATTAACCGCTGAGAACGTGAACCTTGGAGGATACTATTTCCGTCACGTTCAAGTATCTTAACACATGTAGGAGTGTGATTTTGAAACACGTATAGAGCTGCGGAGAGATCTTTGGGCAGATGTGCCAGATCTGATGAGATCGAATTTTATCACACTGTGAATGTATTTTTGAAATTTCAAAGTGGGAGGTTGTAGACAACTACAAGCGACAATCGACAACCCCATTTCCATTTCAGGATCACTGGCCAGACAATTAACTCAGTCATGCTTACACCACTTGCTAATTGGAGGCCAACCAAGTATAATAGTTGTTGGGAACAAGGGTCGGTACAGACGGTTTCCCCAGGTAAATTTGCGGCAAGTGCAGCTCTAGGTCACAGGAAACCACTCCTCTTTTGCTGCAGTATTCTAAAGAAAAAGTTAGGTCGACCCATGAAGTTCCCTCGAAAAAGAAAACTCAGAAAAGAAAATTACGGTTCAGCGAGTGCTTCAGCATTTCATGATTGTGCTCTAAGGCGACTCCATTCTTTACTTTCACAGCTTTGGGTACACCAGGATCTTGGGAAGTATCTTGGGATATGATCTTGGGATCTTTCGTTATCACACACTAGAGAGAGAGCACCCTGGGAAAAAATCCTAGATGGAGAGTTGTGAAGATGAGAGAGCTAATAATTTCAACACATAGAGGTGATGGGTGGCAAGGCCAACACATTCCATGACCTAAATTTCAATCGACATAAGCGAACTTCAGATTCTCTCTCTTCACCTAACACTAAATTCATAAAAGAAGCACTGGCAATGACCCAAGGCCTACCTGGTTGAGATTCAATGACACGGCGGCTCCACCGTGATAGTCATTCCTGTCCATATGAAGCATCTAAAAGTCCCCAACATCATCAGGAATACCATTCTCCGTTGAAAGCAAATGCATGCACAATACACCTTAGTAAATCAATCATCCTTCTCTAAACACCGCTTCACTGTATCACCCACTGCATAGGATCTTACCATCAAACGAAAGACATCACTTTGCAGAGCACCACGCACCTTCAGATCATCGACGGAAAGGAGACCGCTAATAATGTATCCTTTGAGGCCGGTGCCGAGCACAGTGACGTCATACTGCTCATCCATGGTGCAGTTGGCGCTGTCGATGAAAGAGAACGCTTAACGATGGGGCAAGCATCAAAGCTATACGTTGAAATCTCAACCGTCTTCAACAGCAGTGAGTCTTCTGAACGGAACAAGTAACTGGGTAATTCACTGAATTCACTCTCTGAGTGATTCGATTGCCCGCACGCGTTTAATTAGAATGCAAATCGGAACTGTCAACAGCATTGGTTTCTTGACTTAACTATAATGATATGCAGCCCTATTTACATTACCCAAAAAATCCTTGTAACAAGGTACAAAACTCACCACTCGGAAAAGTCACACCATATAAAATTCTTTTTTGAAATACCACAGAAAATTGTCACTACAATGACGACAAAATAAGGGAAGTTCGGCATTCCTTTAATATTGGCACCTTCAAGATTCATCGATTCCGATGCACATAGAACTTCTGCCTCTCCGTAAAGAATTCAAACGAAAAGAGACGAGGACAAAAGCATTTCAATCAATAATGTGCCGGACCACCTTTTCAAAGCAACCTGGAAACCAGCGTGACAACATTGAGTTTCTGTGCATGTAACATTGACCTGCGCATAGAAGTCTTTGAGTTCATACACAGCAAACGACACATTAGAGAAAGACATTTTATACAAACGAAACATAACAAATTTTTCATCCACTTGGTGATGTCAAATGACCTATCACCACGGTTGGGTATCAGTTGATGATACCACGACCATGCCCAATACGGCACTTCGATACAGAAAGGATGGCCACTTACGCCATTGAATAAACATGTAAATTGCCTAGCACAAAAGTAGTCGACAATAGAGCAACTCAGTGTATATCCAAGCTCTCACAATCTAATGGGAGAAAACACCTTTAGTATATAACAGCCACCACTACTCCTCAGAAGCGCTGGCAGCGCTCAAATCCACACTCAGATCCAGGTTCTGCATTAGACCACGACATCTATAAATGTCAGAAATCGGTTCACAAATAAGTTAATGATTTCAAAATTCACACGCTCCAAGATGTGAACTCGCGGGAAACACTCAAACACCATTACAGAGCAACAGAGACCCAGCGCTAAGCGAGAATAAGTTGCGGGACTTTTTATAAGTTCCGCAACTTGAGATTATCCAGTTCTACAAGGTAGATATGAAATGTGAAAGAAAAAATTACCTTGCCAGTAATCCTTGTGTACATCGAGAGCACATCTTGTACTGTCGTCTCAAAATGGGTGGTTGGGTCGTAGCTCTGTAGCACGGAAACAAAATCAATATAATGCAAATATTCACAAAAGATGAAAACAGTATCAGGAAATCGTACCAACATTAACGGGACCACACGATTATGGAAAGCAATATTTTATGATTGAAGTATTATGAGTAAAGAAATTGTGTACATTGAAACTGGACAGTGCAAGTATAGTGAACCGCTGCCATCCAGGAACAGAGCTT
This sequence comes from Neckera pumila, assembly GCA_963969595.1. Lineage (NCBI taxonomy): Eukaryota > Viridiplantae > Streptophyta > Bryopsida > Hypnales > Neckeraceae > Neckera > Neckera pumila. The sequence continues at coordinate 11,465,267 of OZ018409.1, forward strand.
CAAAAAATTGATGAGTAATTGGTACCTTGGAAATGAAGCAGTTGTCGAGGGAGGAATCGTTGACTGGCTCGTACATGTCGTACATGTCAATTATCTTCTCATCCACATGTCCCAGTAGCGCAAGCCCTGGCTCCAGCTCAGCCTCGGGGTTGTCTGTCTCCACTTCTGCTGAAACAAACGCAATGTACTTGCCCTTGGGAGCGACGTTGTGCGAATGCGAACAACAGAACACATACCTGGCAGGTAGTCTCAGAACGTCAATTCCACATAAGAGTAGAGACACCGGATGAATGCAGTTCCAGGAACTCAAAATATTCTCACTCACGTAACCGATGTGAGTGAAGGGCTTTCTAAGTTCTGGAAAATTTAGAAGAATCCAAATAGTTCCAAATCATCAGCTTTGAGACTTACATATCCGATCTGCGGCCAAGTTGCTTTTGTGGAAAAATAATTTGAACTGAGTCGGAATCACCGGTGTTAGGAATTGGATGGCTCATAAAGCAGATGGCACGCACGACCTTCCCAACCTTCTTCACCTGAAGAAACAACAAAGTTGACACATCAGCAAAAGTTCTCGAGGAATTGCAAAATCAATTGTTGGAAACTTTCTAAATATTTTAATTGACCACATACCTTGTTGGGCAAATATGAAGGGTCGCAGACAACTTTCTTGGCCTTCGCTGTCTCACCCTCCGAGGTAACTCCACGGACTGAACCCATCTCATCAAATTCAACCTAAGCAATCACGAGTCAAGACCACAGGAATTAGCTTTTGGTGACATGAATGAATCAAAAGAATTGACACAACAGCAGAAGATGCTATAATACGAACAAAAAAATATTCTCAAAAACAATATTTGTACCTTGCATTCAGGCTTGGCAAGCATGTAGGTTCCTCCATACACAGCGCTAAGGCGAGCAAATCCCTGAAAACCACGATATTCCAGACGCCCAGGTGAGAAATTGTATCAGCATCAAATCAATCACTTAGTACACAATCAATGCTGAAATCCTTTAAACAATAAAAGAGCCCTCACCGCAATCAACACAGAGTTTAACCAAATCATGACATAACCAGTGATAATAAGGCAATGTTGTCCGCCTTAATAACGCTACACATCCTAAAACTTTAATTACAAACCTGTGGCAACTCGCCGAGACCATAGAGTGGATAGATGTACGGTGACCCCCCCTGGAACCGGGCCATTGACTCAGCATACAACTGCACCAATACAAGATTATACTATGTTAATGGCGGCAAAGGACAAAAACAATATCACCGCCCCAGAAGAACCTTAAATCTTTGTGAAGATTTAGAGTCCGATGAGAAAAAATTGACAGTAGTGCAATACAGTGCATATATGAGGTGTGGATACTAACCTTCACTCTCTTCACAGTATCCAAAGCCGACTCAGACAAGAATCGATCATCACGGTGCAACGCCAAAGAATGTCCAATAAAGTCAATGGTGTTCCCATCCAGTCCAAACTTGCTGCATTACAAATTATATAATGAGTTGAAGAGTCTGACAGGACCACTCATAAAAATATTTTTTAAGGTCGGACCATAAACCCTCAAACAACCCGTTTAATACTCCAGAACTCATAAGGACAGCCAACACGATGATGTCCGCAAATATCATGAAGCCAATAAACAGATGCATAAATTTGGGTCAAGGCACCGTACTCAAAAAGCTCCTTCCCTGTAACTCTCCGCAAGTCCATTCCTTCATGTGTTTTGATATCCTCCTCCTCGTAGTTCTGGACAAAGATGAAAAATTTGCGAGCACGCCTCTTCTCAAATAGTCCCATCAAGGGAGACTTCAATGCCTCGACATCATTGGACGGAACTTTGTAGACCTGTGGTTACATTGACAGAACTCAGCTTTGCGGACTATGTTTATGATACCTGTGTTAAGAGAAGTCCATTTAATTCATCATGTCTAGAATCCTACATGAGATACAAACGTAATAAATAAAAATCAGAACAATCAAAATCATTTCGGATGTAAGAATATTCAAACACAAACCTTTCCTTGCTTGTAAACGTAGCTCCCGTCCACAGCCTTGAACAATAGGTATTTAGTAACATCCGTGTGGATGAGAACTCTCACAAGAGCGCCGTTTGCCATCATAAACTGTATTGAAAGAATGAACGTGCATTAAAATTCGAAAAAAGTATCAAGATGTACCTCTTTGTAACACATCAGATGATTCTACACCATCGAAGTATACAACGTTGTTCTCCTCTAAATAAATTTCGGTACAATATCAGAAGTACTCAATAGATATAATTTCCAGGTCACATGCAAAACTTGACCATTCTTATGCCACAACCATAAGAATGTACGCGCAGCATCAACGGTCTGATATTCCCAAAGTCGAGTCGAAATACCTTAGGAACCATATCCACATTGTACTCTTTGCTTGAGCCTAGAAAGGCTGGCGGTTTCTCATCTCCTTTGAACTTTTGCCATAACTGCAACAATAGAAACAACACAAAATCGATGACTATGGAAGGATCCTCAAAATGGACGAGATAGACAAACAAGAAGTCCAAAGACAATTCCAATACTCATAAAACTATTCGTCGTTCTAACTCACAGAAAGAAGCAGCTCAAAACTATTCGTCAAGTTGTTTTCGGACAACAATTCTTCTCACGAGACTAAATTAGGTCAAGAAGACACAATCCTCGATCATAAAGTCTCAATCTTGGGTAAAAAAAAAGGTTCATCCGCACCCAAAATCACAACTGAACCCCGAAGTGTTCAAATAGCCAAAAGTAACCACTTCCATTTCTACAGGAGTTTGAACAAATCACGTACGAAGCTTCAACGGAAGCAAGACAAATATGTAACAATAGGAAAACGAATCACGCCCTAAATTTTAGAAACTTGTTCCAAAAATTACTATAATCACTACTGGCTGCCAAAGTGAAATTCCTCTTATTAGAATGGGCAAGAAGGGGTGAAATCTTGAACGACCATGCACATACGATAATCTACTGTTCTTCCCCATCCGAGGAACAAGTGAACAGAATGCGGCTTTTAGTCTGTAAGAAAACCTACTAGGCCAGTCGCGATCCCCCATATTCTAAACGAGAGTATGACTACAACAAAGCCAAATCGTGAAATCATAGACGTAAACAACGATCCACCATCACGACTAAAAACATCAAACTAATAAACAACCCCAACGCAAACAGAATTTCATCCGTCCAATTCACACTCACCTGGTTCAAGTTCAGAGAAGCAGCAGCTCCACCATAGTAGTCATTCCTGTCCATATGAAGCACCTGCACAAAAATAAAACAACCCCCCCAAGATCATCATCATCATCATCATCATCCACCCAAAAGCACCCCCGATCGCGAGCAATTCCTTCAGTCACCAACATTGCCTCTCCAAAAGCCTAGTCTAACTCTCCAGGGTCTCACCTAGAGAACCCATTCCTCTACTCCCTTTCATTAGGTCATCCGTGTGGATGACCTAATATCAGATGCCTGCTAAAGTGACACCCCCAATTGCGCATCTATCCCAGTATGCCAGTACACCCTTCCACATCCACCCATCTTCAAATCCCATCTCCAATTCCCCTCCAAACCCGCCTCCACCTCTAAACCTAACTCCCCATATTTAGGTCTGGTCTCCCATACAGGCAACCTCATCTCGATCTACACTACCCCCTGTCAAGACCGAGACGGATCTGGTCGTAGGATCCTAGATCTTTCTAAAGCTCCAAGGAGAGTGGAGTGAGGGAGTGTGACCTTGAGCCGATCCACGGAGAGGAGTCCGCTGAGGATGCATTCCTTGAGTCCGGTGCCGAGCACAATGACATCGTACTCTTCATCCATGGTTGGTGCGAGCTTGAGAAGCGAGCAAGCGAGTGTGCAGCAACAGTAGCAGCAAGGGTGAGAAAGAGCAAGGAAGAGGAGCAGGAGGAGCTAGATCTAACTTAGGGGAGAATTCGACAAATGAGACTTGGAGACTGGTGGTGCGAGAGAGACAGCAAAAGCAAGGAATGGAAAGGAAAGCAGGGGTCCTCACATGCCTACACAGCTGCCAACTCAGCTGCCGACTCATCCCACCCTACTTACTGTGCAGCCAGTGCACCGGATTTCACGGGTCAAAATCAAGCTTAACCCCTAAATGCCCGAGGCACCCAAATCTGGTGTTTGCAAAACCCTTTGAAATTAAATAAAACCTAACGAAGTTGCTATTCTTAGTAGTGTATATTTTTAGAAAGTTCTTTTGGAAGTCTAGTTTTAGCATCAAAAATCTGATCTTGAAACTAAATAATAGTAATTTTTCTATTCAAGATTTTGTACAAGGATACTCAGTGCAATCTTGACTTCTTGTAGTGTTGAGAGCTCTTGGAAATGAGCCTCAAATACACTAGATCTTGGAGAAAAAATCACATTCAAAATTCATTTAAAAAAATTATAGAGTAGATTTTAAGAAGCCATAAATAGATTGGGTTATAGACGTTAGGCTCTTTAACCTCCTATTTTTTTGGTCACCAACTTTTTTGTTTTAACTTTTGAAAAGAGGATTGAAAGACTACACATCACTTTTGCAGTTTTAACACCCTCATGGTCAAACATTATAATCTTTCACTCCATACGTGATACTATTGTGTTTTCTTTTCCTATGAGATCCCTAATATGTCTAGTTTGAATTTCTATGGTTACAATTCCAAAAAAATAGATACAACTTATCAAAATGTTGGCATTTTGTCCAAGTTAGAGCAAATTCCAAAAAACTCAAAACAGGCCTTGGGCATTTAGGGGTTAACCCATAATAAAGGACGGGCCTATGCCCACAGACTCAAGCTTCACAATTTTGCTTTCGATTTGTTGCCATTTTGCAACTAAACATGAGATGAAATTTTTTATTTTTATTTTTCAGAGATAAAATCCCACGTCTTGTATAAGTGTTAAAAATTTCAGATTTATTTGTGAAAACTTTAAATTACTGTGAATTTTTTAAAGAAAATTTGAAAAAAACTGATATTAAATACAAAATATGTTCAAAAAATCTGAAATTTTCAAAATAGTTGTATTTGGTAGTGTAGAACATCATGATATATAATAAAGTTACCATCATTCTAAAATTAGAAAATCAACAACCCATGTTTATAGGCCTAAAGTTCATATTGCTATAAAACATTGAATTTTAAGTTTTTTTCAAATTTTCCAATTGCAGTAAAAACAAAATTTGGTAAACTTCATTTTTTTAGTTGGCTTCAAATTCAGTACATATCATCTTTATGGCTAAAATTCACATCAAGAGTAAGGAGCAAGAATTGGTATACTCATTAACATGAGCATTTTACAAAGAGGCTCTCTGTAGAGATTGATAATTGGGGCTAAGGAGCCTCCTCACCCCTGAGCTCCGTCTTATATAATAGAGACTATCAATAAAGACTACTACACTAATGATGGTATTTAGTGTTACCTACACTACTTGCTTTCAAAATGCCATAAATTATTATTCTTGATGAGTATTTTTACCAACAACATTCATTGAGAACTGCAACTTTGGAACATATCAATATCTATACTCTTGGTGAAAATATTCATGAAGAATAATAAGTTATAACATTTTAAAATCAATTAGTGTAGGTAATACTATTTACCATCATTAGTGTCTTTAAGATAGACTAAAATTTATTTTCTATCTTTATCTTTCTAACCAAGGTTCTATCTAGAACCATCTGCTAAGGTAAAAGTCCTAGTTATACTACTCCAATTATATCTTATCTAAATCATATCTTACTCAAACCTTTTTTTATCCAAATCCGCCATCCGGAGATATCTATCTCAAAGCACTCTTTGCTTGTCCACTAGTGCACATTTCATCATGGATTAGTTCATCCATCAAGACTAAAATGGTCACAAGGGTCATAGCAAAATAGAAGAATTCTTTGTCATTCATTGGGCATTTTTTGGTCTGTGCTTCTTCATAGAAAAAATTTAGAAGGATGTGGCCCTCCATGTCTAAAGTAGTCACTAAAATCTCTAATTATTGAACAAACAAATCCATTATTTATTTCTACAATGAACGACATAGTCATCCATTGGACACTTTGAGTCCTCATTGTCGTTCCAGATTTAACCATATAGACGTTGCAAACATAGAAGGTCCAATAGATGACTTCACTAGTAATTGTAGAAACTAAGAATGCATCTATTCCTTCAATAATTGGAGCATTTTGCTGACTTCCTTTATGGCCACATCCTTCCAATGTTAACCTTATAACAATTTAGTAACCAAGAATGGTCGATGGATGATAGAAATGAAGACTACGCCTATTGGTTCAAAAATCAATCATTTCGGAGTGACCACTTTGGTTATAGGTAGGTGCAATTGCATAATTAACCGTGAAAAGATGAACCCTATTACCAAGGTACTTTGTCAGAAATGATCTAGTTCTTGAACAAATAGATGCATTCTTCATTTCTATAGTAATCTAAAAAGTCATCCATCACCTATCTTTTGGCTACAATGTCCAAGTGGTAGGCCAAAAAAGTAAGATTATTTTAGAAAATTTACAATAAATGATTGAAATCCGTCCAACATATCTATATCATTCATTTATGCATAGCATTTTATACTATACTAGCGGTTGGCGCTTGCTATGCTACGCATTCATCATTAGAATTTTACTAGAATTTTTATGTATTAGATAAAATGAAGAACAAAAATTTCAATAAATCTTCATATAAAAGTTACTAACATCTTTGTATAATTTTGTTTATAAATAAGCATATATTGAAATGTACAATAGAAATTTATTGAATGATGAATGAAATATATGCAATGGTGAATACTATAAAAGATACACATTTATTGTAATGCATTCAAAAGTTGACTCAATTGTTACAAGCAATGGCAACCCAAAAACTTGGTGAATTGAAAAGAAAAACTTGTAAATTTCAAAAATTTCATGAACAACTTAATTGCTGTGAAATCCAAAATTGCTTCAATTGAATAAATTTCTCAAATCATTTGGTAGTAGCAATAGAATTTTAAAATCATAAAAGTTGTAAAAGTGATATTACAGAGGTGATTGCAAACTACTACTCTATTTTTGTAATACAACATTGTGTGAAAATATTATTTTTATGTATGCATGATTGAAAATATTTTTACAAAATATTGAAAATATTTTTACAAAGACTTATTGAAATTATTATCATGCATTCTATTCAAATATATCAAAATTTTACTAATATGTGATACAATGAATGCGTAGCATAGCAAACATGAGCCCCTATTATTAATGGTAGCATTTGTGATATTATAGAGGGAGTTATGATTTTAGTAGTATGAGGGAGTTATGATTTAGTAGTATGAATGTGTGCATGTTTATTTGTGAAGTTTTCTCAATGAATTTTGAATGAAGTACATTTTTTACAACATTCATCTTGCATTGTATGTGGAATTGAGCACTTAATCCCTAAATGCCTAAGGCACCAAATTCTGATGTTGACAAATCTTTGAAGTTTTAAAAAACTAAACAACTACTAATTTTAATAATTTGTATTTTTGAAAATTCTTTTTGAAGTTTAGTTTTAGCATCAAAAAATCCAATTTTGAAAATGAATGATTATGATTTTTATATTCAGATTTTGTGCAAGGGTATCCGTTACAAATCTTGATTTTCTAGTATTGAGGGCTTTTGAAAATGAGCCTCAAATACATTAGATTTTGGAGAAAAAATACATTAAAAATTCATTAAAAAAAAATTGTAGAGCAAATTTTGAAAAGTTGTAATTTGATTGGGTTATGCATGTTATGCACTTTAGCTTTAACACCCTCATGATCAAAAATTATAATCTTTCAATCTATAAGTGATATTGTTGTATTTTCTTTTTTGCATTTGATCTCTAACATCTCTAGTTAGTTTGAATTTGTATATTTACAATTCAAAAAAAATTTATAAAACTTATCAAAATGTTGGCTTTTTGTTTAGTATAGAGCATATTCCAAGAAGTTCAAAAAAGGCCTTAGGCATTAAGAGATTAAGGGCTATAATTTTGTAGAAGTTAGAGTACTACAAAGATAATTCAACATAATGATAATGTATAATCGTGTGACTTTGGTAAGCTAGTGTCTCACATGCACTTATAGAAAAATCAATGTAGTATATTGAAGCCTAAATTGATTATAGTATACAAATATTTCAATGAATCTACCAATAGCAATATAAATTTGCCAAATATTTCAAGAATTCATTCATATATTGTAAATAATATAATAACATGAATTTCAATATAATATTTTTTTATTGTTAAAAAATTAATTATGATATTAAAAATGATTTTTGATAAAAAAAATTAAAGATAATTTTGAAGCCAAACATTTAAGAATGTTGGGTTTATTTCTATTTGTAACAAATAGATTAATATAACAATCTATAGATGAACTTAGACCAATACCTCTATATTTGTACATAGAAGAGAACCTTGATATAATTTCAAGTTTTAATTTGTTGAATATTCGTATATCAATGTTGTATTTGATGAATTATAAATCAATTTCATAACAACAAAGAAAAGTGAAGAACAACTTATTTTGCACCCTCTAAGTTTTTGTTTTGATTTTCAACGCAATTAATTTTCAATGGTCAGTAAAGCCCAATCCCTTCAATTCATCAAGAAGCATCAAATGATCTTGGTATAAATATTTTATTCAATAAGCACGTGAATCTTTCTTTTGTTTTTGTTTCCTAAGCACAAAAACATCAATTCTTGTACAATTTCCATTTGGTATAGTATCACATAGCAACAATGAAAGTGCAAATTTTACAAACTTTGAAGATGAATTCAACATTATTAAAATTATTTAAAAGATGCTCATTAGAGAAAATTTCAATCCTCTACAAGGTTGAATGGATGCATGAAAATGTGCATTTAGGAAAAATATCAGCCCCAAAAGGTTGTCAAGCAATTTGTAAGGTGAGCAGTCTGATTAAAATTTTAATTTTGTTTTATTTTTTAAAATAATAAAATATACATATATGTATTTTTAATTTTTTTTCCAACTATGATTGCACATTTGCCAAAATCCTAATGGCCCTCCACAGGATCCACATTTTCTATAATGTAGGGCTCTATTCTTCTTCATGCTACAAGTAATGCCTTACTAAAAGGTCTTAAGCCTTGTTTGGGGATTGAGAGTCCTTGGCAATGGGAATTTTTATATTGATATTGGAGTCTCAAAAACATTAGATTACTATCAGAAATCAATTCTTTGTTAAAAATCTTGAGCTATTCATTTATAATTCTACTAAAATATAGGACTTCTTTTGAAACATTGACTAGTAATTTTGAATAATGAATTTGTAACCATGGAGTGGTGATTTTTTTAATTTTAGAATGACACAATAAAAAAATTATGCACCATGAAATTGGACACTATAAATCTAGAGAGATTTCAAAGGATTTGAGTATCAAGTGCTTTTGATTTGAAATGGTTTCACTTTTTATTTTAAATTTATGGTAATTTCAAATTTTTCCAAAATAATGTAAATTTCAATTTAGTCATAGTACCTTGAAGAGTAACCTATGGTTGCAAATACAAAAATTCCAAAGGTCATTCAAAAATTGTCTAAACTAATTTTGATCTAAAGTTCATCATTGGAAGAAAAAAAAAATTATTATTTGTACACTCGTTTTAAAATCTAATTATTAAATTATTATTTTGAAACTGCACTATATAATTGCAAAATATAATTCACATTTATATTTACTTAATACTTTCATAATGCTGAATCCTTTTAATAGTAAACAATGTCAATGCAAATCTTTCAAATATGAACTTTCTATTAGAGTAAATTGTAAAGGTTGTCCTCAATTCTAACAATGGTATTAAAGGAAGGTTTAACCAAGAATTGTACAAAAGAAACACAATACCAAACTCCAATCCTCAACTCCTAATTTTGGTGCTCCAAGGATTTTCATTTTGTATTTTTCTCAAACTCCAGTTCCTAGTCTTACTTTGCACACACTTTACGCTTAATTCTATTGTCTTGTATTCTTATACATGAATAAAAAGTTGTATGCTACAAATTGAAAAGTTTTGCTCATCATTTGAAAGGCAATGGCAATATCTATAATGATTTTTCAGACAAATTGAAAACTAAAGCAGCTAGTTCAAGGGAGAAAATAAGACAAATCCAAGTCTTATTTTTGCTAAACTTTCAACTAATATAACTACACCTAATTCTTAATGCTTTTTAAAATTGACCACTCTAGATTCTTGCCTAAAATGTACTCCGACTATTCATGAAAGTTTATGGTCAGTTTTAGCACTTTGAAAATTTGTAGTTTATTCATCCAATATTCAAAAAATGCATTTTAAGAGAATTTAGGATTCCCTTTTGACTACCAACAAGACACTACAAAAAGGTTTTCAATATAATAATGGGAACCATGCTGAATTGCTTACTTGTGCAATTTTAGATGTAGTTATCTTATTGGTTCCATAGACTCATTTATTCTTGAGGTAACTTAAGGTGGGCACTCCCAAATGTGTCACTAATCCTAAATTGCCATCTTCACTATGTTTACATCTCCAAAATCACTTATGTACATATGTAGAAAAAATATTTTTTGAACCAAACTTTGTTCCTTCATAATTTTTGCATATAGAACCCAAATGTTGCATTCTTTGGTGCATTGGAACCTTTTATTTGCAAATAAGAAAACACAAATATTTGAATAGTCTTATAATAATAATTAGGCAAAATAGCAATTAGTGACGGTTTGAGGTACCCACCTTAACCTCTAAATGACCCAAGGGGGGGGCTTTCAAAATATGGCCAACAACTTGAACAATTTTTTTACTCTTTTATTGTTGAGATTGGATAGAATGTAACTGTAGGGTCTTGAATTGAACATTGAAAGTGAGCTCCTCAAAAAAATCTAGATTATTCGACTGCACAATTTAAGAGATATTTAAATTTGAAGTTTTTCTTGAGTCAATGGAAATACAAGGCAATGCACTTTGAAGGAGCATATCTTTGTAAGAATATTTTGAAGCAATGCCCTTTTTGTGCTTAGTTGAAAATGAACATGTCAAATTTAATAACATTCCAAGAATTTTACAATATATGGTCGAGCTTGCAATGCACAGTTGTCACTAAAATTTGAGTAGTGTTTGCAAGAGAAAAAAGAATGGGACACTTGTCTTCTCCTTGAGCTCCTTGGATATGCCCTTTTTGAGGTGAATCTTACCTTTATGAGGTGGGCAAAAAGCACATTGGTTGGCTGACTTTTTAGTCTATGTCCAAACCAAAGCCCAAAAAACTATACTACACTCCTATACTTTGAAAAATTCCACAAGGCGGAGTTTAACTTGGAATTTGATGAAACCACCGCCATTGGATTTGTAACTTTCTATTTTTTAGAAATAAATTCTATTTTTCAAAAAACTCAAAATTTGCAAACGGGCAGCTCAAAAAACAGGGGCAACGACCAAAAAATGGTCGCTTGGGTCATTAGGGGGGTAACCATGATGGAAGAAACAATCTTGGATTCATGTGTTGATGAGCTACACTAAATAGTGCAATTGGGTTGCCTTGACAATTAGGTTGCCTTATCCCAGAGAAGTTACCTCATGTTACCTCATGACTCATGGCTTGTCTAGATGGAGGCACAAACCATTCTTTGATCCCGAGCCATGAATTTGTGTACCAACCTATGTAGCACATATGTTTCTTCACATCTTTGCATCCTTCTACAGTAATTCAGATGTTGATACAGTGTAGAATGTTGAGATATTAGTCTAGGGCAACCTAATTGCACTATTTAGTGTAGATTATGTTTTGCTAGCCAACCAGATGTTTCATAGCTTCAATTTGGGTTGACGATCCTATGTTCTTGTTTAATATCCAATAAAACTAATCTTGGGTGTCCTCTTGGCTTTCTGGGCTACCGCTAAAAGTTTAAGCCTAAAGAAACGGTAAGGTAACAGGCTCTGAAATTGCACAGGCTCTAAAATCGCCCACCCTACTCAAATGTACACTGCTTGTACATGTTGCTTTTTCATAGCCTTTAGCAATGTACAAATAGTGTATATTTTAGGGGGTGGGCAATTTTAGAGCCATGTGCCACTTCAACTTCAAAATTTCATAACTAATTCCAAAAAGCTCCAAAAAATATGAAATGACTTGGGTTAGATGCCAATTCCTCTCGTCTTTCAAGGAAAATGTACTGAAAATTATTTCAAAAAGCTTTGCCTCCCCAAAATTCACTTTCAGCTCTTAAATGGGCGATTTCTGGACCTGTTACCTTACACGTTTTACAATTCAACCAAGGCAAAGAAAATCAATCAACTCCTCCCCGCTTGCATTGGTCAAGCTGGGACCACGATTTCATCTGAATGAGAGAGTGATCTCACAAATTTTATTATTCCGCATGACACTTGCAGTACGCTATGACTGAGATTTTGGCTGACACTGTCTGGCCCAACTTTGCAGAGACTTCGTCAACTCCCACCAAAACGAAAAATATATATATTGTGTGAAAACTGAACTTAGTGGTATGCACAAGTAATTGTTCCACTGATTTGGAATTTGATCCGAAAGTATCTGCATGACTGACCCATTTCTTTTGTACCAACAGGAGTGGAGTGGGCAATGTTGGGTTGGGATTGGATCATGAGAGAGTGTGTGTTGTGGACGGCAAAAGAAGGCTGATGAGTTGTCTATCAACTTTGGCCCCGTGGTCAGCTTTGAATCTCAAGCACCACAAATTGATGATAAGCTTAAGAAGTTATCTTTGCCCCAAAACTCCAATTTCAACTCGTGGCACCGTGATGGGCAGGTGGCGATATTCTTACGTGAATGAACATGGGCCTGTGGGAAGTGGGGACCAGTCATCAGTGCTGGCTGCACGAGGGCGAGGAAGCTGCTGCAGTTTTACCGACAAATTGGAGAACTTTTTATCATTGGCATTGCCGGGCCATTGGGAATGGGTGTCCACTACTAACTTAACTTGACACTGTTGGTTTGAATGATTGGGAGTCACACTAATCTTGGAATCCCACACCAATTGAATTCTAAGACATAGTAATCATGCAAGGTAAGGTACTGACCATCATCTGATTGAGTTTCATCAATTGTTGTGCATAATGAAGCTGAGTCTCACCCAAGGTTTCACATTGTGTATTCCAAACTCATCAAAAAGTCATCCAAATAGTTTCGAACTTTGGCAGAAATGGAATTAACGAGAGTAGTGACTCACAAGCAAGGTGTACAACTACACACTGAATAGGGGTATTAAGGGGACCCATACTAATTAATTGACATTCCACACTATATAAATATCTAAATGGGGTTGTACATCTTGTTTCAAACATGTACAAATTCTAAAGAAAGGTCCCCTTAATTATTTGGTCCCCTTAATACCCCTATTCAGTGTACGCAAAATAGTGAAATTAGGTTGGCTTGTCAATTAGGTTGCCATACCCTGAGATAAATTTCCTTATGGGTCAATGCTTGTTCCACATGGAGGCACATGCACTCTCTGAACCAAGCCTTGAACTGGTGCACAAATCTATCCCATACACATGGATTTGAATTGAATGCATCATTGTACAAAAAGTAGTGAATATTTCTATAGTGTGGGTTGTTGAGAAATTAGTGTGGAGCAACCTAATTTCACTATTTTGTGTAGTTATCCCTTAACCCCTAAATGACGGACCATTGATATTAAGCCTCACTGTCTATCACTCAATTTGTTGCCATTTTGCAACTAGATATGTACAAATGTTTTTATATTTATTTTTCAAAGATGGAATTACATGTTTTCTTTAGTTTATAGTTTTTTTCAATTTTTTTTCTATAGAAAAATTGATTTTTTTGAGAATTTTTGAAAAAAAAGTAAAACAAAATCACATCAAATAGAAAATTGTTTCAAAAAATCTGAAAATTCCACCATGTGTGTATATTACAATGACAAACATCATTCTATGATTAGAAAATAATAGACATTAAAAATACATCCAAAGTTCAAATTGCAATAACATATTCAATATTAGGAATTTTTTCAACATTTAAATTGGAATAGAAACTAGAGTAGATGACCTTAGTTGGACGCAAACTCAAAAATTATCATTTTTGTGGAAGAAGTTCATATTTAGAGCAAGGCGAAACAACTTCCTAAAATACACTAAAATAGTATATTTTGTGATCCATTTTTTTTAAGTACTTCTCTTTTATGTGAAGACAAATACATGCAAGACTACAAACAATAGGATACTCTTTGGAATCCAATATGAAAAGTCAACAAGGAAAAGAAGGATGAAAAAATGCTTCCAACCTCTCTATAGATTATGGTATTGTCATCCAAAAGCTACAAAATGGTTCTGTCGGCGTTTCAGGGTTAAAAAGGACACAACCCCATGACCAACCAAAACTTGCTTCCATTATTGGACCAATAGGTGTATTAGTCTTTGTTTCTATAGTGAATAATGAAGTCAACCGTTGGACACTTTTTAACTTTAGCTTTCTTCAAAGATTACCCCCTAAAGGACCAAATACCATTTTTTGGCAACATAGTGATTTTGGACAGCTCACTACAAACGGAGTCTTCTTTATTTATTTTGAAATTTTTGCATAAGATGTGCCTAAGGAATAGCTTTTAGGCGCCACAATTTTCATAACTTTTGACTATTTGGTTAAAAGTTATTGTTATTAAAAAGGTTATTAAAAGTTATTAAAAGGTTAACTTTTATTGCTTGACGAGCAGCCCAAGCAATTCAAAAAAATTATAAAAAAAACATTTAAGAAAAAAATTAAAGTTTGAAATTGGATTCATAGATTAATATATACATAAAAAGCTTTGAATCATTCCGTTTTGATTAATGAGGTGAAGTTATGAGGAGTTTGAGTTTGCGAGTAGCTATGGAATCTAAACTTTGAAGTCTTTTATTTAATTCAATTTTCAATATTTGAAAATAAAATAAAAACAATGGGTGTAGATTGTTTTTTACAACATTACAATTGTTGGAATTGGCATTTTTCAATTTTGTAACTAACTTCTTGAAAATTTTGTATTTGAAATCATTCTCTACTTTGTTCTACTTATTAATTTTATCCAAATGATCTAAATTTTTTCAAGCATGTAGCCAACTTGCCTTGAAGAATGAATTTAAAGATTAACCACCATTTTGGATCTTTTTTCATACAAATGTGACCTTGTGAAGTGCAGCTGCTCAATTTTTTGTATGCCCCCAAAAAGGATTTTTGCCAATTCAAACACAAAATTTCCTAAAATTTGGTACTTGTACTAGAAATGGCAGTTTTGGAGTGGTTTGGGTGAAAACATAGTCTCTGAACTTAGGGGTTAAAGGATGTGGCCCCCTATGACCAAGGTAGTCAACAAAATTGCTCCAATTATTGGACCAATAGGTGCATTCTTTGTTTCTATAGTAAACAATGAAGTCATCCATCGACCACTTTTTGGCCTCAACGTCCTTTAAGGATTAACATAAGCTATCATATTGCAAGTTCAATTTTACTTGATCATTTAGAGAGCTGGAAAAAAGTTTAAAAGAAAATTTACACATGGAGAACCAATATACAACATCATAGATCTTAGTTTGTTTTTTAAACAAAATATGAATTTTGTTATAGATTGATTTGTCCAATTGTCTTTAAGTGCCAATATGTCATCTTCAAAATCATCAAAGAGTGCATCCATAATGATCATCTTACTAATCTAAACTGGAAACAATAATTTTTTTTGAAACGGTCACTATGTTGAATCCCTAATATATGCACATTTTTTGACAATTTGCAATAAATAAATACATGACCTATTGTAGGCTCTAAAAATCACTCTAAAGGTGTTATTTGCACATCCAAAAATGTCATTCCTCACATTCAATGAATGCACAATATAATGGCTCTCGTAAGTATTTATGGGTCGTTGCAAGAATGACCTTCTGTTTTTGTTCCACTTTGGCCGTTTTCAGCCATTTTTTAGGAAGTACTATAAAAATAGAAAAAAACATTTTAAAAAAAATATGAAAAATGTATACACCTATAAGTAGAAGATATCCTGTGAAAGAAAAGCAAAAAAAAATTCTCTAAATAGGAGAACTAGAAATGTGCAAAATCACAAGAAAATACATACTTTTAACATTTTAATTTGTAAAAAATAGGAAAAGTAATTTTAAAAAACTCTAAAAAATACCATTTGAGAAGACTTCATGGTAAAGAGATTTTACCAAAAAAATGATCCTAAAACCTTCTTCAATGTTCAGAATTGCATGCGCAAAGAAGCCCTCTTTGCATGGACGTAGAGGATAAAAAATAAAAAAATTTTTGATGCCCCTTGGTAGAAACACGAGTTCCTACTATGAAAATAGACCATAGAAATTTCAGCTCCAAATCATTAAATTTGGGGACTCCTTACGTAATAAAAATCCTAAAATTCAAAAAGTGACATATTAGTTTAAATGATTTTTAAATATATAAAATTTTTGAAAATTTCTAAAAAATATGAAATATGATTAAACTCATAAGAAGAATCCCCACTAAAAATTTCAAGTTCATGCGAGTCATGTTTCAAAAGTTATTGCAAAATGAAGCTTCAGCACTGCGTTTGTGACAATGTTTCAGTACCGGTCTTTCTTGCAATCACCCTTATATGCTTCAGAAATTGCCATAACTAGTTGAAAAATTCAATTTTTCAGCAAATTTTGGACATGTTGAAGTACAAGTAATACATTTGTATGAAATTGTTTTTCAAAAATTCTACAGAAATTATTGTCTTTTTAAGAATTTTATCAAAAAAATAAGTGAATTTTTTGGGATTCTTTAGTAAGTGAAATGAGAGTTCTTTTAGGAAATTTTTGGTAAGAATTTGGCAAATTTTGAAACTTTATTTAGTAAAATATTATTAACTAAAATATAACTTCAAACAGTTATGTTTCTTGACATTCATTCCAAAAATCTCCCCAAAAAATCATGAAGAATAATATATTTTTATATTTTATACACTTTTCAAATTTTTTAACAATTTTTTGTTGCTTTTTTGGAATAGATTATCAAGAGTGTAAATATTTGGAGTTATATTTTAGTATGTAAAATTTCACTTAATAAAGTTTTATAATTTGTGAATTATATTATGGCGCCCTAAACTTAGAACGTTGGCTTCCACTCATTTGATCCAAACTACACAAAATAGTAAAATCAGGTTGCTTTACCTGAGATAAATTACCTTATGGATCAATGCTTGTTCCACATGGAGGTGCATGCCACTCTCTGAACCAAGCCTTGAAGTGGTGCACAAATCTGTACCATATACATGGCTCTAAATTGAATGCATCATTGTACAAAAGGAGTGAATATTTCTATAGTGTGGACAATTGAGAAATTAGTGTGGGCAACCTAATTTCACTATTTTGTGTAGATTCAATTTAGGAAGCATACTAATTTGGAAGTTCACAATATTATGTATAAGTTCAATATAATGTGGTCTACACTATTTTCATACATCTAAAATAGTGTGATTTTTATCCCCAAATCCATGCCATAGTCATTTAAGCTTACCGTACTAGTCATTCAAAATTCATAATCCTATCATTTTATCTTAAGTACTGTAAAAAACCTTGTACTAATTGGAATGAGTGGAGTACCAATTTAGACCAGGCAGTTTTGAATACAAGGGTGACTCAGTGTGGGTCATACTAATAACTGTAAATTGTGGAGACCAATCAAGCACCCCATCATGACAATGCTCATGAGGATGAAATGGTAAATGAATGATGATACTATGATGGGCTAACTGTTAACCCCTAAAAAGGAAGGATGGAGTCTATGACTGTGTTGTCAAACTTGAAAGTCCGTCACTCTCATTGTATCCTCCATTTCTTTCCTATTTATGAGTAAAATTTATTGGTTTTATTTTTCAGAGGTGAAATTTCATATGTCTAATATTTGTCATGAAAATTTCAAATTTTTTGGTAAAAATCTCAAATAACCATAAACTTTTAGAGAGAAAGCAAAGAAAATGTATATCAAATACAAATCATGTTCAAACGTGGTTATAGATCTCCAACTTCAAACTTCACTAATATGCTTATTTTTAAGGAAGTTTTCAAAGTTTTCAGATGGAGTAGAAATTATAATTTTGAAGCTTCATTTTCTTATTTTTGCTCAAAAATAAAAGAAATCATTTTAAATGTCAACATCAAGTCCTTAAGAAGAAGAAGAAAAGGTCAAATTATTGAAATATAATGAATTGTGTAACACATTTTTTTTATATACTACATCACATAAAATTGAAAAACAAATCAAAATGTCATGAATTTAATTCAATGATGTAGATGTAGCATCTATACAATTACATTCAAAAAATTGGATGAAAATCATCCATTCATTCTTTATACGCACAAGGCCTAGTTGGCAATATAAAGGACACAAAACATCCTCTACTTCATTCTTGGGTTAACTTCTCATGTTCTCCTGCTTTAGTATGCATCTACGATACGATGCTCCATTGACGTGCCTTTTATTGTTGCATATCTTTAGATTGATTGGATTTAAGAGATTAATTTTTGCAATAGGAAATTAGATCAAAGGGTTTTTTTACATTTATTTTGGTCAAGTCATAATTGAGGGAAAAGTAAAAAATTATTGGTGATCAAAGGAAAAACATATAGCCATCCATTTGTTGTTTCTATTGGAGACTATGTCTATTCTTGCTCATTTGGGCACTAATATGTCTCTTATAATTCTGCACTCATAAGTGCAATGATAATCTAAAAGTATCCACTAAGATTGAAGGATAATGAACAAGCACAAGTCCCTAATAGATTTAGCATACTGAACTCCAAGTAGTCACAGTAGGCAAAACAATATTTTTTAAAACAAATGCCATAAATTCTTGGATATTATTATGATTTTTTTAAATCATATGAGAGAAAAGTAAATCACTATCACTATGTACGGTAGTTGAATTTGCACATAGAAACAAAAAGTGCCCACATTTTCACCACTTTAAAAAATTGTAAAAGAAAATAAGTCAAAGAATAAATATATATATATATATATATATATATATATATATATATATATATATATATATATATACAATTAATATTATAATATTCTTAAAAGAATATTATCTAAGAATAGATGTTATTGTAATCATGGTTGCTATCTTTGAATTAGACTTGACACTAACTTTATAAAAACTCATAATGCAAAGACCAATATAATCTTTTCTACAAGGCCAAATTGGATTCTATACTAGGGGTGCAATTGGATTGGGTCAATTTTTAATCTTCCTTAGATGTGTACCAAACTTTCAAAGAAGTTCTGCAAAATTTAATCACTTACTGAAATTAATTTGTATTGAGTTATGAAAATTAATGATTGTATTCACAATTGATCAAAGTAAAAATGTACATGGAATTTTATTTTTCTTGATATCATAGAATCAAATGGTATTAGTTTTAAGTGAAATTTTGGCAATGATTTTGATAGAGTAGATTGAATCCCTTAAGGAGTATGAACATGCCCACATAGCTGAATGTAATTTCAAATTTCAATTGGACCTTTTAAATTACATACTATTTTTAAATCTACACACATACTACACTAGTTGGGCTTGAACTCAATCCTATGACTTAGACTCACACATGACCTTATTAAAAAAAATTGTCCTAAATGCCCAATCAACCATTTTATTGCCATTGCTCAACTTCATACAATGATTTCAAGCCAAAATGAGATTTTTATCAAGAAAATAAATTCTATGCAAACTAAATCATATTGTCTTTTCTATTTTTCTATTCAGAAACTAAAATTGTTATGTTAAAAACAAAACTATAAACAAAATAGCATAAATTGTCCAGTATTTGCCCAATGTTAAGAAGTTTATTATTTGAAGAAAGTGTTAATGTTCTAATTAGCACTCAAGCAACAATTTTAATCAATCATAAAATAATTCAAATGCTAAAAATAGGCATTTCATTATTGATTAAAAAATCAAATGAAATCCTCAATACTCATTTGAAACAAATCTATAAATAATACTAAAAGCTTGACTATATATAC
Organism: Neckera pumila; assembly: GCA_963969595.1. Lineage (NCBI taxonomy): Eukaryota > Viridiplantae > Streptophyta > Bryopsida > Hypnales > Neckeraceae > Neckera > Neckera pumila. Next base: position 11,485,346 of record OZ018409.1, read on the forward strand.
TTTGCACTCTTGAGGCTTAACATTGTTTCATGTGATCCAAGTTCCAACATAATCATGGAGTTTATATTTATGCAAAATTATGTTTTGTCCAAAATCCTTGGGCCTTTAGGAGTAAATATGATCAATCCAAATGTCTGTATTCAAAGTACTACCCTTTTATCTTTAAAGGAAGAAATGGATTATAGTATTGTTATTTTGTGCAAATTATATTTGAATGTTCTAATTTGCTTATGTACATTTCAATTACCTTTAAGTTCCGGTATATTATGGAAAGATAACAACTTCAACACTTTGACTTGTCAATTTGAATTTCTATATCACCTTCTTTTCTTAAAAAATGTTGGTCATTCAAGTAATAGCATGTAATATGTTTAGAAAAAAACAAATATCAAAACTTGTTCACATACAACAAATACCTTTAACTCCTTAATTCATAAAGGACCAAGCATTCAAATTTTAAACTACAGATGAATGCAAACACATCCGTAGTATGTAAAAATGCTTTTTTTCATCCATCATTATTTTTGAAGATTCTTGTGTTAGTCCTTTAACCCCTTGCCGCCCAAGAGGACAAAAAGTGTCCCCACATAAACTTTGAAGCACTATAACTTTTGCATCCGGTGTCCAAATTCAATAAAAATTGTTGGAAAAATTGCGCATACCAGTCGAATTTCTATGGTAAAATTTTCAGATCAATCCAAGACAAATTGAGTTTGCGAGAGCCATTCAAAGTTCACAAGGTCAATTTTTGTTCAGGACACTGCGTTGTGATAAATGCAACTTTGGGGGCTTGTATCTTTTTCCAAAAATGTTTGTTTTCAATAAAAATGTGTTGGGTTTTGTATCCCTTAAGGTCTAGTTATTGTTGTAAAATTTTCATGCCAATCCAAGTTGTTTTGAATTCTTGGGAGCAATTCAGAGTTCAAAATCCAGATATTATTGCATTTCAGTCAACTTTGGCGGCTCACAACTACTTCATACATGATCCTTTTTCAAAAATTTGTGTTGGAAAAGTTGCGCATACTTGTCTAGTTCTTGTGGCTAAAATCTCATATCAATCCAAAAAGTTTTGATTGTCTGAGAAGCATTTTAGTAGAAGGAGGTTCAATTGTAGATGTGCTTTTTTGCTCCTTTTTTCACCGTTTTGGGACATTTCAAATCCAATTTGTAGATACAATGATTCATTTTTATGAAACTCTTTTCACCAAAGTGTTTATATTATGGTTTTGAATCACTTTGTAGCTTAAAGCTTTTTCATTTGAGTAGGCTTAGAAATCAAATTTCACCTCCAAATGTGTTTTTAAGAAAATTTCAGCACCTTTTTTGAACACTAAAACATTATAATTTTTCAATCTAAACGGTCAAAGGACTCCAAATTTGTTCCACACCATCTAAAACATACACACTACAATATTGCACGGTTGATATCTTCATACCTCACTCTAATTTTGACTTTTCAGATTTGCAAAGGAAGGCATTTTTTAAGCACGGTTGGACTTTGGGCGGAGAGGGGTTAATATCTATATGATATAGATTTTGAAGAGTTTGCTTAGCAAATATTCTAAACTTCAAAGGGTATTGATAGGTTGGCATCAAAAAATAACTTTTTCAATTCAAAAGACTATCATTCAAAAATAACTTGAATAAAAATATAAAATATAAATCTTCAAAAATCACTATGATTAAAACTTAACTTTTGAACTTAAAGGAGAAAATTTCTTTTAAAAATCACAAATCATTCAATCTAAATCAATTTTAGAAGGAAAATTATCAATTTTTAGCTTCAAATGTATTGAAAAATATTGGATGTATACAAATTGTAGATCTAGCTATATGAATATGATCTACTAATCATTTTTACAACTATTGTTTGAGACTCATTATTTAATTATTATTCTAAATTGCTTTTTATATTACATCCTTTCAATTTTGGAAATATGGACTACATCTTGGTCCTTTCGAGGTTAAGGACCACATGTCCAAATTTTAAACAAAGAATGAACGCAAATACATCCCAAGTACACAATTTAAATTTGTTTTTTCATCCGTCAAATTTTGGTAGATTCTTGTATTAGTTCTTTAACCCCTAAAGACCATTGTTGGCTCGGCGGACATTTGGGGTTTGGGGTAGGTACCTACGGGCTGAAATTTTGTTGTTATTTTTTGAAACTTTTTTTGAAGATAGAAAAATTGATAAGCTTTGTGGGTATATAATTTTTTTCATAATCGGTGCCCGGGAAAAAAGTTATGACCAAATAAGCTCAAAACAGGGGACGGCAGGCAGCTCAGGTAGCAAAAAAAAATGAACAAAAATTTGAATTTTTTTTTAATATTTTTTTTCTTATAGATTATATTTTTGTCTATTTGAAAAGCTTTGATTCATTTCATTTTTATTTGTTGCGAGAAAGTTATGAACATTCTTGTTTTTCAAACAGTTAGAGCATCTTTTTGAAAAAAATAACTTCTAGGATGCATTTCTGAAAGCAATTTTTCAAAATGTTCATTTTTTTTTCTTTTGCATGGTTTATATTACTTTCTAGAACAATCTCACCATTGGGATTCGTGCATTTTAATTCCATCTAAAATATATGAATATTTTAGATTTTCCTTCTATCTCGTAACTACTTCTACTTAACAATTTTTTAAAGAATGATAATAAGTTTTTTTTTATTTTTGTTTTTTTTCCTAGACTCTCAACTCAATTCTCCACTACAAAAATTTAAAGCTCAAAACTCTGTAGTGCAAAAAATTTAAGTTAAAAATGTTCAAAGTCAAAAAATCTAGTCCCACAATGTGTTGAAAAACTTGTGTTTTTCACTTTAAGAGCAGATATCTTGCAATCTGTGTGGTCAAAAATTCTGAAATTTTTTCCACACACTCTCATACTAGTTAGGTGTAAGATCCTATGGTTAGATGTGAGAAAAAAAATATTTTTCAAATATTTTACTTTTTGCTAGAAAAATGGCAGTTTTGAGTCTTTTTTGGCAAAAAAAGGGCCTCGGTCCTTTAGGGGTTAACTTTTTTATGGTATAGATTTTGAAGACTTTGCTTTGCAAATAATTTATAATTAAAACAATACTATTAGGTCTTGGCCTCAAATAATAACTTTTTTAGTTCAAACAATGACCTTTCAAAAATGACTTGAATAGAAAAGTAAACTGAAAGTCTTCAAGAATCACTATGATTGAAACTTTAACTTATGAACTTAATGGAAATCCTTCTTGTGGAAATCACAATTATTCAATTTACAAGTTGATTTGGTTCTGTAATCCAAATTATATTGGTTTTGTAAAAATTTAGTCATCACAAGTTATCCAGCATCCAGACTCAATTCTGGAAAGCAGTCTACATATCTTGCTAGGCAACATCAATCATGACTTATCCAATGTCTTGTTGTTTACATCTCCACAAAAAATAACATCCCCACCGCCCACTTCCTCACCTTCACCTTTATTTTGGGGAAGCATAATATGCTGCAACATAAACGCCAAAACGATGATTGATAGAGGAAGCAAAACAAAGTTCAAAACAAAGTATACAGTCTCCCAATCCACAACATTAGCCGTCACTACAAAGCCTCCATTTTGTGACATCCAAAACGGGAAGAAGATTGCCACAAAGAACAAGATCGATGCTAGCAATTGTTGCATTTGCTATTTTAAATTAGCAGCATTGGATAGAATCACAATTGTGGTACCAATCACAAAGGAAACAATGGAAGGCATGAAAGAAAACGTTGTGAACACCAAAAACGGCCCCTCATGCGCTTGGTTATTGAAGACCTTGTGTTTTGGATTCCATTCAACATACGTGACTAGTATTGGAGAACTATCAACAAGTGACAAGCTTGTTGAAGTCTTTGGATCTGAATCGATAGATGGAGGGTCCAACAAACATCCAAAAGTTATCGACTCCGCAAGAGTGGTGCCCACAAAGGTGGCGTTCATAGAATTCACACTCTTCTATTGTTTTGGTCTTATGAGAGTTGTCTTCTATAATAGTGCACCTAGAGCACCAATAGAGATGAGCGTACAAATTTTTTTGAAATCCACATTTTCAAAAGATACAAAAGCTTTCATTACCATAGTTATCGCATTGAACGGACCATCCGTCCTAGTTGTCTGATTTGCCCGCTTATTTGAGACTCCCAATAACCATGACTTGTCCAATGTAACAACTTTAAGGTAGTCACATTGTTTGTCTAGCCCGTCCAAACCATCTAATATGTCCACATGTCCGGGACATCTAATAATTGTAACTCGCCCAATGTGAACAATATTAATTATCAATGATTTTGGCAGTGGTAGACCAAAGCTTGCATGTGATTAAATAGCCATAACATTGTTTTTTACCTCCATGCCACATCACATGCCACGTAGATTCAGTGTATACCAAAGAACACAGGTGAAAATGTGCTGTAAATTGTACATCTAATATTGCATCTTAAGAACCTTGCTAAGACTACATAGAAACCAATATTTATTTGGAGATGATTTAAGTTATAGTACTCAATTCATGAGTACAAGATCTTCAACTAGTTTGGGTTACTACGTAGGTTATCCAATTAAAGTAGATTATGCATTGTCACAAAGTTTTGCTATTAGATTTGGAATAGCATGGGGCCTTTGTTGTAGAAGAGCTTTGTATACAACTTCAAATATCTATAAACACCCTAAAAAATAACAAATTTATCCTCAAACTCCCTTTTTCCAAACCCCTATTCTATGATTTCCATTATAACCTAACTAACAAGCATAGCTACCTTTGGCCTACTATATTGGATAAGCAGGGTCTTCAAATGTTTTGAAATTTGTAACAAAACAGAACAACAAATCAACTCTTTTTATATCATATTTCACTTTAATACAAGATATTGTCCAACTTTGGTGGACATTTCCCCACTACTAACTTTCTGCCCTTTTTGTAATTCCCTAAATTAACATAGCTGATTTTGACCTAGCGTTTCTTATGGATTATCTCTCAAAATATTTTGAAATTTTGCTACAAAGTAGATCAACTTATCAACTCTTTAAACTCCAAATTTCACTCTAATCTAAAATATTGTCCAACTTTGTTGGACATTTTCCTACTTTGACTATGCTTTGTCAAGTTTTCTATGATTGGTTGTATTTTGTCCATTCCTCATAGATCCCAATTATGTAGAAGTTAAGATTTTGACACAAGATATAAGATGAGTGAGAAAGATACACTCTAAATTTCATAGCCATAAAACATAAACTTAATAAGATCCAAGATCCTCTTTGGTGATAATGATCCCTCTTTGGCTGCCTTAGATTTCAAACATTTCCACTTTGTAGTCTCATATCTCCTTCTCCATAATAGATTTAGATCTTAAACTTGGCACCATAGTACTCAACTTCCCAAAAACTCAGATCCAAAAGCATGCCTTGATCTAATACTTTATCAAAACACAACACAAAATCCTTCACAAGAATGCCTCCTTCAATATAAACTCCAACAACAAATATATAGTTTGCACTCTAAGTGCTTCCCACACCTTTAAACCTCCGAAAACAAGAGAAAAGAGAGAGAAGGATCAACCCTTGCCTCAAGTAGCCACCATCTAACTTTAACCCTCAATCCCACTAATCCTAGTATCAACTACTAACCAAATCATTATTAAACGGCAACTAACAAGGTATACAAGCAATAAAAGCCTCCAACACTAAACAACTCCTAACACTAACACTCCCTTCTAACAATCAATGATGCCTATTTCAATAAATAAACGGCCCACATCACAATAACGTCAAACCTTCAATATATTGGAAGAACCAAAGATGTATTGTTGTGACTCCCTTTATTATTTCATATTAATTTTGAAAAGACAGACTTATGACTATTTTTCCAAAGGTGTTTTTGTCTATATATTTTCATTTTACAATTCAATACGAATTTATTTTGCATTTGTTTTTAAGAAGTGTAATTTAATTTTTTTTTCAAGTCATATTATTTTACTCTTTTTGTTGAAAAATTAAAATTCTTGTGAATTTTTTTAATAAAAAATAAAAATATATATACCAAATACAAACTATACTTAAAAAATATGTGCAAGAAACTTTTTTGCTTCACCATAAAATTACAAAACCAACAATCTATAGTAATAAACCCAAAATTACCCCTCTAAAGGGTCAAGTGTCCATTCAACTTATGCAAGAATTCTCAAGTAGGCTCTTACAAAGTCAATTTTGGACGGATGCTCATTAACCCCTAAAGAACCATTGTCCCTTCGGGGGACAAATGGGATTTTGGGCAGGTACCTACGAGCTGAATTTTTGTTGTAATTTTCTGAAATTTTTTTGGAGATAGAAAAACTGATAAGCTTTGTGGGAGTGTAATTTTTTTTTCAATTGGTGTCTAGGAACAAAAGTTATGTCCAAATAAGTTCAAAACAGGGGAGAGGGGGCAGCAAAAAAATTTTGCAAAAAATTTAATTTTTTGTTTTGTGTGTGTGTGTGTGTGGTGGTGGGTGGTGGGGGGCTTATAGATTATATTTTTGTCTATTTGGAAAGCTTTTATTCATTTCATTTGGATTTTTTATAAGAAAGTTATGGACAATCTAGTTTTTGGAGCAATTAAAGCATCTTCTTGAAACAAATAACTTGTAGGATTCATTTTGGAATGCAATTTTTGCAATTTTTCAAAAATAAAGGTTCCACATGGTTTAGTTTTTGTGCTAGAACAATCTCACCCTTGGAATTAGTGCATTTAAATTCCATCTAAAATATATGAATATTTTAGATTTTCCTTCTATCTTGTACCTACTTCTACTTAACAATTTTTTCAATAATGAAAATTAAGTTTTTTTGAATATATTTTTTTTCCCTAGACTCTCAACTCAATTCTCCATTACAAAGATTTAAAGCTCAAAACCCTGTAGTGCAAAAGATTTAAGTTAAAAATGTTCAAAATAAAAAATTCTAATCCCACAATGTGCTGAAAAACTTGTTTTTTTCACTTCAGATGCAGATATCTTGCAATATGTGCGGTCAAAAATTCTGAAATTTTTTCCACACATTCTCATACTAGTTAGGTATAAGATCCTACGGTTAGATGTGCAAAAAACACAATTTTTGAATTTTTTGACTCTTTGCTCTAGAAATGGCAGTTTTGGGAGTTTTTTGGTAGAAAAAAGGCCTTGGTCCTCGAGGGGTTAAATTTTGACACAAGGTATGAACGTGTACCCCTTATTAGAATAAAAAAAATCTACTTGTGTACTTGGGTCAAAAGTTATGTGGCCTTGAACTTTTTTAGACAATTTGGGTAGCTTCATGCAACATGTGCACAATTCCTCCTATAATTTTGACATTTGTTAGGTTTATAACATACATGATACAAGATGAAAATGTCAAATAAAATAACCATGTATAATGTTAATCTCATTCTTTGAGGATTAAAGTTTTTTTGGCCTTATTAGAAAATGTTGAAAAAAAAATTTCATACTTCAAACGTCATAATCTTTTAATCCGTGTATTCAAAGTTTTTGAAGTTTTCTCCACAAATTCCTATAGTAGTCTAGTACAAATTTGTACAATTAAATTTGAAAAACAAAAACAGAAAACAAAACATTTTTTCCTCATTACCTTTAATAGTGGCAATTTTTTGCAACTTCTGCTTAAAATGTACATTTAGGGAATAAATTGAAGTAAAATAATGAATTTAATATAATTCTTCAAAAATTCAATTTCGAGTAGAACTAGAACTAGAATTTACAAGCTTCATTCTAGTACTTGGACTCAAATTTCTAAGAATTAGTTTTTACGGCTAAAATACAAATCAAGAGAAAGTAGCATTAGCTGCCAAAATACACTACTAACATGGTGATTCGTGGATTTGGCATTCTCTTATGTAGAAAAATTAAAAATATCACAAAGAAAAGTATTGCACACCATTCATTTTGAAAAGATTTCAAACAACTCCTTCAAAAAAATTGGATGAAATTTTTTAAGTTTAACTTTGAAGCTTCTATAAAATCATCCAAAAGACACAAAACATCCTCGCAAGTGTTTTAGATTTTAATTCTAATTTCAGTCATGTTCATATGGATTTATGTGACATTGAAAATTTGTTTAAAACCACTTGCAACCTATTGATTAGGAATCAATGGTAATAATCAATCAAATGTGATTGTCTCTATAAAAGTTTGATTCTTAACCCCTAAATGCCCAAGGCCTGTTTTGGGCTTCGAGGAATTTGCTCTAAATTGAACAAAATGCCAACATTTTGATAAGTTGTATCAATTTTTTTTTAATTGTAACCGTACAAATTCAAACAAGACATGTTAGAGATCTCATAGGAAAAGAAAACACAACAATATCACTTATGGAGTGAAAGTTTATAATGTTTGACCATGAAGGTGCTAAAACTACAAAAATCTTTTGCTCTTCTTTACACAAATCAAATCTAAAAAGTTGGTGACCAAAAAAATATGAGGTTAAAGGGCCTAACTTGTATAACCCTCATCAATTTATGGCTTCTTAAAATCTACTCCACAATTTTCTTAAATGAATTTTGAATGTGATTTTTTCTCCAAGATCTAGTGTATTTGAGGCTCATTTCCAAGAGCTCTCAACACTACGGGAAGTCAAAATTGCACGGGGTGCCCTTGTACAAAATCATGAATAGAAAAATCACTATTATTTATTTTCAAGATCGGATTTTTGTAGCTAAAATTAGACTTCGAGAAGAACTTCCTAAAAATATAACCTACTAAAAATAGCAACTTGTTTAGGTTTCATTTAACATCAAAGTTTTGCAAACACCACATTTGGATGCCTCGGGCATTTAGGGGTTAATACTTTTGTTTCTCAATTCAGATAAGTACAACTAATTGAGACTCCTAACTAATTGTATTATAATTTTTGTCTTCCTTTATTTCACAATTGTAATCTTGAAATGCCTTAGTAACCAAAAAGTGGTTGATGCCTTAGTAACCAAAAAGTGGTCAAGCACAACTTGTTCTTTCTAAAAACAAGTGACTTTCATCCAATATTTTCTTGGAAAGTTCCTTGAGTGTGTATGCAATACCTAGAGGTGGGAATGCCCTCATTGAACAACTATATGTATATCTAGAATACAGATGCTAAATCCATGGATCCTTGGACGGATCACAAAAGATGCCTTTTTAATTTATGTGGCAATTCCTATTTCCTTTCTTATGATTTGAATATTAGACCTTTTGTGAATTTGAATCCAACTAAGGAATTGAAGCATATAAAGTCTAGTTCCTACTCCAATTCAAAATTTTAAAAATTTCCAAACTTTTATATTTTACTGCCATTTGAACTTTGGGCCTATTATTGTAGTCAAATGAGTTTTTTAGTTGTAGAATGGCACAAAATTAGGTTCACATTATGATTTTCTACAAGATAATCTACACCTATGGTAAAAAGATCAGATTTATTGAGCTTATTTTTCATTTTGATATGAGTAAATTTTTCCATTGTTTTTTCAAAAATCAAAAAACATTTTCTAAAACTCACCAACAAGTCTTGTGTTTTTTACAATTTCTAGAAAACATGTGAATCCATCACCAAGCAAAAAAATCTATTTGTTTCCATGGAGCATCCAAAGTGTAGGATCATTTTAAGGACATTATAGTCATAGGCTTTAGCATTTTACGATTACCACATAGTCATAATTATCTATGAGTTTTGGGGCCCATAAAATACAAAATGAATGACAACTCTAGATTTAGGTTTTGGGATCCATACGGGCTATGCATTGGGACGCGATTAGGTCAGGTTGCCATTACCGGTAGTGTCCTCGGATCTTGTCATTAAATTACAAACATGACGGACCTCATGACCGGTTAGTATTGATTTCCTTGGGTGGCCCTTTCCACTCCACTCCACCAGCCTGGTGATCATATTGGGAAGCTCTTGGTAAGGTGTAACTCTTAAGCTAATCATTTACCTCCCCTGCAGGCAAGCTGTTGGGATGTAGTTTTTCCAATTATACCACCATGATCATCCCCTGGAAGCTGATGTGAACTAGGAAAGGGGAGTAGGGTAACTTCTCGTAGTTGTAAGTACAAGGGGAGAGTTACCATCACCTTTATACTTGCATACAATGGTAAGTTTGGGTAGCTCGAGGGGTAGGTACCGCAATTGGGTGACAATCGTACTAACACCGTAGAGGACGGAGTGGCGATTGTAATGTTGGTACTATTGCCCCTCCCCACATCGTATTTGCGTAAGGTATGGTACAGTATTTACCCAATGCCATTACCTAGACACACAGGGTTGTGATTACTACTCCTGCCCTTGCCTTGATTTTTTTACCCAACTTACCCTTTGCTTTCAGTACCTGATGAGCTCTCGTAGGGTACCGTGGTGCTGAGTGTCATACATGGCTAGAGGTAATAGTTAACAGATACAACGTCCTTTTACCGGCTGGGCCACGGGACGGTCCTTCATTACAGTTCCTTTCTACCCTCTCCTTTCTTGCCTATGCTTAGATTCGAGCTCCTCACGGGCCGGGGTGAACCGTCCGCAAGGGAAAATGCTAAATTTTTTTTTTCCACGTATGATAAAATTTGCAAATTAGAAATTCATATTTGCAATCAGAGGCCCCACATTAGTTAGTAGAGGTGTATAAGATAAACGAATGAAGCCCAAAACAAGGGGGCCTTTTTCTTACATGCACCCCTTAACCCCTAAAGGACCATTGTCCCTTTGGGGGACAATTGCGTTTTCAGGCAGGTGTTGAAATTTTCTCCTAATTTTGTGAAACTTTTTTGGGAGGTAGAAAAGCTGATTAGCTTTGTGGGAATATAATTTTTTTCACAATTAATGCCCAGGAACAAAAGTTATGACCAAATATGCTCAGAATAAGGGATGCCGGGCAGCAAAAAAGAATTGCAATTTTTTTTTTTTTTTTTTTTTGGTATTCTTTTTTTCTAGATTATATTTTTCTATCTAAAAAGCTTTAATTCATTTCATTTGGATTTGTTTAGAGAAAGTTATGGACATTCTTGTCTTTTGGGCTGTTAGAGCATTCTTTTGGAAAAATAACTTGTAGGATTCTTCGGAATGCAATTTTTCAAATTTTTCAAATTTTTTTTTTGCATAGTTTAGTTTACTTTTTAGAACAATCTCACCATTGGGATTAGTGCATTCTAAATTTTTCTAAAATATATGAATATTTTAGATTTTCCTTATATCTCGTATCTACTTCTACTTAACAATTTTTTTAATAATGAAAATTAAGTTTTTTTGAATTTTTTTGAATTTTTGCGAGATTCTCAACTCAATTCACCACTATAATCAGTTAAAGCTCAAAACTCTATAGTGCAAAAATTTTAAGCTAAAAATGTTCAAAGTCAAAAAATCTAGTCCCACAATAGAGTTATTTGTAAAGTCCCCCTAGTTTGAAGGGGACTTTTTTTGACAAATTTCCTCCAACAGACGACCCCGCAGGCGACCCCGACCCCACAGGCAAAGTCCGACAAAACTTCTTTTTAGTCGATTTGAGCACGAAAGAAAGTTTGATACCCACTTTCATATTGACTTTTTGCCCAAAACCTGCTTTTTCACAAAATTGCGAGGTTTAAACCCCAGTTTTGGGTACTTTACAAATAACTCTAATGTGCTGAAAAATTTGCTTTTTCACTTTAAACGCAGATATCTTGCAATCTGTGCGGTCAAAAATTTTGAAATTTTTTCCACACTTTGTCATACTAGTTAGGTGTAAGATCCTATGGTTAGATGTGCAAAAAATACATTTTTAAATTTTTTTCACTCTTTACTTTAAAAATGGCAGTATTGGGTGTTTTTTGGCAAAAATAATGGCCTTGGGCCTTTAGGGATTAAAATGACTTTCGGGAGATGAGCGAGGGAGATAGTTCACCCTAGCCTCTCAATGTACCTGGTACTTGTTTACTAATGAGTCATGGGTCCCTTTTGCATCCTTGAAAAAAGGACCTATGTGATAAACAAAATTATTTTATTGATGGCTCCTTATTTGGGTTTTAATTTTAATTTTTAATTTTTGTGAAGTGCTAAAGTGGCGATATAAAATGTTACAGTCTTATCCCAAATTTATCTACATATTGGATAGAAATTCCACATTAGCGCAAATCATATACCCATATTTCTATTTTCATCCACAATCTTGCAATTACATCTAAGATTTTTTTTTATAATTTGAAGTTTTCAGGCAAAGTAATTCACGGTTAGTTGCTATTTTTGAGCCAAATTATTAATTTTGGTGCAATCTGGCACTATTTCACACACCCAAAAGCCTTATTCTTCCACCAATCCCAATCCTTGAATTAATTGATAAATCCCTCCTAAGTATCTAGCAAAGCATAATACCTTCCCAACATAGAAAAGACAATTGTTCAGGGGTTTTTCTTTTTCATTTTTTATGAAGTGGCAAAGTGGCAATATTGAATGTTATAGTGGTGCTCCAAATTTCAACATTTATTCACATATTGGATAGAAAATAAAACATTAGGACATATCACATATCCATAATTCAATTTTCATCAACAATCTAGCAATTTCATCCAAGATTTTTTTTTATTTGAAGTTTTTTGGCGATTTACCGCCCTTTTAGTACTATTATAAGCTTAGTGCAGGGCCCATTATTTTGGTGCAAATTGACAACAAATCACAAAATAACAAACTCATTGTTTGGTTATACAATGTAATTAAACTAGAAGAAAAATGTGTTCGGCACAACCGGCTACTATGCAACTAGTGTCCTATACAACTATCTTGCAACTGTAATCCTCTCTATTAGCACCAAATCTAACTTCATTGTCTTAAGTTGTTGTTTTATAGCATTGATACATTGTTTTAGTTGCAAAGAAGTCAATCTATAGTTGCAAAAAATGACTAGAAAACAACTAGAAAAAGATTGCAACTCTAAACTAACCAAAGTTCTCTAGTAGTTGCTTTCTAGTTGCTCTCTAGTCGTATACTAGTTGTTTCGTAGTCATTTTCTACACTACTAGAAATTTAGCTTTTCTGTTGATTTGGTTGCATAGATTTGATTCACTTCTCTATTGATTTGGAGAGTGATTTGTTGATTTGGAAGAAATCTATAGAAAAGTGAACCAAATGAATGCCACCAAATCAACCAAAAAGCTGAATTTTCTAAGTGAAAAACTAGTTGTTTCTTAGTTGCTTTTAAGTTGTATACTAGTTGTTTCTTAGTTGTTTCCTAGTTGCTTCTAGAGTTCATTCCCATTTGACTTATATCAATTGTCCCATATCAGTTGTAAAGACTACCATTAGATTGGACATATAAGACTTGTAAGTCTTTGTAGTCTTATACAATTAATTTTTTGATTTAATTCTAAGATTTCTATAGTTTGTAGATATTTACAAAGTATCAATTTCTATAATTTGTAGATTTCTACAATCTATAAAAATAAAAGATATTTAAAATCCAAGAAATTTTAATGTCTATAAAATTATAAGGTTTCCTAACCAATGAAATTTATTATCAATATTTAAATTTTTGAAATCTAGGAATAAGGTAGATTTAGAATTTTGAAATCTAAAAAAAGATAGATTTGAAATTCTAAAATCTAAAAGAATGGTCGATCTGAAAAATCTTAAAAAAAAGGTAATTCTAAAAAATCTAGAAGAAAGGTAGATCTGACAAATCTAAAAAAAAGGTAATTTTGAAATTTTGAAATCTACAAATCAATGAAAACAATATTCTAAAACAAACAAGTCGCATATGAGATGGTGTCCACAGCAACTACAACTCTACGAAGAAGTCTCCACATTATCACCAATCGCAAAGTAGGCACAAGTGTCCTATGGGACTGAAAACTAATTGCATAGTGTAGTTGCAAAACCCCTCATTTCTTTCTAGTGTAAATTATATTTGTTGTTGTCCTACTTTTCTTCCTTTATCTATGAACGGCTATAAATACCTAAGGTCTTTTTTTGAGCTTCTTCAAGTTTGCGCCACTCTAAACTAAATAAGAAGTCAAAGTTTTGATAAGTTTTGTTTTTTTTATAAATTGTAAACCGTTCAAATTCAAACTAGATGTATTATAGATTGCAAAGGAAACGAAATCACAACGATACTAGTTACAGATTGAATGATTATTATAATGTTTTATTGTGAGGGGGTTAAAAATGTGAAAGTGATTTGAAGTCTATCAATCATCAATTCCATGTCAAATCTAAAATTGAGGTTGTGAAAAAATTTGACGTTAAAGTACTTAACATGTATAATCACAATCAATATGGTTTTTAAAAATCTACTTATAATTTTTTTGAATGAATTTCTAATCCAGTTTCCCACAAAGTTACAATCTATTTGAGGCTCATTGCCAAGATCTTTAAAAATCAAAATCAAGATTTGCAATGGCCCCCTTGTATATAGTCATGAATAGAAAAATTGTAAGCATTGATTTTCAAAGTTGGATTGTGATGCTACAAATAGAATTTCAAGAAATTTGTAATCAAAATAATCAAAATATTAATTTGGTGAGATTTTATTTAATTGCAAAAGTTTGTCAACATCAAATTATAGTTCTTTGGGCAATAGAGTTTAATCCCTTCAGTTCCTTGACCATGTGAACACCAAAAACGCTCAATAACTGCCATTTTGAACAGAAGTACCAACTTTTGGAAGAAAAAATAAATTTGGACACATGTAACCATGAGACCTTGTAGTATGCTTGTTTGAAAAGCTATGGAAAATCTCTAGTTTTGTGTACTGTTTCCCCTTGAAATGGAAATCGTTTATGTGGTTAAGAAAAAAAAAAAAAAAAGCTATGGAAAAAATTTCAGAATTTTAAAACATGTGGATCAGAAGTATTAGAATTAGAATCAGCAAAAATCCTTTTTTGGCCTTGCTAAAAACAAGATAGCTGCACTTCACAAGGTCACATTGGGATGAAAAAAAATAAAAAATGGTGGTGCTTCCATGGATTCATTATTCAAGGCAAGTGGGCTAAGGTAAGCCCATTGTGGTCCGATGACCCATAGTGGACACCTAATGATCCCATGACAGTTTTTTTGGCCACAATCAATGTCTAATCTGACACCAATGGAGTGATTAGTGACCTTGTTAGGAACATCTGCTTTTTCAAGGAAAATCATTGTAGGAAGTGTCTTTTCATGGCCTTCTACATTAGAAATTATTGTGACCACTTTAGGTGATTAAGAAGAGCATATTGGATACAATTTTTGTTGGTTATGGGGTGGTCTAATGACTCGTTTGGACAAATCATTTCAAAATTCCATAACATGTTCCTACTTTGTTTGAAAATATAATTTCAATTGCTCTCACTACTTCTCACACATGTCTTCATGTTAGAAAAACTTCGAAAACTTTCAGCAATGGCATGAGGGTAGACTCCAAATTTTGACCACAATGGGCCGGTTTATCCTATATACTTGAAAATTCTCACTTCATTTGGAACTGTACAATATATAGAAAAAAAATAGAAACGATAGAAAGAAGTAGAGAATGATTCAAAATACAAAATTGTTAAGAATTTAGTTATGAATAGAAATATGCCAATCCCAATAGTTGCAATCTTGTAATAAATAACTTACATTTTATAATTTTATTTTTTCAAAAAATATTAAAAATTGAGTAAAATGAAGGACTTCAAAGTTTGTTTTAGAGCGTAGAATCTATAATTGTCCACAAATAAAAACTCCTCATAACTTTCATCTCATTGATAAAAATGGAATGATTTCATTAGAAAAAAAATCAGCCCTCTGAAGGGCTGCTCCAAATTGACAGGCCAAGCTATTTTAAGCTTGGCTTGTCAATCTCAAAATGGGCCCAGTTGAGTAGTCAGCTTGGTTGACCACTCGCCGAAACAGTTAGCTTTTGTACTTCTTCTTCTTTTAATTTTTTTAATAATTTTTTTAAGATTTAAGAAAATTATTATGGATTTTATACTCGCAAATTTGGGTTCCTGTGCCACTATCAAAGCAGAAACCGCTGCATAGAAATAAGGCAAAAAATAAATTTTTAGCCCCGAAAAATACTATTTTAGGGTCCTTGAGAGGGCTGTGAAGCAACCCTCCAGAGGCCTGAATTTTCTCCAATGAAAGCTTTCCAAGTATATATAAATCTAAAAAAACAATTCCAAATTTTTGTTTCTGAAAAGAAATAATTTTTTTTAATGTGCCTGGACTGCCCATTTACAAAAAGAAATAACATAATAGGAGTTGTGACTCGTATTTCCAATTGTCAGAATTTTATTGAGAATAATTTTAGATACAAGTGAAAACTAAGTGATATATATATACACACACACATGCATATAAGATTTTATATTTTCTCTACTTTTCAATTTGATTTTACAATGAGAAAAATGCAAAAGAGTGTATATGCTATTTCTTGAACAATAGTTGCAAATTACAAACAAATCCATTGCAATTCTCTCCATTTTTATCCTTCAAGTCCCAACAACTTTTTCACAATGGGAGGTTTTTAATGAATTGTCCCACTTTGATATTTTTAGCACATAATTGTGCTTGAAACTTGTTATTTGAACCGTATAAAAGTAAAGAATATTTTGTTTGGTATGCATGGAATTAATTGTGGAAAATATTGATTGTTGGATTTTTAGATTATAACAATTTTGGATGATCAATTATATATGCAAAATATGCAGTTTCAGGGAAAAAAATTTATAAGCAGATGAATGATGCTTTTTTACATTTCCAAAAAAAAATTGTATTGGAATCTAAAAAATGGAGCATTTTGAACATTTTTAAATGAGGAGTACAAAATTCTTTTTAATTTTGTACACATTTCAAACAAAAGAAAAAGCCAAAATTGACCAAATTGGATCCTAAAAAAAATTTAAATATTTTTTTATGCATCCAATTTTGAAGTTTAATAACATATATTATTAGCATATTGTTTGGAACATCTTAAAAAATTTGGAATCATTTGAATTACAACCTCTAAAGTCCCATTGTCCCCTCGGGGGACAAAATGGATTTTGGGCAGGCTACTACGGCTTCAATATTCATCATTATTTTCTGAAACTTTTTGTGAAGATAGAAAAACACATTAGCTTTAAGGGAATATAATTTTTATTTCAATCAGTGCCCGAGAGCAAAAGTTATGGCACAAAAGGTCCTTTTTTTCAGTCTGGCAGGCAGAAATCTTCTCATACAAAAAAAATATTTTCTTATAGATTGTATTTTTGTCTATGCGGGATGCTTTGATTCATTCCATTTGGATTTGTTATGTAAAAGTTACGGACAATCTTATTTTTCGGACAATTAGAACATTTTCTTGAAAAATTAACTTGTAGGACTCATTTCTGAATGCAATTTTCACAATTTTTCAAAAAAATAAAAAGTTGGGCTAGGGTAAATTTGCTTGCAAAAACAATCTAACCATTGGAGTTATAGTTTTTTAATCTCATCTTAGAGCTATTGACGATTTAGATTTTCTTTTAATCTTGGACCTACTTCTACTTAATAATTTTTGAAAGAATGAAAATCAAGTGTATTTTTTTTGGAATTTTTTTTCCAAGATTCTCAATTCAATTATTCAATATAAAAAAAATTGAATTCAAAGTTTGTAGTGCAAATTTGTGTTACAAATGGTGGTCAAAGTCATTTGAAACTGCAAGTCAGTGTTCAAAAAATCCAATTTTTCCAACTTTGAATGCTAATATCTTCTAATTTGTGCAGTCAAACTTTATGAAATTTTTACCAGATAATTTGAGATAGGTTAAGTATAATATCCTTTGGTTAGTTTCTAAGAAAAATATTCTTTCTCTTTTCTTAGATGAACGCAACAAAACGGGCAACTTTGAGTCGTTTTTGACAAAAGAATGGCCTCGGGACTTTCGGGATTAAATTGTATTCTTAATTACACTAGATTGAACCTTTTATTTTTTAAAATACAAAAAAATACAAATTTGAATTTATTTTCTCTAGAGCTAGTTTATTTGTATTGAATAAAGAGTAGAAACATTCAAGAATTTTGTTTCAATTCCCACTATTCCTTTCACTGGAATAGAATTATACTTGCTCCTTTTCTTTACAAGATTATATTTCCTAAATAAATTTTAAATTAATTCTCACATTTAAAATTTTGAAAATCAAAAAATGCAACAAGCATATCAATTTGTACTCTACAAGATCCTAGTTTACAAAATATTGAAATTTGTTTCACTTAGATACCGAGAATTTGCTTTTAAAAATTTGAAGAGGACAGATTGTGTCTTCTTGGTACTTGAGGGATGAATAATATTTTTTGTGGTGCTTCAAGGAGACTAATGAGACAAAGTCTTTTAGCTAATTGTGAAACTCAAAACCATGCATTCCAACAAACATTTTTCATTAAAGTTCATTGTTGAATACGCCACCATTTATCTCATGGAATAAAAAACTATGCCATTTTAATATACCATTTTCTATCTCTTATGTTTTTTCTAGGCTCACTTCCTTACAAAAAAATACACTGGTTTGAGTGCAAAAATCGTGATTTGTATTAATGCATGTCAATATTCAGAACAGAAGATACCAATGTATCTCTTGTTTTTTTCATAATGAAATCCTTTAAATGAGGTGAAAATGGAAATATTAACATAGTATTAAGAGCAAATAATGTATAGGCCAATTGACGCAATCTAATGGAATTTAAATACATCCGGCTTCCATTATTAATTTAAAATATTCTTTTAGAGTAATGGGATCATAAAAGCAATTGTACATATAATACGTTCAAAATCTTAATTTTTGAATTTTTGGTATAAGTAAGAAATGGCGTAGAATGTTTGGGTGTGCTTGGGGGGGTCACATCCTTATACATTTAGATATCACGTGCAATAATGGGGTATTTAATTGGGGGGTATTTATGTGTTTTAGAGTATTTTTTTCCTCCCTATTTTTACTTAAAAAGCTATTGGCTTGTATTTTTCAGCACCCTATTTTTTTTCTATTTCATTTGAGGAACTAATTTCTCACACCCTATTTTTTTTATACATTGTCAGGTTCTAGAAATACTGAAAAAAAATTCTTTGGCAATACAAAATCGAATTTGTCTACAGCAAACAAAATTAAGAAGCACGGATCTGCAAAACTGAGACAACTGCGACATACAACTTGGGAAAATATACCAAAGACCAAGGGAATACAAGCTGGACCACACACAACCTATTAGGACATGAAAATGTGCACATTCATGAAATCCACAAAGCTAAACTAAAAGCAAACAGAAGAAAATGAAACCACACAAAACTTAACATGTAATCGTGTTCACAAACACATTCATGAGTAGTATATGGGTCCATGCAAACATTTAGAGCCTCAAACCTCAGGCTTGAGATCAACCACCATATACAAAGTGCTGCAATATAGGTTCAAAACTATAAAACACTACAAAGTCGCATGAGCTACAGTAAAAATGCGCTGGAATGTGCACTGTGAAAAAATTGAAATAATCTGTGCACATTATATTGGAACACCAGGGGGAAAAAAATTCAAAAGGGCAGGGCAAACTTGCAGGTCGGCTAATGATTCTCTAGGCTTGCCTTTCATGGTCTCAATGCACTTTGGAGCAGCACCTTTATGCGTGAGGGTGTACACCTTGACCTTCCTCATCCTTGAAACTAGTAATTATCGTAGACGCTAACGTTGGTGAACACCTTGCAAATCATGAATAGGTCGTCAAAATGGGAAGGATTCACATTCACCCTAAAATACAAACCCTAAATCTGCAGACGAGAGTGTGCAATGAGAGTGTGCAAGACCCTTTGAATGCAAGAAGCACACCCTAAATCCTAAACAAAAAAGCACGGACTCACAACTGTGCACACTCAGTGGACCCATGGACTATACAGAACATTCACAAGGTTAAAGCATGTAAGAAACAAGAACAACAATTTTAGGTTTGCATTTCCCTTATCCCAGGAGTTTTCGATCTCCTACCCAAACTTTCGTAGAAATGTGCAGCCTAAACCTTTGTGCCATGCTCCAGCGACTTCAAACCCCATAAGTTGTTCATAAATTGTAAGCAAAACCGCCAAAGTTCAAGCAAAATCAGATGGTCCTATAGGTGTTAAACTTGTTATGGTGGACTTGGGAGGGGTATGTTGACCAATATATGGCCTATATTGGACCCTATATATGTCAATACAAAATCCAAAGATTTGGACTCCATTAGATGCCTCAAAAAACTTTCAATTCTCTCATATTCATTTTAAAATCCAAATTCTTCTTGCCTTTTCACAAAATAATTGAACCCCAAAGGTTTATATTCATTGTGATATTCATTCCCTCAAAATCTTTTAAACTCCTTCAATTGAAAAGAGATTGTGGGCTTCAATTTTCGTGAATTTAGAAATTCTATTATTTTTGTTGTAGATTAATTCAAAATTCTATTTATTTTTGTCTTGGCTTCATTCCACCATTTTTGTGTCAACTTCATTTTGCCATTTTAGTCATGGCTTCATTCCACCATTTTAGTTTGGCTTCAATTTGAGTTGTGGCTTCAAACGGACCTCATGGTCACAAAATAAATTTTATATTTGTCAATATAAAAATCTCAAAGGTCACTTCAAAATTCACCTCCAACTTAAAGGTCTTCATTGGAATAATCCTTCTAGTGGTCATATAAGATTCATCAATATATAAGATTTGAATATCCTAAATTGGGGCTTTATTGCTCTCTACGCTACAAGTAATGCATGATTGAAGGTTTCAAGGCTGCCTTTTTTGGTTGGAAGACCTTGGCAAATGGAAATTTTTCCATAGATGTTGGAGCTTGGAAAGCATTAGATTTCTATTGAAAATCTATTTTTATTGATATTCTTCATCTGTTCATTTGTAATTCTACTTAAAATGTAGAAAAATTTCTAAAATATTGACCATTACTTTGGAAAAATGAATTTGCACCCATGGGATGTTGATTTTTTTTAATTTTAGAATGATACAATAAAAAATGTGATCCATGATGTTCTACACTTTAAAGTAAACCTATGGAAAGAATATTATATTTTTGAGTGTACATTGCATTTAATTTGCATTATTTTACTTTTTATTCACAAATTTATATGGTAACTTCAAAATTCTTCCAAAAAAATATAAAAGTTTTACACTTGATAGAAGATATGTAATCACATCTCCGCAATTGAAGTCTTAGCAATTGGACTTTGGAGGCGTATGTTGAGTAATAGTAGGTATTGAACTCTATATTTGTCAATGCAAACCCTCCAAAGATCCAAATCATGTGGTTGCAAAGTAGACCTTTTTAACTCTCACGTTTTTTAAATCCAAATTCCAATCCAAATTTTTATGGCCTTGTTCTTGAAAACTTAATTGAACCTCAAAGGTTCCCATTGGTTTGCTCAAAGGTCTCCATTGGTTCTTTCAAAGGTTCTATTGGTCCCTTCAAGAAACTTTTCTTCCCTAGTTGAAAAGACAATGTGGAGTTAAATTTTAGTTGCATGAAGTCCTTCAAAATTCCAAAAATTGGCTAACTCAATTCCAACCTAGAGGTCATCATTATAATTTTATAGCAATTTGAACTTTAGTTCCATAACTATGAAGTACAAAATGATAAAAAAAAAATTGCATCAGGATGTCCTACACCATATTGTAAACCTGAAAAGAAATTTACAGATTTTTTTAGCGGTAATTGCTTTTGATATGAATTCTTTAGATTTTTATAAAGAAATTCATGGTAAATTTAAATTTTTACAAACAAATTTAAAACTTTATGATTAATAGAAGACATATAATCACATTCCAAATAAATAGATACAAAAAATCACATTCACATTACTTAGAAATGAAGTTTGAAAAAGTGATAATATGCTCATTATTTGAGGCTTATAAGTCTATAGATTTCAATTGGTATGGAAGTCTTGGCAATTGTGAACTCATTGTATAGTAAATTTTAGAAGTTCAAGTTGACCAATAGCCAACATTGGACCCTATATTCATAAATACCTCAAAAATCCAAATCCAAATTGTTGACTTCAAAACCTTTCAACTCTCATATTTTTTTCTTTTGAATTACAATCTTTCTCGGCCTTGATTTCATAAATTAATTAAACCTGAAAGTCAAAGGTTCTTGTTGGTTCCTGAAGATCTTTTAAATTCTGTCAATTGAAAAAACACTATAGAGTCCAATTTTTGAATTGTAACTTCAAAATTCCATTATTTTTGTCTTGATTGCATTCCACCATTTTTTGTAAGGGCTACATTCAATCATTCTGGTCAAAACTTCAATTTTAGTCACAGTGCCTCAAACGCAAAGTGAATCCTATATATGCCAATACAAAAATTCCAATGCTCAACCATTCACTTAACCCCTAAAGGACCAAGGCCTTTTTTCTGCCAAAAAACTTTCAAAAATGTTTTTTTTGCACATCTAACCGTAGGATATTATACCTAACTAATATGAGAATGTGTGGAAAAAATTTCAGAATTTTTGATTGCAAGATATCTGCGTTTGAAGTGAACAAGACAAGTTTTTCAGCACATTGCGGGACTAGATTTTTTGATTTTTAACATTTTTAACTTAAATATTTTACACTACAGAGTTTTGAGCTTTAAATCTTTTTAGTGGAGAATTGGGTTGAGAGTCTAGGGAAAAAAAATATATTAAAAAAAACTTAATTTTCATTCTTAAAAAAATTGTTAAGTAGAAGTAGGTACAAGATAGAAGGAAAATCTAAAATATTAATATCTTTTAGATGGAATTAAAATGCACTAATTCCAATGGTCAGATTATTCTAGCACAAAAACTAAACCATGTGGAACTTTTTTATTTGAAAAATTGCAAAAATTGCATTCCAAAATGAATCCTACAAGTTATTTTTTTCAAGAAGATGCTCTAATTGCCCAAAAAATGAGATTGTCCATAATTTTCTCATAGAAAATCCAAATGAAATGAATCAAAGTTTCCCAATAGACAAAAATATAATCTATAAGGGAAAAAAAAATTTAATAAAATTATTTTTTTTGCACAATTTTTTTCTGCCCCCTCTCCCCTGTTTTGAGCTTATTTGGGCATAACTTTTGTTCCCAGGCACCGATTGAAAAAAAAAATTATATTCCCACAAAGCTTATCAGTTTTTCTATCTCCAACAAAAGGTTCAGAAAATCATGACAAAAATTCAACCCGTAGGTACCTGCCCGGAACCCCACTTGTCCGTTGAACGGACACTTGGTCCTTTAGGGGTTAAAAAAAGATGAAATGTTTCAAAAAAGAAGAAGATAAAATTACCGTCTTACAATGAAGGGTGACAATTGACAAAAGAATAGTGGCATTAACCCCTAAAGTTTCATGACTATGTAATCACCAAAAACGCTCCAAAACTGTCATTTCTAATACAACTACCAAATTTTTGGAAAAAAACAATTTTTGACACATGTAACCGTAGGATCTTGTAGTATGATATTTTGAAAACATGTGGTAAGAATTTTAGAAAATTCCACTGTGTGGATCATAAGATATAAGCATTCAAAGTCTTGAAAACCATTTTTTCAATCCTGCAAAAAACCGGGCAGCTGCACTTTGCAAGCTCACTTTTCAATGAAAAAATGCCGATAAAGGTGGTGCTTCTTTGAATTCAGTTTCCTAAACAAGTTGTCTATATGCATGAAAAATTTCACATCATTTGGAATTGTACAACATATAGGAAAAAAATAGTAAGTAGAAAGAAGTAGAAAATGATTCAAAATACTAAATTGTTGAAAATTTAATCATGGAATTTAAAAATAGCAATCCCAACGGTTGTAATGTTGTAATAATCAATCTACATCCTAGGATTTTATTTTTTTCCAAAAATATTGAAAATTGAGTTAAATAATCGATTTTAAAGTTTTTTTTAGAGCAGAGAATCCATAACTGCCCGCAAACCAAAAACTCTCATAACTTTTGACTCATTGATTGAAATGGAGTGACTCAAAGCTTTTTAAGTATATATAAATGTAGAGAACCAACTTCAAAAAAAAATTCCGGAAAAAATGATTTTTTCTTATCTGCCCAAACTGCCCGGTTATGGAAAAAAGTAACATATTAGGTCACAACTTTTGACTCGTATTTTGAAATGTCATGAAACTTGGTACACATGAAGATATTCCTTGCCCCACCTTCTATTAAAATTTCGGCCTCAAATATGGATATCTCTAGTCACACGTACCTGCCCAAAATTTCTATACGGCCAAAAAACGCATGTTGGTCCTTTAGGGGTTAATTTGTACCCCACCCCCACCCCCACCCCCACCCAATCAAATAGGATTCTCTCATAGTTCTCCAGTTTCAAAATATTCTCCCCTTGTGCAAACTATACCTTATTAAATTGGATACTGTAACTTACGTCTTCTTTTCTTTCCTCCGACTCCAACCCTTTGTTTTCATTCTCCCTTTCCCTCTGACTCCATGGCAGAGAATCTGGTTTGCCTTGTAGACTTGATTTTCTTCGAAGATTCCGTTCCAGCTGGGCCAGTTGATAATGGAGGCCCGGGGTGCCAGTGGACCTGGTGTCGTCGTCGATCATATCGATCGAACTGGTCCTGCTCTCAACTTGACGGACCTGTCTGCAATTTCATTCGCATTGTTGGATCCGTCCGGCAAGTCCGTCGACATCCTGCAGTGCAATAGATTGGCAAAAGTTCGTCATAAGCCCGGCGGATAATCTGACGCGATCGACACGGCACGGGCTTGTTTCTGTACGTTTCTACCATGGCCTTTCGATCGATCCCTGGATGCCTGGACCGGATCGATGCCTGGCACCCAATTTGCGGCCGGAAACTCCGGCCAAAAGGCGCACCAACTGTTTCAGTTTCGTCCCCAGGTGTTTGTCGACATGTTGAGGATTCCACACAAACAAAAACCAACCCACACTAGAATTGAAAGGTCGATCGGCATCTGCAAGCACTGCTGATCGATGACGGTTCGATCGAAGAAGGGAACGGAACGGATGGGATGAGTGTGCTTCCAGAATCCACTTGAATGAATACGCTCTGTGCAATTTCAGGTGGGGATTCTTGGGAGAAGGAGGGAGTCAATGGACTCTCTCTCTCTCAATAATAGAAGCTATGTTGAGCGAGGAAGTTTGAGGAAGCGCTTTACTTCACTTGAAACACAGGGAACCTGGACCAATTCACTGGGCAGTGAGTGGTACAAAAAGAGGGGTGAATGTGGAGTGAATTTTTTCTTAATAAGGAAAGTCAAGGTCAACACTTGCCACTTGCCTTATTTGGACAAAATTCACTCCACATTCACCCCTCATTTTGTACCACTCACTGCCCAGTGAATTGGTCCAGGTTCCCTGTGAAAGATGTGCCGGAGTGTTGTTGTTGTTGGGAAATAGAGAGACGAGACGATTGTGTAGCCTCGTTGCTTGATCCTTAGTTTCGTTGCGGTTGGTTAGTTTTGTATTTGTTGACCTCTTGGTGTTACTTTAGGGTCTTTGATTCTAAATGAAAATTCATCGGTGGTAAAGAAGAACAACACAAAATAGTGAAATTAGGTTGCCTCAAACTAATTTCTTGATAGTCCGCACTAAATACATATTCATTGCTATTGTACAATGATGCATTCAATCCATAACCATGTGTATGGCATAGATTAGTGCAACAGTTCAAGGCCTATTCAGATACTTACATGTGCCTCTACGTGGACAAGCATTGATCCATGAGGTAATTTATTGGAGGTAAGGCAACCTAATTGACAAAGCAACCTAATTGCACTATTTTACATGTGTAGTATATCTGCAATCCATGTTTATTTGTACATAAATCAAGAGCAGTTTCGGAAATTGCACCTTATGGACATAGGTAGTAATTGTAGTACATGTGATGTCATTAAATTAATCATGGTCATCATCAAGTTGGAAAGCATCAGAATTTGAAAGTGATCATATTTTTTTATTGTTTCCTTGATTGATTTGAATAATTTGGAATATGTGCTAAAAATCACACATACTTCCATCGAATGACAAATTTTAATTGAAAAAAATTCAAGTTGAAACGTATTTTTCAATGATTATTGTATTTTTTTATGAATTTTCAAAGTGGATTTTTGGAAAAGACAAAATTCTTCATAGATAGGAACCACGGAAATTCTACAATCAAACTCTATCATATTTGACCTATGGCTAGTAGATCAATATTCTAGAATGAACGAAAAGAAACCACAAAATTCATTCTCATGAAGCACTTATCTAATGAATGTAAAATTCAATCTAAAATGTCAATGTTGTAATACTATAAATGAGTTGCTTAATCACTATGACACAAGCCTAAGTACCATCTTTGATTGCCTCCCATTTACACCACCATCATCAAACATTTCAACATTTTAACTTTAATTTAGTAAAATAAACATAAATATTTTAAGGTTCAGTTGGGGGGGACATGTGAGCTAGGAGTTGGATTGGATCTTGGATAGAATGAGGTATAAATATGGTATCAAAAAATTTGCATTGATACAAACTAAATCTTAATTGAGTGAATGTAAAGAAGTTTTAGCAAATGTCATCTAATGATTGTCTTCTTTGTCTTTGTTACACTAGCAAATGTAGTTTCAAAGCCACATCTAGGTTCTTTAATTGGCAACCAATTTGTGCATCTACCATTGATGAAGATTTAATCCCTAAAAAAATATTTTCTCCTCAAGGACAAAGTGGATTTCGGGTAGGCTCCTATGGTCATAATTTTTGTCATGATTTTTTTTAAGATTAAAAAATACATTTGTTTTTTGGGATCATGATTTTTATTTAAATCGGTCTCTAAAAATGAAAATTGTGCACTCCTATGCATAATTTTCTCCTCACCGGGCAACAAAAGAAATCCACAAAAATTTGAAATAAAAATTTTCTATTTTTTTTCTTCTTATAGATAATATTTTTGTCCACATAAAAAGTCTTTGATTCATTCCATTTGGACTAGTGATGTGAAAATTATGGAGCATCTTACTTTTTTGGCAATCATTTCATTGCCTTCACAAAAAACAACGTAACATTCAATTATTTTTTTAACTCAATTTTCACAATTTAAAAAAAGAAATCTAGGAGGTTTAGTTAGCTTGCTAAACAATCTCACCACTAGAAGTAGTTGTTTCAATGCCATCTTAGAGATATTAACTATTGAATTTTCCTTCTATCTCACATCTTTTAGTTTTATTTTTCTCCTAGACTCTAACCTCAATTCTTTATGATAATTAATTCAAACACTATATTGTAAAAGAATTAAAGAAGGTTCAAAGTCAAATAATTTAATCATGCAAGGTGCAAAAAACTTGTTTTCTTCACTTCAAATACAGATTTCTTGCATGTATGTATTTTCAAACAGAACGTATTTTTTTTGCTGGAATTTTATGTCCAAGAATTTTCAAGAAACAAAAAATGGACATTTGGGAGGACTTCTTGGTAATAAGATTCAATGAAGAAAATGTGGCCAAAACCATCTCTATTGTTTAAAAGTGCGCTTGCACGGGAGGCCTATTTGCACAAATGTGGTGGACATAAAATAATGGTTTTTTAGATGTCATTTGGTAGGAATACGTCTGCCTCCTATAGAAATATGCCATCAAAATTTCCGCTGAAAATCATTAATTTTATCTGCTCAATAGTATTAAGAAAAATTGAATGTCAAAGTGTGACAAATTAACAAAATTGACTTTTACATATAAAATGATTTTCTAAAATTTATAAAAAAATAAGGGATACAAATACAATTAAAGCATCTAGGAATAAATTTTTTATTTTTGGCATTGGATTCATAATTCAAAAGTTATAACGTTCAAAAATGAAAACGCAACCAAACTGGCAAGTATTTCTTGCAATCATCCTCAATTGAACAAGTGAATTATAATGAGATTTTTGCATGGATACGTAGAATTCATTTCAAGTGTAACCAAAAACTTAAGCATTCTTCTTGATGACCATTTCTAACCTCTTGACCATAATAGTACTTCAAAGTTCTAATTCCGTGTTGATCAATCAAAAGTTATTTAATTTGTTGTACCATATTGTTGTGTACATTGGTGACGCTCTATTGTCTATTGTACATGAAAGTCACAATCAATGCATCATTCTTTGTCAAACATTGTTTTTGACAAATATAAGGTTTAATATGTGCAAAATATTCCAACGTGATTCTCTTTTTTGATATCCAAAAAAAAAAATGAAAGAACTAATGTTCAAAAATTTTGACATCTACACAGGATGCTAAAATTGTCACACAAAGTGGGCCATGCATGGTGAATTTTGTGTTCTGTAGGATAATTTGAAAGAAAAAAAAATCTTTTTTTGTGTCATGTTAATTCTATGTTCTTCTCATCTCCTAAATAATTTGAGGCCTCTAATCACAAACATGAGTTCAAAGTTTGCAAATTTTATCATGTGTGGCAAATAAAATATTCTGATATTTACCCCCAAGGAAAAATTCAACTTACATGGCCCACTTCGTAAGATGGGCTTAGCATCCAATGACATCTATTTTGTAGAATTAGTTTCCACCAAACCTGCCCTCCTTCTTACCCCCAAAACAAGCTTGGCATTTATGCATGATGATAAACCTGTCCTACAATCTCAGTTCTTCGTTGGTTTTTGCTCATTTATTTTCATTGTCTAGCCGTGAGGCTTGGCTGCTCTGTAATTGGTTTTTGGCTTTTTTTTTTCTTTCTTTCTTTTGAACAAATGGAAAGTACCATTGCATTAAAAAAAAAACGAACAACAGCCAAGCCAAGGCTAGCAAATGAAGAGATAAGAGCAAAAAAAAAAACAGAAAAAAAAAAAAAAAAAGGAAAGGAAGGAACAAGAAGCAAAAGAATTAAGTGAAAGAACAAATAGTAGGTCCCTTCCTACTCCAAATGATGGTCAATCCACTCTAGAAAGCTAACACAGGAGATTGGATCTAAATACTATCAAACTTGGACCAAATGATATCATGTTGTTGGGGGTGTTGCCGAGAATTAATCTGGGCCTTGAGTTGAGCTGCCCTGCAAGAGTCCGAAAGGGCATTCCATAATTTATCTTGTAGTAGACTTGGGGGCCAAGTGCTCCTTGAGAAAACAGTGTTGTTGCGAGCAATCCAAATGAGCCACAAGGAGGAGCCTCTAAGTAAAGACCAAGTGGTATGGAAGCTAGTGAATCGGCATAGGATAGTCGAACCAAATGTGAGGCCCCAAGGTAGGTTGAGATCCTGATATGTGGTGGATAATCGACTGGACATAGTTCCATACCTCTTGGGCTTGTAGGCAAACAAAGAATCGGTGCGTAGGTGTTTCCTCAAGACCTAGTGTGCAACAATTGCAATTGGTGTCAATGTCGGGGGCAATACGGGCTCTCTATGAGTGAACGGCAACAACTTTGTGCCAGACAGACCACATGAAAGTTGCGTCCTTAAGAGATCGAGCCTTGTGCCACACATCTTTCCAGTTGAGAGTGAAGGTGTGTGGAAGATGTCCAACCCATTTTTACATGATGGTGGTCTTTGGTTGGGCATTTTGGATGATAAGAGAGCGATCTACAGATGTTGAATATTCCATTAATGATAGACCATTGCTCCATTGCCAATGCCCTGGGTCGAAGACCAGACCTTGTGTGATGCCATGAAATACAAAATAGGAGGCTTGATTTTGACTCTTGTGGATCTGCACCACCCTAATCCTTTGGGTGTATCCACAATATTCAACTTCATCATTGTTAGGCGAGGCAAATGAAAATATCTTGGAGTTGTGACCCATGGTTGCTCTTTTGGTTCCTTGAGGTAAAGAGAATGTATGGACTTCAAAATGATGGAGATTGAAGTTCAGACCACTAATTTGCCAAGTCATAATTGAGATTGGATCGTCAGATTGAGAAAATATCTCTATCCATTCTCCTTCTTGGCCCTGTTCAAAAGAAAGAAGTGAGGAGTACAATCCATTGGGGTGGGATTCTCGATCGTAAATAAAACCAGTGATGGCATTCAAGGTTGGTAAGTGAAAATGTAGAGGATAGGTCTTCCCATGATCTAAAGTTGTGTAAGTTAGAGTCCTATAAGTCACCTATGGTCCTTAGCCCTTATTGGGCAAGTTCCCTCACCCTATTAGCCGAGAAGTTAATCCCTAAAGGACCATTGTCCCTTGAGGGGACAAATGGGATTTCGGGTAGGTACCTACGGGCTGAATTTTTGTTGTTATTTTCTGAACCTTTTGTTGGAGATAGAAAAACTGATAAGCTTCGTGGGAATAAATTTTTTTTTCAATCGGTGCCCAGGAACAAAAGTTATATCCAAATAAGTTCAAAATAGGGGAGAAGGGGCAGAAAAAAAAATTTGCAAAAAATTAAATTTCCTTATAGATTATATTTTTTTCTATTTGGAAAGCTTTAATTCATTTCATTTGGATTTTTTATGAGAAAGTTATGGACAATCTCGTTTTTTGGGCAATAGAGCTTCTTTTTGAAAAAAATAACTTATAGGATTCATTTTGGAATGCAATTTTTGCGATTTAAAAAAAAAAAAAGGTTCCATATGGTTTAGTTTTTGTGCTAGAACAATCTCACCATTGGAATTAGTGCATTGTAACTCAATCTAAAAGATATTAATATTTTAGATTTTCCTTCTATCTTGTACCTACTTCTACTTAACAATTTTTTTAAGAATGAAAATTAAATTTTTTTGAATTTTTTTTTTTTCATAGACT
Organism: Neckera pumila; assembly: GCA_963969595.1. Lineage (NCBI taxonomy): Eukaryota > Viridiplantae > Streptophyta > Bryopsida > Hypnales > Neckeraceae > Neckera > Neckera pumila. The sequence goes on from OZ018409.1 coordinate 11,515,973, forward strand.
CTCAACTCAATTCTCCACTAGAAATATTTAAAGCTCAAAACTCTGTAGTGCAAAAAATTTAAGTTAATAATGTTCAAAGTCAAAAAATCTAGTCCCGCAATGTGCTGAAAAACTTGTTTTTTTCACTTCAAACGCAGATATCTTACAATCTGTGTGGTCAAAAATTCTGAAATTTTTTCCACACATTCTCATACTAGTTAGTTATAAGATCCAATGGTTGGATGTGCAAAGAAAACAACTTTTAAATTTTTTTACTCTTTGCTCTAGAAATGGCAATTTGAAAGTTTTTTGGCAGAAAAAAGGCCTTAGTCCTTTAGGGGTTAAAGTTAGCTCCAATAAAGCTTGTGAACCACCACAAGCTAGTTGTGAGAACCTTGTCAAATGTGGAGGGTGGTATGAGCTCAATCTTCTTCACAAGGCGTTGCCAAGCGGAGGCTTCTTTTTAATGCAGTGAGTTTGCCCATTTGTTCAAAAAAAAAAAAAAAGGTCCTACAAAGTGGACTATGCAAGGTGAATTTAGGATAATTGTAAAAAATAACATGGAATGGCTTTAATGTCTTGCGACATTTATTTCATATAATTCTTTTTCACCGAACTTGCCTCCTTCTTCCCCCCCCCCAAAGAAAAAAAACAAGCTCAACATTTATACAAAGACACTAAATCCGACCAACAAAGTCGGCCATGCAGGGTGAATGCAAGGTGATTGCAAAAAATAGCTCCCTATTGTGTGCCATGTTCATTCTCTGTTCTTCATCTCACCCAATTTGGGGCCTCTGATTGCAACTGAAATATGAATTCCAAATTTGCAAATTTGTCATTTGTGAAGAAATAAAAACTTCCTGTTCCCCAGGGGTAAATTTACAGTGCATGGCCTACTTCGTGGGAGGCTTTACTTAGTAGCAGCAATCCTGTGGCATTTATGGTACCTGGCTGAAAGGCTAACAATATAAAGAGCTTGTCAAAAGGCTACACATACAACACTGTTGGGAATTTTTGTCATGAATTTGAAGTGTCACTCACTGTACGGTAAATACAATAGTTGGCTACCATTGGGTGTCTTTCTCAAAAGTTCAACCCCTAAATTCTGGGAAATATGTTATGCAGGACGGAAAGATTGGATTGGATCTGGTCCATAGGCTGAGTCGCTCCTTTGGAAAAAAACAAAAGAGGACGGATGCCAATTGCCATTGGAGGAGAACCCAGTTGCCCAAATCAAAAATAGTCAAGTCCACTTGAATCACTCATCATTCCACTGGACAGAATGAACATGACAGAATGGAAAAGTACTGTAAAAAAATGAAGACACACACTAGTAGAAAAACATGTCCTAAATGTCCACAGTGACTCATTTATAGTCATGGTGGACAATTTTTCAGTCATGTAGAATGCTGTAACTTAGTTATAGATAGCATGTTCAACTGCTAGTGTCAGCATGGCATTTTATAAGTTTTTGAAAAAAAGTAAAAACAAAACCCCTGGTATGGTATAGCATGGCATTTGTATTGCTTGATGGAGAAATTAACCTCTAAAGGACCATTGTCCGTTCAGGGGACAAATGGGATTTCAGACGGGTACCTACGGGCTGAATTTTTGTCGTCATTTTTTGAAACTTTTTCTGAAGATAGAAAAACTGATAAACTTCGTGGGAATATGATTTTTTTTCAATCGGTGCCCGGAACAAAAGTTATGCCCAAATAAGCTCAAAATAGGGGAGAGAGGGCAGCAAAAAAAATTTGCAAAAAATTTAATTTTTTTTTATAGTTTTTTTTCCTTACATATTATATTTCTGCCTTTTGGAAAGCTTTGATTCATTTCATTTGGATTTTTATGAGAAAGTTATGGACAATCTTGTTTTTCGGACAATTAGAGCATCTTCTTGAAGAAAATAACTTGTAGGGTTCATTTTGGAATGCAATTTTTGCAATTTTTCAGAAAAAAAGTTTCCGCATGGTTTAGTTTTCTTGCTAGAACGATCTCACCATTGGGATTAGTGCATTTTAATTCCATCTAAAAGATATTAATAGTTTAGATTTTCCTTCCATCTTGTACTATCTTTTACTTAACAATTTTTTTTAAAATGAAAAGTAAGTTTTTTTGAATTTCTTTTTTTTTCCTAGACTCTTTACTCAATTTTCCACTATAAAGATTTAAAGCTTAAAACTTTGTAGTGCAAATTATTTAAGTTAAAAATGTTCAAAGTCAAAAAATCTAGTCCCGCAATATACTAAAAATCTTGTTTTTTTCACTTTGAATGCAAATATCTTGCAATCTGTAAAGTCAAAAAATTTGAAATTTTTTCCACACATTGTCATACTAGTTAGGTATAAGATCTAATGGTTGGATGTGCAAAAAAAGCAATTTTCAGATTTTTTGACTCTTTGCTCTAGAAATGGCAGTTTTGGGAGTTTTTTGGCAGAAAAAAGGCCTTGGTCCTTTAGGGGTTAAAAAGAAACTCGGGTTTTCTGCCAAGAGTTTGTCAAAACTTGGTGCAAAAACAATATTTTCTGTTCCGGTGACTTCCATCGGCCTAGATGGCACCTTTCTCTCAGCCTGCCTCTCAGGTTGATACGTCTGCTTGAGCCAAATTAATGTCCTTTCTTTATTTCCTTGCCGTTCAATTTACACCATTTTTTCAGGAGAAAATAAAATCAGGTTTGAAGTCACACTATTTTGAAAATTCTTGACGTATTGTGCAAATTTTCACAAAATTAGAATTTGGTGGTGATACTAATTTTAAAAGTGATGCTAGTTTTTCCCTCCCACTGATAAGACAAGTCATTGTAGTTATCTTCAATCACTAGTGATTTGGAATTAAAAACCTAATTGTAATCCTTAAGGACATTTCATATCTAGGCTTGGTCAAACTTCAATAGATTTCTATTTAAAAAACAAACATTTCTAAAATTGGACATTTAAGGTATGTAATAATACATGTCTAAAATTTAATCTCATTTTTCCATAATTAAAAACATCAAATTGAATTTTATATGATTTTTTAAAGAAATGTCTTTGTAAAAATCATAGTAATTACAAAAATGATTAATGTAGTATGAAATTTTCAAAAAAAATGGAAATAATTGTAACAAACATCATGGTATAATTGATGTATTCCTTGAGCTCACACCAAGAGAAATTCAATAGAAAAAGTTCAAAACATGGTGTATTTTGAGCTTTCAAGATGCTCTCTTCAAAGTGTCACAAAAATGAAATTTTTGAAATTTTTGAAAAAAATTAAAGTGGAGTAAAAGATAAAATATTGGAGCTACAATTTCTTAGTGAAGCTTAAAATGATTTAAAGTCAAGAACTATGTGAAAGTTCAATTTTTGACTTCAAAATGCCTACATGGATTGCAATATCCTTTATGGGTTAAAGTCAAAAGTAACCCAATGATCACAAAAATTATAAGGCAAGTCCGCCCAACTCCCAAAGAAACTATGTCAATTACAAGTAGCTTAGTCAAATACAAATATTTTTATACATATTTCATTTCAATTAGCTTAGAATTTAATTAATGCAATATATTTATGAATTTAAAAACATCAAAATTCAACAAATTATTAAAGTTTATAATTTGTAAATTTAAAAAATTTAAAAACTAAGAATTTTTTAACATATAAACTTTGAAATTTAAAACGCTATAGTTTGTTTTTTTAAATTCAAAAATTCAAATTTATGCACATAAAGATTTTAAATTTTCAAATAGTATTAGATATTAATAGGATGTCATTTGATTGTAAGGTAGAATGACAATTAACAAAGCAAATTTAATTTATAACTTTTCAAATAGTCAATAAGGTTTGCTACTTTAATCAAACATAACAAAATTGTGTAAATTTAGTTGGTCAAAAATAAGATTTCAATATTATGCACAAAAGTCATTTAAGGTCAAAATGGAATGCATGGATTTTTTAAAGATTGAAAGTTTAGTACCAAATTTTTTGCAATTTTATTGAAGCTAAACAACCAACCTTTAATTGTAAATAAATTTGTCAACTTTGACTTTCCTTCAAGTTACTAGGGTGAGCTCTTCTAAATATTAAAATTTAGAGTTGTAATTACTAAAAAATATTCTTGGTTGCCTTGGTATAGACATTTGTAATAGTGTTTCTTCACACCAACAACTCCACTACCATGATTGTTGCAGTGACTACCACAATCTTGCTTGAAATTTTGTATTTAATAATTGCTATTTTAGGGTGTTGTATCCACATTCAATATAAAGCACTTTCTTTTGTTAATAAGGCCAAATTTTGACATTTCAAGATTAGGTACCTAATGCAAAATTGACAAGTTTAATGAGACGTTCGATTTTTCTAATATCCAATGCATACTTAAAAGATAATGATTGGGCTACAACAAAGCATGCTTTGGGATACATACTTGGATTACAATCATCCTACCTTAGTATAATCAGTCTTGAAGCCCTAGTGTTGAAACCGCATTCACCCTTCTCTACATGCAAAGCAAGGGTTGCTATCATGTGAGCATAGGAGTGTGAGCCCACGAGCTTAGAATACTACACACCTATGTTAAGGGATTGACCCATTCCCGACCACTACCCATTCTCGCTCTGTAGATTGTTTTCTTTCCGCTCAGCAGGAGAAAAGCGGTCATTTATTATGGCACGATTTCCAATGCATTTGTGGCGTATTATGATTGGTTACAAGATGATCAGTATTGCAACCAATCCTTGGGTGGATTAGCAACCAGCCTTTGGTCGGAAATAGAGAGGTCTATATAACAAGTATAGATTGAATAGAATCTTCAGCAAAAAAATTTGTAGTAATTATGTTTTGAAAAATAAAAATCTGGAAAATTATGGGAACCTTCTTAACTCAATTTCTACACATGGGATAATTCCTCCCTTAAAGAATCCCGCCTTGCAGATACGCGTAAATGCTTAAATGGTCGACAATGGGTTGCCTCCCTTATAGGTGTATATACTATAGAAACCGTCTATGATTATATGGTATACATGTTACAAATACCCATATTATAGGTGTTTGTGATATATACACCTTCTACAGTGTGTGGTATCTATATTATAGGTACCTATATTGTAGGCTCAATGCTCACAAGCTCGCATTCTTGAGCTCACATATTAGCACCGTTGCATGCAAAGCATGTAGAAATTGGTTATTATTTATAACCTTTGATATTAAAGATAAAACTTCGTTAACTTTACTAGCCAAAAAAATCTAGAAGCTAACAATGGAAGATTTTATTTATTTATTTTTCATTTCAAAAAACAATTGTTGCCAAATGATAAATAAAAGTATTTGAAGATAGATGGATTATCAAAATACAAATATGTAGTTGAACAATGATTTTAATCCTAAATTGGCTACTTAAAAAAATTAGAAAATAACACACATGTTGACAATTCAATCCTAATGGATTTTCATGATAAGATTTTAAACTATCTAAAGACAAAAAATTGTAATCTTGTTATTTGAATTACCAATGGTTGTGAATAATAGTGAATAACAATGAATTTGGAGCATCCTTTGAACAAATTAGTCTTCATTTGGGGATAAAATGAGCCTATTGTTTTAAATATATATTTGCATTATATTCTTCATTACCAAAACCACTCCAACATACTAAAACTATCTTTTTTAAACTATACATCCAAAAGCTATGAGATTTTTAAACTTTTAGTCTAGTTGTAGTAGTTGCCATACAAATACATATCTCAAAATATTACATGCCATCTTGTAGTCGAGGTTTTCTATTTGAATGGATAAGCTTCATACAAGGTCTCAAATTTTTCTAATGTAAGTTTATCTTAAAACACTTCAATCTACATTTAAAACTATAATTGATTAAGAAAAAATGCAATAAACTATTGAATGTCATGCTGCTATTGCTAAACAATTTTTGCATCAAATGACCTTATAATAACTCCCACTACATATTTGATAAATTTCCAAGCTTGTATATAAGATTATGGCTTTTGTTTAGGATTTGCAGCTTAAGCTTGAAATATCACATTGTTTATTATGCAAATCTATATCCAACTGAACTAAATCCATTAGAAAAGTAATTTGTGCGAACATCTTTTTCCAAATTGCACTCAAAGATTGACTCTGTTATATTTTTTTAAAGCTAAAAATGACGTCAAAGATCAAATTTTGATTTGCTTAGATGTTAAGCATTATTCCAATCAAGTGAAGACTTCTTTATTAACACCTTGGTTAGGTACTTTAGTTTCTTGGTATTTAATCATTCTATTGGTACATAGATTTTTTTTAAAGGTTTCGTCCAAAGACTATGATATATAGCAAAATTTTCAAGAGATGGAGAAGTATTATATTTTAGTACTTATTAATGCATCTTTGATGCAAGGACACACAAAAAAATTACATTGTGAATGAAATTTTTTTGCATCTTTCAAACCATTCATAGCTCAATTATTTTTTGCCAAATCACTTTTGTCAACTTTAATTAATTATCCTTGTAGGAACATTGACTCTGACCACTAGGCATAATATTAGGCTAAAATAAACGTCAAAATAATGAACTTCTACAACCAAATTTTAAATCTTGTCTTCTTGATCTTCGTGTAGGGCCTCAAACAAATCAATATTGGGTTCATGCAACGGTAGAGTCTATGACTACTAAAAAGTATTTCTACCTAATAAAAAAATGAATAACATCCATATAGTTCTTTTCACATGATTTATATAACAAATATCTTTTTAATCTTTATGTTATAATATTACTTATGTAAATGCACCTCACAGTACAATTTTATTAAGAATAAAAATTTAATTTTCCTATAATGATTGTCTCAAAAATGCTATTATTGATTTTAACACCTTGCTTTGGAGGGCCTTGTTACTTTTTTTACTTTCATATCATTGTTTCTATAATACATAGATACTATTTTAGTTGACATAAAAATTACATCTAATGACTTTTGGGTCTCAATATCCCACTATTTTTTTTAAAAACTTGTTTCATTTTCATACAGCTTCATAAATTTTGACCAATTCAACACCATTGCTTAATTTCTCTATATGGATTGAAATAACATGCAACTTTGCTACAAGGGGCTTCGTTGGTTTTAGACCAAAGGACCTAAAACTTTGCATCCACAAAAGCTATATTGAAGAAGTTTGAATCTCTACTTTACTTGAAAAATTGAGCCAATGTCATAGGAATAAAGCCTCTCGATTATATTGTAATTGTTACTCTTTTTTATTTATTTTTAATAAAGTCCAACTCAAAATTTATCACGTGTAATTTTTGTTAGTGCAAAACCTCCTCCTCTTCTCATTGTAGCTACAAATTGAAAGTCATTTAAGGTAAAACAATCCAATGTCATCTGTCTCACAATTTTGACATCTAATAGATCCACCCATTATCACAATCGTCAGAAGTAATCCCTTAGCATCATGATAATGTACTTGGAGAGGAGACACATCAACGTGTGGTTTATCAGAGGTCTATCCATGCTTTACCAATTTCATCCCAACAAACTTTGAAAAATCACAAAAATTAATTTCTTATTGGAATGCCTTCATTCTACTTGCAAATAGCTTCCCTCCCCCTTTTCCATCTCTTAAAAAATTGGTAAGTTTGACAAAAGAAGTTCTCCTCCGAGGTCTCAGAAAGCCAATCTGGGTGGTAACTTAATAGGCTGCTCTCCCTTCCACATGTCTTGAACCAAATGAACTTTTGACTCACGGTGGCCCCAACAAGGTTACGGACCTACTAAGTTTACGGACCTACTAAGTGTACAGACCTACTAAGTGTACGGACCTTATACGTTTTCCTTTTCGTCCACGTGGCGCAGTGAACGGCCCTCCAGTCATTAATTGACTTACTACGGTAAAAGCTTAGCTTGCCACTCCCGAAGCCCCTGAGCGCCTTGAAAACAGAATATCAAAATTCCCCCGCCTTGGGAACAGTACACTCAGTAACCCAACCGCTTTATTCTAAATGTTTATTATTTTAGTTAATAACTAAAATAAAAAAGTTCAGCAGAGGGGTCCCCGTGCTAGACGGAGACTGGATGGGAAAAAATCAGGAAAGTCAACTTCCGAATACAGGCCACTCGGATGATATTCGCCCCACTCAGCCAGGTACATCAATGTACTCCTAAATACATGAACAGCCTGTTTTTTAAAGAAAAAAGAAAAAGAAAAAGAAGGAGCCCTGCGTGGGGTAAGAGGTAAGGCGGAAAGTTTGAGGATGAATTCTGTCGCTCCTGCTGGATGGGCGGAACCACTGAACCACTCCAACTGGGTGGGCCTTGCGGGCGCTTTCGCCAATAATATTGATGCCAACTGAACAGAGTTGGGATGAAAAATGGCATAATCAAACGGAACGGAACGGAATCCGTCCAGGTGCCTCACTGAGGGGTCGGTGAGTGCCGGCCCAAATTTCTCCCATTAACTGAAAGGCCCCCTGGGTTGGGTATATATTTTTTAATTTAAGTTAATTCTCACTGACCACTTGACGGACGTCTGGCTTGGACTGCCGCGCTGCCGGACTGCCGGGGAAGGATAAAATAAGTTAAGAGTCTTTAGTGTACAACTGACGATCTTCACTCAAGGTAAATGAATGCTCATCTGCTCACTGGTCCACAGAAATATTTTTAAAAAAAAGAAAAAAAAAGAAGAAGAGGGTGGGGTGGAGTGGGGCACTTCAGCCCTAAAATATTGGGCCAGGTACCGTTTCCTCATTCAATGGAAATTGTCCATGTGTTTAAATAAAATAAAAATAAAAATATATATATATATATATATATATAATAAAATAAAATAAAAGGTAGATCTCCCATTTTTGATCACTTAAGCATTTCAGCATACATGTGATTGAGCAATGGTGGAGAAGAAAATTTTCTCCAGTGAGGAAATAGGAATAAGAAAGATTGCCACTTTTTGGTAAATTTTCATCGAGTGTAGAAAAAGTAAAAATTAAAGAAGTGGAAAAGTCAAGGTTTCCTATTTTTGATCAATAGGCAAGTCCATTATTTTTTTATCAATGGCAACTTTATTAGGTGCCATTGTGTTATTCATTACAAAAAAGTCAAATAAGAATCAACTGGCCTATAAAGCTATGGTTACAAATGGATCAGTTTATTGATCGGAAATGGGAGGGTGATTGGAAAGGGATTGGCTACCTTACATATTTTGGACCATGGAAGATTGACCTTCTTATTGCCCCCCCCTTTTTTTTTAACAAATGGGAAGAACCGACTGCATTAAAAAAAAAATACAATACAGCCAAGCCACGAGGCTAGACAAATGGAGAGATAGTGAGCAAAAAAAGAACAATGCAAAGAAAACCTCAAAACTAGAGGACCATAATAAAAGTCACAGCTAGAAAGGCCACGCTCTTGCCACCTGATAATGTCGCCTCCCTCGGCGGTAACAACTTAGAATGGAACTAGATATTATCAATTGCCCTGTGTTTTACACCTGGAGAAAATACCAAAATTTATTATTTGTCACCCACAATAAACAGTATACCCTATGCCATTGCCATAGCCATAGCCAGAAAGTTATTTTTTTATTTTTTTATTTATATAAAAAACTTCAAAATTCAATAACTTTTACACCGTGGGTCTAAACGCCATGAAACCAAGCCCATGCACTCCTCCTTGCCGAGGGCTTTTCAACGGTACCAAACACGCAGTAGGGAGATCTCAACAACATGTCTTAAGGTATTGATTTTGCAAACTCTAAATTCATATTTGCAATCAGGAGCCCCACATTAGCTACTATAGGAGAGGTGAAGTGATATGAAATTTACGTGGCACAAAATAGGGGGCAAGTTTGACATTTACTCTTGGATGGAGCAATAAAGGTCAGTCCTCCATGGCCTAAATATTGTAGGACATTAAAGTGATCATTTGAAGTTTACAATTTTATTTATGAGGAAAAACATTGGAATTTATGTTTGCCACCCATGGTAAAATCTGAAAATCTGGAATTCAAGGCCCCAAATTAAATCGGAGAGACAAAGAATGCAAATAGGAGAACTAAAGAATACATGATGCTAAGCCACCACAAAATGGAGGTAATGTTTTACATTTATCATACACGTATGCATAACACACATTTTGAATGACCACTTTGATGTCCTACTAAAGTATATACTTTGTTTTTGATTGAAAATGCACAAATCAAGATAATCATGTTGAAAACAAGCTGGGGGAACAATTTTGTAATCTCTTTTGTAAATTTTCATTACAGGGGTTTATATAGATCTCTTGAAGAACAAGGTCCTATCATCAAGGTAGTCAATCAAAAACTAACACATTTTACGATGAAGAGGTGTGCTCTTTATTTCTACAATTTCTTTGAAAATCATTCTTGAGACACTATCAATCCTCAATGTCCTTACTAGGTTAGCTTGTGTATCTATTTCTTTACCAATTTTTAAAGTCAACTTTGTGCAAACCTCGAAGATCACATTGTTCAAAGTAGAGCAATAAATGTTTCAGAATCCTTTTCAAAGATAAAGTTCCAACTTTGAAACTTTGTAAGAAAAAATCATTAATTTTGCACATTGACAAATTAGATACTATGTTATGAAATTGGGTTGAGAATCTATAAGGAGGAAAATAATTTTAAAAAGATTTTTATTATTTAAATAATCATTACGAAAGGAATGTACAAGATAACAATAAAAGTTGAATTGAAAATAAACCTAATATGGAATTAAAACCTGGCAATTTCAATGGTGTAAGTATTGTAGCAAATCACTCTGATACTATACACCTTCTATTTTTGAAAATCATTAAAATTGAATAAAAATATATACCTTATTTTATAAATTATAAATGATACAGTGACAATCCACAAACAAAAACTCCTCATATTTTTTATCTCAACAATGAAATTGATTTAGTAAAAGTTTTTTTATTTCTTAAAAAATTTGAAAAAGTAATAAAAATATTTAGTCACAAACTTGATTTTTTTAAATTAATACTGTGAAAAACTTGGGAACTACCCACTCTGTATAAAAGTTTCAAAAAGTACAATCTAAAATTGCAATAATAGAATTTTGCCCTCAAATGCTAAAATACATTTTAATAAATGAAATGCCTTGTGGATTGAACAAATTAAAGATAGTCAAAATTTTGAACTTAGTCAAGGGTCAAGAGTCTAGAAATGGTCTCAATCTAACCAATGAGAGTGTTCTAATTTTTTTTTGGATAGGCCAAGTTCAAATGCTAATGCTAATGCTAATTTTTGTATTAAATCAAGCTAGTTGGATATCATATATTGTATTTGATAGTAATGATTGGAGCTCTTTATTGAATAGTTAATTCAAGCTAAAAATGTGATTATCAAAATGCTTTAAAATTTGAAGATATATTATTTCCGTACAACCTTGACAATCAAATATGAAAGTGATTTTAATAGACATTTTTATTAATCATGGAAAATATAATTTTTTCAGATAATATTAAATCTCTATTATTATATCAATAAAATCTCCATTTTAATGTGGATGACATTATTTCAATTTTAAGACTATTTTGAATGTGTATACTATACATATTGTAGACAATAAGTGACATTTCACACATATTTGATAAGCTTCATTTATGTTTGTGGATACAAATAGCTTCAATACTCCATTAATCTACATTAACCAAAAAAATTAGTAAATTCTTATATTGAATAAATCAAAGAACAATCTTGCCATGGCATATAAAATAGATGGCAAACAATACAATTTTTTCTATATTAGTCACTAGCAATTTATTTTGATATTAAATTTATTATATTTGGAATGTTAATACTTCATCAAAATCCAACATTTTGCACTACTTTATTGCTACAAATTTATCCCTCGTATAATAGTATTTACATAACAATTCACATACAACCTTTTGTGGATAAAATGATTATTTACTTTAATAAATCAATTTGACAAAAATACCAAACTTAGATGTTATATTCACAACAATCTCTCAACATTCTTGAATTGTATACCACCCAAATATAGAATACTCTCCTTCAATGTAATGAATCATTAAAAGACATTTGAGGCCAACGGAAGCCCGCAAGTTCTCAAGTTGTAGATAACAAGAGAACTGCGCCACTATACAATATGATGTGGCCAAGATCCTGTCATGTCACATAAATTTATTTATTTTTCAAAAAATAAAATAAAATAAATTTCTATTTTCTTTTTCATTTTAAGAATTAATTAATTAATTTTTTGTGCATTTTTTTTCTAATAGTGAGTCGTTCCTTCATTGCAAGGGGGAACAACAATAGGAATAGGCCTGAAATGGTATTCCGTTGGTGTCACTTGTCTTCTAATGTATTTGGAGGTACAAAAATGCCATAATTATATCAAAAATAAGATGCCCCAATTGCTAGAAATATATCTAAAAAGAAATGTCATCTTTCTTGTAATTTCATACATAATTCATTTGTTAAGAAATTTGATATTATATTTCTTGAAATTGGTAGGTGATTTTACTTGAATCCATAGGTGCACTGAAGAACAATTAGTTTAATGAAGATTACATAAATTATATTAAAAATTTCCTTCTAGGAAATTGATTAAAATTCCACAACAAATTGATTAAAGAAAAAACTTGGACGGAAAGGGCCATTTATTCACTCTAAAAATATATTGAAACCTATGGATATATACTTTTTTGATCATCAACTACATTGACAATAGACCATTCAAATTTACATATCATAGAATAATGAATCCAAGAATATATCCTTCAAACACCCAAAAGAACAAACATCACACACAATGAGTTGATTATGGCATATACAATCCATTCAATAGAATTTGAAAATTGTAGGCCTTCAAGGCATCTCAAACATACCATGGATAGAACTCATGCCATTTACCATACACTCTAGATATTAGCACATAATTAAAGAATGAACATGCATATATTTTAAAATTGTTAAAATTTGTTGTACCTCATAAATAATCAACTAAAGTATTCCATCTAATATAACATCCACCTTCATAATTCTATATTACCTTTAATAGGTGTAATGCTCTAAAAATGTATACAATCAATCTCACTACATTTACACATTGTTATTTGTACCAACTCTTGTTGGACAAACCAACCAAGTTTCAAAATAATTAAGCCTATCTATTAAAAGAGAAGTTATATCAATTTATACACTTGACATTAATTTGTCTACATTAAGATAAATAAGCAAGTATGATTAGATATGTATATAAAGGCATATTTTATTCTTACAATCAATTAGAAATAAAAATACCAAAAGACATTGATGATGACTTCCAAAAAATAATCAATGGAAACTATTATAAAATGATTATTTGGGATTCCAAATAATTTAAAAATATATATTTGTTATTTGTGAATCAAGAGAGGAAACTTTGCATTGATAAAACCTATGTAAAAAGAAATGTGAAAAAATTTGAATAGTCTTTAACTCATAATGCAAACCAAGGCCATAGGACTAAGACCCTTGTAGTGCAAATGCTCGAGTGTTCACTACACTATATGACCAAACAACGGTCAAGTGTTTATTTACACTACAAAACTTTACTTACAAATTGTAACCAAAATTTGAATAGTTTATGTTTTTTTTTTCTTGAAATAAATTATGTTAATAGATAGATTTGAATTATTCCAATTTTTAAATGCATGGAAATAGTATATTTATTACACATAATATGAGTAGAAAGTTAATACATTACATTAATAAAGAGTTTAAATAGATCCTCAAAATCGTCCTTAAAGGTAATTCACTACACATTTTTGACATATTGTATACTACATGTGAAAAATATATGTGACTTAACCCCTAAAGGACCAAGGCCTTTTTTCTGCCAAAGAACTCTCAAAACTGCCTTTTCTAGAGCAAAGAGTAAAAAAATCTGAAAATTGTTTTTTTTACACATCCAACCGTTAGATCTTCTACCTAACTAGTATGACAATGTGTGGAAAAATTTCAGAATTTTTGACCGCACAAATTGCAAGATATATGTGTTCAAAGTGAAAAAAAACAAAAATTTCAGCACATTGCGGGACTAGATTTTTTGACTTTGAACATTTTTAACTTAAATATTTTGCACTACAAAGTTTTGAGCTTTAAATCTTTATAGTGGAGAATTGAATTGAAAGTCTAGGGAAAAAAAAGAAATTCAAAAAACCTTATTTTTATTCTTAAAAAAAATTGTTAAGAAGAAGATAGTACAAGATAGAAGGAAAATTTTAAATATTAATATCTTTTAGATGGAATTAAAATGCACTAATCCCAATGGTGAGATTGTTCTAGCAAGAAAACTAAGCCAAGTGGAACTTTTTTTCTGAAAGATTGCAAAAAATGTATTCCAAAATGAATCATACAAGTTATTTTTTTCAAGAAGATGCTCTAATTGCCCAAAAAACAAGATAAAGATTCATTGTCCACAACTTTTTCATAAAAAATCCAAATGAAATTTATCAAAGCTTCCCAAATAGACAAAAATATAATCTATAAGGAAAAAAAATAAAAAAATAAAAAAATAAAAAAATTTGCAAAATTTTTTTGCTGCCCCTTCTCCCCTGTTTTGAGCTTATTTGGGCATAACTTTTGTTCCTAGGCACCAATTGAAAAAACATTATATTCCCACAAAGCTTGTCAGTTTTTCTATCTTCAAAAAAAGTTTCAAAATATCACGTCAAAAATTTAGCCCGTAGGTACCTGCCCAAAATCCCATTTGTCCCCCAAACAGAGAATGGTCCTTTAGGGGTTAAGTAAACCTTAACTTGTATAAAACCAACAAATCTATCTATTTTCTAAGCAAATTTGCAATTTCCCTCTTTTTGCAATATTAACTACACCAAATAGTGCAATTAGGTTGCCCCACATTAATTTCTCATATCTTACACTTTTACTGCTGTAAAAAAGATTTTCATCACTAATTATTGCAAAAAATATATATTTAAAAGGCCTTGCAACCACTACAAAGCTGCCAACAAATAAATTAACAACCTTCAAGTTGTAAATCATGTGAAATTCAAGCATGGTCAACATATAGTCTGGGGCAACCTAATTGCACTATTCAGTGTAGATTAACCCCTAAAGGACCAAACAACATTTTTTGGCAATATAGTGATTTTGGGTAGCTCACTACGAACAAAAATTTTCTTTTTTTTCTTTGAAATTTTTACACAACATGTGACAAAGGAGTAGCCCAACAATTTTTCAGAACTTTTGACTACATGGTTAAAAAGTTATTGGATGATATGTTAGTTTCAACTGTCGGTGGGTAGCTCAATTTTTTTCTGAAAAACCACTTTTTAAAAAATAAAATTTTGAAATTGGTTTTCTAGATTTATACATATGTGCAAAGTTTTAAATGATTCCATTTTGATTTACGAGATGAAAGTTATGAGGTGTTTTAGTTTGCGGGCAGTTATGGATTCACTACTCTAAAATAAACTTTGGTTTTTTTATTAACTCAATTTTTAACATTTTTTGAAAAGAATAAATTATTGAATGTAGATTGTTTATTACAATATTACAACCATTAGGGTTGGCATTTTTTAATTTCATAATTAAATTCTCAACAATTTAGTGTTTGGAATCATTCTCTACTTCTTTCTACTTACTATTTTTTTCCTATAAGGTGTACAATTCCGAATGATCTAAAATTTTTCAAGCATGTAGCCAACTTGCTTTGAAGAGTGAATCCAAGGAGTAACCACCATTTTGGACATCTTTTCATTTAAATGTGACCTTGTGAAGAGCAGCTGCCCGTTTTTTTGCAAGGCCCAAAAAAGGGGGGTTTTGTCAGTTCAAACGCTAATATCTTGCAATCTACATGGTGGAAAATTCTGAATTTTTTTCTACATATTCTCAAACTAGTGTACTACAAGATCCTACAATTACGTGTGTCCAAAAATGTTTTTTTCTAAAATTTGGTACCTGTACTAGAAATGGCAATTTGGAGCGTTTTTGGTGAAAACATAGTCTCTGAACTTTAGGGGATAATTGCATATATTTCATTTTGCTTTCAATACAATTTTTGATAGGTAGATGAATTTTTCATCAACTTTCAACCTCAATAATTCTTATTCAATGCTTTTAATGTTTTTAATGTTAAAAAAATTGAGTTTTTAAGGTTTCAATTAATCTAGAATGGTAGTATGTACTCCATTAATAATACATTAATGAACTCACATACTAAAGCAATCAAAGTAAAAACAAAGATGAAACTAAAGTTGGACTTGAAGAAAAATTGTCTCTAATTCTTCATTATATATTACATCCTTTCATGAGCAATTAAATTTTAACTTTGAAGGTAGTTTGAAACTAACATTTGACCTTGAATCTTTACAATTTAAATATTTTCAGGAAAGTTTTTGAAAATTCTAAGGTTTGCAATAATAATGTAGTTTTCATGCACAAAAATATTAAGAATATATTTTGATAAGTCTTGATGGAAAATCACATGGGAATATGTAACTTGATTTTAGTACAAATGACCTAAGTACTTAGAGTTTAATAAAAAATTGCAAGTGTAATTTAAAAATCATGCTATAATATATCATTCATCACTCACTTTTGTTGCAATAAATCTTTATCAAGATCAATCTCTACCTTTTCTGAATTCAAAATTTAAAATAAAGATAGCAAACCTCATACAACCTTTCAAGAAGCAAAAAAATACCAATTATTATTAGAAATATAAAAATATGTGGATAGCTCATTGAATTTTATCCATTTTCAAGCATAGAATATGAAAAAACACATACATAGGACCTTCAATAGGATTAAAGTGACATTCCATAATCTCCTGTACATGATCAAATCAATGAAGACAAAATCAAACTTTCTTCATTGATTTGACAAACACCACAAATACTATTACATTTCAAACAAACTTTTTCCATTGAAGTACTAACTAAGCCTATTCATGAGTCATTGATATGTCATGAGAAAGGCTATGCAAATGGTCATCTATACAAATGATCAAAAAAGGAGGTTTGTCAATTCAAATGCTAATATCTTGCAATCTACACTTGGGAAAATTTTGATTTTTTTTCTACATCTTCTCAAGCCAACTTACTACAAGATCCTACGGTTACATGTGCCTAAAATTCTTTTTTTTTCTAAAATTTGGTACTTGTACTAGAAGTGGCAGTTTTGGATCCCCCCTAAAGGTTAGAGACTTATTTTCACCCAAAACGCTCCAAAATTACCATTTCTAGTACAAGTACCAAATTTAGAAAAAAACATTTTTGGACACATGTAATTGTAGGATCTTGTAGTACACTAGTTTGAGAATATGTAGAAAAAAATCCAGAATTTTCCACCATGTAGATTGCAAGATATTAGCGTTTGAATTGACAAAAAACCCTTTTTTGGCCTTGCAAAAAATGGGCAGCTGCTCTTCACAAGGTCACATTTAACCATTAAAGGTTTTGGACTATGTTTTCACCAAAAATGCTCCAAAACTGCCATTTCTAATATAAGTATCAAATTTTAGAAAAAAACATTTTTGGACACCAGTAACTGCAGGATCTTGTAGTACACTACTTTGAGAATATGTAGAAAAAAATCTAGAATTTTCCACCATGTAGATTGCAAGATACTAGCGTTTGAATTGACAAAATTCCCTTTTTTGGCCTTGCAAAAAAATAGGCAGCTGCTCTTCACAACGTCACATTTAACCCCTAAAGGTTTTTGACTATATTTTCACCAAAAATGCTCCAAAATTGCCATTTCTAATATAAGTATCAAATTTTAGAAAAAAAACATTTTTGGACACATGTAACTGTAGGATCTTGTAGTAAACTTATTTGAAAAGATGTGGAAAAAATTTCAGGATTTTCCACTATGTGGATTGCAAGATAATGGTGTTTGAATTGAGAAAAATCTTTTTTTTGTCCCTGCAAAAATCCGGGCAGCTGCACTTCACAAGGTCACATTTTTTAGAAAAAATGTCCAAAACGGTGGTTACTCTTTGTAATCATTTTTGAAGTCAAGTTGGCTATATGCTTGAAAAATTTCAGATCATTTGGATTTGTACAACATATAGGAAAAAATAGTAAGTAGAAAGAAGTAAAGAATGATTCAAAACACTAAATTGTTAAG
The DNA here is from genome assembly GCA_963969595.1 of Neckera pumila. Taxonomy (NCBI): domain Eukaryota; kingdom Viridiplantae; phylum Streptophyta; class Bryopsida; order Hypnales; family Neckeraceae; genus Neckera; species Neckera pumila. The sequence goes on from OZ018409.1 coordinate 11,534,042, forward strand.
AATTTAATTATGGAATTGAAAATGCCAACCCCAATGGTTGCAATGTTGTAATAAACAATCTACATCCGATGATTTATTCTTTTCAAAAAATATTAAAAATTGAGTTAAATAAAAGACCCTAAAGTTTATTTTAGAGTAGTGAATCCATAACTCCCTGCAAACTAAAACACCTCATAACTTTCATCTCATAAATCAAAATGGAATGATTTAAAACTTTCCACATATTAATAATCTAGAAAATCAATTTTCTTTTTCTTTTTTTTAAAAGTGATTTTTTAGAAAAAATTTGAGCTACCCACCGACAGTTGAAACTAACATATCATCCAATAACTTTTTAACCATGTAGTCAAAAGTCTCAAAAATTGTTAGGCCCTGAAGCTACTCCTTGAGCACGCGTTGTGAGAAATTTTCAAAGAAATAAAATAAAATTTCTATTCGTAGTGAGCTACCCAAAATTGCTATGTTGCCAAAAAACGTTGTTGGTCCTTTAGGGGTTAACACATAGATTTTGAACATTATATGAACAAACTACGAATTTATCAAATTATTAATTATAAATATATCAAAATTCAATTTTAGGCTTTTATATTTAGAAGGTGTACATTTTAGACAAAATTTGAAGGGAGGGATTTTTCAACAAGATTGGTTTTACAACATTTTATTATACACTTCCCTCTAGTTTCAATCCTCCATTGTAGGATACATTCATACTAATGGGGAATATATTGACCTTTGAGACGGAAAAATTATCCCACTAAGATTACATAATCAAAGTAACTCCAATATACCTTCTTCCAATCTCAATCTTCATTGTAGTAGAGGTCATTAAATTTGGGCGAGTTCAACCATACTTTTTGCCTTGCAAACTTGCACATGTATAACTCTAAGTAAGAACTTGCCTTGTATTTTGTGGTTTGATTAATTCCGTAATTTCCAACCACCTCCTGTCTTATAAGTAATCTCCAATTCCAAAATTTTCACCTATGACAAATCAAAAAGTTCCAACAACTTTATTAGGTGACGAAGTATTTGGTTCTCCCTAGGTGGGTTCCCAAATCCCTCCCAAGAATTTATAGGTGCCCCCCAATGTTTGGGAAAAAACAACGGCAAGTTCAAAGTTATCCAGTAGAATTGGGAAAAAACCCAATTGCAATTTGAAAACAGCAGCAAAAAACCGGTGAATTTTTTAGTAAACTTTCTACTTAGAGTCCGAACTTGGTACTTGCAAAATCGGTTTATTATGAAAATCAAAGGAAACTAGCCAGTAAAACTCAAAAAATATTCCGAACACTGATACCCCCTTATGTAAAAATATCCATAGTAGAATTTACTCCATATATTTCATCCCTCTCCTAGTTACGTATAGGGCAATGCCCTAAAAGGAGGACATTGCGCCACAGAATTGGACGATGAGGAGGGCAAAGTCCAAGAAGGAGACTTGACTTTTTGGCGTAATGTCCGACAATAAGGGCTATTACCCTATGTAAATTGCTGCAAGAAACGAACAAAATTGGATGAAAATTCACGATGAGAATTTGATGTTGGATGTAAAATTCATAATGCCCGATTACCGGGACAACACTGCAAAATCGGGCATTACGGCTCAGAACCCATCCGGAGAATGTATGAAGAACATATGGGACATTTCCTGTGAGTGGTTTACATTAATTAAGATTTCTGTCTTGGTGTGAACAAGCCCCCAAGAAGCCATGCGCTGGGCAGCCTGGGCTAATCACAAGGTCATCAACACATGACCACCAGCTCCTGTAAATGCACCAGTGATCACCATTCCCACCGCACTAATTAATAACTGCGATCAGCCAAGGTAGTGGCAATCAAATTATCATCATCAGCCACAAGGGGAGTAATAAGAGAAGTCTGAAGACGAGCACGCCTCCCGCTCCAACTGAACCGCCGTTCCTTCATTCCTTCATTCATCGCCAGGAGTGGCCCCAACCAAGGAAGCAGGCAGCGCAATTACTGCATCCCAAGTAACTTCCACCGAACGAACGAATGAAATTCATCCATTTCATCCCATCCCATCGCAACGGGGGGTCCCTGCTTGAGAAAGGGAATGAACGATGTTCATCCATCTTATCGGTGGTGGCGGGGTCGGGGTCACCACTTGGCTTAGAAAGGGAGCCCAACTAGTGGGCCGCAGTGGGGCTGCTGCTGCTGCTGCTGCGACTCTGCAAGCTCGCATCATCGTTCGCCCCACTCGCCGTCACTTATGTTTAACTTAGTTCTTTGCATTGCTCCGTCGCAGGTCTCGCAGGTTCTCGTCGGGGCTGCGCCGAGCTTTTCGCCGCCGCACTTTGAACCAGCAGCAGCAGGCGAGCCCAGGCGTGCCCAGGTTTAGGCCCAGCCCAGGTTCTTAGGCCTCCTCCTGGCTAATGGACTGGGATGCGCAGTAGGAAAATCCCCCTTTCATGGACCAGCTGAAGCAGCAGTACTACTTGCACCCTTTTCCTCGCAGTCCTAGCCATAGTGATAGTGGTGGTAGAGCTTTTTCAATCCTCGTCGACTAGCTCTAGGAGGATTCAGTGGTGGCCTATGTATGATTGTATTGGCTGCCTGCTCGTCGCTGCTGGGCTCTCCTGGGAAGTTCGTGGTCTCGCTGCTCGACGCTCGTGACGTCTAGTGGTAGCAGCGTAGCTGCTCTGGGCGGGCCTGCTGCTGCTCCTCCTCCTCCTCCTCCTCTGGGCCATCACTAGCGTAGCAGGCTTGGCCAGCAGGCAACGGGGTTGCGCTCTCAGCAGACGGACGGTTGCACCTGCTCACCCGACACCAGCTACGACGGGCGCGTCTGGGGTTCTACTAGTAGCTCACCTGGGGAGAACAAAGGAAAGGAACAATTCTCACTGCTGGCTGGGGGCGGGGTAGTGGGATTCGATGGCTCACGCACGCCTTTAGTTGGACTCACTCTTCACCTTTCCGGGCGGTGCGTTCCTGGATTCTGGGAACGCCACGCCCGCTTGGTGGGCGAAGGGCCCCGTCGGGATTCGGGTGGCGGTGGTGCCAAATTGTGAGTTTTGGGGTGTGGGGCGTGTGCTGTGAAATTGTGAGTTTTCGGAGGGATTCGCGAGGGTGGAGCTAGGCCTGCTGAGTGCGAGAGGAGTGGGGGCCGTGGGAGAATGTGAGCGAATTGAGGGTCTGTTGCGAATTGCGGGCGGAATTGGGTTGAATTGCGTGTGCGGGATGCGATCTGGGGATTCCGTGTGGCAAGCGTGGCGCCGGCGGTGACGACGACGGGCGGTGGAGGCGGCGGGGGGGAGGGAGGAGGGGTGACCGTGGCAGGCAGGGTGGAGCAGGGAGGGCCGCTCAAGGACGGGGATCTGTCACTGGGCTTCGGCTTCGCGCCGCGGGTGCCGGTCAGTCTGAGCGACGCCGTGCCCCCGGGGACTCATGCAGGGCTGTGGGGGCGGCCTACAGGAGGGTATCGATTCACCGATGGCGCGGGCGCGTTGGGCGTCGGACTAGCTGGCCAGCAGCAGCAGCAGCGCGAAATTTTCCGCGACATCTTGTCCCGAGGCGGGGAAGAGTTCGGGTCCGCGTACGCGGAAGCCTTGCTGAAGCAGCGTGACTCGGACGTCGAGCAGCACGAGCGCTCCCTTCAGCAGCATCAGCGGCAACATCAACAGCAGCACCAGCATCAACAACAGCATCAGCACCAACAGCAGCAACAGCAACATCACCAACACCAGCAGAGTTTGCAGAGGCAGCAACAACAAGTGATTGTTGGCAGTGAACCTCCGAATTATGGCGAGACGGGGCGAGGAGGAGGAGAGGCCGAAAGTAGCAGCAGCGGCAGCGTGGACAAAGGTGGCCATCAGCAGGGAAGCACGGCGGGAGGAGTGGAGTCATGGGCGGTTGCTCGCGCTGTGAGGGACGACGTTACGGTGCGGGTGATGGATGTGCAACCGCTGCAAGAAGCCCGCCCTCCACAACACAACCCCGTGGGTGGCCCGCCCAATGTCGACCAAGTGCATCAGCAGCTCCAACTAGGTCTGCCCCAATTTTCCACCCTTCCCACCCCTCGAATTCATTCAAGCTTATCCAGGCAACATTGGATTGCCTTGATGTTTCCATTCAAAACATTGTATTAACTCGGATTTGGAACAGATGCAGGGAAGCAGCAGCAGCAGCATCGGGTGCCGCCGGTGTCATCGCAAGATCCTAAAGTGATGGGCCACGGGTCGACCGCGTGCCAAGAGTGTGGGAACCAGGCGAAGAAGGATTGCACGTACCAGCGATGCCGCACCTGCTGCAAGAGCCGCGACTTCGACTGCGCCACGCACGTGAAGAGCACGTGGGTGCCCGCGTCCAAGCGCCGTGAGCGTCAAGCTGCGGAGGCTGCAGCCGCGGCCGCGGGCCAGCCCCGGCCCAAGTCGAAGCGCGCCCGCATCCTCGCGCTAGCTGCCCCGGCCGGCGCCACCACCTCCATGACCACCACATCGGCCAATTCGCCCCGCGGCTCCGACATCAACTCGGGTCATCCATCTCAACCAGGTGATCGTCGCCTCTCACGCACACTAGATTGTGTCACGACGATAAGTGACCAAAAGATTCCGGTTTGGGGTTATTGCTCCTGGGCATCTTGTAATCGAATTAAAAACTTTACGAACCCAAGGGCTAGCAATCTTTAATCTTCTCTTAGCTCTTGGGGGTTGCACGAATGCGGTATCAAATGCACGGATGCCACAATCTGAGCCTACAAACCATGAACACTGTATAGCAATAATCAGGAACCGGTATCTTCCAGTAACACGCTCTCATCCATTTGCATTCTTTGTTTACATCGGGATTTTAACATTAAATGTGGAATTTGTTCCTCGCAGCTCAAGCTCGGGGAGGACTGCCGCCAGAGGTGCGTGCGCAGGCGCTGTTCAAGTGCGTGAGGGTGACGGGCGTGGAAGACGGCGAAAACGAGTTTGCATATCAAGCCACGGTGAAGATCGGCGGGCACATCTTCAAAGGGGTGTTATACGACCAGGGCCTGGACCTGGCGCAGCAGGCCGTGACCTCCAATCCGAGTGAGCTTCAGTTGGGCGGGGGCGGCGCCGGCGGCGTGCGCAGCAACTTGCCGTCGTCGTCGCCGTTGCTGGACCCCTCGGGGATGTATGGGCCCGACAACACACTCCTAGGTGGCGAGCGGCCATGGTTTTCGTAGCCAAGATAGAGTGCTAGTGATCTCAACAGCAACAACAACAATAGTCCATGAACGGTAGAATGCAGAAGAGCTAGGGTGAGGAGGAGAAGATGAAGATGAACACACAACATCATCAACAACAACTGCGAGGACGGATCAAACCCAGCGTGACGCTGTCGTCGAGGGATGGACTGGAAGTTCTACACGCAGTCCACCCCGAGCAGGGCAGACGCACTCTGGGCAAATTTTGTAAGAACGTTAAGAACTGGTAGGACTGGATGGGTGTTCGGCGCTGTACATGGTGTATGATTGAACATGACCTGCTGATTTACTCCTTTCCTGGCCTTCGTATTGCTTATGTGTATGCTTAATGGTTCCTGTTATCATTTGCTTTGAAGCTCGGGCTGGCCGTCTGTTACATTCTTGCATGTGATATTGGTCTTGACGTCTGTGGTGAATGTCCACAACGAAGCTTTGTCTTGTGTATGGTGGTTATGAGTTTTTTATGAATCCTGTTATTAGGATTTGACATGTATTGTGCCGATTTGGGTAGCCGTGGGTTCGTATTAGGATCAGTTCATGTTTTGAATTGAGCTTGTTTGCCACAGTTTTTTTATTTTTTTATTTTTTTATTTTTTTGACTCAAGAAAAAGATTTGCCACAGTTTAGAGAAGTGATCTTGGATATTCTCATGCATTAGTTTTGTCCGGTGATTGGGTGGACTTTTTCTTTCTTTCCAAGTGTCCAAGTGTCCACATCTGATGCGTGTAGTGTCGTGTCGTTAGTAGCTTTGAAGTCAGTGGTGCTCCCACTTTTACCCGGGATCAGGTGTCGGTGGTTTCGAGTTTGAACCGAGTTGGTTTGCAATGGTAACTGTGAGTGCCCTTCTTGTTCCTGTGTTGATGGCTCTGCACCCTATTCGCCAATCCAGGGCTGGTGACCAAATAGTATCTGAGTAAGAACTTGAGCAGCCTGTATTATGCAGCAGCGCAACCACGGGCATTCTGTACTTGGAAACATCAGCACTGGTGTATGATAGTATGATATGACTGGGATCTGTCAAATCTTCCTTGGGTCTCTTCATGAGAGCATCTGTCAGCTACTGTGAAATGGGAAAATGTACACTCTGCTTCTGGCAAAACAAAAAGCACCAACATAGTACCCCGAGTTGTACGAGGACTGTCTGTTTTCACCCCACTTGAAAACTCACACACCAGCCATGTCCTTGCACACTCTGGTAACCAGCAAGTGACTTTGAAAATCACTTCAGGATTTCACTCAACAGGCTTTTCTTCAGCAGTCGAGTGTACCTGCAGCCAGGCGGGGGGGCTTCATACTCCGTCTCTTCCTGTACTGTACTTCCTACCAAGTGGATACACAAGCAAATCTATTGCTGAATCGCGAAGATCCATGTTCTTAGATGCAAAATGAGACACATGTGCAGATGTGGGCAGTTCGTGTACAGTAGTATTTGTGGTGTTTCGTTTTTTTGTTTTTTGGGTGGGTTTTTTCCAGCTGTGCTTCGGCTGGGGAGGGCGTATACCTTCATGGTTTTTTTTTTTTTTTTGTCTAGTTGTCTAACCTTGAGTGTGGCCCTGCTCTCCCACTGTCCGTTTCGTCAGTCAGTGAATCCATCATGGCAGTTTTGGATTCCCTGTGTGTCACACTCTCCATCAAACTGTTGAGTCCATCATCTGTGTGGAGAGGTGACAGATGCATTCACCTGCCAAGCGTGTGGAATCCAATGGCGCTATCCTAGCATTTTCTGTTTATTTTTAGTCGACTCAATGGGCAACTTGCACATGTGGAGAGCAAAGGGAGTGTGAAGCTTTCCAACTAATCTTGAGGAGGGGAGACATGTGCAGAAGTGTCAGGCAGGCGGCTAGTTTCTCAAACTTCGCCAAATCATACACTGGAGGACGGATTAGGTTGCCTGGTTTTACCAGGTGACATTGTTCAGCAACGGCAAGGCAAGTGGCTTCCTTTTCATGGAAAACGCAATGGCAAAAAAGACCACAGAACTGTGAAATTTGAATCTGAAGAAGTTGGAGGCTTTGGGGTGCCGTGATGGAATTGATTCATCGTTGAGGGTGAAACCATTAGTTCCACTCAAATTGGCATCCTTGCTTAGCGGGATACAATTCTTGCCGGCATGGCCACACTCGCTCCTACTTCACCAGATGTGAAGTAGATGTCACATAATCATTTGCCAAGAGTTTCTTGACACTTGGTGTAAAAATAATGAGGTTTCTGTTGAGGAAGTTTTCACCAACCTAAGTAGAATATGACCTCTAATTACATTCCCAAGTTGACTCGGGTACAACAATGTGGCTTTGGAGGTTCATTTGAATTTTATAAAAAATAGTTCCCTTGATGTTTGTTTGTTTCCCTACTCTCAAAAAAAGATGTAAATAAAATAACCAAATTGATTTGATACCTCATATCAAATGCTTGAATTTCTCAAAATCCATTTCAGCTTGCAAGGAGCTATAGGGGATAAATTAAATATCTAACTTGCAATTCTTTTTATGTAATTTTCATTGTGTATGAGATCTGCCTTTTTAATTTATTGCAATACGTAGATTTGACTAACTTTGATAAGTTATGGAATGAAACCTTGCCTTAACCCCTAATAGACCAACGACATTTTTTTTATTATCAATATAGGAATTTTGAGCAGCTCAGTACAAACGGAAATTTTATTTTTTTTCTTTGAAATTTTCACACACATGTGCTTGAGGAGTAGCTTTAAGGCCCAACAATTTTCATAACTTTTGATTACATGGTTAAAAAGATATTGGATGATATCGGTCAACAGTCAACTCAATTTTTTTTGCAAAATCACTTTTTTAAGTAATAAAAATTTGAAATTGGTATTCTAGATCTATACATATGTGGAAAGTTTTGAATCATTCCATTTTGATTTATGAGATGAAAGTTATGAGGAGTTCTAGTTTGCGGGCAGTTATGGATATCCTACTCTAAAATAAATTTTGAAGTCCTTTATTTAACTCCATTTTTAATGTTTTTGGAAAAAAATAAAATCATAGTATGTAGATTTTTTTATTACAACATTACAACCGTTGAGATTGGTATTTTTCACTTCCATAATTAAATTCTTAACAATTTAGTGTTTGGAATCATTCTCTACTTCTTTCTACTTACTGTTTTTTTCCTATATGGTGTACAATTCCAAGTGATCTGAAATTTTTCAAGCATGTAGCCAACTTGCTTTGAAGAATGAATCCAAAGAGTAACCACCATTTTGGACATTTCTTCATACAAATGTGACCTTGTGAAGTACAGCTGCCCGATTTTTTGTAGGGCCAGAAAAAGGGGTTTAGTCAATTCAAATGTTAATATCTTTCAATCTACATGGTGGAAAAGTCTGAAATTTTTTCTTACATCTTCTCAAACTAACATACTACAAGATTGTACGGTTGTATGTGTCCAAAAACGTTTTTTTCTTTGAAACTTGGTACTTGTACTAGAAATTGCAATTTTAAAGCGTTTTTGGTGAAAACATAGTCTTTGAACTTTAGGTGTTAATCCCTAAAGTTCCATGACTACGTTTTCACCGAAAATGCTCTAAAACTGCCATTTTGAATACAAGTACCAAATTTTTGAAAAAAATCTTTTTCTGACACATGTAACCTTAGGTTCTTGTAGTATTCTGACTTGAGAACATGTGGTAAAAATTTCAGAAATTTCCACTCTGTGTATTGAAAGATATAAGCATTCAAATTCATGGAAATTATTTTTTTGGCCCTGCCAAAAAAAGGGTAGCTGCACTTCACAAGCTCACTTTTTGATGAAAGAAATTCAAGGTGAATTTTGACATTAGAGTTATCAAAAAACTTGTTTTGTATTTTTTTATCTCATTTTTTCCTTTCAAATTTTCATGTTTTCTTGTTGGAAAGTGAAAGGAGGTTTCAATGCACCAAAGAATGCAACATTTGGATACTATATTGATTACTTTTAAGGTGAGTCCGACCAAGTAATTCATCCATGAAAACAATGTGTTGCTCTATACAAGAAATACCAAAATGGTGGTGCTTCTTTGAATTCATTTTCCTAGACAAGTTGGGTACATGCTTGAAAAGTTTCAAATCATTTGGAATTGTACAACATATAGGAAAAAAAATAGTAAGTAGATAGTAGTAGAGAATGATTCAAAACACCTAATTGTCAAGAAAATGCCAATCCCAATGGTTGCAATGTTTTAATAAACAATCTACATCCTCTAATTTTATTTTTTTCAAAGAATATTGAAAATTGAGTAAGATAATGGACTTCAAAGTTTATTTTAAAGTAGAGAATCCATGACTGCCCACAAACTAAAAATCTTCATAACATTGACTCATTGATTAAAATGGGATGATTAAAAGCTTTCTACCTGTATATAACTCTAGAAAATGAATTTCAAATTTATGTTTTTTGAAAAAAGTGATTTTTTCTGATCTGCCTGGATTGCCCAATTATGAAAAAAGTTAACATACGAGGCCATAACTTTTTACTCACATTTGCAAATGTCATGAAATTAGTGCATATGAAAGATAATCCTCGTCCCCACCTTCTATTAAAATTTGGATTAAAAATATGGAAATCTCCAATCACAAGTACCTGCCCAAAATTCCTATGTAGCCAAAAAATGCATGTTGGTCTTTTAGGGGTTGAGATAATTGCACCTAATTTCAACTGCGCTTTCTAAAACCCACCTCTCTAGATTCTTGAGAGTCTAGGATCAATTTCTAAATTAATGCCTATTTTTAATTTTTGAATATTTGTAGTTTATTCATATGGTGTCCCAAAAATGCATTCAACCTAAGCTGAAATCTAAAACTCCCTTTTTGACTACCAACAAGACCCCGCAAATACTTTTTCAATGTAATAATGTGAACCATGCTCAATTGCTTTCTTGTGTGATTTTAGGTATAGTCCCCTTATTCCTTAACTTAGTCTATGTGAACCTTTAGTACAGTAGCTCTCCTCCGTCCAAGTCCCCTGCTCTCTTTTTCTGGGTCGGCTTGTGCCCAATCTCTGTCCACAATGAAGTACAGGACAATCACTCACTCGGATGCAGACGGATCATGGCCCTACTAACGTACATACAGCCCAGCCGGAAAAAACATAAAAATATAAAACATAAAAAGATAACATTGTTGTTACAGGAGCCAAGCCACTCCACGAGTCCACGTCAGCTCTTGCAATGCTCGTCCGCCCACCCCCTTCCTCCCTGGGCCAATAATAATGTGGAGCAAATTATCCACCCACTGCCAAAGTCCCACCGGCCCACTGGGTTCTGAACCCAACGGGGATATCCTTTTTTTCTTACTTACTCTGTAAGTTATCACACATGCTGGATGGATGGATGAATGGATGGATGGATGGATGGATGGATGAATAGATGGATGGATGAATGGATGGATGGATGGATGCCGCTGAATTAAAAGGGACTTAGATTATTGCAGTGTCAGTGCAATATTGAGATGGCAGGACTGGCACTCTTGATAAGTTCTTGCCTTAAGCTTATTGGAAGGGCAAGCCATTGTGGGTAGGGCCTGCCACAGGTGCAGCCAGCTTGAATTCTCTTTGTCTGTAACAAGTTGAGTTGAGTTCTATGGGCGGGACTCATCACTTATAATAAGTTTACCCCTAAATGCCCAAGGCACCCACATCTGGTGTTTGCAAAACTTTGAATTTAAATAAAACCTAATGAAGTTGCTATCTTTAGTAGTTCATATTTTTTGAAAGTTCTTTCTTGAAGTCTAATTTTAGCACCAAAAATCCAATCTTGAAAATAAATGATTGTGATTTTTCTATTCAAGTTTTTGTACAAGGGTACCCATTGCAATCTTGACTTCCTGTAGTGTTGAGAGTTCTTGGAAATGAGCCTCAAATACACTAGATCTTGGAGAAAAAATCACATTCAAAATTCATTTAACCCCTAAAGGTTTTTGACTATGTTTTCACCAAAAATGCTCCAAAACTGCCATTTCTAATACTAGTGCCAAATTTTAGAAAAAAAGCATTTTTGGGCAAATGTAACCGTAGGATCTTGTAGTAAACTTGTTTAAGAAGGTGTGGAAAAATTTTCAGAATTTTCCACCATGTGGATTGCAAGAAAATAGCGTTTGAATTGACAAAAATCCTTTTTTGGTCGCTGCAAAAAAACGAGCAGCTGCCCTTCACAAGGTCACATTTGTATGAAAAAATGTCCAAAATGGTGGTTACTCTTTGGATTCATTTTCCTAGACAAGTTGGATACATGCTTGAAAAAATTCAGATCATTTAGAATTGTACAACATATAGGAACAAAATAGTAAGTAGGAAGAGGTAGAGATTGATTCAAAACACTAAATTGTTAAGAATTTATTTATGGAATTGAAAAATGCCAATCCCAACGGTTGTAATGTTGTAATAAACAATCTACACCCAATGTTTTTATTTTTTTTCAAAAATATTGAAAATTGAGTGAAATAAAGGACTTCAAAGTTTATTTTAGAGTTGAGATTCCATAACTACCCTCAAATTAAGAATCCTCATAACTTTTGACTCATAGATCCAAATGGAATGATTCAAAGCTTCCCGCGTACATATAAATCTAAAGAACCAATTTCAAATTTTTATTTTTTTTAAAAGTGATTTTTGAAGAAGTTTTTTTTGCTGCCCGGGCTACCCGCCGAGCAATGAAAATGACATATCATGCAATAACATTTTAATCATGTAGTCAAAAGTTATGAAATTTGTTGGGCCTTAAAGCTACTCCTTGGGAAAATGTTGTGTGAAAATTCAAAAGAAAAAAAATAAGAACTCCGCTCATAGTGAGCTGCCCAAAAAAGCTATGTTCTCAAAAAAGCATGTTCAGGGCTTTAGGGGTTAAAAAAATTGTAGAGTAGATTTTAAGAAGCCATAAATTGATCGGGGTTAAACAAGTTAGGCCCTTTAACCTCATATATTTTTGGTCACCAACTTTTTAGATTTGACTTGTGTAAAGAAGGTTGAAAGATTTTTGCAGTTTTAGCACCTTCATGGTCTAACATTATAATCTTTCACTCCATAAGTGATATTGTTGTGTTTCTTTTCCTATGAGATCTCTAACATGTCTAGTTTGAATTTGTATGGTTTCAATTCCAAAAAAATTGATGCAAGTTATCAAGATATTGGCATTTTGTTCAATTTAGAGCAAATTCCAGGAAGCCAAAAATAGGCTTCGGGCATTTAGGAGTTAAAACAAGGGAAGGGTCAGGATTCAATTGTTGTAAGGGAAGGTAGTCTGCCTTTAACCCTTAAAGGACATTGCAAGCCCCATGGGGCATTTTAAAAGTCAAACTTGCATTTTTCACATAGTTCTTGATTTTAAACGGTTTCAAGTTTAACCCCTAAAGGCCCAAGGCTTTTTTTCTGCCAAAAAACACCCAAAAATGCCATTTATTTTAGCAAAGAGTGAAAAAAAATTAAATATGTTTTTTTTGCACATCTAACCGTAGGATCTTACACCTAACTAGTATGGGAATGTGTGGAAAAAATTTCAGAATTTTTGACCGCACAAATTGCAAGATATCTACATTTGAAGTGAAAAAAACAAATATTTCAGCATACTGTGGGACTAGATTTTTTGACTTTGATCATTTTTAACTTAAATTTTTTGCAATACAAAGTTTTGAGCTTTAAATTTTTATAGTGGAGAATTGAGTTGAGAATCTAGCGAAAAAAAAAATTCAAAAACATTTAATTCTCAGTACTAAATAAATTGTTAAGTAGAAGTAGGTATGAGATAGAAGGAAAATCTAAAATATTCATATATTTTAGATGGAATTAAAATGCACTAATCCCATTGGTGAGATTATTCTAGCAAGTAAACTAAACCATGCAAAAAAAAGATTTGAAAAATTTGAAAAATTACATTCAGAAATGCTACAAGTTATTTTGTCAAAAAGATGCTCAAACTGCCCAAAAAACAAGAATGTCTATAACTTTCTTATACCAAATCCAAATGAAATGAATAAAAGCTTTCCGGATAGACAAAAATATAATCTATGAGAAAAAAAATATTGGAAAAAAAATTCAAATTTTTGTCCATTTTTTTTTGCTGCCGGGCTGCCCGCCGTCCCCTGTTTTGAGATTATTTGGTCATAAATTTTGTTCCCAGACACCGATTTTGAAAAAATTATATTCTCATGAAGCTAATCAACTTTTCTACCTCCAAAAAAAGGTTAAAAAAATCAGGAGAAAATTTCAGCCTGTAGGTACCTACCCGAAAATGCATTTGTCCCCCGAAGGGACAATAGGCTTTTAGGGATTAACTAAGAACATGTATTTCCAATAATCTACTTTTTACTCCATTTGAATTTTTGTTCAAAATTGTTAAAATTGTAATCTTTTTGTGACACTCTGAAGATAGCATCTTGAAAGCAAAAAAAATACACCACTTTTGGACTATTTCTATCTAATTTCTCTTGATATGAGCTTAAAGAGTACATCAATTACACCGTGTTGTTTGTCACTATTATTTTCATTTTCCTTAAAAAAGTTCATACTATTTTAAGCATTTTTGTAATTACTATGCTTTTAAATTTTGGACATATTTTACTACATGTCAAAAATATTAATGTCAAAACATGTGTTTTAATATAGAAATCCAATGAAGTTTGACCAAGCTTAGACATGAAATGTCCTTTAAGGGTTAACTTTGTACCGACGAGTTGATCTCCGTGGAAAACATCCTTTTGGATACAGTGTGCATCATTCTACTTTAACCCCTAAAGGACCGGTTGTCCCCTCGGGGGACAATTTGGGTCCGGGCAGGTTCGTACGATCTCAATTTTTAGTAATATTTTTTGGGATTTTTTGAGGTTGTGTATTTTTGCGAGATCTTTGCGAATATATAATTTTTATTTTAATTGATGCCCGGGAGCAAAAGTTATGGCACAATAAGTAAAAATGGAATTTTGCGGGCAGCCCAAAAAAAATCACAAAAAGTCAAAATAATTTTTTTCCAAATTTTTGACTCAAAGATTATATTTTTGTCTACATGTGAAGCTTTGTTTCATTCAATTTGGACTAATAATGAGAAAGTTATGGACAATCTTAGTTTTTAGGGCAATTTAAGCATCTTCTTGAAAAAATAAGTTGTAGAATTCATTTTTGAATGCAATTTTGAGAATTTTTCAAAGAAATTTGTTAGACAAGGTTAGATTTTCTTGCTAGAACAATCTCGCCATTGGGATTATTGTGATTCAATTCCATCTAAAAGCTATTAACAATTTAGTTTTTTCTTCAATCTTGAACCCACTTCTACTTAACAATTTTTTAATGAGTGAAAATTAAGTGATTTTTTTCCTAAATTTTTTTGGTAGATTCTTAACTCAACTACTTAACATAAATAAGTAGAAAATTGAAATCAGTAGTGCAAAAAATTTGAACTAAAAAGATTTAAAGCCAAAAAACCTAGTGAAGCAAGGTGGAAAAAAATTTGTTTTCTTCACTTTAAATGCATATATCTTGCAATCTACGTGGTCAAAGTTTCTGAAATTTCTTCCACATATTCATATACTAGTCAAGTATAAGATCTTATGGTTGGATATGCAAAAAAAAACAATTTCTTAAACTCTTTTCTCTTTGCAATAGAAATGACAGTTTTGAATGGATTTTGGTAGGAAAATCAACTCGGTCCTTTAGGGGTTAAGAAAACCAAAAGCACTCATTTGAGGACAAACTATTGAAGAAGGTCTCCCCTTTTTGCACAAAATTCTAAGGATGAACAATCGCAGTTTTTACCTATATGCAAAGATTCTTTGTCATTCATCGGGCACTTAGTGTCCGTGGTAGCATTATAGGGTTAACCCCTAAAGGACCAAACAACGTTTTTTGGTAACATAGCAATTTGGGGCAACTCACTACAAATGGAATTTTTTATGTTTTTCTTTGAAAATTTCACATAACGTGTGCCCAAGGAGTAGCTTTAAGGCCCAACAATTTTCAAAACTTTTGTCTACATGGTTAAAAAGTTATTGGATGATATGTCATTTTCAATGGTCGGTGGGCAGCTCAAAAAAATTCTGAAAAATCACTTTTAAAAAAAATAAAAATTTGAAATTGGTTCTTTACATTTGTATATACGTGTAAAGCTTTGAATAATTCCGTTTTGATTTATGAGATAAAAATTATGAGGTGTTTTAGTTTGCGGGCAATTATGGATTCCATACTCTAAAATAAACTTAGAAGTCCTTTATTTAATTCAATTTTTAATATCTTTTGAAAAAAATAAAAGCATATGATGTATATTGTTTACTGCAATATTACAACCGTTGGGATTGACGTTTTTATATTCCATAATTAAATTCTTAACAATTTTGTGTTTTGAATCATTCTCTACTTCTTTCTACAACTTATTTTTTTCCTACATGTTGTACAATTCCAAATGATCTGAAATTTTTTAAACATGTAGCCAACTTGCTTTGAAGAATGAATCCAAGGAGTAACCACCATTTTGGAAAAAATTTCATTTAAATGTGACCTTGTGAAGTGCAGCTGCCCGGATTTTCGCAGGGCCAAAAAAAGGGTTTTTGTCAATTCAAATGCTAATATCTTGCAATCTACAAGGTGGGAAATTCTGAATTTTTTTCTACATATTCTCAAACAAGTTTACTACAAGATCCTACGGTTACATGTGTCCAAAAATGTTTTTTTTCTGAAATTTGATACTTGTACTAGAAATGGCAGTTTTAGAGTGCTTTTTGTGAAAACATAGTCTCCGACCTTTAGGGGTTAATCCCTAAAGTTCCATTGTTCTCTCAAGGGACAAATCAGATTTTGGGCAAGTTCTTGTGACCTCAATTTTTAGTGAAACTTTTTTAAACTTTTCCATAAGATAGAAAAATTGATTAGCTTTGTGGGGAACATAATTTGTATTTCAATTGGTGCCCGGGAGCAAAATTTATACCACAAAAGTCCTCAAATTGAACTTGGCAGGTAACACAAATTTTTTTGTAAAAAGTCAAAATAATTTATTTATTTATATTCTCTGAAATTTTAAATTTTTGGCTACATGTGAAGCTTTGATTCATTTTATTTGGACTAATAATGAGAAAGTTATGGACAAAATTGTTTTTCGGGCAATCTAAGCATCTTCTTGAAAAATAATTTGTAGAATTCATTTTTGAATGCAATTTTCACAATTTTTTTTTAGAATGTTGTGTTTGCTTGCTAAGACAATCTCACCACTGGGATTATTAAATTTCAATCCCATCTAAGAGCTATTAACAATTTAGTTTTTTTTTCAATCTTGGACCTACTTCTACTTGACAGTTTTTTAAAGAATGAAAATCAAGTGTGTGTTTTTTGAATTTTTTTCTCTAGACTTTCAACTCACATCTTCAACATAAAAAATTTTGTATTCAAATTCTGTAGTGCAAAAATTTTCCACAAATGGCGGTCAAAGTCATCTGGAATTGCAGGCCAGTGTTCAAAAAAACTTTTTTTTTCAACTTTGGATGCTAATTTCTTCCAATCTATATGGTCAAACTTCATTAAATTTTTACCACATGATCTTTGACAAATGAAGTACAAGATCCTACGCTTAGATTCTAAAAGAATATTTTTCTTTTGTGTTCTTGGATGAATGCAACAAAAATGGCAGTTTTGAGTGGTTTTTGACAAAAAAATGCCCTTGGGACTTTAGGGGTTAAAACGACCATTTAAGAGCTGATTGTCTTTTGGGGAAAGCTAAACTCCTTGAAACAATGTCCAGCAAAACTTTTGTAGTACAAAAATAATGGAATTGGCATCAAGCACAAGTCGTTTCATATTTTTTGGACCTTCATGGAATTGGTTACGAGGATTTTTGAAGTTGAAAATGCAAGGGTCATTTCAATGAAAATTGTCCATGTGTTTCAAGAAAAAAAACAAAAAAGCCCCGCAAGGATCACTAAAAGCAACCACCTCTTGAAATGTTCATGGTTGGTACATTGAAGAAAGCAAAATGTACCTCTGTGTGGCATGATTGCTTTTAGAGCCGACGGACGACGACCTTAGCCTTCCCTTGCTGCTGCAGTATGATTGACTTGGTCGCATGATATTATGCGCAATTAAGGCCATGCACGTAACTTCACCCAATTTCCTCCTCCCTGAGCAGCTTTCCCAGCAGGGTTTGGAATTTTGTGTTGGAGGACTTGGGGAACCTATTCTGGAGAGACATGCAAGACCCCCTGCCCTGGTGGGGACTTGATGCTTGGAAATTCAGTGGGACATCAGCCTTCCTCACGATCCCGCCCATCATTGGGGGAAGATTGGAAGAGTGAGCAAAGCGGCATTGGCTTGCATTCCCCTGAGCAGGGACGGGGGGCAGACGGGAGCGGTCACATTTCCATGGCACTTTTTTTGTCGTGTACTATTCCTCTGCCATGGGCAACCAAAATTAGAAGAATCAGTAACAGTAATATTTATCATCTCCATAAGATTTACTCAGGGCCTCTTCACACTATGGCCGTCCAAGTCGAGAGTCCGTCGTTTCCACCAATCATATTGCAGGGTCCGTCAGTTCCACAAATCATATTGCAGAGTTCCAGGGCCTCTCGACTTGGACGGCCATAGTGTGAAGAGGCCCTCAGTATCATTTGGAACCCACTTGCAGCACTGGCTCCAAGTTTGTGCGGTTTCGTCCAACTTGCTACAGGAAAGGTCAATTGTTGATAAATTGACTGTGCACATCTGGAGAATAATAAAAAATTAGTCTCTTTCCCCTTGGTTCGAAGTACTGTTTCCCTTATCAATGGAAATTGTCCATTTGTTTAAAAAAAAAAAAAAAAAATAGTCTCTTTCTATGGGGAGTGCCACTCTTTTAACGGAACCCCAAAATTCTTTCCATTTTGTCACATGTTTACTGCATTTTGATATCTCATTTTTGAATAATGTATTTGCTCTTGACACTCTCTGAAAGGAAAAAAGTTTCGAATCTTCATTATATCACAGGATGCTAAACCTGTCTCACGAAGTGGGATCAGCAGGGTGAATATTACTCATGAAGTGTTGGTTTTGGAACTTTAGATTAACATGATAAATTCTCTTGCACCACAGTGTTCCACACTAAACAAGGGTATTAATCCCTAAAGTCCCATTGTTCACTCGGGGGACAAATTGGATTTTGGACAGGTTCTTGTGATCTCAATTTTTTATGAATTTTTTTTAAACTTTCTCATAAGATAGAAAAACTAATTAGCTATGTGGAGATATAATTGTTATTTCAAGTGGTGACCGGGAGCAAAAGTTATACCACAAAAAGCCTAGAATTGAACTCAGCGAGCAGCACAAAAAAAAATACAAAAAGTCAAATTAATTTTCTTAATTTTTTTCCCCCAAAATATTATGTTTTTGTCTACATGTGAAGCTTTGATTCATTCTATTTGGACTTATAATAAGAAAGTTATGGACAATCTTGTTTTTCGGGCAATTCGAGCATCTTTTTGAAAAAATAACTTATAGGATTCAAATCTGAATGCAATTTTCACAATATAAAAAAAAAATTGTTTGACAAGGTTGTGTTTGCTTGCTAAAACAATCTCACCATTGGCATTACTGTGTTTCAATCCCATCTAAGAGCTATTAACAATTTAGTTTTTCTCTCAATCTTAGACCTACTTTTGCTTAACAATTTTTTGAAGAATGACAATTAAGTGTGTTTTTTTGGAAAAAACTTTCCTAGACTTTCAACTCAATTATTCAACATAAATTTTCTTAAATTCAAAGCCTGTAGTGCAAAAATTTCCACAAATGGCGGTCAAAGTCATATAAAATTGTAGTCCAGTGTTCAAAAAATCTTTCTTTTTCAACTTTGAACGCTCATATCTTCCAATCTATACGGTCAAACTTCTTGAAATTTTTACCACATGATCTCAGACAAGTGAAATACAATATCCTATGGTTAGATTCTAAAAAAATATTTTATTTTGTGTTCTTGGGTGAATGCAGCAAAAATGGTAGTTTTGAGTGGTTTTTGACAGAAAAATGGCCTTTGGACTTGGGGGTTAAGGGAACCAAAAAATTAAAGGAACTTATTTTTAAAAATTGTAGATGTTTGAAACATGATGTACAGTCCCCACACACTTCAACAACTATTGATGTACAACAAAGTTAAATATTTATATAGTGTGAGATGTCAATTAATTTGTGTGGGTCTCCTTAACTCCTAAAGTCCCATTGTCCCCTTGAGGAACAAAATGGACTTTAGGTAGGCTACTACGGCTTCAATATTCATCATTATTTTCTACAACTTTTTATGAAGATAGAAAAATCCATTAGCTTTATGGGAGTATAACTTTTATTTCAATCGGTGCTCGGGAGCAAAAGTTATGGCACAAAAGGTCCTTTTTTTTTGGTGTGGCGGGCATAAATCTTTTCACACATTTTTTTTTTTTTAAATTTGAAAAAATTGTTTTCACATAGATTGTATTTTTATCTATATGGGAAGCTTTGATTCATTCCACTTGGATTTGTTATGTGAAAGTTATGGACAATCATACTTTTTGGACAATTAGAGCATCTTCTTGAAAAAATAACTTGTACCTAGGATTCATATCTGAATGCAATTTTCACAATTTCTCAAAAGAAATTGTTTGACAAGGCTAAATTTGCTTGCTAAAACAATCTCACCATTGGAATTATAGTGTTTTAATCCCATCTTAGAGCTATTGACAATTTAGTTTTTCTTTCAATCTTGGACCTACTTCTATTTAAAAAAAATTTAACCCGTAAAGTTCCTTGACTATGTTTACACCAAAAATGCTTCAAAACTACAATTTCTAGTATAAGTACCAAATTTTTGAAAAATATCATTTTTGGACACATGTAACCATAGGATCTTGTAGTACTCTGGTTTGAGAATGTGTGGAAAAAATTTCAGAAATTTCCATTGTGTAGATTGGAAGATATTAGCGTTTGAAGTGGCAAAAGTCCTTTTTTGGCCCTGCAAAAAACCGGGCAGCTGCACTTCACAAGGTCAGATTATTATGAAAAAAATTCTAAAATGGTTGTGCTTCTTTAAATTCATTCTTCAAGGCAAGCTGGCTACATGCTTGAAAGTTTTCAAATTATTTGGAATTGTACAACAAATAGGAAAAAAATAGTAAGTAGAAAGAAGTAGAGAATGGTTCAAAGCACTAAATTGTTAAGAAGTTAATTATGGAATTGAAAAATGCCAATCCCAATGGTTGCACTTTTGTAATAAACAATATTCATCCTACCATTTTTTTTTTTTGAAAAATATTGAAAATTGAGTGAAATAAACGACTTCAAAGTTTATTTTAGAGTAGACAATCCATAACTACCCGCAAACTAAAAAGCCTCATAACATTTGACTCATTGATCAAAATAGAATGAATTTAAAGCTTTCCACATATATATAAAACTAATAAACCAATTTCAAATATATATTTTTGAAAAAAGTGATTTTTTTTTATCTGCCCGGACTGCACAAGTTGAGAAACAAACAACATATTAGGCTATAACTTTTGACTCATATTTCCAAATGTCATGAAATTTGGTACATATGAAAGATATTCCTCGTCCCAACCTTCTATAAAAATTTCAGCCCAAAATATGCAAATCTCCAGTCACACGTACCTGCCCAAAATTTCTATGTTGCCAAAAAACGCATGTTGGTCCTTTAGGGGTTAAAGAATGAAAATCAAGTATACTTTTCTAGAATTTTTTTCCCTAGATTCTCAATTCAATTATTCAGTATAAAATAAATTAAATTCAAAGTCTGTAGGGCAATTTCTTTTTACAAATGGGCGTCAAAGTCATCTGCAATTGCAAGTTAGTGTTCAAAAGTCAAATTTTCCAACTTTGAATGCTAATATCTTCTAATCTGTATAGTAAAATTTTATAAAATTTTAACTACATGATCCAAGATAAGTTAAGTACAAGATCCTATGGTTAGATTCTAAAAAAAAAAAATTCTCTTTTCTTAGATGAATGCAGCAGAACTGGCAATTTTGAGTCGTTTTTGACAGAAAAATGCCTTTGGACTTTAGAGGTTAACACCCCTATTTAGTGTACATGATAACATACATATAGAGAGAAATTTCATGATTCTTTAAACATATTTTAAATTTGCCATATGATTTTTTTTTCACTTTTCATTCAAAATTCATGGTAATCTTGAATTTTCACAACCAATTTGGAATTTTTAAGACTTATAGAAGACATGTGATTACTGCACATCTTTGCAAATATAAATTTTAAGAAATCATTCATACATAATTGCAAACTAGAAGCATACTAAGAGAAAAACTTTGAAGTTTGATAATAAAAATAGTCATAGACCCATCCTTTCAGGGTTAACATCCAAGAGAGTTGAATTTTTCCACAAGGGCAAAGGGCTGGTTTATTGTATTCCAAAGCAACCACCGATTGTTTGGGAATGCAATTTTTTTATACAAATGAAAGAAAATTCATTGCAATTAAAAATACAAAGCTAACCTCACTCATCTAGCATTGCCATTTCCAAGAATGTGGCGGATAAGAGATACAAAACCACAAAGACCCCTTACTAGGGCTTTTTTGTACTTGAATTAAAAAAATATCTTGGATGAAATTGCTTGATTATAGATGAAAATAAATTATGAGCATGTGATATTTTCTATCCAATATGTGAATGAATGTTGAAATTTGGACACCACTATAATATTTATATTGCCACTTTGCCACTTCATAAAAAATGAAGAAATAAACAACCTTGCCTCTTTACCATCTAATAATAAGCAATGCAGTTATTTTTTTCATTTAAAGGAAAACAAGGAGAACTTCAAGAGAAATCCAAAATCAAATTTTAAATAATTCTGCAAACCGTCTGCAGGTACAATGAAGAGGTACTCCACTGCTGTGGTAAGTTAAATGCTGCATTTCTGACATGAAATGCATTGATTTGATTTTGCAATCCTATTGCCACATGGGTGAATTTCCAGAGATTGAAGTGACCCACTCAGATATCTCCTCAAGTAGGTTCTATTGTTTTTTGATATCTTCGAATCTGAATAGCCATCATTTGATTAGAAAAGAAAAGAAAAAAACATTTTGGGTAAAGTAACTTACTGCATATACTTTTGAGGAAGAAAAAACAAACGATTTCATAACATTATCTCTGTACATTTTATATGCGGGGTCCAAAATCAATTTTTATAACAGATTTCATGTCCGCAACATTCTAATATAATGTAATATAAGGTAGAGCCACCCATTCCCGACGAGTGACCCATTCCCGACCTATAGGTGCACGTATTTTTGACCAAGCTTGGAATGAGTTTTTATTTCTTTTTCAAGGTTGGAACTAATAAATACATGACACATGTTCCAAATTGTAAGAAAGAAAGTAGGAAATAATGATTAGGGAAAAAGTTCTTGAATTATCGAAATTGGAAGAGTCTAGACATTGGCTATGGGTCTAAAGCACATATTGCCTCCCAAAATTTATAGGAATTTCAGTTCAAGCGATAGAATCATCAAATTTTTTGCAATTCTTGTCATTTCTATCGATGTACCTCTGAAAAATATTTGTTTTGCCTTCACTACTCCGGGTCATATTGGAATTCCTTATTCGGTCGGTTATGGGTGGCTCTACCTTATTTCACTTTGTTTGGCTTGTGGAACTTTTAAAGTTGGATGAATTCCTCATCAAATTTTTACATGTGAATTTCTTATTCAATACTTTTGATTTTGGAATTGATTAAGAAACCGGGTCTTTATTGGATGGTTAATCTAAAATGACATGATGTATAGTATAGTACTTCATCAATCAATTCCTATAAGTCCCAAAGCCATTTTTATGTCAAAAACCTCTAGTTTTCATTCTTTAAAAATCTTTAAGACAAAGTAGGTATTAGATAGAGGAAAAAACGAAATTGTTGATAGCTCTAAGATCAAATGAAATACACTAATAGCAATGGTGAGATTGTTCTAAAGAATAAACTAATCTATGTGCAATATTTCCTTAGAAAATTTTGTTAAAATTGAGTTAACAAATGAATCTTATACACTTTCACATTACTTATCCAAATGGAATTAACCAAATATTTCCACCAAGACAAATATGCAATCTATACAAATACATTAACCCCTAAAGTCCCATTGTCCCCTTGGAGGACAAAATGGATTTTGAGCAGGTTACTACGGCTTCAATATTCATCATTATTTTCTGAAACTTTTTGTAAAGATAGAAAAACACATTAGCTTTATGGGAATATAATTTTTATTTCAATTGATGCCCGGGAGCAAAAGTTATGGCACAAAAGGTCCTTTTTTTCAATGCGGCGGGCAGAAATCTTTTCACACAAAAACATTTTAAATTTTTTCTTAAAATTATTTCCTCACAGATTATATTTTATCTACATGGGAAGCTCTGATTCATTCCATTTGGATTTGTTTTGTGAAAGTTATGGACAATCTTATTTTTTGAGCAATTAGAGCATTTTCTTGAAAAAATAACTTGTAAGACTCATTTTTGAATGCAATTTTCACAAATTTTTAAAACAAATTGTTGGACAAGGCTAAATTTACTTGCTAAAACAATCTCATCATTGGGATCATAGTGTTTTAATCCCATCTTAGAGCTATTGACAATAAAAATTTTCTTTCAATCTTGGAGCCACTTCTACTTAACAATTTTTTAAAGAATGAAAATCAAGTGTCTTTTTTGAGAATATTTTATCCTAGATTCTCAACTCAATTATTCAAGATAAAAAAAATAAAATTCAAAGTTTGTAGTGCAAATTGTTTTTACAAATGGCAGTCAAAGTCACCTAAATTTGCAAGTTAGTGTTCAAAAAATCAAAATTTTCCAACTTTGAATGCTAATGTCTTCTAATATGTACGGTCAAACTTTATAAATTTTTTATCACATGATCTGAGATAAGTTAAGTACAAGATCCTATGGTCAAATTCTTAAGAATAATATTTTCACTCATTTTTTAGATGAACATAGCAGAACTGGTAGTTTTGAGTCGTTTTTGACAAAAAATAGCCTTGGGACTAGAGGTTAAGATACAATATTTTAAGCATATATTTTTTTCTTCTATCCCCTACCTTCTTTGCCTATTTTGGGTTTATTGTTATTGTGGCATAACTTTTGCTCCTAGGCACAAATTGAAATAAAAAAATATATTCCCCCAAAGCTCATTAGTTTTTCTATCTTGAAAAATAAATTCAAAAAATCTTTCCCAAAATTGAGATCATCAATACTTGTCCAAACCTTTAATCCTTCAAGGCCTAACAACTTCTTGCCAATAGAGGTTTTCAATGAGTTTTCCCACTTTGATATTTATTAGCGCATGGATGTGCTTGAAAGTTTTAATTTAATTTACAATAGTAAAGACTGCTTTGTGTAGTATACATGAATTTTTTTGTGAAAATATTGATTGTTGGATTTTAGATTATAATAATTTTGGATGATTTACTTATAAGCAAAAAATGCAACTTTTGGGGACAAAAAATCATTAGATGAATAAGTTTTCTTCCCCCCTCTAAAAATTGGATTGAAATCTAAGGTAAAATTGATATTTCTTGAATTTAAAAAGTGAAAAAAATTCTCCCAAATTTGTACACATTTAAAAGAAAAAATTAAACAAATTGAATCCTATAAAATTTTACACTATATATTATCCATATATCTTTTGGAATATCGTAAAAAAAATTTCAGCCATTCTTTTCATTCAAATCCTATCCAAAATTTAAGCCCTCCTTTCTTCTACAAGATAACATTTTCTAAATAAAATTTTCAATATTTCTCAGATTGAAAATTTGAAAATCCAAAACTGCAAAAAATATGTCAACTTATTACTCTAAAAGACATTAATTTACAAAATATTGAAATCTGTTTCACCCTACCAAGAATTTGCCATTGAAAATTTGAAGAAGATACATTTTATCCTCTTAAGCATTGAGGGATTAAAAGTCCCATGTGGGGACTCTTGGGACTTCAGAAGTTAATTAATGCACTTACTTGTAAAAAATGTTCACCTCTAATTGTCGTAAATACAATTGAATATGGATTATAATTAGACTTTTTAACCCCTAAAGTTTCATGACTATGTAATCACCAAAAACGCTCCAAAACTGCCATTTCTAATACAACTACAAAATTCTTGGAAAAAAACAATTTTTGACATATGTAACCGCAGGATCTTGTAGTATGATATTTTGGAAACATGTGGTAAAAATTTCAGACAATTCCACCGTGTGGATCATAAGATATAAGCATTCAAAGTCTTGAAAACCATTTTTTCAATCCTGTGAAAAACCGGGCAGCTGCACTTTGCAAGCTCACTTTTCAATGAAAAAATGCCGATAAAGGTGGTGCTTCTTTGAATTCAGTTTCCTAAACAAGTTGTCTATATGCTTGAAAAATTTCACATCATTTGGAATTGTACAACATATAGGAAAAAAATAGTAAGTAGAAAGAAGTAGAAAATGATTCAAAATACTAATTTGTTAAAAATTTAATTATGGGATTTAAAAATGCCAATCCCAACGGTTGTAATGTTGTAATAATCAATCTGCATCCTAGGGTTTTTTTTTTTCCAAAAATATTGGAGTTAAATAAACGACTTTAAAGTTTTTTTTAGAGTAGACAATCCATAACTGCCCGCAAACCAAAAACCCTCATAAATTTTGACTCGTTGATTGAAATGGAATGGCTCAAAGCTTTTTAAGTATATATAAATGTAGAGAACCAATTTCAAAAAGAAAATTCCGGAAAAAATGATTTTTTCTGATCTGCCCAAACTGCCCAGTTACAAAAAAAAGTAACATATTAGGTCACAACTTTTGACTTGTATTTTGAAATGTCATGAAACTTGGTATACATGAAGATATTCCTTGTCCCCACCTTCTATTAAAATTTTAGTCTCAAATATGGATATCTCTAGTCACATGACCCTGCCCAAAGTTTCTATACGGCCAAAAAATGCATGTTGGTCCTTTAGGGGTTAAGTAACTGAAAGAGGATTCTAATGCACTTCCATATGCATTATTTTAACACCGCATGAATAAGTTATGAGTTTTCAAAGTATTATTTGTAGGTATACCAAAAATCAACAATAGGCTCTCTTAGGCTCTCATGTTTTGATTGTATACATCTTGTATAACCAATATGTAGCTAATTGTCTTGTTTTTTTGGTCTAAATGTAGGTATGACATTTTGGGCAATGTTCATTATAGGTGTATTATGTATACCTTACGAAGTCAAAGAATAAACACAACATGAAAATAAGAGTTGAACTGAAAGGATATATACCTAAGGGTTGGCATTTTCAAAATTGTCCCCTTTCTAGTTACATCCCATATCTATACTAGTTCAAGATTTTGGTTTGACATGTTTTGGGGATGCAATTGGGAATGGGCAGTTTTGGGTATGCATACTTTATTAAATAGTACGTAGTAGGATATAAATTATGTGAACCAGTTGAAGTATCAGTTACACATCATCAACCAATAAAACTTTGAACCTTAATAATTTCTGCAATCCGTACACTATCTACAAGTGAAACTTTGAATCATTTATAAATTATGCATGCAATATCCATGAAATAAAAATTTAAACCTTCATAATTTATGCATTCAGTATGCTTGTGACACTCTCTTTGGTGCAATGAAATCCTCTTTCATTTGCTGACAAAAACTTATAAAATTTTGTAAACATGGGAAAGCTCACACATCTCGTTTCATCGACACAGGTCGCTGTCAGATCGAAAATGATCTGAAATAATATGAATATCTGAACAGCAGGTGCTACGCCTCCTGAGACACAGGACCACAATCTGAAATTGTACAGTACCTGCCATTTGTTTAACTAAAACCCTCCCTAACTAGATAAACAGCTACTGTACTGTACAGATGACTTCTACTGTATGCAAAAGTGGATTTGCACAGCAGTTCACTCCTAACCTCCAAACCTACCGTTGACAGTTTTCATGTCTCTTGAATGTTCGATCGAGTAATATGATAGCTTTACAGTCTATTATAAACTGGAAAACCTAAAGAACTGATTAATACTGAACCCTAGCAAGAGTCTACTCACACTTGATGGCACGATAGATGTGGCGCACAAACAAAAGCGAGGCTCTATACCCAACCGAACCCAGCATCAAGAAAAACCCATAGCAAACGCATCCCATGTAGCCATAGAAGAAGGAGGTCTGCATCAACCCCACCATGCCTGAACGCATATGATAGTAGTAAAAACAGTATCCATAGATGAATAAGCCAGTGGACCCTCCGCAGAATACCGACCTGAATCCAATCAGTTGCACAGAAATAGAATGAGAATTAGGAAGTCTGATGTTAATCCAACGTTTCAAGAAAAACAATACTCGGACGGCATTTGGGGACGAAAAATAAAATAAAATACTGAAGTAAAAGAGCGTACCTCCACCACCACTCATGATCCTCCATAGTAAGTTGGAAGTATGTCAGTGCAATGGTGATAAAAGCCGTTACAATGATGAGGATGATGAAGACAATGAATAGAATGCTGTAGATGGTATAGATTTTGTGACCCCAAACACTTGCGAAAATGTAATAGAGCTCAATGTAGATTGCACTGAACGGCAGGAAACCTGCCATGCACATCTGTCACCGCATAGGAGAACCAATTAGCTAAGAGTCGCCGTTCTTACTTGAATGTTTCTGCTCAAGTATCTAGTAGTAATTGGTAAGACTTACTATTATCTCAGCAATGGTCCTTCTGATGACTGTTGTTCGATTTGAATGAAACTGCTGTTCCGGGAATTTTGTGAACAACAGCTTTGGAGGGTCGCAACATCCCAATGCAAAATATTCCATAAAAACATGCGAGAGCTGGTTTCCAATGTTCCTAACCATTATAGTCAGCATCTTTAAGAGACACATCAAATGAAAAACCACAATTAGAACATTCGATTGAGGTTAGGTACAGCGAAAGTGACATACCTGTGGAACAGCCTTGCGGTACCAGGGTAAGGCAGGTATTTCGCGAGGGTATTTATTGGTCCGGCATGGGGCATAGAACTCTGACTTGTTATTCTTTCCAGCTATACCTCCAAGAACCTGAAAACGAGTGCTCAGACTCAGAAAATATTCCCATTCCGAGCTCGTATTTGCAACAAGAACGGAATATAAAATAAATGCAAGGAGCACTTACAGTCAAGGGGAAGGTCACGACAATCCATATGATGGCTATAACAACAATCGTTCCAAAAGGTAGAGCCTGTGTTGAACGATAACCAATTGCAACCGTGTTGTTGATGCAAAACACTACGAATAGAGGGCCAGAGAAGAGGGACCCTGTCAATAGCAAATTCCTGACCTGGAACACAAGACAATGATGACGATAAGAAATTGCCCAGACGAGCTCGTTCTGACAACAAGCCAGGGGAAAGCAGATACGAAGATAAAATTATAGGCAACGTTTTAGTAAAATGATCATAAAGCCAGGACAAGCTACTTCCTAAGAACCAAAAAGAAGCAAATAACAATCTCTCCGAACACGCTAAAAATAAGCTTTGTAGTCCATCTGTCTCTTGAGCAAAAGACAATCATGATGCTGGGCTGAGAAGATTTTTTAAACAGGCTCATCGCAGTCTTTTGACGAAATCTACTGAGAATCGTACCCATGCTTCACCACCCATTTGACGGTATAGATGAGCTGACACGTAACCGGAAACTCCAGCAGTCAGCGCGTAGATAACAAGGCATGCAGTGTTGAGAGCACCGCGATTGTACGGATAGAAAACACCCACAAGTGACAAGCCAAAAATGAAGAACACGAGAACCAGAAGTTGTGTTCCACTCCCAATGACTGCAGAAAACAAGCTGCATCCAAGAGAGGTGGGAATACGTCAGAAATTGGCAGCAGTGAAATAGTCTATTGAATACCGTAGTAACTCAGACTTCAATATTTATACAATCAATGCCTCAAAATAATGACACATTCTCAACTCATTGGACAAATCGAAAAGAATCACTGCCAGACTAACATGAAATTTCACCGCAACCTGAATGCACGACAATCCACTTACTTGGGATTCGGAGGGAATCTGAACACATCACCGTGAATGTACTTCCAGCCTGTTTCCTCATGCTCTTCTTCATCCTCGTTTGTGTACCTGATGTGTAAAGATTTCAATGGCATCAGATCCCTCCTGCTAATCCATGAATTTATACTCTTGTTACACTGAAGGCATGAATAAAGATTGAAAGCCCTAAGAACCGTCGGGAAAAGCAAACGATATATAATGAATGGGCGGATTTCCTTCTTTGAGCTACTCAATCCTCTAATCATTTATGTGCTACACAGGACATTCAGATCTATTGAGTTGACATGTAGGACATTCTCAAAACGAAAAGTTGTAAGGGTTGAGAACGAATAAGTACTGAACAGCAAACTGACTAACAAATAGATATGCTCATTGCAAGGAACATGTAGTTTAGAATAGGTAAATGCCGTAAGACAGACGGGATCACACAAACATTCTACTCTATACAACTCTGGCCTGTTAATCTAGAAAGATGGGAAATGAATCCAATAAGGGAGCAGCGAACTTACTTGATGAAGTCGTTTTTGAGTACCCGCATGAGAATGGTGGTAAGAAAACCTGTCAGTAGTAGCACAGTGACACAAGAGTTGATAATGGAGAACCAATGAATTTCCAAATGCTGGGGCAGAAAGGAATACTTCTGGTACTTCTCCATGCGCTTGTCAAAAGACTTTGTGGTCGGACTCCACTGAGCTGAAAATGTAAATTTCACCTTCGTGTCCTTCTCCTCCGAAATATCCACGGCCTTGTTGGGATCAGTGCGAACACTAATTTCAACCACGCGGTCACCATTGAACATCACATCGAAGTGAACATGGGTAAATAGCATGTGATGCGACTCTTTGTTTCCATTCTCTTCCATCTTCCCCACAAATCCCCACAAAGGAAGATCATCAAAGAACATCTGCACAGAAAGGAGAGTGTCTGAATTAGACAAGGAAGTGACTTTCCTTAAACAGTCAAAGATTCAGATACTACAGCTCAAGCTCCCTAAAATGTATATCACTGGTACATGCTCTCGCCATAGAAAATACACTGAGCATCTCCTCAGCAGCACTCCACCCAAATTGATCACTGAGTGAATGGCAGAAAGTACAGCGCTGAGTGTAATTATATAGCCCGTAAAGGACCAAAAATTAACGGGTTTAAAATGGTCATACTATGACAAATATAACTCAGACGGCGCCAAAAAATTTAATCCGTGATGAACATTGCATGAGTTGCTCAAAGTCTAAACGAAAGAAAATCTCCAACTGACCTACTCTAAGCAGCTAAAAATATATAACTATATATTGGGCCCGAAGGTGTTAACCTGCGCACACCAAAACCCTAGAACACGAGATAGATATACAAACCTGAAAGTAGTAGTCCTGTTCTACAGCTCTCTTGAACTTGAGAATCTCAGCCGGACTGAGTGTGACGACGCAGAGATCCTCCACAGCCTTGTCAACTTTAAACGTGACATTGTAACGAGTGTTCGCCATCCGATCGCCCTCCAGGACCTCTCCCAAATCCTCAGACTTGTGAAAAAAGTGGACAGGTTTACAGAAGGGTAAATCGTAATATTGGTATGTCTCGCTGAAAAAAAAAACACCAATCAGTCCCAAGCAAACTCATGCACTACTTTCTTATCAAAACAAACGCCAGTCATGATCCGTAAAACGAGTGCTCCTCAGTAGCCCCCCTCCCCCGCCCCCCTGAAATGTACACCGCTAATACATTCTCTTCATAGAACACACACTCTACCCAAGACGATCAGTAACCGAAACTCAAGAAAGGGCAGTGTACGAGATACAGAGCTCCCTTTCACAATGTGGCTCCGCTTCTTGGCCATAACCGAAATAGCCAACTCATAACGAAAATTGCTGCTAAATTCAGAAGTCATTGCGCAACTATTATTAGGAGCCCAATGTGTAGCTTAGATGGTCCCAAACTCAACGTCAAGATCTCTAAATCTGCACAGTAACAAAACCACAATTGCGTACCTGGGGTTATGAAACGGGCCGACCTTGTTGGCGAACAACGGCACATTCTCGCCCTCCTTGAACCGATGTTTCCTGGTACTCAAAAGCACCCTCGCGTCCACAACAACGCATACCGCCAGGAGTCCCAGCAGCAACAACCCCCGCCGTGCAAACCCCATCATAAATCGCAAACCCACAATCGAGCACTGCAACCAAGAGAAACCCTCGCCAGATCCAGAAATCGTCACCGCCTTGGAAGCCAACTGCGTCACACCATCGCGCGCCAAACCTAGAACAACCCCTTCACATCACGGATTCTGCTGCTGCTGCTGCGAAAACTGGAAGTGAAGAGGTGGAAGTTCTTGCAGTGGGCGAGTGCGCTTTTCTTGGCGGATCCGATGAAGGGAGTGAAAACAAGAGATCGATGGGTTTCTTACTCCCGATGCTGCGAAACAGTTTGAGCACGAAGAGTCATGGAGTGAACGTGAAAGCACGACGGAAGTCTGCAACGGAGGGAAATGGCTGCACACCCCGCTTCCGAGGGGAGCGATACTAATTGCTCTACCGCACTATTTCACTATTTTTTTGGTGTTTGTATGTGAATAGTGAAATAGTGGAATTATGCAAATTTATGGATAAATTTGCATAATTCCACTTCAATATTTGTATCCTTTATAATTTTTTTTTGGTGTTTGTATGTGTGTGTGATTTCTACCATGTTGTTATTTTACGATATTCAGGATTACAAGATTATCGTAAAGATAGTGTTTCAAATTTTTTTAAGGTAAGTGCACATTGACCAAAGGCACAAAATTAGTGTATATATATTTATATTGAAACTACTCAAATTAATTCAATTAGGGAGCCTGTAATGTTTACACAAACTCACATTAATTTGGGAATTATGCAAATTTATAAAGGATACAAATATTGAAGTTCATAATATTTTGGATGGAAATTAAATTAAAACATATGATTGTTTGTATATATGTTTGTGATGACATTGGGATCTTGACAACTATTGAACTGACCATGGCACATTTGGTGTAGTTTGAAAGCCTTTAGCAAGGATATGTGTACAAAAAAAAATTTACAATGTTTTCAATGACGAGGTGAAAGATATTTGATTTTTCTAGTTTTTATCTCTTTGAAAATTAGAATGAAAATTAGAAATTGGTTGGAGAGAGCCATTGAGTCATTGTGCTATAGAATACTTTGGCCACTATAGCACAAGCTGATATTTTTGTTTTTATTTTTATTTTTTATTTAAAAAAAAATGTCTATTGATTCTTTAATTTTTGCTTTTATATTAAAAAAATATTTTTTGATACTTTATTTTTATGTTTATTGATTTGAATTGCTTACTATTGATTTGAATTTTAAAATTTGTTTGCCAATTCTTTTGCTACATTCATAGTGGCAAATACATTTTTTTATAAATGATATTAAATGTTAGTGCTACAAATCAAATTTGCCATATTTAAAGGATTAAAAAAATAGGTATGGAAAGATATTAATGAGGGCTTAGCCATTGCTTTTGAGGCAATTACAAACTATAAATGACATATTAATGGTTGTAGCAAAGGTACAAGGCATATTAGTGAAGGTAATAAAATGTAGTTTGTATTATTTTCATATTGTTTCAATTAATATGACTACTATACAATGTTCATCCAACTTTCATTTCTATTTTAATATAATTTTCTTCTACATACATTTGACATATGTTTGCACTATTTAGACTAATTTTGTCAAAAATCCAATTAACCCCTAAAGGACCATTGTCCCTTCAAAGGACAAATAAGATTTTGGACATGTACTTACGGGCTAAATTTTGTCCTGATTTTTTGAAACTTTTTTGATGATAGAAAAACTCATAAGCTTCGTGGAAATATATATATTTTTTTCAATCAATGCTCGGGAACAAAAGTTATGTCCAAACAAGCTTAAATAAGAAATAGGGGGCAACTAAAAAAATTTGGAAAAATTTTAAAAATAGAATTTGAATTTTTTTCCTAGATTATAGTTTTGTCTATCTAGAAAGCCTTGGTTTTTTTCATTTGGATTTGTTATGAGAAAGTTATGGACAATCTTAACTTTCGGGCACTTAGAGCATCTTCCTAAAAAAAATAACTTGTAGGATTCATTTCTGAATGCAATTTTTACAATTTCTCAAAAAAATAAATTCCATATGGTTTAGTTATTTTGCTAGAACAATCTCATCATTGGGTTTGTGCATTTCATTACCATATAAGAGGTATTCATATTTTAGAGTTTCCTTCTATCTTATACCTACTTCTACATAACAATTTTTTGAAGTATAAAAATTATGTTTTTTTGAAGTTTTTTTTGCTACACTCTCAACTCAATTCTTCACTATAATTATTCAAAGCTTAAAACTTTGTAGTGCAAAAATTTAAAGCTAAAAATGTTCAAAGTCAAAAATCTGGTCCTATAATGTGTTGGAAAATTTATTTTTTTCACTTTAAATGCAGATATCTTGCAATCTGTGTGGTCAAAAATTTTGAAATTTTTTCCACACGTTCTCATACTGATTATATGTAAGATCCTATGGTTAGATGTGGAAAAAAAAATTCAATTTTTTTACTCTTTGCAATAGAAATGGCAATTTTGAATGTTTTTTTGGCAGGAAAAAGGCCTTAGGCCTTTAGCGGTTAATTGTTCTCATGTATAGTAATGGGTTGTCTTGCTATTCAAACTCTTTTATTTAATTGAGTGATTTTACACTAGTATTTCAACTTGTACTAATTCAAAACATTAAAATTAAAATGCACTTTTGAATCAACTAAAATTTAAACATTTTTTTTTCTAAATATGAAATAATTTTAAAATTGCTACAGGCCATACAAAACAACTAGTGTATAAATTGAGTGCATAAACTTTAGAAATTGGTCAAAATTATATAGCAAAATTGTATAAAAATGATTGTTTTTTAGTTTCTTGTTATTGAAATTTTTATATATCTCTAATGATCATTGAAATATTTATAATGAAAGATATCTCTTATATACAATGATTAGTTAATATATCACATACCAAATCTAAGACCAAATGTATTAATACTTGTTTTATGATATATTTATCTTGGTATAACATTTGAACAAATAACCTTTTGACACACACCAATACAAAATAAATTCGAGTTGTTTTTATCTTCTTTTATCACCTTTATAAATTGAGAAGGCAATTTAGGGTTGAAAGTGGGAGTTGAGGTGTGCTAATATTGAACAAGTTGGTTGTTTTTTGTGATTTTTTTTCAATTAGATGTTAAAATTTGTCAACAAGAATGCTACCACAGAAAAAATTTGAAAACCATATATATCATGTTCTTTAGCATTGGCTGTATAATTAGGCTACACATTGAAGTTACTCATAAAAAGGACTAACTATGCAATTAACAAGAATATGTGAAACTGAAGTGAAATTGCAAAATTACAAATGACGCAACTAACACAAAGAGTAAATGCGGAGGTATAGAGCATCATAGGGAGCCAATGCAAGAATTTCTCTTTCAATAGCCCAATGAGATCTTCATTGACTGATACAACGACCAATTGTATGTGTCCTTCTCTATGCTAGTCGACCGCCTGCCTTTCCTCCCATTTCAAATCTCCTACCCTGGTCAAATTCATAGCTTTCATCTCCCTTTGTTTGCCCCCGCTAGAAGAAATCCGTGTTTTTTCTCATGTTAGCCATTAGAGCAAAAATCAGCCCTCCAAAGGGCTGCTCCAAGTTGACATGCCAAGCTATTTCAAGCTTGGCCCATCAACCTCGAAAAGTACCCTTGGTGAATAGTCAGAGTGTATGATTGCTCGCTAAAGCAGTCAAAATTTGCAAATTTTATTTTTTTATTTTTATTCTTTTAAGATTATTAAATTTTTTTTTTTTAATATATATATATATATATATATATATTTTTTTTAAGTAATTTTTATTCGAAAATCTGGGTTTCTGCTCCACTGTCACAACAGTTTTAGTTGCACGGAAATAGGGAAAAAACAAAATTTTCATCCCCTTAAAAGTAAATTTTGGGGTACTAAAGGAGGCCATGGAGCAGCCCCCCGGAGGGCCAATTTTTCTCTAATACTAGAGACATGTATGTTTTACAAAACATCAAAATGTTAGAAGGTGGATGACTCAAAAAGACATGTTTTTGTGAATATTGTGGAGGACTTCAGCAAATTATTGTAAAAGCAAATTGATGCTATAACATTGATGTTAATGTTTTATTTGATATGACACAAACATAGTGATGTTTTTTTGAACACCCAAAAAAAAATAGTGCTACTACATCAGCAAGCAAATCCATTTTGACAGCAGGTAGGTATAAAGGACAACCACTAAAGATGTTTTGTAAGAAAAGAAAATGGATAGATATATGCTTTGGATGAAAAGAAAAGTTCTTCATAAAAGTGGGGTGGTAGGAAGTAAAACAACCCATGAGGGATATGTAAAGAAAGAGTTGTGTTCAAAAGAATTTTTGAAACAATGTCTAGATGTCTAACATTCAAATTCTCATCTTTAAATTATCCCATATCTTTTGAGGATTTATAATGGATAGTGGATTTCATTATAAAAACAACCTCTCTACCTTTTCATTCTCACAAAATGTCAATGAAGTGATTCTTTCAGTTTGCCATCAATTTTCTTGATGGTCTTTAGACTTCATTTTGGACTTTTCGGCTAATGCTAGACATTTTTTTTTCAATAACTTGTTCAATCATTTAATTCTTGTTGAATATGACAATTTTTCCTGTTCATTTCATTTTCCACTTTTTTTAAATAGTTATTTTTCATTGGCCTTACCCTGTAGATATGGTATACACAAATTGTATAAATGTGTCTAAAAAAGTATGTTGGCTAGGCATGCCATGTACGTCACTTTCCTTGCTAGCACGTTTGGTGCTACATTATGAACATATCGGATGAAAAAAAATTCTCATGTGGTTTTCCTTGTCCACATGGTGCTAAGTTGGCACCTCTAAGGCAATAATTCAACATCTTCAAAAATCATATCATTAGAGAAAATTTCAGCCCTCTAAAGTACCCTGAAATTTTGTTTTTTGAGGCTGAAAATTTCTTTTATTCCCTATTTCTATGCAGCTAAAACTATAGTGACAGTGGCGCATGATTCATCCAGTTTTACAAGTAAAAATTTTATTTAAAAATAAAATAAAATCTTAAAAAGATATTAAAAAAAAAAAAAAAAAAAAAAAGGAACGAAATCTGACTGTTTTAGCGCTAATTGCTCCCCAGGGGACTTTTTGAGATTGACAAGCCAAACTTGAAATAGCTTGGCCTGTCAATCTAGAGCAATCCTCCGAAAGGCTGCTCTTTTCTTTAATTTTTGTGGACATTAGCTAAAAACATGTAGCTTTCAGGGTATATTATTTGAGATTTTGGATGTTTTTGCCATGTCAATCTTAACATAATCTTTTGGACATTGACTTTGATAGGCGTAGATATCTGAATCAATGTCCACATATTTTGATTTTAGGCATCTTCTAGTGTATGGTTTCTTCTGGTTCCTATCAAAATTCATGGCATAAGTACTTTGTCCAAGTAGCCTCTCAAATTGCTTTTTGTAAAAAAAACCACATCTCTTATTCATATACTATGCAATGGATTAGTGAATAAATGATATTCCTGAGAAGCTATTCAAAAATTGCAACTTCACAAAAAGTCTTAGGAAATCACAGCAAATACTAAGATTAAATACAAACCTATCTAATATTCCAAGAGTCTCCCAAGGGGGCTTTGGGAATTTAGAGGTTAAATGAATAATATTCCATTACTTTGGTGTAGTTAAAAACCTATACTTCTCCTAGTTTGTGACCTAAAATTATACCTTTGTCACAATTTTTGGTTTTCAGAATATCGCCAACTTAACGAAATAGTAACTTTAAGAAAACAAGGATCAACTTGTGCACATGCACAACCATAATTTACTACGGGTAGTGCATTTGACCATCAGATCTAATTCCATTGGCAAGTTTCCATTTGCCATAAATGAGTTGCCAAATGATTTTTCAAGTGATAAGTGATAACCAAGACAGAAATAGATTGTAAAACGTCAATTTTGTTAAATTGGCAGTAATCCATTACTTTGACATAGTTCAAGATGTGTAGCCTAAATCCAAAATCTGTACTAGTTTGTGGCCAGAATGGTATACTTGAGGTTGTAAGCTCATAGCATTAGAGAAAATTTCAGCCTATGTTTGGGCTGAATGAATGCATGAAAATGTGTAGTTAGGAAAAATATTAGCCCAAGAAGGCCATTAAAGAATTTGTAAGGTGAATAGTCAGCCAAGGTGCCTCGTTGGAATTCCGATTAAAAATTGATTTTTTATTATTTAAAAATGCACACTTAGAGATTGTGCAAATACTGCTGAGGCTTCCCTATGGAACATGAATCCATCTGAGCAAAAGGCGAAGGTCCACCCACAGATCCTGAATCATTCCAAAAGTAAGGTGGAATCCCACCCGGAGCTCCCGAATCCGTACGAGCATAGGGTCCCATTGCGACAAGAGGAAATGAATGCAATTTCTCAACAGATGGAGCCAATGTCATAATTTCTGTAAGAATGATGAATATATCAACCTTCTCAAGTGTGCACAATCTCCTTTCTAAGTTCCACACCTCACGTATGATGAAGCTATCAATGCTGATTCTCTGAAGGGCAAGTAGCACAGAGCCTTGAAATCGATAATGGGTGCACTATCATATATCTCAGATCCTACCACTAAGCTCAGAAGATCCTTCACTTGATATTCAATAAGGTAACTACACCTAAAATCGCACAGTCCTTAAAAGCGCACAGCGGATATTCTTGCCTAAAATCTACTCCCACTATTCACATGACTCTATGATTGCTTTTGGGTACACCTATTCTCAACACTTGAAAATTTGTAGTTTATTCATACGGTGTCCAAAAAATGCATTCTCAAAGAATCTAGAATCTCCTTTTGACAACCAACGGGACCGCTCAAAAAAAATTAAATATAATAGTGAAACCCATGCTAAATCAGGCTGAATTGCTTAACTGTGCGATTTAAGGTGCAGTTACCTTACGCTGACCTCGAGCTGGAGAGTCTATAAGCAGCTCAAGCAGAACATGAGAAAGTAAACAACATCAAGAATAAATAAAATTGAAATAAAAAAACGTCCCCTACATGACCTACTTAAAACTACTAAAAAACAGGAGGACCAGTTCATTGATTCTTGTGGTATGGAACTAGGACCCATCTAAAGTACATTTTTCACAATATGATGAATTGAATGAGTCATTTTCACAGTGCAGAGCTTTCAACTCAATGCCATCCAAAATTTTCAAGGGAAAACAAGCACATTTTATACTCCGTACCAAGGACTGGACACTTTGTGCTACAGAAACCATTACCCACGCTTTGAGCTCGGAATCGGTCCTCGTCTCGACCACTGCCACCCAATCGGAGGCTGTCGCGATGTGTCAACCCAGGACGTTGACACATATTTGGTGGCACAGAGAGAGCTCCATACGGTCCAGGCGAGTTGGTATATGTCGACTACTCCCAATTGGAGAATACGGTGGATACCCAGGAGCAGGTGGCAAGCCATAAGGAACAGCTGGATCAGCAGCATTTTGATAGTGAGGAGGAGGAATTGAATCAGCACTTTGATAGTGACGATTTGCATATCCTCCGGGAGGTGACAGTGGTGAGTATGGAGTGTACTCTGAGGTGTAAGGGGAATAGGAGGCGCTGTCATACGCATGCAGGTGGCACATATTGAAAACTGGCTCCAAAATTCCATGACGCATACCTTGCAGGAGGTGCAGGATACTGCCCCTGGGAAGGATAGCCTGGCTGAGCTGCTTGATGAATTTTCGGGTACAAGCTCTCTTTGGGGGGTCCAGAGGATAAGAAGCGGGAGGAGCACTGGGAGCTGCAGCAGTAGGAGCACTTGGTGCAGTATTATTAGTGTGTAGTAGGATCCAGGGTACTCTAAGTTGGAGGCTTTGGCAGGCATGGACCATTTGCCCAAACCCCAAGCTCCTCCATCTTGATTCCCGATCATTTCATGAAAGCAAGTTCATGCAAGCTTGGTTCAGGAGCTCCTGGGCTTCAAAGCTCCTGCTGAATTCCTTGCTTGACACTGCTCGACATCCATTCCTCAGTTCAACGAGACATCAATTCGAGTGAAATCCTGCGAGAAAAGGATTTCATGGGCATCAGATGCACATCCTCCCTCTTAAACAAGATCCTCCGATACAACAGGTAGTTGGCTGGACTTACATCTGTCACCAAATCTAAATCAGCATGAGCTTGAGTTTACAACCACCGGAGCAGTTTAAATTTCAGCTTGGATTTACAACCATCCTGGCTGTTCGTAATTCTGATGTGTAGTGCCCAGCTCAGTGCGGGCACCTAGAGACTAAAACATCACTTTTGATACACACTTCCGAAGAGTTTCATCGTAAAATAGGCAGTAACCATTAACAAATCATGGGAGATGAAGAGAACCTGGTATGCTATCCACTACAACTGATAAAAGAAGGTAACGCAAGGATTACAAACTCTCAGTGTTTATACAAGCATCCGGCTAAACGTCGATGCAACATCTAGTAGTCAAGCAGCAAGAACTTGAATTGAAACAACAGAATCAATTACAAAGGTCCAATTTCAGATTAGAATTTGGATTTGGTGTATAACAATTCTTGACTCTCGAACACGCCAGTTTAACGAAATCGACGTTTCACATTTTTTGTGTAATCGGATGGTTATAATCAAAATGTCATGCTATTTTGAAGTAAGTTACCTCAGAAGGGAATTTTCATTGAATTGAACTAGCACGTGAAGATTTACAGTTGAGGCCGCGGGACCTGCAAAATGCCAGTTAAGGAATGCGCTAAATTAAAAAAGCGACGTTGATTTCGTTGTAAGCACGAAGCACTGAATTGATTTTATATATAAAATGTACATCCATACATTCAACTAATGAACTAGCCAGACCGGAACCTACCGCCGGGATCACAGGTCACAGCGCTGAAGGAGGATAGAAGTCAAGTAATCCATGGTAGAGGCTAATACTTCATGCCCGATCATCTTCTCGCACCAATATTGAATTCAAACAGCCCGGGAGCTAGCTACGATACGTGACGTATATAAATGTCTCCACAGAGCTACCTAGCTATCACTAAATTCGGAACCTAGTTAATCAATCAACTAAGCTGGATAATTGAATACTTGTGCTCCGGAGCTACCTCCACTGCTATCGATTTGTGTTAGCCTGGGTGCTCACCGAGCATACGAGAACTAAAAATACTATTCCGATCCGAGGATCTAGAAATACTATTTCCGGGATCCAGATATACCGTTTCCAGGCTCTAGAAAATATGTTTCCAGGCTTTAGAAATTTTGTAACTTCCCGGCTCTAGATAATCCGTTTCCCGGCTGCGAGCGCGGCGAAGACTCCGACCATGGGCGCATTGGTGTACGTCGTGGGCTCCATCTGCGCGTAGTTCCCTCGGTTGTCGTTAATGTTGTCCCCCCAGTCGGGACCTCCGATGATGGCGCCCGTGGCCTGGTTGGGGTTGCCGTTCCAGGAGTTGAACCAGTTGAAGCCTTGCTTGCACTGAATCGCCCCTCTGTAAGCTTTCAGCGACGGCAGGGACGCCGCTCGGTGGTGCACCCGGATGGGGTTCCGGCCGAACCCGATCATGTACGACATGCCGCGAGGATTGGCGCCCAGAATGTAGTCCGTCTGGCGGCGAGCCTCGCCGTACAACTGCCCCGCCGCCACTCGCCGTCCCGAGCACGTGATGGTCTTCTTGTTCGTCGACAGGTACTTGGCGTAGACCGTAAGCAGGAACGAGGTGGAGGCGACGTACTGCATGTTGATGTTGCCGTCGAAGTAGAGCAATCCGCCCTTGGTGCGACCCACGGAGGAGGAGGGGCTCACGGATTTGGGAAGCACGCTGCAGATGAACTGGTCCGCGCGGTCCTTCCACGCTTGGAACGCGTGTTGGCCTTTCATGACTCTCTGTAACAAACACGAACTTATCACGATGAGTCTCATGCATCACCAAATTCCAGTGCCGGCGACGAAGTCGACAAGCCAGGAGTATCTTAAGAACAAAAAGGAGTCGCATATGGCATCGGGTTTCATTAATTTCTCAGTTAAATTAAGGAGTTCAAATAGCGATTACTACTCCTTCCGACACAAGCAATGTTCTATACATGTGTTGGCATGCAATGTTCTACACTTAGTCTAGTGCTATACTTATTCGAACTGGACGTTTTAAAACCATGAACTATTTCTTTTAACAAAACGATGCATCGTTTCACTCAGTCGACAGATATGAAACGGTTCCCATTGACATCACGCTTTCAAAGATAAAAATTCTCGGCACAATTTGAAGAGCGTGAATCTATGGGTTAATGTGAGGCAGGGCTTACTTGTGCGACGAGAATCTGCGCGCCGACCATTTTGTCGTCCCAGTTGAGGGATTGTCGGACTTGGGTAGCGCCCCCCAGAGAGTAAGCATTTTTGGCGAGGAACTGACTGTACCAGGCATTCCCTGTGGCTGCAGACAACCACGCCGCTCCCCAGAGGATCTCATCATTGAACCCAGAGTAGGAGCAATAGAACGGACACACGACCCCAGCCATGCTATCACTATACTTCCCTCGGAAACTGTTGGCGAAGTTGAAGAGCTGTTCCGCGCTTCGGAGCAGTCGCGCGGAATATGGGCGGTCCACGCCGCGGAAGGCAATCGACGCGGCCGCGAGCGCGGCGGCTGTCTCCGCGGCGACGTCAGAGCCGTGACGGGTGGTGTCGATCTTGAAACCAGGGCGCGGCGTCGTCATGTCCTCGGGTCGTTGCCAGCAGTCGTGATCGCTCCAGGGGCTGCCCACTTGCACCCACAGCTCGTTGGGGCCTTTATGCGCCTTGAGGAAGTAGTCGGTGCCCCAGCGGAGAGCGTTCAGGGCGTTCCCAAACTGGCCGGTCTTTCGAAGCTCCGGGTAAAACTCAGAGATGCTCCACGCCATCATTGTCATGGAATACGCCATCGGCAGTCCGAACTTCATGTTGTCTCCGGCGTCGTAGTATCCTCCTGACAAGTCAACCTGCACACCAGGAAGCAGAACGCAAGCATGTTTAGTTTATCGACACGATT
Source organism: Neckera pumila (assembly GCA_963969595.1). NCBI lineage: Eukaryota > Viridiplantae > Streptophyta > Bryopsida > Hypnales > Neckeraceae > Neckera > Neckera pumila. The sequence goes on from OZ018409.1 coordinate 11,576,400, forward strand.
TATTCCCCGTAATTGAAAAACTTCTAGTGGGCACTATACGTTATAGATTTGATACTTTACAGTATTTACCAAGATTTCACCGTGCCCCCAGATCTCATGACACTATCTATCTCGTCAAAAGTTGCAGATCTTATACAATCTGAGAAGGAAGGTTTACTGAACTAGTACATACCCCATTGGATCGACCATCGTTCAAGCCCGAGTTTCCCCTCCACCGCAGGCGCTGCCAGTTCGGCAACCTCCCGGACCGCTGCAGGTCATAGAACAGAATGCTCTTATCGAGGGCGCTCCAGTATTGCCCGGCGGTGAATGCCAGTGTCACGGAAACCAAACTGGCCCACACCAGCGCCAACACAGGTAGCACATGCACGGCCTTCATGTTGCCCGTCATTTCACGAACTCACACCACTGCCCCTCGCTATCGATGGATCGATAACTATGATACAATCAGCCCCTTCAACAAATAAACGGCATAGCGCCTCAATGCTCGCACATCCAGGAACTAGACTGACTTACAGTCGACACACGATCACAAACGAACTTGCTGATCAGGGACTGATCAGAATCTGGAAAGTGGACGCCTTTACCTCGAACTGTTCGGAGCTCGATCGGTGGTGTGCGGCTGCTGTGGGGAAGCTAGCTGGCAAGAGTATATAAGTTACTGCGAAGTGGTATTTGAAATGGGAAGGTCCCCTGTTGTTCGGAGTGGCGCGCCGTAGTTGGTCAAATGCAGCGAGGATCGGGTCGAAGGAGAAGGTGACGCTATCGCCGGGGTTAGCCTGAAATCACGGAAATCGGCAAATAGACTCCTGGAGTTTTGTCGCACGACTCCCGTCCTGTGCAGTTTGGACGGCGCTTTACGGTCCTCTCCGGAATCATTCATAATCGATGAGGTCTCGAGTAGTTTCGTTTCCCCCGTTGACATGCTAGCTCAAGAGTTGACCTTTACGCCGACCTCGATCATATATTTCTGTAGGACACGGAGGTTTGCAGTTTGCACTCTGCCAGATAGGCAAACTCAACGTCAATTTTCTTAAATTGGCGTGATTCTGGCGCCAAAATGTGTGCCTCAGATCTGCACAAAGCTCTAAAAACTAGGGCAGCTTTTGAATTACTTTCCAAGCGGCGCTTCCTGAAAGTGTAAAAGTTGTGGAATATGCAAGCTCCTAGGTTCTGTGCAAATGTTTTCTTCTTTGGGAGTAGCTCGTTTCTAAGTACTTCTGCAAAGAAAAAAGCACTTACAATACAGGGAGGACGGGATCCCGCGTTGCAATGCATTTGTAGAACTGAAAATTAACTTAAGCTACTAGGTGCACCCAAATGGTTATTCTGTATGGTCTTAACAATTTATCACAACTACACACTATTCAGTGTCAATTGTAGCGGTGGCGCTGTAATGTTTGTGGTATGTAGGGGTGGCGTTCTTAGATTTGGATGTTAATTTTCATACATGGCAATTATTCACTCATAAAAAATAACCTTTTGGTGTAGTACAACCACTGCAACATTTATTGTGTTGCAACAACCAACACACCTTCGCGAAAAACATATTATTCTCTTTAGTTTCTTCCAATTAAATTTTAAATTCAAAATCTGTTTCCAAAGTTTGGATGAATGTATGACCCATTTAAATAGATAAAATTGTGACAATGGATCATGATAGATGTACTTTATATAATAGATATGAATGAAGGTTTGCTGTAAAGGGTAATTAGAAGAATGACTAATTGATTTCTTAGTATTTGAGCTAGTATTCATTGTATTATGACCTTTTGAAAAAACTATTTAAAAATAAAATAAAATACCTTTGGGTAATCAATGCAACAAAATTTGAGATCTAAAAAAACGTAGGTTAAAAGTTATTCATGAAATAGAGTAATGAAATTTTTGAAGAAAACAGATACTTTGATGTTTAAATGATTAGAAAATAGTGAAAACATTCAAAAAATTAAAACAAAAATTGTCCACATGTAAAGACTTCATGGTAATGAGATTTCACTAAAAAAATGATTTGAAACCATTTTCAATATTCAAAAGTGTCCTTGCTAGGGACTCCTATTTGCATGAACGTGGACTCGTGGTAAACATAAAATAATCTATTTTTAAATGACCCTAGTAGTGAAACATATCCACTTACTATGGAAATAAGCCACAAACATTTTAGTTCTAGATATTTAATTTTGGGTGCTCAAATGTATAAAAAAACACTAAATTTGAAAGTGTAACAAATTAGTAAAATAGTCTTTTAAATATAAAAAGCTTTAAAAAAAATTTGAAAAATAAAAAATTTCATTACAATGGAATGAATGGATTGAATGGAATGGAAACGCCCATCTCCAGTAAAAAAATTCAAGTTCATCAGATTTATGCTTCAAAAGTTATAGCAAATCACAAATTTGTTACACTGTGTCACTGTGTGTGACATTAAAAAGGATTAATGTTTTTTACAAACGGCCTATATAGATTTATACCTTAATACAAGGAAATTATAATCTTCTGTGACGCTAAAATTTGCAATTATGATACCTTTGTGCTTTGAGGATTTGATAAGTAGTAAAATGAATGAATTTGAGTACTACATAACTTTTCAATTATTCTCTGAGTCGCACAACCCTACATATTGTGGTAGGCAATTGCCTTCCAAAGCTAAATTTTACTATATCCAGATTTATTTTGCCTTTGATTGGTTCATTTTAAGTATTTGTTGGAAGTGTTTGGAGTGCCAAGGTGCAATTATTTTAGGCTAGAGGGTTCTTCAAATATAGATGTTAAAATTCAAGCATACCAAGTTCAATGTACAAGGTTGTAGATGTTCTAAGCCCCTCATTATATATGCACTAGTTGGTCATTTTGGTAAGCATTAGAAAAAAATTCAGCCCCTACAAGGGCCGTCCGAAGTTGACATACCATGCTATTCTTTGCATGGCCTGTCAACTTTGAAATTGCTCTTGGTGAGCAGTCAAGTTTCGCAAAAAAATTTATTTTATTTATTTATTAATAATTTTTTAAGATTATTATTATTATTATTTTTTAATAATTTTTTATTTGGAATTCTAGGTTCCTGCACCACTATCGCTGCAGTTTCAACAAGGCGGAAATAGGGAAAAAATAATTTTTTGAGCAAAATAAAAGCAAATTTCAAGGTACCTCAAAGGGCTATGGAGTAGCCCTCCGGAGGCTTGAAATTTCCTTTAATGAAGTTTGGAATCTTTATGTTTAACCCCTAAAGGACCATTGTCCGTTTAGGGGACAAATGGAATTTCGGGCAGGTACCTACGGGCTGAATTTTTGTCGTGATTTTTTGAAACTTTTTTTGAAGATAGAAAAATTGATAAGCTTTGTGGGAATATAATTTTTTTTCAATCGGTGACCAAGAACAAAAGTCATACCCAAATAAGCTCAAAACATGGGAGAAGGGGCAACAAAAAATTTTTGCAAAAAATTTAATTTTTAAAACTTTTTTTTTTCCTTATAGATTATATTTTTGCCTATTTGGGAAGCTTTGATTCATTTCATTTGTTTTTTTTTATGAGAAAGTTATGGACAATCTTGTTTTTGGGGCAATTAGAGCATCTTCTTGAAAAAAATAACTTGTAGGATTCATTTTGGAATGCAATTTTTGCAATTTTTCAAAAAAAAAAGTTCCACATGGTTTAGTTTTCTTGCTAGAAAAATCTCACGATTGGGATTAGTGCATTTTAATTCCATCTAAAGGATATTAATATTTTAGATTTTCCTTCCATCTTGTACTATCTTGTACTTAACAATTTTTTTAAGAACAAAAAATTTAAGTTTTTTTGAATTTCTTTTTTTTTCCTAGACTCTCAATTCAATTCTCCACTATGAAGATTTAAAGCTTAAAACTCTATATTAGTGCAAAAAATTTAAGTTAAAAATGTTCAAAGTGAAAAAATCTAGTCCCGCAGTGTGCTGAAAATCTTGTTTTTTTCAATTTAAACGCAGATATCTTGCAATTTGTACGGTCGAGAATTTTGAAAAATTTTCCGCACATTGTCATACTAGTTAGTTATAAGATCTTTTGGTTGGATGTGCAAGAAAAACAATTTTCAGATTTTTTTACTCTTTGCTCTAGAAATGACAATTTTGAGAGTTTTCTGGCAAAAAAAAGGCCTTGGTCCTTTAGGGGTTAAGTTTGGTAAGAAGATACAGAAATTCAATCAAAATACACAAGATCTTAGGGATTTTGCCAAGCCATGCTCATATGTGCATTGTCACAATCATAGATTTAGTCACATTTAAAGGTTCTTGGGTCTTTCTCCATTGATGTGTCATGGATGTGACTTTGAGCCTTTAGGAGGTAGGCATTAGAAGAAACTTCAGGCCTCTGGAAGGCTGCTCCACAACCCTCCGAGGTATTCTGAAATTTGCTTTTATTTTGCTCAAAAAATCGTTTCCCCCCTATTTTCGCCCTGTTGAAACTGCAACAGCAGTGGCGCAGGACTGGAATTCCAAATTTTAAATTTTAAAAAAAAAAAAAAAAAAAAAAAATGAATCTTAAAAAAAAATGAATTTTTTTTTTATTTTTAAATTCTGCGAAACTTGATTGTGCCGGTGAGCAATCAGAGCCTCTGACTGCCTCATCAAGAGCAATTTCAAAGTTGATAGGCCATGCAAAGATTAGCATGGCATGTCAACTTCAGACGGCCCTCTAAGGGGCTGAATTTTTCTCTAATGGGAGGGAGATGGAAGGTGGTTGGAGTGGAGGTGGGAGGTTAGAGTCAAACTAATTGCCAAAGAAAAATATCTTCAAAAAAGAAGGTGGTAGGTGGTGATGTCCTAATTCAAGTACAAACATGGCTATCTTACGCTAATAGAAGACATATGAACAATTTCATTAAAATGGCGGTATTTCAAGTGCCACTTTGATAGTGTGCCATTTTCGCCATCTAAATAGGTATAGATTTTAGAACGGCCATTCTGAACCATCTAAGATAGGTATAGATTTAGAACGGCCGTTTGAAACTGTTTTCATGCCATTTAAAAAAAATAGCACCATTTAAATGAAACTGCCTATACATGCCTGTGCTCATGTAGACTAGGCTTTAAGGCTCATACTTGGTTAAGTTGTATGATGAATTAAACCAAATATAAGTCTCAAAGCTTAGTCTATGTGGGCATGTTTTCTACTCTATACTAGTGTTATCTATGTTGAATCCTATTATCTATGCATTACATGTGACAATAGTTCTTCATTACTTGTGATTGTATATATTATCCTAAATATTGACATTATTAGAATTTTGGTATTTTCTAGCTTAGAAGCTTTGAGAGTTGACCATTATTATCTCAATTTCTTTGCAAATTCAAGCCACTTCAAACAACCCGGCAGCCTTAAATGTGAAGGAGGGTTCCGGCCTACATCTAAGTCCTTCAGATGGATCCATGGTGGAGATGGAAGGGCGGGCGTGGTTGCTTGGGTGGCCCAAATTTCAAGACGGCAAGGGCATTTGAGATTCCGCCTAGCTGCCCGTCCAGGAGGAATTTTTGCCTTCACTCGAATTCAATCCACCCGTCCTAAGGTTCTTCTTGAAATTGAATGTTATAATTATATTGTAGCATCTAAATCCTACATAGCGGAGTGAGTAGGGTTTAGACCTGGAGAGGAGCGGTGTTAGACACATAGAGTAAGTAACAAGGTGCATAGCGATGTTTAGAGAAAATTTGAAGGAGTAACCTCTATTTCTAGCTAAGATCTTTTGGTTTTATAAAAAAAATATATATAAAACAATTGACAATACAACTAGGACCCCATATGCAAAGAATTTTGTTTAGTATTATTCCTATGCATGGGCAGTCAAGCGGAATCCTGAATGCCCCTAGAACATCAAGCCAAGAAGAGCTCGCCTTTCCATCTCCACTGCGGATCTATTTGAACAACTCAAATGGAGGGAGCCTTCCCTCAAATTTGAAGCTGCTTGGAGGCAAGGTAAGCCATTGGTTCCACTTCAAACTGTAATTCATTCTTGGAAAAAAGCGGAAGGTCTGCATTTGTTTCATAACATTCAGTAGCATGTTATGGCATTACCTTCCTTCTAACAGTGGAGGGTTTGAAATATTCCACATCTAATAATGCTTCATGAGTAGCTATTGAACAAGTGGAGGATGGAGAAGTTATTGGATGTAGAATATTCTACACCCTCCACTGTAGAGGGAAGGCAAAACTTTCCATAAGACCATCTGCAATGCAATCGGCACCATGCATAGTATCGACACTGTACAGGACAGACGATAATGTTTATTTAAAATTGTGCTTCAATGCTACTGATATGGAGACCTCCACTTTCACGACCTCGGTATGCGACCATCTGGGATCGACATATTTTGTCATTTTGCCTGCCTCGGAAAACGTCTCAACAAGTTGATTCATGGGAGTCATCATGATGAAAAGTAGTAGTACCCAATGGATGCCAATAAAAATTTATTGGTATTGTACTAATCAATTCAACCTTCCTTGTTTCCATGAAAAGTCCTTTTTTTAAATACAGATTCTTTTCTTCCTTTCTTTTTATAATAGCAAAAAGTCCTTTTGATGTTTGGATTGCCGGCTTTGCATTGGGTCAAATTTTCCAAAGAAAAAATCAATATTGTAGAGGCCTTATGGAATAGTCCACGATCTGCTCTTGCAGGGCCTTTTTACCACTGTTGCATTGCAGATGCTCTAACATGTTACTGAATGTTATGTTCAGAAAGGCAATTCAGACAATAGTTTCTTAGAGGAAATAATGATGTAAATGCCCAAGGCACCTAAATCTGGTGTTTGCAAAACTTTGAAGTTAAATAAAACTTAGCAAAGTTGCTATTTTTAGTAATATATATTTTTAGAAAGTTCTTCTTGATTCTTGAAGTCTAATTTTAGCACCAAAATCTGATCTTGAAAATAAATGATAGTGATTTTTCTATTCAAGTTTTTGTACAAGGGTACCATTGCAATCTTCACTTCCCGTAGTGTTGAGAGCTCTTGGAAATGAGCCTCAAATACACTAGATCTTGGAGAAAAAATCGCATTCAAAATTCATTTAAAAAAATTGTAGAGTAGATTTTAAGAAGCCATAAAGTGATTAAGGTTATACAAGTTAGGCCCTTTAACCTCATATTTTTTTGGTCACCAACTTTTTAGATTTGACTTGTGTAAAGAAGATTGAAAGTTTTTTGCAGTTTTAGCACCCTCATGATCAAACATTATAATCTTTCACTCCATAAGTGATATTGTTGTGTTTTCTTCTCCTATGAGATCTCTAACATGTCTAGTTTGAATTTGTACGGGTAGAATTCAAAAAAAATTGATACAACTTATCAAAATGTTGGAATTTTGTTCAATTCAGAGCAAATTCCAGGAAGCCCAAAACAGCCCAAAACGGCATTTAGGGATTAATAACTTTGAGGTTAGCGTGGCCATGCGAGCACCAAGTCCACCAAGTCCACCAAGTCCACCAAGACTGACTGAGCTTGCCCAAGTTCCTTCTTTCTCTTTCACTTATATTTTTGACACCCGCTTCCAAATTCACTTGAACCGACATTTCATTTTTCACAGTAAATTCATTCCCGCCTGAGTGGTGTACCCGTGATGTGCTCGTGAATAATTGAGCAGGAGGATCCGAGGTGTGAAATCGACTTAAATCACTTGGTATTTCAGTATTGTCCTTGCCAATAAGTTTTTCGACAAAACTTAATATAGAAGAGAATGCTTGTATAGCGGTAAGTTTGGATTTCGGAACATACAATAGTATCTTACATGAGTATCACCTGACATCACCAAGACATCACCACCGCATCAGCAGGGTATCAGTGTCAATGCACAAAACTAAGAGAAACTTCTGTGAACTGGACACTACAGCAGACACATCTGGAGTGCTCATTTCAAGTTGAGTTTGGGGTCCATTTCCGCCCCACATGGCACACGCCGGCCCAAGGTCCGTAAGTTCATTGAGTTATACAGCGGTATATTTAGCTGAATATGAGAATAGTCAGAAGTCGATGAGGCCGGGGCGGCCATCAGGGAAACTCGGTGCAGTGGCTGTGAATGCTCGCTGGCGCCATCACACCGAAACCGAAAGTGAGTGCAGCCCAAATATATCAAGCAGGATTCCCAAACTACAGTCGGCATAACCTAACTTAATTTCGTTTTAAAATAGGCCGCGCTCCCACGGTCTTGCAACTATTTCGGTAACTTCTTGGCAACCCATTTAGAGACGTGGTTACAACAGAAGTCTTCACTCGCAGCTTTCGGAAGAGGGCAGTTGACTTGATGTGATCGACAAAAGCCCGGCCCGTCATCGAAGGTGGGCTGTGCTAAAACTGGCTGCTCCCATTCTACAACCATTCTTTAACACTGGGGTACATATTTGAGTTTTTAACTTACCCATTGAACGTCTCAGGTCCCCAGGGGATGATAGTAGAGCACCCTCAAGTCGATCTTCACAAACTCACTGTAAGTGATGCAATGAGAGTCCGGAAAATATGATTAAAAGTGGGTTAGGTGCTACTTTGTCTTTCATGGAAAATTGACTGAAGAATGATTGTTTTTGAGACGTGTAACCGCTCTGAAAATATGGTACTACTATGAAAGACATCTTATGAATACTCCATCTAAGGTGGCCCTTGTAACAATATTCTTGAGCTATGCAATAAAAATTGCACCTCAACCCCTAAAGAATGAGGGTACATTTCAAAATTTCAAAAGTAAAAGATGCTTTCTCATGAGCTGTCCGAACTGCTCAAAAACCATTGGGCAATATAACTTTTGATTTGGGTATCACATTGGAAAATGAAAATTTACATTTCTAGAAGGAAGTACATGTCTATGTTTTGTGACAAATTTTCAAAAAGATCCATTCAAAATTGACTTTGTAGGAACCTTTCTAAATTTCCAAAATTTTAGTCATTCATTAGAGAAAATCTGAGGCTATAGGAGGGCTGCTCCACATTGACATAATGGTTTGACGTAATTGAAACCTGTACATCTCCTTGAAGATTCTAATTTGCTTAATTAACAATGGTTTCAATTATGTCAAATTCAATTCAATCAAGCCACAAAATTTGACTTCGTTGGATTTAATTTGATTTAATTGAAACAATATAAGTGTCAAAGAAGCCACTTGTTTAGTTTTGTGAGTTAAAACTTGTAGAGAGAAGCTTTTTATACTAGTAGGGTAGGAGTAGGGGAAACAATGCATCTGTAATATATGAACTTGGAAGAAATGGAGTTTGGTTGCTCATTTTGAAGTAGAATTCAGAAATGGTGTAAAAATTGAAATTTTAGAGCTCATTTAGGCATAGTAGAAAAACTTTTTTGAAAAAACTTTGAACTAGAAAAAAGAGGAAATTATGCTACTTTTCATTTGCAAAAATCTATTTGAAGTTTTGAGCCTCCACCTAAAAGTTATGGATAAATTTGAAAGAGGATGTTTACAAATGTCCAAAAAAATGTCCCTTCCAATCCTTCTTTCAAATTTGTCCATAACTCTTAGGTGAAGGCTCAAAACCTCAGACATATTTTTGGAAATGAAAGTTAGCATATCTCCTCCGTTTTTCTTAGTTTAAAGTTTTTTCAAATTTTTTTTTCTACTATACCAAATGCGCTTTGAAATTTCTACCTAATTCATATATCTCACATGCATTGTCTCCCCTACTTCTACCCCAATAGTATAAAGAGCTTCTCTCCACATGTTGTAATACACTAAACTAAGCAAGTGCTGATTGAACAAATGAAGTCACATTAAATCATCAAAAAATGAAGTGGTTTATAAGCTAGTTGTCTAAGAAAACTAGCTTCAAAAGCCACTTTATTTGGCTTAATTTTTTTGACCCTAACTTAGGTTAATTAAAAATCAAGGTTAAATTGCATCAGAGTGCCTTAACCCTAATTTTTTAACTCTTTAAAATTGTTTTTTGGACCAATGCCAAGCATCTGACATTGCCAATTCTGGTGGACAATAGGGCAAAAATCATTTTTTTGGCCCCAAAAAATCCATTTTGCTGACTACTTGGTTCCATTAGAGAAAAATAGCAATGCTCCAGAAGGCTACTCCAGATTGACAGGCCAAGCTATTTCAAGCTTGGCCTGTCAATCTCAAAATGGCCCCAGTTGCAAAGCCGAAACAATCAGTTTTTGTATTTTTTTTTTTTTTTTTCAAATACTTTTTTGGATAAATTTTTTTAAGATTTTTTTTTTTTAATTTTTTTTTTAATTTTTTTTTTATTCGTAAAATTGACTTCCTGCACCACTATCACTACAAAATCTATTGCGTGGAAATAGGAAAAAACAACAATTTTCAACCCCATTAACCCCTAAAAGACCATTTGTCCCCTCGGGGGACAAATCGGATCTGGGCAAGTTCCTACTGTCTCAATTTTTTGTAAAATTTTTTTGGATTTTTTGAGGTTGTGTATTTTTGCAAGAGCTTTGTGAATATATAATTTTTATTTTAATTGATGCCCAGGAGCAAAAGTTGTGGCACAATAAGAAAAATTGGAGTTAGGTGGGCAGCCCAAAAAAATCACAAAAAGTCAAAATAATTTTTTTTCAAATTTTTTTCTCAAATATTATATTTTTGTCTACATGTGAAGCTATGTTTCATTCAATTTGGACTAATAATGAAAAAGTTATGGACAATCTTAGTTATTCGGGCAATCTAAGCATCTTCTTGAAAAAATATGTTGTAGAAGTCGTTTTTCAATGCAATTTTTAGAATTTAAAAAAAAAATTGTTAGACAAGGTTAGATTTTTTTGCTAGAACAATCTCACGGTTGGAATTATTGTGATTCAATTCCATCTAAAAGCTATTAACAATTTTGTTTTTTCTTCAATCTTGAACCCACCTCTATTTAACAATTTTTTAATGAGTGAAAATTAAGTTCTTTTTTTCCTAAATTTTAATGGTAAATTCTCAACTCAACTGCTTAACATAAAGAAGTAGAAAATCAAAGCCCATGGTGCAAAAAATTTGAACTAAAAAGACTCAAAGCCAAAAAATCTAGTCAAGCAAAGTGCCAGAAAACTTATTTTCTTTACTTTAAATGCATATATCTTGCAATCTACAAGGTCAAAGTTTATGAAATTTCTTCCACATATTCACATACTAGTTAAGTATAAGATCTTATAGTTGGATATGCAAGAAAAAACAATTTTTAAAGCTCTTTCTCTTTGCAATAGAAATGACAGTTTTGAGTGGTTTTTGATATGAAAATCACCTTGGTCCCTTAGGAGTTAAACCAAATTTCAAGGTTTAGGAGTCAATGCGACATTGTGACATTCATCTTTCTTGGTATTTTTAAATTTGATACTAAAGGATAAATATTGGCTTTGGACCAAAGAAGAAGTTACTTTGCATTGACAAAAATATTTTTTATAGCTTTTATATGAGGAAGTTTGAGTAGAACTTATTTGGAAAACAAATCAATGCTATAGGGACATACCCTTGTAGAAGAGATACTTTATCTAACTAAAGAAAACATCACAAACTACAGGAGTCATTTCTTTTTAATTTCAAAGCCTTTATTTCTGTATACGTTTATAAATGAATTAGTATTATTGCGATTGCAAAAAATGTTACATGACAATAATAAAGTTTCAAGTATTTGTTATGGGTTTGGATTTGAGACAACAAATTGCTACAAAAAGCATTTGTTGGTATTGAGCCAAATAGAAATCATATAAGAATTTTATATGCTTTGGGAGTTTAAAAAACAATAACATATGGAAAATTAGTATATTTTTAAATTAAAATATTTTTAAAATAGACACTTTAATGGATGTTTTCCTAGGAAATATTAAAGATTTAAAGAAACTAAACAAAACTAACATTATTTTAAATGTTAGTGAAACTACTGTGTATAAGAGAAAAATAAAAAATGATTATATTTTTTTAACTATATATGAAAGAGCCTACTTTGCATATGTCATCAATATAGTATTATGGTCACACTAGACACAAGACCAATGAATTTTCTCTAAGCAAAAATCACATTTAAGATTTTAAAAAATAATATAAGATTGTAGTTAGAGCAAGAAGCTAGAAGTGCAAGAGATGTATTGTTGAGACTAAAGATTACCTTAGTCCCAACTTTCTTATATACTACTATCTAGGAAACTCCTTAAAAAGCTTATTCTATCCAAAAAGCTCCTCAAAAGACTTTTTATTATTTGTAGGCTTCTTCCTAAGGAACTTCTCACTACTTTAAAAAGTTATAAGGTGTATATTTGTCACATCATCTCTTTCTGTAGCAATGAATTTCAAGAAGAGCTTTAAATAATTTCCATCTTTAGAAACTCAAAAATTTGATGGTGCTTGCTACATATGCAGTTTGAGCTTTCTTCTATCGAACGAACTATACAAAAGTGTATTCCTTGTTGGGTCTTTCAAAACATCAGTTCTCAAACTTTAGATACTATAGTTCCATACTATAATAAAATTACTAGGGCTTGAGCATTATTTTGAAGCTTTTCATGCCAAAATTGGTCTAAGCAAGTTTTGTTTAACTATTCAAAGGATCCAACTTCTTCTAAAGAGTATCTTTATGGCGATAAAAGATCCAAAAGTTGAAGCGATTTTTTTAATAATTATGATAAAGAAAGCTTAAGCTCAACCTGTACTTCAAGCTCTAGGTCTAATAATACTCTAAAAACTATTTAATTAAATTAATTGAGGTTTGAATTAGCACCTTTCACAAATTAAGATGAAAAGACACTATAAACCATTGAAACTAAGAATAATGATTGCATCCTATTGCAATCCTTATCATTTGACAATCCTTTCTTCTTTATATACAACATTGGTTGCCAACGCAGAAGTTTCTACTATAAGTTTCTATTATAAGTTATTATTGGGTAGGCTTTGATTATTAGGATAGGGTCAATGAAACTCTTATATCTTTTAAGGCTTATTGATCATATTCATTATCAGTTCCCATACCTATTGCATACCAATGTATAGAATATTGCAACTTGTCCTATATGTACTATGAGTTTAACACTTTTTTCACCTTATATTCTTTATGGTTGTCAGTTTCAATGAAAGGTGATTGTAGTTGTGTTTTTCCAAATACATTTGACACTTTCTACAACTCAAACAGAGTATCATGAAAAATTGGATGATAGATGCTGGGAATTCTAACCAATATGCAATTGGATAGACTTATCATCAAATAGAAAATGGTCCTAATTGGCGATTTCCAAACCAAGTACATCAATAAAATGTTGGAACCGGGTATTGCTGAATAGGATATGGCCAAAAATTGCAAATAGTTGCATCTTAAATTTAAGTCAATATGCTAAGGAATTTAGGAGTCAAATCCAAAAAATTGTTTAATTTTAAACAAAAATAGATTCCCTTGTCTAAATTCTAGTGTCATGAATCTTAATACTATTTGACTACTATTTGACTTCTATTAAATAGTATAGATTTTATCTGCGATATTATTTTAAAAGATGCTATATTAAAATATGTGAATAATGTATCATTTTTAAAATATGTATTACTATTTGAACAATATATCATCTCCTAAATAATATTATTAGATAATATTATATTTTTAGATTGTATATGGATACTTGTCTCAAATTAAAGATGGTATACCTAAATACGGGTACATTATTTTCTAATATGATGCAAAAAATTGATTAAAAAAAAGCTATATTCTCATTTTGTGAATTTTAGTACTTTATTCTTTTTGTTATTAAATCTTGATTTTTAATTAATCTTGATTATTTTTAATTAATCTTGATTATTTTTAATTAATCTTGATTATTTTTAATTAATCTTGATTATTTTTAATTAATCTTGATTATTTTTGTTTTTGAATGAAATTTACAAAACAAAATTTTTCTATTCTCTTCCATTTAGAGTTAGCCCTTTGAGATAGTTGGAGCTAAAAATTGGCTTATGAATGGGCAATCAATTATTTCAAACTAAAATATTAATGATTTTTTCTAGTTTTATGCATGCAATTGTTGTTAATGGACTACCTAAATCACTAAATAAAATGCAAGTCACATTATTTAGTTTTTGATTTAATACTGGATATTTTGTCAAAAAAACTATATATTTATATAGAATATTTAAGCACTCTTGGTTTTTGGTTCTTAAAACTTGAGTTTGACCCTAAAAATAATTTTGTTTGCCTATGAGCAATACTTATTTAAAACTTCCACCCAACTCTATAGTTGTCTTAAAATTTTAAAAAATCCCTTAAATTGATTTTTGTATTCTAATGAAAGTATCAAAGACTTGGTAAAGATATTTTAATGTAGGTAATTATAAGTTAATTTCAACATAGAATGAATAATGTGTCTTCAATTGCAAGAATTTGATAGCAATATTAATAGAACAAAAAGTTATATGAGCTGAGTTTTCTATCTTCAAGAATGTGGTAAAATATTTGAAAATTTTACAAAAGGTTTTGGATATAGATGATCTCCAAAATAACATCAAAATCTTGAAATTTGACTAAATTAAAAAAAAAATCTACTAATTATTTTGATCACTAATCCAATCAACTTCACAAAAACTTCAATTTTTCAAAATTTTGGATTTGTTAAGTGAATAAAATAACAAAACTTCTTATGCTTCATTTGATATGTTAAGCATTTAAAAAAATCATCTTCAATTCTAAAATTGTGATTGAAATACAAAGAGCTAAAGGAGACAAATAAATTGGGAAAAATAAAAAAACCAAATGAACTAAGTACAAGAAGGAGGGAGTATAATGTACAGTGGGGTACAATTCATTTACGAATTGTCTATTGTATCATTCAAATTTTCTTTGCATAGTATAGAGAAAAATTGGATTTTTTTGTCTTGCATAATCAGTATTCGATTTTTACGCAATCCCAATGAAGCATACCAGCTTTCAGTTTCAAAAATGCAAAATTCCATTTTTGGTGAATTTTTAAAGCCAACTTGCATGTTATACATAATATTTTATAGAAAACAAATGGTGATAACATTTTTAATTTGATTGCATAGATATGTAGAGAACATCCATATGCACATCTTTCATATTAAAAAACACCCCCTTAAGTAACAAAAATATTATCTTGGACGAGTTCAATATGAGGCGTCATATGACCAAACTTTGTAAAGGAGATATCTCTATATTTTAACTAGATTTCGGCAAATTAATTGTACCATCATGTTCAAATGGACAAAATTAATCACAATGTGCAAGTCAAATAGCAAAATTTAGTTAAAATATAGAAATATCTATTTTACAAAGTTTGGTCATACAATGCCTCACATTTAACTCTTTTTTTTATCATATTTTTGTTACTTAAGGGGATGTTTTTTAATATGAGAGTTGTGCATATGGACGTTCCCTTCATATCTATGCAATCAAATTAAAAAAATTCATCACCAATTGACTACAAAATATTATGTATAATTATGCAAGTT
This sequence comes from Neckera pumila, assembly GCA_963969595.1. Classification (NCBI taxonomy): domain Eukaryota; kingdom Viridiplantae; phylum Streptophyta; class Bryopsida; order Hypnales; family Neckeraceae; genus Neckera; species Neckera pumila. The sequence goes on from OZ018409.1 coordinate 11,591,810, forward strand.
GGCTTTAAAAATTCACCAAAAATGGAATTTTGCATTTTTAGAACTGAAATTTGGTATGCTTCATTGAGATTGTGTAAGAATTGACTATTTATTATGCAAGACAAAAAATTTCAATATTTCTCTATATTATGCAAAGAAAATTTGAATAGGCAATTCGTAAATGAATTGTATCCCACTGTAGTAGCCCTACCAAAAGTTCTTGCCTATGTAATTTGGACCATTCTATTTTTTGGCATAATGTATAATAGAGTGAATGTTTTTTTTTGCTCAACCAACCTTGATACCTTATGCAATCCCCCTCAAATATACCAAATTTTCAGTTTCAGAAAAGCAAATCTTCATTTTTGGTGATTTTTTTTCATTTTTTTTCATGGTTTTATATGAAAATTCATAGGAAAACATTCATGATAAGTTTTTTTAATTTGTTTGTTGAGATATGTAGGAATCGTCTACCCGCACATCTTTCCCTTGGCAAGCTTCTTCAAAAAAGTTTCACAATTTTCTCCAAAGAGATTTTAGTAGGGCCTTGACAATGCCCTAATTTTGAAATAGCTATTTCTTTGATGTAATTAGATTTGTGCATTTTTTCTTCACTCTACAATTAATTCTGTACATTTGAGTATGATGGTACAATTTTTTTGGAAAAATCTAATTACATCAAAGAGATATCTGTTTTCAAAATTTATGGCATTGTGAAACTTTGGAGTCTCTTTGGAAGGAATTATAAAACTCTATTGAAGGTGCTTGCTAGGAGAAAGGTGTGCACGTGGGTGATTCTTACATATCTCCGCAAATAAATTTAAAAAATTAATTATTAATGTTTTCCTGTGAATTTTCATGTAAAACCATGAAAACAAATAAAAAAAATTCACCAAAAATGGAGATTTGTTTTTTTTTTAAACTAAAAATTTGGTATGCTTAAGGGAGATTGCGTAAGATATCACGATTGGTTGTGCAAACCAAAAACATTAATTCTATTGTACAATATGCCAAGATTCAGAATGGTCCAAACTACATGGGCAAGAAATTTTATTAGGACATTGTACAGTAAGCTCACAATGACATCTTCAAAGCTTTCAAGCATATATTGTACTCTGCATTTGATATGAATTTTCTTCACTTTCCTTCCAAAATTCACAATAACTTCAAATCTTAACCAAAAAATTTGCAAATTTTACAATGTGTACAAGCCACGAGATTACATCTCATTCCAAAAAAATAAAAAATAAAAAATGAAATTCATTCACACATACAAAGGCAATATGGAGCACATAGAGTGAAATAAGGTAACCACACCCATTCCCGTCCGTTTAACCCCTAAAGGCCCAAGGTCTTTTTTCTGCAAAAAAAAACACTCAAAACTGCCATTTCTATAGCAAAGAGTAAATAAATTTGAAAATTATTTTTTTTGCACATCTAACTGTAGGATCTTACACCTAACTAGTATGAGAGTATGTGGAAAAAATTTCAGAATTTTTGACCGCATAGATTGCAATATATCTGCGTTTAAAGTGAAAAAAACAAATTTTTCAGCACATTGTGGGACTAGATTTTTTTACTTTGAATATTTTTACTTTAAATTTTTGCACTACAGAGTTTTAAGCTTTAAATTTTTATAGTGGCAAATTGAGTTGAGAATCTAGCAAAAAAAAAAAGAAAAAAACTTAATTTTCATTATTAAAAAAATTGTTAAGTAGAAGAAGGTACAAGATAGAAGGAAAATCTAAAATATTAATATCTTTTATATGGAATTAAATAGCACTAATCCCAATGGTGAGATTGTTTTAGCAAAAGAACTAAATCACATGGAACTTCTTTTTTTTAATTTTTTTAAAATTGCATTTAGAAATGAATCCTAGGAGTTATTTTTTTCAGAAAGATACTCTAAACATCCAAAAAACAAGATTGTCCATAACTTTCTCATAAAAAAATCCAAATGAAATGAATCAAAGCTTTCCAGATAGACAAAAATATAATCTATGAGAAAAAACAAACAAACTAGTAATTAAAATTTTTGCAATTTTTTTTTGTTGCCTCTTTTCCCCTATTTTAAGCTTATTTGATCATAACTTTTGTTCCTAGGCACCGATTTAAAAAAAATTATATTCCCACAAAGCTTAGCATTTTTTCTATCTTCAAAAATTTTTTTAGAAAATCAAGACAAAAATTCAGCCCATAGGTACCTGTCCAAAATCCCATTAGTCCCCCCAAGGGACAATGGGCTTTCAGGTGTTAAGCCATGAGGAGCAGACCATGAAGCTGGTGTGGAAAACAAATGGACAGAAGGGAAGGCAAATGGGAGAGAGTGAAATGCAAAAAAATCACCCTTTGAAATATTATAAAATGACTTAACAAAACTTGATCAAAGTGCAAAGTTGAAAAGCACCTATTCCCATTTGTCAGTGGACCCATTTCCAATCACAAATCGCAGAGATCCAACGATCACAAACCCATTTGGAGTTTGGACACTTGACGGACAGATTGGGGGGCAGTCACACGGAACGAACGATTTCTGGTTCGTGATTGAAGCCTTTGGCCCCATTCTAAGTTTAGGGTTACTGTTTCCGGAAAGCATTGGCACTAGATGACTCAAGCGAGCTGTTGCTGCGGAGTGTGGAGCCTGATAAGTCAAGTGAAGAATTGTCTCAGTGCTTGTCGCTGCCTTCAGTTTCCCGAGGACCGGATTCGTTAGTGCAAGCCTGTAGAGGAAGCTTGGGTTCTCAACGCAGAGATGATGCCTGCTTTGAAACACACTGCTACCAGGCAGATCACGCACGTCTTATTCGACATGGACGGACTTCTTCTAGGTGCGCCCGTCCATCACCAATGAAATGAAACTCACGCTGCGAAGTCAATTTCTGTGCACAAAAATAATGTTGGGGCAAGAAGAAATTGCTGTCTGGATTCTCCATGTTTATTTTATCCCACTCTGCAATCCGGAAATCAGGGAATCAGGGTTTTTAGGGTTTTAGGGTTTAGGGTTTAGGGATAGAATTCATTCTAAGTCTCGAAATCGCGCTTCAGTGTACACATTGCAGTAACTAATTAGGTTATTGGGACAACCTTGGTGGACATGACCAGCTTGTAATGGATCAAATCGGGACATATGGTTTTCAGTAGGTCGTTTGAGTGCTTTCATTAGGCCAATTTTATTCATTTATTAGTTCTTCAAAGATTAAGGCGACATAAAATTTAGCCCCATCCAAGTTATTTGATCACTTGAATTAACACCATGAATCCCTCGGTCCTCTAGGTACTAATCACTATCTTTACATTGAGGGGTTGCTGGTAATGCAATACAGAAAGATGATTGCTCGAGATGCTAATCTGCTAACCATGGCATGTATTCTCGCATCGGTTGTTTCAATGCAGATACTGAGAAGTTCTACACCGTCGTCCAGGAGAAGATCCTGGCGGAGTATGGGAAGACGTTTGACTGGTCTTTGAAAGCCAAAATGATGGGGAAGAAAGCGCTGGAGGCAGGGCAGATTTTTGTCCAGGACACCGGATTGACGGGACTGCTCACGCCCGAGGAGTTCATCACACGGCGCGAAGTGATGCTTCACGCCATGTTCCCTGAGAGCGACTTGATGCCTGGTACGTTATGTTCTTTCCAACAACGTTATGTGCTCGTATGTATTATCTCCAATGACAGATTATCTTTGGAAGCATTTAGAGTCAGAAATATTTTAATTTCCGAGTGTCGCCTAAGGTAACCTCATGTAATGGTGAACTGAGCGCTGAGCGCTCAAAGAGGATTCCAATTCTCCAAAGAAGGAATTATGTAGATTCCGTATGCAAAAAAGTTATGTGTTCAAAGTTTTATTGGTAGATGATCTGAAATTGACATGAGTTTTGATGTTAAGATTTCTACGTTCTCAAAATCAATATCTACTCATTGTGCAAGATTTGGAGTGTCGCATTTAGGTAGGTTTTGCTCTAGGTGTGGTCACCGTATGCCTGAGTTTCCATGCCTCTTGCTTTTGTCAGGTGCTGAGCTACTTATCCGGCATTTACATGCTAATAACGTTCCAATGGCGATTGCAACCAGGTACATTCTCATGTTGGTGATGTTGTTCCAGTTGATACCTAATTTTTTAATGGCCAAGTGGCCAAATGTGACCTGGAATTGATATGACTTCCTGAGGAAGGAAATAAAATGTCTCAATTGAAAGAAGAAATCATACATTACATATTTGGACGATAGAAATTTATGTTATGAAAGTTACTGTAGTTGCTTCCTAAGTGAATTTTCTATTCTTTTTAGTTAGTCACTTAGGCGTTAGTGGCATTCCTCACAGCTGACATATCTTTGCAGTTTTTAGAAATATGAGTTAGCATAGTTGAATACTGAGCCACTAGTGTATGGCCTGATATGAGTTCCAGTAGTTTAATTGATTGCACAGGAAACCCACAAGAAAGATATTCTGTTTTGCAGTCCATGTGAATAGTGGAGGCTTTTCAAGAGGATGTTGTGTTGGATTGTGCGCTAAACAACCCTTGGCTCCTGCCTCGCAGCTCACACCGCCGCCACTTTGAGCTCAAGTCTACAAAGCATGGTCCACTTTTTTCCCTAATGCACCATGTTGTCACTGGTGACGATCCTGGTGTTGTTAATGGGAAGCCAGCACCTGACATTTTTCTAATTGCTGCCAACCGATTTGAGGTCTGTAACAGGTTGATCTGCTTTTTTCTGATTATGATGCGTTTGAAACAGACAAGATTGCTCTTTCATTTACTTAGATGTTTAGTGTCATCCAGTTTTTGATCCTGACTTTGATGCCCTGGACTGATTGCAGGATCCTGATTTGAAACTGGTAAATGTATTGGTTTTCGAGGATGCTCCATCAGGAGTGGCAGCAGCACACGCAGCTAAAATGTAAGTGCATTTCTTATTTTTCGAGTTATTAGCACAACTGGTCTCTATCCATGTGCTGCTAATGGCTTTGTAATTACAGATTTCGCCTGGTTTTGCCGTATATGCATACTCACCTTGCTCTTGTACCATTAGGTGCGCTTAGTTGCAAAGATGCTGCTGGTGAATTAGCTACTCCATCTATTCTATTTAGTGTCATTCACGATCAATGTATCTCCAAAATAGTATGCGATGCAGTGAATGAATTCTTTTTGTCCAGAAGTCTTCGAGTGAGTAGTTGCTCAAGCAACAAGTGGCCAACGAGATCTAGTGCTCAGTTCAGTAGGTAAGTGTAAGTAGTCATCAATAGGTACACTCCATGGTGCATCATAGGCCTACAAAATAGGGAATCATACTTTTAATACAATAAATGATTTAGAATGAATGAGCGCAAGTTAATCCTCAACCAGTTCGAATATAGCAGGAGCGGTCCCACCTCAAATCTGTGTTTTCTGGTAATTAAATTGTCAAAAAAACGATTGCGTCTAAAACAGGGTGGGCTGTGTGATGTGCGACTCTTTGCAGGCCCGTTGTCATGGTTCCTGACCCGAACTTGGAGTCATCCCTGTGCCAGGAGGCAGACCAGGTGTTGCCATCTCTTAGTGACTTTGATTGTGCGCATTGGGGTCTCCCCCGTGTTTCCAGCGCGAAGTGAGCAAGGAGTGAATCATTTCTTGTGGATAATTCTTTTTACAGCAGACGCTGATAGCTGCTGTCTTGCAAATTTTTGCAATTGTGATCATATTGCTTGGTAGAGAATCTTAGTGGAGAAACTACACTGTACATGTTTCATTGTTCGGAAATTGCTAGAATGCAGTAATGATTAGAATACCGGTATTTGAGTTTTGAACCTTGCTTTTCTCCAAAAATACCTCTTCATCTTGAGCTATGGACTTTGGAGCACTTATGGTTTTACAGGCTCTTGGAATTAGTATAATGGCAATAACCTGATGCTTAAACTTAATTAGGTTTGGGCTAGACCACATGCTGACATCTGAGCCTTTTGGGTGAGTGTACGCGTTTTGTATTGCATCAAAGCATCCATGGAGTCCTACATTAATCCTTCAAATTTATTCAAAGTTTATAGAATCGTCTTTACATTTGACAAATCTTCTATAAACGTTTCAATATCCCCTTCAGCACGGAAGGTAGCCATATCTAATAACTCCATTTTATGCACTGAGTGCGTACCAGGGTCCGGGAAATTTCTGAGGATTATCAGCTAGTTTCCTCTAATTTCCATACTGAACCGGTTTCTCAAGTACACTAAAAATGATATTTAGTGTTGGCAACACTAATTACGAACCTTGACACTAAATATCATAAGTAAGTAACACTAAATCTAATTTCTAACACTAAATATGCTCTATGGTAAATCTGAAATCTGAAAAGGTTTACATTTAGTGTTAGAACATGCTAAAAAAATGAACTTGCAAAGGAAGTGGAGGCGGAGGCGGAGGCGGCGCATTGAAGTCCAACACAACACTAAATCCGCTACAATTCAAATTTAGTGTTGTGGTTGGTAGGGGGGTAAAACACTAAATGTCATACTACACTAAATATCATTTTTAGTGTACTGAGTCCGGTTATTTTCTCTCTTTTTCTCTCTTTTCTATTCATAACAGAAATTTTAGAACTTTTCCACCGGTTTTCTAGCCAATGTTTTCAAATCACAACTGGGTTTTTTTCAATTCAACTGGCTAACTTGTAACTAGCTGCCGGTTCTTCCAGACATTGGTGCATACTCTATTAGTATAATGGTTAGATTTTCAAATTTGTTTTCCATTGAGCTCAATCACCAAGAACTCTAATGATTCTTACATCACCAATGTAGAAATAGAACATAGTGCACCCATTGATTTAGATCTATTTAAACATCAAGAATGAAGAACCAATTAGAAAACAAAAGACATATTCAGCCATGCAAGTAGCAAATGGTACTCTTTCAACAAGTCACCTAAATGATATCCTACATTCAATGGTGAAGAATGAAGAGATTGGTTATGAGAGTGTTTATGAATTGAATGTCAAAATAGAAAGCCAAGTGACTGCAGGAAACCTCAAATACCTTACTAATCTTTTACTTCGACACTTGCGTATAATTTTGAATCTCATGAATATTTTTTAAGAATTTTAATATTAAAGTCCATTAGTTTGCGAGAATTAAAATTCAAGCATCTTGTTCTCAAAAGTAGCGTTGACTGAGAACCTTGGGTACAAATCATGGAGTACAGTTTTGTAAGACTAAAGTGGTGGTTGGTTCATATTGATACATTAGAAACTAGGAAAACCATTCAATATGACGACATTTCTCCATCAAAATGTAGCACTTGTGTTGGTTGGGCAATGCACTCTAGATTACAAGCATGTAACAAGGTTCCTCATTGTTCTTCAATGGAAAGAGTGCCATGTTAGCATTTGAGAATCTTATTTGAGATCTCTACAAAGTGCACTTGATTACAAGATGAATAGCTGAAAACTTATGGCAACATTTTTTGTTGCAAAACATTTCAAGTTGTAGTTATTTCCCGTCTAACGCCAGTCAGCATTTTTCAAATTTTTTGTCACCTTCTCAATAAGTGCCATAATTACTAAATAGTAGGATGATGGAGCTGGCCGAAGAAGTCAACTCACAAAGAGAATAATCCTTGGTAACCATCAAAACTAACAATCTATGGATCTACATAATTTTTTCCATTTTTAGTGTCCAAATCTTCTCTTTCACTTGCCATGTATCTTATGGTTAGTTGAAGTCTTTTTGTAAGATCGTATCCACTTTTGCCATGGGGAGCTAAATGTTTTTGCTTTGACCACCTGTAATATAAGGTAAATCAACCCATTGTGGTTGGATGACCCATAGTGGACACCTAATGATCCCATGACAGTTTTTTTGGCCACAATTAGTGTCTAATCTGACACCAATGGAGTGATTAGTGACCTTATTAGGAACACCTGCTTTTTCAGTGTCAGGCATCATAGGAAGTGACTTTTTATGGCCTTGTACATTAAAAATTATTGTAACTGCTTTAGATGATTAAGAAGAGCATATTAGATATAATTTTTGTTGGTTATGGAGTAGTCTACTGACTCTTTTGGATAGATCACTTCAAAAATCCGTAACAAATTCATACTTTGTTTGAAAAATATAATTTCAATTGCTCTCACTATTTCTCACACTTGTCTTTATATGGAAAAAAATTTGAAAACTTTCAACAATGGCATGAGGATAGACTCCAAAGTTTGACCATAATAGGCTAGTTTATTTTACTACTTCCGTCCCAAAATGATCTTCCTATTGGACAAAATGTTTTGGATGAAAGCTAAAAATAACATTTTAAAGACCTGTTTTGTATTGTAAATAGAGTTTGGTGCACTCTCAATGTCCAAGAAACTTTTGAGTTTCAAGGACCTTTTCAAAATGTAGTTTTGGAGTATTGAAAAGTGGAATTTTGGAGGCATTTTCAAAGAGCACCAAGGGACATCTAATTGTTGAGTGTGAGGTTATCATTTTATAGACATGTAGTATGTGCGTAAGACTATGTTTGGACCTCTATTTCGCCTCCTAAAGCTTCATCTCCTTCAAATGGAAAATACTCAAAGGGATGCAAAAAATACAAACGAAAAAATGTTGATTGATCTCTCCAATCATTTCAAATGTCTTTCAATTGATGATTGCATGGATGGAATGGGAAATACTACTCACCATTGTTTTGCTAGTCCCCCAAAGCAATAGTGAGCCAAATCTGACCTATTCCAACATCACAAAGTAGAACAAGAAGATCATTTTGGGACAAAAACTTAAGGCCAACAGAAAGATCATTATGGGACAGACAAAATATCATTTTTTTTCCAAAAATGAGTTAACCAAAGTACATGTGAAATAAATCTTTAATTGTTGTTCTTTTGTTAAAAAAAATTGTGAATCCAATAATTGTATCTATACACAATGACCAAACAATCCACAATGGGCTTCCTACCCTTTTGGATTCTAACATAGCTCTCTAACTCCCCACATGGTTCCAATGGAAATGCAAAAGCACCCCTTTGTATATTGAAAAATGAATGAACCTTTTGCCATGTGTAGAAGCTGCATGGGTGAGTTCATCGAATTCATTAAATGGTGACTTTCCAACCCAAATCCAACCCTTTCATCCTCAATTCCAAGACTTTCAATCCCAATTGCACACTCAATGCAATAAAAACTACATTCAAATGCAACAGAAACAGAAGTGAATTGGATACAAAAGTAGAGCTCCGAATTGAGCTTCAGTCCGTAATGGTTCTGCTTACCTTACATTTCCTGGCTAAGCGATACTACAAGAGCTCTGCCAGGCAGCCATAAAATGCCTTGAGATCTTGATCATCCAGCCAGGTACAGAACTGCCAAATCATGACGGCTCTCCCATGTTGAATAATATTTTCCTCACATGGTGACTTCCTCAACAGGATGCCACCGGGTAAGCCATCGTTTACGCCGGGTAAGTAACCAAACCTGCCACTGTGTCACTGTGCCTTGACTTTGGGCTCTGCCACCACATAGTGGTAGGCAACCAGTAGCACAAATATTGAAATGCCCAAAAAGTTGGCGAAGAAGCCCAAATCCGTGTCATCGATCATCTGCACACAAAAATTCCAGATCACCATTGTAAGTCTATTGCAAACCAAACTGCAATTCGATTAGCAATAAAACGTGGTCAAATCAAGCCGTTGCCCTGCGCGTAAGTGAATTGCTATCTATATTCAGGCATGAACAAAGAACCATTGACCAACGCCAAACACATACCCACGACAATTACGGTAGCTCCTCTTCATTGTCCGTGATTGTGACATAACTCTGAGCGATCTCAATATCGAACGATGAAAGCACATACACCGCTCCTCTAACACCATCCCAACCAAAACGTGAACTCCAGCTACGCAACCTCCCATGAAGCGCTAAAGAATTGCAAGTGATGCACAAATAAACGATCACAGCCCAATCCCCAAACCCCCAACTCCACCTCTACTAGGGTTTCAGTTCCCACGTCGAGCCGACTCTCGTTGCAATCGGTTCCACTCACAATGATACCTCCCTCCCTTCTTCACGTAGCGAACCTCATCTAACAATCACCAAATCGGGAAAAAGGAAACATCCCATTCCGCTGTCTTAATCGTGCATCAAAACCCTAATCCAAACCAGATCTCCAAGGGGTTACAGAACACAGAACGGCGATTCATATTTTTAAAACACGGATTGACATGGATATGCGAATAAGTGGATCTTTCATACCTTGGTAAAGCCGAAAGGTCGGGCGCGGAGCAGGTGTCCGTACAGGATGGCCGGCTTTGGCAGGGAAGCTCGCTCCGTCGGAACAACAGCAACACCAACAACTGTCTGCACACACCGAGCTCAATATGTTCAGAGACCAAGGAGAAAGCGTACATGTACGTATTTTTGACGGACATGTTCTCACCAGAATACGTGAACGTATTAGACCGTGTTATTTAATTGGTGAACTTGGTGATTCTCTCAATACACTAATAATAATGATATTTAAGGTAGCCGACCCATTTTTCCAACCAGTTAAGCAACTACGCATATCTGGTGCATGGGTTCGTTGAGTTGGAAATTTCTTCCTTCTACAGAAACAGAGTTTGGAAGAATTGTATAATTTTCTAGTGTTTTATTACACAAAACGTAATGACTATGGATTTTTTAGTTAAAAATTATGTTCGACTCGTATTGCTCATATAGACCTTCCTCTTTTCAATCAAGGGTTTGTTGTAAAATTAACAAAGGGCAGGTTCTAATATTGAGAGTCTTGTAGCCAATTATAATGCGCCATAATTGTGTTGGAAACTCCGCCATAACTGATCATAAAGAAAGTAGCCTATATTGTAGAATGTGTGTGTGTGTGTGTGTGTGTGTGTGTGTGTGTGTGTGTGTGTGTGTGTGTGTGTGTGTGTGTGTGAGATCAGAAATGGTCCGGCTACCTTAATGTTTGTAACACTAATTTTGAATTGCAACATTAAATGTCAACTATTGTGATTTTTGAAGGTAATGTGACTTTGATTATAGAGAATGGTAATGATAAAAGACAAGTAAAATGTGTCTAACATTACAAATGCCTCACAACTATACATAATATTGTAATAATAATGTTGATTCAAAGACCATCATGAATGAAGAATCTATAGGAGGTAGTTCAACTAGCCATGTTTAGGGATATGGAAAGCAATGGCTACCACACCCAATGGTATAATTAGTGGCTACACAAGCATCAAATCACAAATTCATTGGTCTTTTGCAAATATAATCCAATTTAATGGAGTGATTGCTATTAGAAAAAAAAATATAATACAAAATTGATCCAAGAACCTACACTAAAGCCCATAGGAACAAAAGATTGAACAATAATTATTGGTTAAAAGACACTGGTTATAGATATTAACCACTTATTTATTACGGATTACTTCTTACTCCCTCCATCTTGAAATGATTGTCTATAATTCCAAAATAGATGTCTAGAAATAATTGTCCACTACTTTAAGTAGTCTATGTATTAATCCAACATAGCATCCAACGTAGCTCTTGCTTCCACTATAGTCTTTTCATCACATGAGATGCAAGCAAATTGCTTACAACAACCTATACACAAGTTGTTTTTGCTTCTTCCACAGTGTTCATCTTGCTTGAATCCTTACTACTTACAACAAGCTGCACACAAGCTGCTCACGAGGAATCTAATTCTAAGCTACCTTCACAAACTCTTCATGTGGTACAAGAAGATGAAAAACCAATGCATTGCTGTGCTTAGTGCTCATTTTTGGTGTGAAACCATAAACCAACGAGTAATGTATCATGTGAAATTGCAACTTGAACTTCACATGATAGTTTCACATATTAAGTAATTCATGCTTCAAACAAGATATTGCTGTTTTTTGCAAACAACCAAGCAAATTAGGTTTTAATCTACTTGATTGCATTTATTACTTTATTAGTTTCTCAAATTTTGCATTAATCTTGGAAAAAGTTTGTAATTCAACAATCATTTCAAGACAAAGGAAATAGTTATTAGTCTTAGATCTATGATATAGAAATTACTTCCAAAAGGAGACAACAATAGCCTCTATTATAAATTGAATGACAAGAATTAGTAATAAAATTTAGTCTAGTGTAGTAATAGTAGAACTTGGTTAGTTCTTATTTTTATTTTTGTGTATTATACATTTGGTGTATTTCATTGCTCTTGTAATTAGGTCTAGTTTAAATTTTAAGTCTGCTATAGTCATTAAATTACGTATGTTGGCATTGTTTGTAGATGACTTTTTAAACCTCAATTGTGATGGTTAACAGTGGTGCAACTTTATGTGTCCTTGATTTATTACGTTGTTAAATAGTGGTTGATATTTGTTTTCTTTGTGAGTAATAGTATTGTTGCTTTTACATCATGACAATATGTAAATTTTAAAAATTATATTATATTGTTGGAGTATAATAGTGTGGATGGCTAGTCATTTATTGGGTAGTTGAAGACTAGAAGTATATCTACTTTTAGTGTTGTTCTACAATTATATGATCATATTGGAGTGTTTTTCCAATTACAATTCAATAGAAATGGTAAGACTATATTCCCCTGGGTTGGTCACTTTTTTTAGCAACATTCACTTAATTATAACATCTTGTATTTTTTGGTTTATAAAGAGTGTATAATTTCCACATTGCATAGTTATGTCTTTTCATTTTTAGTTTGTATATGTTGTATTTAGGTTGTTTTTTTTCATTTTTTAAGAAGTGCCACAGTGGCAATATAAAATTTTGCAATGGTGCTTCAAATTTCAACGTTGATCCATATCAGATAGAAAATATACATATCACATGTCTATAATTTGGTTTTCATCCACAATCTGGCAATTTCATCCAATTTTTTCTTTACTTTGAATTCTTTTTGGCAATTTCATCCAAGTTTTTTGCCATTTTTTTTACCATTTTTTTGCCAAATAATTTTTTCTAGTGCAATCTGGCACCAGAAAGCCAAAAAAAAAGCCCTGGTTGTATTACAGGGGAAATAAGAGAAAGTAGAGCCATATATTTCTCTTGGAAGTATTGCAAAGTGTACAATTAATCCTTGATTTTTCAAGTGGGTTGAATGATACTTTCTAGCATTTCCCTTATATTGACTATATCTAAATTTGAATAATTGGAAGATTTATTTATCTATTATTTGTGGTATTTTCCAAAAATGATTCGATTGTATTTTGTCAATTTTGACATTTATCATCCATTTCTTCATAGAAGTGTATTATTTTGCTTCAAATATGTATTTGCCAACTTATTCTTCTTTTTAAGTATTTTTAGAGATTTCTAAAAGGTCTTTTCATGGTTTGAGTGCAATTGAGGGGATGGCTGTACGCAAACAATGTGGGCTTATGTGCATTCTTATTTTGTTTTGTGATTCTTTCATTGCTTTTTGTTGCCCCTTCTTTGCTAATTTGTCAATTTTTTTTATTCCTTATACATAAATTTTTATGTGTGCATACTTTATGTAGGTATATTGGGATCTTATGGCACTATAACAATTTAGCTGTTTCTACAAAGATTAGTTCATTTGGACGGTTGTTTAGAAGTGCAAGGTGTTTGGTTTGTGTATTTATGAGTTTGAGGGTGTTAAGGCTATTTGTAAGTATATGGGTGGATTTGTTGTTGTTTTGTGTACGAATGATGTTTTGGAATCTAAGGAGTCTTTAGCTAATATATATATATATATAATAGTTATCAATGTTATATTTTAGTATACAAATTTCTCTATATTCAGAAGATGATGTAATTGAGACGTGATGGATGGATATATTTGTAGATTTTTGAGCTTTGTTTCATAAGGGTGAAGGGTTGATTTTTGACTTTTGAAGTGTAGAGGGTGAGTTTATTATATATGCATCTGATGTTATGTAATGGTATATTGAAGGATACTATTGAGTTTTGGAAATAGGAAGATGTAGTTATTGTAGTGTATGCAATATATATAGACTGCTAGTGGTTCTATATAAGCCTTAGTTTGATTTAGTTCATTTGAGATTTTTAGTGACATTTTGAATGTAAGTACATTTTTTTGGAGATGCATTGGTACATGAATTTTTGGAAATGGTGTTTTGTATAGTGTTCTATCCATATATTTGATTTTTGGTTTGGTATTATTATTATTGTGATATTTGGTGGACTTGTTTATGTTAATACTCTAATCCAATAGATTGCTTATTCAATGAATTTCTATTTGAGAAAGCGTCCTTCTTCATTGTTTTATTATAGATGGTCTTTTCATTAAATGAAATTGAGACCTCAACAATACCGCAAGTTTTTAGGCAATGGGGATGATGGGAACTACACCACATCAACAATCTTACCACAATTAAAATTCCCTTCTAGGAGAGTAATGGTAGATAGATAATTAGGTTAAAAACAACACTTAAAGTTTCATGTTCTTACTGAGAACCGGAACCGGATTGAGATCCAAAATCATTCCAATACCGTGGCCGGGTATCAGAATATACTGGAAGAGTATTGAACACCTACCGGGAGCTAGTCGGGTGGATGTAGGATCCAACAGCCATACCAAAGATTAGGGCTGACCATTCAATGGTTGGAATTATCCGCATGCAGGAGGATAACGGCTACCTTAATCCGGCGGCTCAAACATTTGAAGGAAGTTCCAGAGGTCGGAACTTCCATCTTCATTCTTACCTTTGAGTTGGAATTGTGTCTGGAGCGCGAGAGTGAAGTTTTTAGCACGCAAGTGTGTCTGGAGAGGATAGAAAGATTTCCGTTCCCAGAGTGGACAGAGTGGAAGAGGACTCTTACTAGACAGAAAATTGTTCATAGTTCTTTGAGTGAGGCATTGGTTGAGTGGAGCGTGAGTGCCTTGAGCAATGGTGAAGGCTGAGGAAAGTGGAGCAAGACAGTTCAAGTTCAAGACAATCTATCCGGCCATTCCGAAGGATGAGGGAGAGCGGAAGCAGTTGGAGGAAGATCTGGGCCAGATTGGAGTCGCTTCTTTTCTGCTCAAACCCTAGAGCTTGAGGGACGACGACATGATTTACAAGCTCCTGAAGGACCAGTTGAACGAGTGGGTGAAGACTGCTCATGCTCTTTCCAATAAGTGGATGATCGAGATATGGAAGAAGGTGTATGACTTTTTGCGCACTAGAGAAGGAATGGCCTCGCGAACGGACAAGTGCACAGAAGGTAAATTCCTAAACCCTCCTCATTCAAAGGACAATTATGCAGTAGCAGACTACAGGTCACCAAGAAAGAGGAGAGTTCTAAAATTTTTGGTCTCCATTTTGTATCCAGAACAACTAAACCGGATTACAGTAACGTGGGCCAACATGATATTTGGAGCAGTGAGTGGGGAGAGGAAGGTGTCCTGGGCAAGAGTTGTGAGGGATTTAGTCCAGAGGATGGTCGCCTCTTTGGGAAGTACAAAGGCGAGTTCCATAGGACCTTTCTTTTTTCACCTATATGATTATCTAGAGGTGCTAAGGAAGCAGGAAGAAGTAGTTCTGAAAGCGACCTCTACCATTTGGAAATTCAACATCACTCCACCTCGAGAGAAAGAGAATAAGGATAGGAAGAAAGGACCGGATGAGGAATCCGGGAGAGGGTCATCAACAAAGAAGCAAGAGTCTTCAGGGAAGATCCCATCCTCTAAAAAGAAGAAAGGATTCTAGAGTGGGCGGAAGGATTCTTCGGAACCGAAAGTCGAGAGAGAGGATCCTATATGGAGGATTATAGAGGACCTGGAGAAGACCAGGGAGGACTTGGATTTTGAGAGAAGCGTAGTTAGGAAAATCTGTAGGCTGCTTGGTGGGATCAAATTATCCGAGCTCGTAGACTTTGTAGAGGATCTGATCCGGCAGAAGGATATTGAAAAGTGGAAAGAATAGTTTAAGAAATTGGCGCAGAGAATAAATCCCTCCACCAGCAGATTGAGAAGAGAGAGGAGGGAAGTAAGAAAGTGCGGAAACTTTCCGCTGAATCAGAGGAGACCCTCAAGCGGATCAAGAAGTTCATAGGGCATTCTGGAGACGTGCTCAATAAAGTCAAGTGCTTTGACGAGGAAGTCCACAAGGCTGGAGCAAAGTCTACAGTCAAAGCCGTCCTGGTTTGTGCGGAGTACTTGGTTAGCATCGATAAACTGATGTATGACATTTGGGAGGCTCTCCAACAAGCGGATCAATTTCTGGACACACCTGGGAAGTCGAGGAGAAGTGAGGAGGAGAAGACACTTGCCAAGGACCCTTCCAAGCAGAAGTTGAAAGGAGGTGAGTGCTCAATACACAGGATCCAGAAGAAGAAGGATGAGTTCTGGACTCCACAGGGCAAAGGCACTAAATCCTCTCCACAAAAGACAAGCAAGACGAAGTCAAAGACCACAGCCAAACGGGCACGAGAGGTATCTTTTAGGAGTTATCATTTGGGGGAGGATGAGTCGCCTAGTCAATTAGCAATAGAGGATATCGGATCCGGATCCGAATCTGAGTCCAAGTCCCAACCTGACTTAGAAGAGGAAGAGGAATCGGACCTAATCACAATTTATCCGTTGAGCTTCAAGGAGAAGACTTCAACTAAGGATAAGAAGACAGCTAAGCCTTCTGCCAGCAGGAAACAACCCCCAAGGAAGGGCACCTCCAAGCTTGAGAAACCTTCTCCTAAGCGGGGTAGAAAGTAGAAAGTAGAAGTAGAAGTTCTTAGGATAAGCCTAGAATAGTAGGTGGAAATTATAGTAAAGTAAAGTATAGTTTAATTAAGAAGGTGGAAAGTAAAGTAAAAGTTAAGTTAAGTTTAGTTAAGTTAAAGAAGTTAAAGTTTTTGAGTGTTAGAAAGCCACTTTACAGCTACTTTTCAGCTGCATGCATCTGGACGTGACTTTCCAAGATTTTAGGATCTAAGATCCACATTTTGTGGATCGGCTTATAGAATAGGAAGATTTCTGAGAAGGATAAAGAATGACACTTGTCATTTCCTTGTCCTCTCCTTTTATTCCTTGGGGCCTTTTAGGGTTCCTTGGGGTTAGTATTTAGAGGCTGATTTCAGTTTGAAGCCTCGGGCGTTCTTACTTATGTTTTTCAATATTTTGCAAATTAATTCAGATTTCCACTCCATAAGTGCTAGTCTGAAAAGTCTCAGTTTTGTGTTGGTATGCTGGCAATGCTAGAACCATTATTAGTGCGGGTAGCTGGTTTGTAGGTGTTAGAACAGAATAGGTAGCCCCCGGATTCTGTCTGGGTCCAATTCTGGGAGTATTGAGAACACGATTGAGGATTGGTTTTGTAAACTTTTTGTACTAGGAGGAAGTTCCATCTGTTGATGTTTCTTGAAAGTCTTTTGAATGAAATAGCCATTCTTAGATTAGTTGAGTCTTTGAGAGTGAAGGGCAAATGCTAGCCAACATCTGAGAGGTCTTGCTGTATCCAAAAGAAAGGAACGGGAAGGTAGGAGGAATCTCTTAGTTGTCGGGATACGATATCCAGCTCTTGGGATTGCATCCGGATAAGTCTGTCGTTGTAGTAACGTGGGGATTGTAGAGGTTTTTTGAGTGACCTGCTGGTGCAGATTAGTTTCCAGATTAGTTGTGAAGAAGAACTTGCGCATGTATAAATGTTTTTGAGGTCAAGATTGACACACTACAAGGTCAGGCCAGAAATCCATTTTTGAGTCCGAGGCACCCTTGCCCTGAGCTCTGCCCCACTGCCTTTGGGCAAAGGGTCGAAATTTTTGACCACAGTGTTCTTGGACCTGCCCATGTTGCCCTAAGAACACAACAAATAACCTTTCTATTAATAAAAAATTTTCTTTGAATTAGAAAAAAGTGAAAGTAATTGCTCTTGAAAGATACTCTTTGTCTACCCATCCTCTGAAAATTTCAACCCAATGTGTTCATTTTTGTGCAAGCGGTGGCCTAACCAAATTTGCTATATTCTCAAAAAAGTCTGTTTGGTCCTTTAGGGATTAATGGAAGCTTGAAGGCCGATGCTTAATCTTGCATGGACTTGCAGGTGGCAACATTGTGATCTCTCCCTTAGACACTTGATACAAGAATCTCAAACATGAACTTTGATTAACTGTTTGGTTTGGAATATGGATGTTGCTACGTGCTAAATGGTAGTGTATGCTTGAGTTGTCCCCACAAAGGTCTCTCTTGGTCCCAATAGACATATTCTTGGGCCCTAGTGGAGTCGAACCTTTCCATTTTATTTCCTTTTTTGATTGCCTACCCTAATTTTGGACATTGTTCACAGGTGCATGTGGACATACTGTTAGTTGATCATCCTCCCGATAGTGCTACGGCTCCGGCTCCTGAGCATGTTGCCCCGGATGGAGTCATTGAAGATGCTGCCCAGAACATCCCTGTCAAACAATCCAAGGTAAATCTTGACTATCTATTAAGGGATATTGTTACGTACCTCCCACAATCCATAACTTCAAATAACAATGGAAGCAAAATAAAGACACAAATATATTTATTATCAAGATAATTATAAGTATAATATACTTATTGATAATCTTGATAATTAGGGTTGGGTGGTTTGAGATCTCAAACCACCCGACCCTAGAGAGAGATCAATCTCCAAAAGAGAGCCTCCTCACCCCCGAGCTCTATCTTATATATCAAAGAAAGACTCATAGACTAGGTCTTCTTTTCTATCTTTAGCTTTCTATTCTTTGTTTTATCTAGAACCATCCACTACATCTCAAACTTGAAGGAGGACAATTTTTCAACAGATATTGTATTGAAGTCGTGAATTCATGTCTACGTACCATAATCATACATATTATGTGTATTTTTATGCATTGAATCAGTGTCACTAAAATCTTTATTAAAAGAGTACAATTTATGTACTTTAATTATACAAATGTAGTATCCAAAATGCACCTAAACTGTACTGATATCAGTACAACAATTGTACATTATTGATAGACATTGTTTACGCATTGATTCAATGCGTAAAAATACATGTAATATGTACGATTATAGTACTTAGGTATGAGTTCACATCTTCAGTGTTGTATTTGTACGAACCTATGAACCTTAAAAATTAGAGATGTAAAGTAAAAGTCTTAGTCATACTTAGGCTCCCACCGTACCTATGGCCATGGCTAAGCAATAATAGCTATGGCTTTAGTTAGCCATGTCTAAGCTAAGCTATGGCCCAACCGCACCAAAGTTAGCCGTGCTAGCTTAGCCATGGTTAAAATTTTGAAGTGGCTATTTCTTGTCGTGGGCTGCCCAACGAGGAATTTTAGCCCACACCATTCCGATGCTTCCTTGCACTCGTCTTTCTTGTGAATGTGAGAAGTTCTTCAGCTGAGGATCTTCAAATTTTGTACGTTACTTGTATTGTAGTTGTCGATGGGGAGACTTTCTTTCTTATTATTTTTTTGAACTTTGTTTGCAATTATGTTGGAGCGCGATACCTGCATTTTTGTGGTAGGATCTTTAGATTACTTTACACATGATACAAGCCTATGAGTTTCTTTGTACTCAACTTGCTTGTGTTTTGTTCTTTGGGGGGCTTTAGGAAGCTGGTCTATAGGGCACTGAAAATGAGCAGCTGAAGAAGCAGGTAACAATATGGAAGTTTGTTTATAGACTTTCATTTAGTTTCTGGCAGTGGTGTTTATTTGATGAGCATTGATTTGATTGTCTGGAAGAACCGTGCACCTTAATAGGTATGAATTGCTTTCAAATGTGGTTTATGTTCGATTTGCTTGTTGAAAAAACACACTTGTTTGCCACTCTTTACAAGTTATTGACCTACGAGAAGAAGTCCGTCGCACTCAAGTCTGTGATTGTGTTTGTCCTATCTCCTTATAATCCTTCTTTTGCATTTACAACCATTCTGATCAAATATACCTTGGAAAAGGCGATTTTATTCACTTTTGAGACAAGTGATGTGTAAGAGGAGTTCTGTTTAATTTCATCGCATAGAAGATAATGTATCAAGCTTGTTGAAATATATTTCTCATCTGATTTTGACAACATGATCAATTGAAGAGGTTGTTGGAGAGCAGATTAGGATTTTAAATTTAACCCTTGTGATAATATCTTTCTTCATCAATTACAGTTAGGTCAACAATCATGCTAGCTATAACCTTGTGGTTTGGACAATGAGAGAGGAACTTAATATAATACTTCTCTTCCCTTTCTCTCGTAGGTATGTTGGAGCCTTTCATATTTTTTGAAGATGACTTGGGTGCCGTTACAATTATGAAGAGGGATTTGGATTGTTTACTACCAGAAGCCTGGTTCAACAACACAATTATTGAACTTTATCTTAAGTAAGTGCCTTTGGAGTATCTAGTGATATGATTTGTTTATTTTTGTACCATTTGTAGCATTTCAATTCATGGAATTTTAGTTATGATTTCTTTGGTTTTTTGAAATCTTGCAAGGCACTTGCAAGCAAAACTTTCAACACATGAGAAAGCACAGTTCCACTTCTTCAGCACATTTATCTTTACAAAGCTTGTTCATTCTAATTACAAAGGAGTACGAAGCTGGACACGTGGTGTGGACTTATTTAAAAAAGATTATGTTTTCATTCCGATCCACATGAGGTATAGTTACCTTTACTCTGGTCTTCCATGCTAGCTTTTCTATGAAGTGTATAGTTCATATAAAACCTTGACAAAGCATTCAAGTTTCATTGTTCATTCTAGCTAGCGATTGGAATGATCTTATTAATTGACAATTTGTTTTATTTGCTTGTATTTCAGCTCACATTGGAGCCTTGTTATCAAGACTGTGCCATCCTGGCAGCCTCAGTCACTTATTACCAAGTGGAAATCAAGGTACACCTTGCATACTGCATTTGGATTCTATGGCAGGTGGCCATCAAGGCATTAAAAAGCATATTTAGGAGTACATTCAACAAGCATGGGCCGAAAAAATGCCTCTTTGGAAGCAATGTCATTTAGATTGGAATACATTGAAGTTTAGGTATATTATAGCAAGCATAGCTATTATATAGATGTTGCTTTATTTGAAAGTATCAATATTTAAGTGCATTGAGCTGTATCATAATATGTCCATTTGATCATAGTTATCCATTTGCATTCTAATGAAAGTTCTATTTCAAATTTTAGGTGCCACAGTAACCCAATGGTTTTGACTATGGGGTTTATCTACTTCATTATGTTGAACGGTTTACAAAAGAAGCACCTTTACATTTTAGGCTAGACGAAGATCAAGGTTTTCCTTATTTTGTAAGTGTCATTTCAACTTTTTTGTTACCATTGTTCAAAGTTCAATGGATTCTTTTGTTTAATGCATGAAGTTGGATATTGTTTCAGATGACAAGAGACTGGTTTAGTTCATCCACTACAAGAAAATGGGCACTTTAGTGACTGCAGAGGAAAGACTGCATGTCCGGAATGACTGGAAAATGACTGCGGCTCTCTAATTGCACCACTTTTGAAACCAAAACCTGTCCCCAGTCATTTCGGAGTCCGGCCCGCGATTGCAGGATGAACAGTTGACGAAAAAGGACCGCTAGGCCCACGTTCTTGTTCACTGCGTCGTCAACTTGCTAGATGAAAGAGGCGGAAATCCAATGTGGCCTGTGAAGTCTTTGTGAAGTCATTTTTCTATAATAAATTAGACTAACCTTCACTTGTGAGCAACTCAAGAATGACTACAAAATGACTAGTACGACTTTGAAACAACGGTTTACAAATTTACATAATTTAGGCCACTACCTGTCATGACACGGGCAAGTAGTCCTTTGAATTTTATAGACTGTTTAAAAACCAGATCACCTGAGATGTCCATGAAATTTTTCTGACCAATTTCACCATGCTGTAGTACGATTGCAAAATGAGTAGGAGTTGTTCCATGCTACAAAATGACACCAGCCAAGTGATACAAGATGTCACATTCAATTCCTGAGGAATTTGCAAGTCATTTTTAGAGGCGCAAACGTTGCAACTGCGGGGCGTCCACATATCACTGGGGAATGACTGTAGGCTGTTTTGCAAAGACTTATTGATATTGTATTAGAAATTGGGCACATTTGCGATTACTGCTATATTCTTGCACCCATTAGGGGCACCCCGAGCATCTATAGTAGCATCTATCAAAAACAATTTCTATAATGATGCCCTAGTATTCTTCCTATGCTAATAGGTTCTCCTTCGCCGACAATTTAATGGCGCCCACGACTCCTCCATGGTTCAAATCTTTGATGCAACAATACCACTAGTTGTAATCAACCTCAAGAACAAAGAGGACATGGCTCATAAGCATTACAGTACTCTCAGGGGACTCTCTGAACGCTACTTTGTACCCTACATTCCTGTGACTTCAATATGACTTCATCACAGTCAATTAAAAGTCGCGATAAAGGACTGTACCTCAAAAACGACTCATAAATGACTAACAAATGACTTCTGCACTACTAGCAACTTAACACTCAGCTTGGCATCCCCACAGACTGCAGATTTGGTAATTCTAGAAGACTATAGAAATTATGTGCAATCATCATTGCACTTTTCTTGCATGAAGTAAATAGACCTAGAACAACCACATACGTACTCATTTTGGGGAAGTAAAATAGGTGACCCTTTACTCTTCATGTGCCAATCTTTTCCAATCCATAACTCATAGCAATTCATAGCAAATTTGTCTATAACTTTTGATTTGAGGCCCAAAATGTAAAATGGATTTTTGGAGATGAAAGGGACAATGATTTCCTAACTTCTATTAGTTCAAAAATTTTTGAAAAAAATTAATCTACTATGCCTCAATGAGGTTTGAAATATTACTTCCTTCATTTTACTTATCCCACATGGTTTGTCTTGCCTCCTCCTACCCCACTTCTATAAAAAGCTTGTCATTTCTCTTCTTTATACTCACACAATAAGTGGATTTGGAAGCCATGCAAGATAAGCCAAATATGATGTATGGCCAATGTATGGTGTATGGTGTATTGTATAATGTGTATGGCATATGGCATAAATTCTATTTTATATGTATTGTGTATGGTGTATTGTATAATATATATGGCATATTGTGTATTGTATTTGGTATATTGTATATGGTGTATTGTTGTGGAACTTTGAATATATGACTTATTCCTTGTCTAGTTGTCATTATATTCCTTTTTGTAAACAATGCATTGCCGCAAATAAAAAATGACAGAAAAAATGACTTTCTTTGTTTTGGAGAGTACCCTAAACTTGAAATCCATGTCACTTTAGAACGACTTATGCGTCATTCAAAAATGATTGGGGCAATCTTGAAAGTACACCCTACAAATGACTACAAAATAACTGGACATGTGTTAGAGCATCACTTGTCCATTGAAGATAATACTGCAACAATAACTAAAAAATGACTGGACACATGTTAGCCTTGCACTGGTTGACACAAATCCCTTACAATTGCAAGAATGACTTACGCGGAGGTCCACGTCAGCAACGGTCGACCAAATTTTTCAAAAAAGGGCAACTGCCCGACCTTTCAAAAAAATTTCTCCCTAAACCTAAATGTCATATAGACAGACCCATCCATTCTTCATCCAAGTCCACTTTTGTTGGTTATAATAAACCTGCAGTCATTAAAAGAATGACTTGTCCACTATGATTGCAGGGCCAGAAGTCATTTTTGAGTCACTTTTGTCCGAAATGACTGTTTTGGAGTCATTTTCTGCAGTCACAAAAGTGCCCATTTTTTTTGTATTGATCTAAAGTGATTGCAAAAAGAAGATATATTTGGAAACCCATCACTGGAATATCCCAAGTAACTTTTCTTCATGACCAAAGTGCATTTTAAAATGTTGCATATGTATACACAATAAAGAAAGCATTCATCTTGATTAATGCCTTTTTTCTTGTGGTGAATGTTGATAGCAACAAGCAATGCAATAGTTGGCAGCTTCAAGTAGCCTTCCAGGGTCTTCTAATCTCAACACTTTCCAACATGAAGAAGACATTAGAGTAAAGTTGCAAGTCAGTCATTGCAGACTAAATAGATGTGATTATCTAACTTTTTTATGACATGACTTGTTGAATATGGAACCAAATTTCTATAACAAGTCACTTATGAATCATATATGTGTATTTTATAGGGTCAACAATACAAAGACAAATATTTGCAACTTGTCATTGCAGAGCTTGTTCTTATGCTTGAATTCATGCAACGTTATTTTCCTTGGTTATTGGGATCTCATTGACAACAAAGACCCATTTAAATCAAATTTGAACCTGTAGAGGAAGAAAATCATGCTCTTCATGCATTTAGATTTGCTTTGCTTCGTATCTTCTTATGGTGCCATTATCATCCTCAAAGTTCTAGACTTTTGGATATGTGGGTTAAAGATTGCTCTCACGCTTGGTTCTATGATTTGCTGTGCGAGTATGATGATGATCGGTGGCTTCAGATAATGAAGATGAAATCAGGATTGTTTAATTGGCTTTGCAATGCCCTTGCTCTTGAGATTGAGAAGGTTGATACAAATTATTGTAAGGCATTGCCTGTGCTAGTGAGTATAGATGCAGTTCTATATAATTATAAGCTACTTTGTGATGCCACTACAAGAGAAGTTACTAAGGGTTTTGGAATTGAGGATTCCACTTTGTACAATCTCCTCCATGAAGTTGTTCCAGCAATCATCTCAATCTTGGGGTGCCATTTATCTTGGGAAGAAGGAGATGCAAAAAAGAAGACCATCTCAAGAATCTACTACGCTCAAGCACTAGAAGAAAATTGCGTTGTACTTGTCAAAAATTGTGTTGTACTCAACAAAAAGTGTGGGGTGGATTTTATTGAGTTCTCCCTTTATAACGCAAAATTTTGCATTCTAGTATAAAATTCTACGTTTTACTTGTCAAATTTTGTGGTGAAACGGTGGAATGCAAAATTTTGCGTTATAAAGGAAGAACTCAACAAAATCCACCCCACACTTTTTGTTGAGTACAAGACAATTTTTGTCAAAGACAACGCAGTTTTTGACTAGTAAATTAAATGCAGTTTCCTTCTAGTGAAGGAATTCCAAATGTACTTGGGGCTATCGACTACACACATGTACGAATTCAAGCACCTAATGGTGATGGCAAACTTGACTATAGAAATAGGCATGGATACTATTCTATGGTGATGCAAGCCGTTGTCAACTCAAAAGCAAAATTCTTAGATGTTTATATTGGGGAACCGGATAGTATGAATGACTACAGGGTGTTGAAAAAATCATCCTTTTATGATCCGGCATCAAAAGGGAGCTTATTGAGAGGCGAGAGTGTTGTTTTGCCCAATGGATATAGTGTTCCTCCTATCCTACTCAATGATGCAGTCTATCCAGCTTTGCCTTGGTTGGTTTGTAGTTACAAGCAACCCACTAATGCACTTGCAATGACAAAAGACAAGAAAATGTTCAACCACCAATTATCTAAAGCCCGGATTTATTGTGAGATTGCTTTTGATCGGCTCAAAGGCACATTTACAGAAGTAGGTTGGACGTCAAGCATTGACGTAGAATTTTTACCTAAAGTCATTCATGTGTATTCACTATAAAAACCTTGGATTGTCAATATTGGTGTTATATTGTACATTTTTGTTGGCATAAAAATTTTGGGTTGTCAACATTGACATCACCTAAAATCCGTCTTAAAAAATTAGGGCTCGTCATCTAAAACGGGTGTTTCTTATAGTGATTGTATATTATACAACATACCTGTTGATTGTAAGCAATTAGATTTTGATGCCGTATTCAATAAGATGGAGACTAGGACCTTCTTGAAGGAACAAGACCACTTAAGATATGGTCAAGAACCCATGGTGAATAGGGGTGCTACAGATGGTTTGGTCTTGCGGGAAAGGATTCATCTTTCGTTCAAATTTTCATTAAATAGGGAGGTGGGTGTCATGAATTATTTATATGAAGTAAGAGGCCTAAGAAGATGCCTGAAGCCGCTGAATTGGATTTTGATGGTGCAAAGGTTTTTGTTTGATGAGATGATGAGATAGATGGGACGGGTGTTATGCTCTTCAAACTGCTTGAAGTGGTTTTTTGAGTGTTGCAAGGACACTCAGCCATGAAGTCCATATCAACATACAAATTGTAAGAAAACAATTTGGGGAGGCCACTTTCATCTCTCTCTCTCTCTCTTCAGAATTCATTTTCCAAAAGTCAAGGTTACTAGTGCTTTTCCACCAAAAAACCTTGATCAATTGATAAGCCTTCAGAAGATTGTTCCATTTATTGCGAATTTGATCAGAATCTCTACCTGTTACTCCATTGCTCACAAGAGTGTCCATAATATTGTTCCACTTCTTGTTGTCAATCACCATATTCCCTCTGGTAGAATTCTTTTTATACTTCTGCCATTCCTTTGCTTTTGCCACAGCAAGAATGTGCATCTCTTGGTCTGTCCAGTTGCAATCTTGCTTCCTCTTCTTTAGCTCGGGAGTGGCCATCTGTTGCATATTCAGTTCAAAACTTCACTCCATTCGAATAGACGCATTGACCTTGCTTTTGTGCTACGTACAAAGCTAGCTCATCAGGCATAATCAACAAGAAGCAAGTCTAACTAGCAATTGGTCGGTTCCTCAACGCATGCAAGAGCTTGGAAATGCAAGCAAGTATAAAAAAAGGGAATAAAAAGTATATGCATCACAAGTAGTTATGAAAGTGCACAGAAAATAAATATATTCATAAAAAAAATGTCCTCAAACACACTCTGTCCAAAACCCAACCCTGTTTGAATGACCATCGTAAAAATCCAACTTCACACTCACACTTCAATGCCTCTCTGATAACCCTTGCAAAATGATGATGGAACTCACACCCGTTCAAACACCGGATCTAGCACCAAGCATTCAAACCTACCATCTATGCTGTGCACTACCATTCTTTTAGCAGAAATCTTGCAGTCCATATGCACTAGCAGCAATGCAAAGAATCCAACACACAAGTATCCCAAAGGATGATATACTAGATGTTTGATTGCACAACACTCACCAATATTGGTTTTTGGATATAGGTTCTTGATTCAAAAAAGTGAGGAATCCGTATTGCCAAAGAGGGTAATCAATTCAAGAGACTTACAATCTCCAAGGGGACCATTGTGCCTGTTGATCTTGCGCCTTTCAAAATGTTGGCAAAGGTCCAGTTAAAGAACACAAGCAAGTGCATAGCCATGGCTAGGCTTAGCTAGCCTTAGCCATTTTGGTGCGGGTGGGACATTTTGCTTAGCCATGGTTAAGGGGCTAGCTAGAGGCCTTAGCCACGGCTTAGCTCTTGGTGCGGCCGGGGCCTTAGAAGTATTCTAAGTATCTAGTCCTATCTCATCCAAACTTGATCTTCTACTTGAAGTTGTCTAACTTTAAATTCCAATACAATTGTCATCCAAGTAGAGTTGTTGAACTCCACAGCTTTACAATTCCATCATTCCGAGATGTCTATCCAATGCACTTGTCATCCAATTAGAGTTGCCTAACTCTAGTGCATAAATCCATCGTTGGGAGATATCTATCTCCAATCAATTTCTGCTTATCTACTAATTCACAATTCATTTTGATTTAGTTATCCATCAATGCATTGATTCATCCCTGGTCATCCTGACCAATCATCATTCATCTATGGTCATGATAAAAGTCATGACACAGTCATCATCAAATCTTTCATCTATCAATGCATTCATCTATCAAAGGGTCATGACAGTGATGACACAATCTCCCCCTGAAAATCAGTCATTGTTGACAATGACAAAGTTAGGATAATCCTTTCAAAAGTCAATTTCTTGTTCCCAAGAAGCTTCATCTTCAGGATAATCTCTCCACTTAACCCCTAAAGTCCCATTGTCCCCTTGCCCCTTGGAGGACAAATCAGATTTTGTGTGACCTCAATTTCTGGTGGAACTTTTTGAAACTTTTCCATAAGATAGTAAAACTGATTAGCTTTGTGGGAATATAATTTTTATTTCAATTGGTGCTTGGAAGCAAAATTTATCTTACAAAAAGCCTCAAACTAAACTCGACAGGCAGCACAAATTTTTTTGTGAAAACGCCAAAATAAATTTTAACTATTTTTCCTCTAAAATTTTATATTTTTGTCTACATGTCAAGCTTTGATTCATTTTAATTGGACTAATAATGAGAAAGTTATGGACACTCTTGTTTTTTAGGAAATTTAAGCATCTTTTTGAAAAAATACCTTATAGGATTCATTTTTGAATGCAATTTTCACAATTATTCAGAATCTTTTTTTTGAGAATGTTGTGTTTGCTTGCTAAAACAATCTCACAATTGGAATTATTGTATTTCAATCCCATCTAAGAGCTATTAACGGTTTAGTTGTTTTTTTGAATCTTGGACTTATTTCTATTTAACAATTTCTTAAAGAATGAAAATCAAGTGTGTTTTTTTTGGAATTTTTCTAATAGATTTTCAACTTTCATCTTCAACACAAAAAATTTAAATTCAAAGTCTGTAGTGCAAAATTTTTCCACAAATGGCTGTCAAAGTCATCTGAAAATGCAGGCCAATGTTAAAAAAAACTTAATTTTCAACTTTGAATGCTAATATCTTCCAATCTATATGGTTAACTTCATGAAATTTTTACTACATGATCTTTGACAAGTGAAGTATAAGATCCTGTGGTTAGATTCTAAAAAAATGTATTTTTTTTTGTGTTCTTGGATGAACGCAGCAAAAATGGCAATTTTGAGTGATTTTTGACATAAAAATGGCCTTGGTACTTTAGAGGTTAATCAAAAATCTTGGAAATGATTTATTCCTTAGATGCTGCATATCAATTTTTAGTATCTTTTTAGAATTTGCAAGTAATGCTCCTTCAGGAGCAGCTTTAGGAAGCTCAAGTAGGACATGGCTAGGATTAGAAACATATTTCCTCAACAAACTACATGAAAAACATTGTAAATTTTCCAACTACTAGGCAAGTTCTACTTATAAGCCACTGGTCCTAATGGTTTAATAATATCAAATTGACCACAAAATCGAGGTGACAATTTCTTAGACTTACCAAGTTTTAAACCTGACTGTTGAGGTGTAACTTTCAAAAATACTTTATCAATGCTCTTACTTTTAAAAACAAGTATATAAGAATGGTAGAAAGAACCATAGAAAATATTATTTGCCTTTGCCACTTTCAATTTGTTTATAATTCTTTATTGTTAATTCCATTCATTAATTTTATAAATCTATAAAAAATCCATAATGATGAAAAAGGGAGGGAAAGGTAATGTGAGCATGAAGCACAAAGCTCATTCTAAAGCATGATACGAGAAAACTTTGAAACCAACAAAAGGGAAAATAGGCCCATATATAGAAATGAATGCTTTGTAATTTCACAAACTCGTAATGTGGAAGATATCACTTTCTATGGAACAATGATGGATGATATTCCACATGACTATTTAGTACTATATAAAAATAAAATAGCCATCCAAGATAGAAGTACAAAAGAAATAGTGCTAATACTTTCATTTACAAGATTTCAAAACATTGAATCTTTAGAGGAATACATTGAGATTTTGAGAACTGACAATGTCATTAGCAAAATTGAAGAAGGGAGGGTCTGGCTACATAAAAAAAAAAGGTTTAGGTTAGTAGCAAGATGTTTGCATTAGGGTGGAGAGGTGGTGGGGATAATGTATACACCATGGATCACTATGTCATGGGGCGCAATATTCAGAGTTCTAAAAGTTCTATAAGTGAATGGGAAAAAAACCAAGTGGACCTAGTGAAATGGATTGCCAATTTCTATGAATCAGGATTTATAGAACTAACACCATGCCTTTATAGGCAAACTGTTGACAAAGCATTACAATTAGGTTATTCCACTACTTGGCCAAACAGAGTTTACAAATTTACAATAGAACTCTATAGAAATTGCAAGTTTCTTACTTGTATAGTTGATGACTTTAGCAATACCTTCCATTGGGATTGGGATTGCAGTTCATATGCTTATGGAATTTGGGTATCTATTGCCAAATTCAATAGAAAATAAGTAAAAGGGACAAATGGTTTCTCTTGTAATAGAGGGCATTTTACTGGTCCAAGTTACAAACTTTATGTTGACTTTGGACGAGGTGATGGAATTATAGAAATTATCTAGCACGCTAAAATTGACTTCTATGCTACTTTACAATCAAATACAGCAAAAGGTTTACTTGTATTGGAACATCTATCCAAATAGCACAATGTTTGGTAGACAGAGTGCAATCATTATTGCTAAGCCAAAGAGATGGATAAGATGTAAATCCAAAGATATGTGGAGTAAAGAAATTTGTGTATCAAAAGAAGCATAAACTAAATAAAGATAGATAAAATGTGATAGATTTTTAATAAAGTACTAGCGGTTGGTGCTTGCTATGCTACGCATTCATCATTAGAATTTTATTAGAACTTTTATGTATTAGATAAAATGTAGAACAAAAATTTCAATAAATCTTCAAATAAAAATTACTAAAACTTTGTATAATTTTGTTTATAAGTAAGCATATATTGAAATGTACAATAGAAATTTATTGAATGATGAATGAAATATATGCAATGGTGAATACTGTAAAAGATACACAGTTATTGTAATGCATTCAAAAGTTGACTCAATTGTTATGAACAATGGCAACCCAAAAACTTGGTGAATTGAAAAGAAAAACTTGTAAATTTTGAAAACTTCATGAACAACTTAATTGTTGTAAAATCCAAAATTGCTTCAATTGAATAAATTTCTCAAATCATTTGGTAGTAGCAATAGAATTTTGAAATCATAAAAGCTGTAAAAGTGATATTACAAAGGTTATTGCAAACTACTACTCTATTTCTGTAATATAACATTGTGTGAAAATATTATTTTTATGTATGCATGATTAAAAATATTTTTACAAGTTATCAAAATTAATTATTTCAAAGACTTGTTGAAATCATTATCATGCATTCTATTCAAATATATCAAAATTTTACTAATATGTGATATAATGAATGCGTAGCATAGCAAGCATGAGCCCCTATTATTAATGGTAGCATTTGTGATATTACAGAGGGAGTTATGATTTAATAGTATGATACTAGGAAATCATTCACTTTAATAATGTAATGGTTTACCAATTTGTTGCTCAAATTGAATAATAAATGGATTTTTTCAATTCTGCGGTCCTATAGAATTTATGCATATGAATTTTATTATTTGGTTTTGTTGAATTTTTTTGAGTGGAATGTGCAGGGCTTCATTTTTGAATAATAAAAAATTTGAATACCTTTAGAAATCTAATAATCATCATAACCATCATAAGAAAAAAACAATGAAATTTTGTTTCATTTGTTTCAAAAAAAAGAAAAAAGAAAAATAGATTCAGGGATCTCAAACTCTCAATACATGGTAGTAGTATGGTACAAAAATCATAGTTCTCTTGAAATTAGGGCCAGGGTGAACTAACCCCCTCACTTGTCACCCTGGGAAAACCCTAAATTTCTTTTTATTCCCATGCATAATAAAATTTGCAAATTCTGAATTCATATTTGCAATTAGAGGCCCCAAATTAGCTAAGAGAGGTGCTAAAGATAAATTTATCGAGCACAAAATAGGGGGTCTTTTATTTTACTTGCACTCTTGGAATGACTTTGCTGGGACGAGCGAGAGGGTCAGTTCACCCCGTCCGAAATTAGGGAGAGGATTATTTTTACAGTAGTAACAACCACAGGAGTACAATAGCCACCCCCCAAAAATGATAGGTCCAAAGTGTCAAAACTGGTCTTCAAGTATTTGTCGGGCTGCGAAGGTCTTTGAACAATTGCCCAGTATCAAGGAAAAAGACTCTAGTTTATGGAGGTCCATGCGTTGCAAGAATTTCTGAGAAATCAATGAGTCTCCACTTGAAATTCAATTTCAGTCGCTTATTAACTGACTTCAATATGCACAAAAAGGCTACATTTTCAAAATTTTGTGAGAAACTTGTAGCTGTTCCCCGAGCTGTTCGAAGGGCCACTGCCCACAATTTTGTTGACCTCAAAAGACGATTATTTCAACTTCAATTTCAATTTTCTTTTAAACAATACGGTCAAATGCTTAGAAATTTTGTAGGGTGGTATATATGATACTTTGCATCAAATCCGTACGGTTGGATCAGAGTAGATGTCATTTCATCTTCACTTACATTAAGTACTGAATTTCATTGTTCTAGAGGTTGTTTCAACCTCTACTATCCCATTAAGTTTTAGGAGTTAAGCAAAGCTAGCCAATTCAGTCACTTGAATTGAGATCTAAAAAATTGTACTCATCCATTTACTTTGAAAATGGTCCCAATAGAAAGTGTAAAGTGTTTTCATGATTTCTAACATTGAAAATTTGAACATTCAATAGTTGATTTGGCGTTATTTGCAATTTCTACTTATAAAAAATAGAATTTCAACATTTGCAAGCTGGATTGTTTAATGAATTTGATAGCTCTTCATTTGAACTTAAGGTTTTTGGAAGTACATTTTTGTTTGCTAACACAGTTTTTAATTGTTCATGTCACCTTGAATCCCAAAAACTCTTTATATACAACTATCTCAAATTTTGTCGAGAGGGAGAACATACTAAAAATAGAAAATATACATTTCTCTGGATATAATCTCACAACTCCTATACAATTTTGCACTCAAAATTTTCATGCATACTAATAAGCAATCCTTTTAAACATCTATTTAGTAGGATTTTGAAATGTTATTTGCTTCATTGGGGATAAGTGTAAGCTCATGCTCTTTTTTCATAAAAAAAACACACTTGGAAATGCTTAGGTTAAGGTATACTTACACAAGTGTTGCTTGCCAAGACTTCCCAAAATAACTACAAGTATAACAAAACCATCAAAGTTTAGAGAATGCTCTCAGAGTCTAGTTGCGTTCTTGACATCCTACTTGAACAATAATTAAAACCATCAAAGTTAATTTGAGGGACTTTTCAACATTGGGAGAAAGTTTGAAATAAACAATTGACGTTTCCGTCCTAGAACAAACCTTGCTAGAGGTGCACTTGCTTTCTTTAACAACTAAAGGACCGGCATGCGTTTTTTGGGTGTATAGAAATTTTGGGCAAGTACAAGTGACTAGAGATTTCCATATTTGAGACTGAAATTTTAATAGAAGGTGGGTGCGAGGAATATCTTTCATATGCACTAAATTTCATGACATTTGGAAATGTGAGTCAAAAATTATGGCCTAATATGCTACTTTTTTTTTGTAACAGGGCAGTCCGGGTAGATAAAAAAAAGTCACATTTTTCAAAAACAAAAATTTAAAATTGGTTTCTAAAGTTATATATACATAAAAAGCTTTGAATCATCCTATTTCAATCAATGAGTCAAAAGTTATGAAGATTTTTAGTTTGCGAGCAGTTACGGATTTTCTACTCTAGAACAAACTTTGAAATCCTTCATTTTATTCAATTTTCAATAATTTTGAAAAATATAAAATCCTAGGATGTAGATTATTTATTACAACATTTCAACCATTGGGATTATCATTTTCAATTCCATAATTAAATTCTTGACAATTTAGTATTTTGAATCATTCTCTACTACTATCGGCTTACTATTTTTTTTCCTATATGTTGTACAATTCCAAATGAAATGAAAATTTTCAGACTTTTAGCCAACTTATGTAGAAAAATGAATCCAAAGAAGCACCATCATTTTGGACATTTTTTAATTGAACAGTGAGCTTGTAAAGTGCAGCTGCCCTGTTTTTCACAGTGTAAAAAAAATGGTTTAAGTGAATTTGAATGCTTATAGCTTGCAATCCACGCGGCGGAAATTTTTGAAATTTTTATCACATGTTCTTAAGTCAGCATACTACAAGAGCCTACAATTATATGTATCAAAAAAAAATTTCAAGAGTTGTATACTTGAACTAAAAATGGCAATTTTTTAGCGTTTTGGGTGAAAACATAGTCATGGAAATTTAGGGGTTAATAACTCAAGCACAATTCCTTCATTGTTGTTTTGTGGATATCATTTCTTCAACAATATTTCTTCAACAAGAAAGAATGCAATAAACTTCATTGAAAGTTACATCCTGAACTTTGTATGTGTGAGTAGATTGCATTGGGAACCAAGCCAACAATATCCATTCTACATAAACATAATGTAAAGGGAGAGGCTCAAGGAGAAGGGCCTTCCGGAATAGGGCACCCGCCAAGAAGGAGGGCATAGCCTAACCCACTACCAAGCGCCCTATTCCGAGAGGCCCTCTTCAAAGGGCTTCTCCCAACGTAAAGCCCAGGAGAGGCGCCTCACAGGGTTGACCTCACAAGGGTGATTTCCTGTAAGTGGGAGGCCCCCAAATGAATGAGGGGCGCCTTTCTAGGGCTTACGGAAGGACTCTCAACTTAGTCAAGTAGAGAGACAAGCAATCCTTGGGTGATCCATTTCAGTCATAAAAAATAACCCTTCACAAAGTTGGAGACTATTTTGGTGGGCCAAGTAAATACAATGACAACCTAACTTTTGATAGTAATAGAGTACTGAGAACAAACAGTCATTTTGCACCCCAAGCTAATTTAGAAGTGGAAATTGATGCAAATGGGTTCAAAGCTTTGCCACCGTGCATAATGGCAAAAGCATACTAAATTATACAGTGATAAGTGATGGTCGCCAACATGGCATTAACAATAACACACAGTTTGCAATGGTGGATTCTAGGGTGGATAAAGAATTTGTGACCAAAAACAAGAGAAAGAGGAAGAAGACTTCATGTTGGCTATATGTTTGAAGAGATCAAGCAACTCGCCATTGCCGCCATACCCACCATTGGCACCAACATAGTTGCATCAAAACCATACCACAATTGCGTGGAGTTGAAGCTAGTTAGTGTACTTTGTTCCCAATATTAGTTCTCACTAAGACAAAAACGACCCTATGATCATGACCGCCAAGTACTAGCATGCACCAACAACGGCAATTGTCTATGCTCCAAAAGACAAATCGACTGATTGTAGAATTCTAGAAGGACACAATTTCTCCATTTCTGAAGTGTTAATAACTAGAAGAGAAGGGAAAGAAATTAGGTTTAGGAAACCTAAAATACACAAAACCTAGGAAATAAAAGAAATGTGTACCTCCTCAAAAGCCTTTATAAACTCCTTGTGCTTGGAATTGATGAAGTTGCAAGTGCTCTTCTGTCTGCTAAGGTTCGGTGTTACAACTTCACCTTCAGATTCCGACGACATCCCCAATGATGTGACTCCCTTTGCTTAAGTCCCCGATTTACCCCCCCCACACCACACCCCGCTTTGTTGCCTTCTCATCAATGGACGGCTCACCCATTCGCCGATTTGATGTGGAGCTGTCTACGGGTTGCTTGACTACTAAGCCGTAAAGCCATGCTTTGTCTAAAAATCCAAGCCAAAAAAGAACATGTATGAGAAAAACTTCAATATGTACATTGAACTAGCTCTTGTAGATAGAACAATCTTAACCTCTCACTGCAAAATCCTTACACCAACAAAGCCATAACAAATTAACTGTAGGCATAATTGCACCTAATGTAAAGAAATATGATCAACAACACAATTTTGCAGGGGACAATGAATGGCGAAGAAAGTACAATACCATAGCTCCCGTGACACCATTTGGAAACTCTAAATGGACAAAGCTCCACGTTCCAACAACTTCAACTTCTCTCAATTTCTTCTTTCAACTATTACAAAGGACATTATTTGGTTCACAATCTTTCAAATAAGAAACAAGAGCTTTAGTTGATGGAACAATGTTGCAAAGAAGGCAAAGTAGTGCAATTGCGTGAAGAGATTTTTTCTAGTATTTGTAGATTATATTAGAATATATTCAAAATATTGTGAGAGTATATTTAAAATTTTATTACATCAATTCTTGAAGATTTTCTTAATATTTTTTATTTTTTACTTTTTATTTTTTATTTTTGAGTGACTCCTAACATCAAAGACCAAATAATGAAGTTAAAAACAAAATGAACAGAATCTAAATTAATGTTCATGTAAAAAAATAGTGCGTTGTTGCAATGGGATAATTTTCACTTGATATGTGGTAGTTACAAAACTTTGGCATGAAATATGATACAATATAATGCAACTGGTTCCAAACATGAAAGCATTTGTTGGACGAACAAAATGCTTGATGATATGGCACTTTCCCTCCACAAAGTAGCGGACAAAGTGGTAGACATTAGGTTTTTTCCGGTTGCACTAGATGTCTTGGACTGAACCGGGCCTTAGTTTATTGGGGATAGACTACTGGCCATCTCTCCCTAGCCTTGGCTTGCTGCCTGACACACACAAACCATCGTGATTGCTCGTTCCATGTCACTCTCATGTTGCATAAAAACTTGCGCCAATGCTTGATGGAAAGGTGGGATAAGACCCAACCTTCCTCCATCGCCTCTAAGCTTACTTTCCTCACCATTCTCAAATAGGGACAACACAAGCAATAATTTTCCAATCAATGAGGTGGCGTACACCGGGCATGTGTTGTGCTCAATGGATAGTCACTTTGACAAATCTCCCCAGCAAAGTACATGTCCGCAAGTCCTGAAAACTGGATTTGTCATCCTCTTCAAGCAAATGCAGCAAACAAACTATAAATAGTGGGAAGCCATCATTGATAGTTCGTCTTGCAAGAGCCGCTAGAGAGCATCTCCGCAAAAAGAGATACGCCAAAGGTACGCAAATAGAATTCGAAGGGATTGGGATTGGGACTGGCAATGATGACATCGACTAATTTTATAGCTATTTTTATTAGAATATATAAAAAAATTTGGTATTTCTATAGGAACCAGGGTTGTCCATCTTCACTTTTCATGTCGAAATGTCCGTCAATGTCCAAATGCGTCAAGATCCAAATTTATTTTTTTATTTTTTTATTTTTATTTTTTTCTGGTTTGCCTGTCTGTCAACCTGGACGAACAGAATATCAACTTGGATGAATCAACCATCAACCTAGACAAACCGGCCGTCAACAGGGACGGAATAGCCGTCAACAAGACGGACAGACGAACTGTTTAAATGTTGTTTTTTTTTTGGGATATTGACGGACGTTGGGGTTGAATAACTTCTAAAGAATAGGATATTGCTCTCATGCCAATACTGAACATTGCTCTCATTTCACTACTGGATTGTTAGGATGAACAACTTCTAAGGAATGGGATCAAGTGAATAGGAATTAAAATTAAAATTTTAAAAGAAAATGGGGAAGCTCATCCAAAAAATACTCTTCTTCTTAGGATGAACAACTTTTAAGGAATAGGATCAAGTGAACAGACTTTCAAGTTTGATCAAAGAGAATAGGGCTTTAGCAAATGATTTGAATTTTTCTTGAGATAATCAATATTAGGAAGGTAAGCAAGTATATAGGCTTCTTTTGTGGGTAATAGAAATATCGTTTTTGTGCTTGGAAAATAATGACGACTTCTTTTTATCAACAATCAATCTTAGTAAAGTAAGCAAGGATTTAGGAATTCTTCTTTGGATCACAAAGATTTCAATTTTATGGTTGGCAAATGATGTGAATTTCTTTTTTCGATGGCCAACATTAGTAAAGTATGGAAGGATTCTTCCTTGGATAACTTCTTCTTTGGATAACGTCGGCAAATAATTAGGACTTTGGTAGGCAAATAATTAGGACTTCTTCTTTGGATAACAGAAATTTTTAAAGTTGGCAAATAAATTTTCTACTTCAAGCTAAGATAAAAAAATAGAAGAAGTGAATAGGCAACTAAATTGGACTTGAAGCTAAGAGAAGAGGAATTGGATGGTAAGCAAATAAATTATACTCTTTTTTGTGGTAAAAGAATTTTAAGGTTAGCAAGTAAAGGAGATTTTGTATTTGGAAAAGAATAGAATGGTACACAATAAAATGGTAGGGTATGCCAATAAATAGGTATTGAAACTAAAACCAAGAATATAGAAAGGTAGGCAAGTAATTAGTACATCCTTTTATAACCGTATACAAAAGAGACTAGTCAAGTGAATAGGATTTTTGTCTTTCATTTCAAAAATGTGTGGATATGCTAAAAAAGTAGGCTTCTACATAAGATGCAAGAATTAGGAAGGTGCTTCATGAAAAAAGACTTATATGATAAGGGTTAAATGTGCATTGGGACTCCAAGTAAGTAGGGATTCAAACTATTATATATATTATTTTATTATTATTTTATTTTATTTTATTTCTTTTATAAAGGGAAACAAATAGGCCAATATAAAGCAAAGAATTTTTAATTTTATATATAGAAGGTAGGCAATGAATAGGACCTCATTTATGCAATCCTCAAACTTTCTACTAAAAAATGTTGTGAAAATGTACTTCTAAACTCCTTTCCATTTGTAGTGTGTAACTAAACTGGATTGGAAATGATGCATAAGAAGAGATTTGAGGCCTCTAAGAGACTGCAAGTTATCTTGCATTCCCAGACTGCGGAAACGCAGGAAAGCTGCTGGCTGATGTGGTCGAGAGAGTGCCTTGTCATTTTTGAAAAATAAAAAATGGAGGGGTCCCAGACAATCTTGAGAGTGTAAAACATAGATTCCGCAACTCTACGCGGTCTTGACCAAATTTCACTTATTTGCCGGCACCAAAAGCCTTTTTGGGTGCCCGGGGCCCAACAACGGTAAATCGTAGAATGCCTACGTTTATGTAGTTGTTTTCATTATTCTGGCCTTACTCTCTCTTGCGCAAAAATAGTGAAAGAGAATAATCAATATGCAACCACACCAGATGAACATGGAAAAACAAGAGGAGGAGAAGAATGGTTGCCTTATACTATAGCAGCTTTGAAGGCATATTTAGTAGCTCGAATTTACATGGGTTTGAAAAAACAACCTAATATGAAGACATATTGGAGCAAGGATGGGTCTTTCTTCCATTATCCTTGAATATCTAAATTATTGTCACGGAAGAGATTTAAATCAATTATGAGATGTCTACATATCATCAACCCATCAAGCTACGTTAGTGACCGAGATTTGCCCGAATATGATAAGATGGGTCAAGTACGTTGGTTTGTCAATGATATTAGAGACAGTATCAAGAGAGAGTGGTCATTGGATCAATATTTGACTATTGATGAAATGATGATATGATACAAAGGCTTGTATTGTTTTGCTAGGCAATATATGCCTAAGAAGCCACAGAAATGGGAAAATAAGGTTTGGTGTTTGGCGGACTCGATTTCAAAATATATTTATAATTTTGAAATTTGTTGTCCAACCATGAAGGAATAGAAGAAATACCAGCAGTGCAATGTGTGCACAACTTGGTGATGCGACTATTGAGGGGACAAGAAGGAAGGAGGCATGTCGTTGTCATCGACAACTACTTCTCCAGCATTGGGTTGTTTACAAGTTAGCTGCATGGAAATTTATGCCACAGAGACTCTGAGGTCCAATCGATTGGGTCTATGTTGGAACTGAAAGCGATTGGTAATTGGACCAATTCCTCGTATGGGACCGTTAGAATGGGCAATGCATGATTCTCGTGCCATCGCATGTGTCTTGTGAAAGGACAAACATCCAGTTCTTCTTATATCTACGCACGTGCAACCTATTGGATTTCCGTGTGTGCCGGTCCCCCATAGTTCCCCAAAGAAATGGAGCAAGGACTCAAGGAGGCACCTAATCCAAACCTCGCCTATCCATTTAGGATACACCACGCACATACGAGGAGCAATGTGGCGGACCAACTTCGAGCATTGTACTCTAGTCAAACTAGATCGCATAAGTGGTGGCATTGCATTTTTTTACTTCTTATTGGACACAAGGGTGATTGCACAAAATACTTGTCAATTTTGTTGCATTTTACAATAGTACTCATGATTTTTTTTGGAATATCTTAAAATTAGAAAATAATTATTTTTTTAAATATAAAAGAATATGGCTAATGTATATACCTATAAGTTGAAGGTAACCACCAAAAGAAAAAACTAGGAAAATTCTCTAAATAGGAGAACTAGAAAAGTGCCAAAACTCATGAAAATAGATATTTTGATGTTTAAATTAGTTAAAAATAGGAAATAAATTTAAACAAATAAAACAAAAATTGACCATTTCTAAAAGCTCTATGTAGATGGTCATTCACCAAAGAAACCACCAAAAATATGTTTTACTTGTTTCAAAATGCAAGCTGAATGAAACTCACTTTATGGAACTTCTACACCACATAAATTTGAGTATTTTTAAAATTCCTTCGGGAAATAGCTATAAGTCTATTAGAAGACCATCTCCATCAAATTTCAACTCCAAATTCGTTTTTTGAGGTACTAAATAGTACTAAAATTTTCCAAATTGGCAAATGCGACATAATATCGAGGGCTATTATTAAATAGTATAACTTTTTCTAAAATTTTTAGAAAATTCAACAAGGTGTATAATAGACATGAGTACCTTGTCTATGAATTCTGAGTCACTTGAAATCAAAACAGAAAAGTTATAGCCAAAAAACTAATCAATAGGCAATGTGTGAGAAAATAATACAGGTGTTTCAAGCAATCACCCACCGTGATCAATACATATGTACTGTACTTGGGACTCTTGTACCAACATCGGCATCCGAGAATGCCAATTTCTCACTTCCAGTTCAAGACCGACTTATGTGATGCTCTCATACAGAATTGGCGGAGGTGGGGAACTGATGTGGATGATGAAGTTGAACCTCCGCGGCCGCACATGCCAACTTCAAGCTGATTGAGGCGTCCAAGTATAAAATGTGGAGATCTGAAGTGTAGCTACAATTGTCGAACTTGCAACCGGGGTTTTCTGTGTCTAAATTATGGATGCTTTGAAGAATATCACTATGGCCCGTGACAACGGAATCGAAGGGACCATGTTCCAAGAATATAAGGTGACTTCAATGTTGTGAAGATGTCTATTTTGGGGGAAATGTGCTACATACATACATGGCTATTTGTTTATCAAAATTTCCTTCTTTTTCTACCTACCTTGCTATTTTGGCTTTTTCTAATTTGGAAGCAATATTTTTTTTGGCAACCTTTCTATTTTATTTATCTAACTTTGAAGTCATAATTCTTTGGATATCTTCCCTATATTCTTATCTAAATTTGAAGTCATAGATATTGACCTACCTTCCTATTTTGTTTTCATCTAAGTTTGAAGTCATAGTTTTTTTGCCTACCTCCTTATTTTTTTCAGTCTAAGTTTGAAGGCATAGTCTTTTTGCTTACCTTCCTATTTTTTTTTTATCTAAGTTTGAAGTCATAGTTTTTTGGCCTACCTTCTAATTTTTTTTCCCTAAATTTGAAGTTATAGTTTTTTTTCCTACCTTCCTATTTTTTTCATTCTCAATTTGAAGTCATAGTTTTTTTTCCTACCTTCTTATTTTTTTCATTCTAAGTTTGAAGTCATAGTTTTTTTTGCCTACCTTTATTATTTTTTCTTCTTAGTTTGAAGTCCTACATCTTGAACTTGAGGGAGGACAATTTTTCAACAGATATCGTACTGAAGTTGTGAATTCATGCCTACGTACCATAATTGTACATATTACAAATATTTTTATGCATTGAATGAGCGTGTAAACAATGCCTATCAAAAACGTAAGATTGTTGTACTGATATCAGTACAATTTAGTTGCATTTTGGATACCACATTTGTATAATTAAATTACATAAATTGTACACTTTTAATAAAGATTTTAACAACACTGATTTAGTGCGTAAAAGTACACATAATATGTATGATTATGGTACGTAGGCATGAATTCACAACTTCAGTATGATGTCTGTTGAAAAATTGTCCTCCCTTAAGTTTGAGATGTATATTTTGAGAATGAGGTTTCAAAATTTCTTGAACACCGGTGGACATTTTTATTTAATTATGTTTTCAACTTCTTATCTCTATGAAGTGAATTTTAGCTTCTACAATTTGTGTTCATCAAGTCAAAAATTTCATTTTCTACATAAGCCTATTCTCTAAATTCTAGGTTTAGAAATATCAAAAATATCATAAGAAAGTGCTGAGCCTTACCTTCCTTACCTATCCACAGGCACCACAGCAACTGGAGAAGAGCAGGTTGACCCTAGCAAATGGCAACAAATGAGGTGAAGCCGGGTTGCCTGCAGCATCCGGCTTGCATGCACCCCCTCACTACTGCCCAGCTCCACCTCCACGATCTGGCCGTCTGGCCAGTTGCCCTCAGCGTTTGGAGCCTTGCTAGCAACAAACTTGGCTAGGTGGTCCACCATCTAAGGTCTGGCATAGTGGCCAATGGCCACTGAGGGTGGGTGAGCCTGGTTTGACCAACTTCATCTAATCAGGCCACTCCGAGCAGGTTTGGGAGGACGTCCCAACATTGTCCTACTACCCAAAACTCTGAAGTAGGCACAGGAGGCTGGGGCTCTATTTTCTTTGCCACGTTGCATGATTTTCAAGTTTTTTAACAAATACAAATCCTTTGAGTGAAGTGGTGGACATCTTGATCTTCACCATTCAAATTTGTGATCGGAAAAAATTTGAAATCAAAATTTGTTGATGAATAAAATCACAGTGTAAACTACTTTCTCAAGACCTAAGTATGTCTATTGCAAGGCAATTTGAATTATATTCTACAAATGCATTCACTTTGAAATTTTTTGAGCATGTTTCTAACTCATATAAAAAGATGAATCCAAAGAGTCACAATGATTTTGAAATTGTATGCTAGTAGAATTTAGTAGTCAAAGTGCAGCTGCTTGCCATTTTTAGGTTGAAAAAAAAATCAACTTTGAATCCTTGGATCTTACTTATTTTGAGGAATTTACCCTTTAAAATTGCTGAACATGTAAACATTGAAGATAAGTTCAAGATCTTATGGATGGAACCAATTTTGTTTGGGTCATTTATTGTCCACTCCTCTATTCTCACTAGTTTCTTCAAAATCCCTCCCAAAACCTTTAGGGGTTAACCAAGCAAGCATATCCATTAAAATAAAATCGGAATCCAGATGCTCTCTCGAGTCCCAAGAATTGGTCTCTCGAGATTAAGAGAGACTTTGGAGGAGGCAAATAGAGCTTCGATCACCTCCCTCCAACCATAATTGAGCATCAATCACTATAAGAAAACCGTGTTTTTGGCTATGTTTTACCACTAACACGTAATGTCCAAAGAAACACAAATATATCAAAGGGTAGATGGCCTGAAAAAGTAGATTTTTGTGGATGTTGCAGAGAACATTGATTTTTTACTATAAATCTAAGTTGATGTTTTTATTGATATTGACGTTTTATTTGACATTATTGAAGACACATAGGAAAAAAATAGTAAGTAGAAAGAAATAGAGAATGATTCAAAATACTAAATTATCAAGAATTTAGTTATAGAATTGAAAAATGCCAATTCCAACGGCTGTAATGTTGTAATAAACAATCTACACTTAATGCATTTTTTTTTTCAAAAATATTGAAAATTGAGTTAAATAAAGGACTTCAAAGTTTATTTTAGAATAGAGATTCCATAACTACCCGCAAATTGAAACTCCTCAAAACTTTCATCTCATTATTCAAAATGGAATAATTCAAAGCTTTCCACACATGTATAAATCTAAAAAGACAATTTCAAATTTATATTTCTTAAAAAAGTGATTTTTTAAGTATTTTTTGAGCTGCCCATTGATCAATGAAAATTATACAATAACTTTCTAACTATGTAATCAAAAGTTATGAAATTATTGGGCCTTAAAGCTATTCCTTGGGCACCTCTTGTGTGAAAATTTCAAAGGGAAAAAAATTCCATTTGTAGTGAGCTGTCCAACTTGCTATGTTGCCAAAAAACGGTATTTGGTCCTTTACTAGGGATTAAATGAGGTTGTTTGTTTTATTTGTCTCTTACCATGAGATCTTTGGAATCGTACATCCCCAGTTGACTTTTTGGTACTGTTAATGTGCTCTCTTCAAGCAGGGGTGTGTTAAGACTCGGGATCCAAAGCAAGCATCCTGCTAATGCTTCAATTCCTAGTGGATTTCCAATCCGGTTCCTACTCTCCAATGCAACTATCCCGAACTCATATCTCCCTCAACGGAACTTGATCTATGAAACAACAGCAATATGCATACGGCCAATCATGATACATAAAAAACATAAGAACACACATGCCAATCAAGAAGCAACTATAGAATCAATTCAAGGAAGCATTGATATCAAGGACTCGTCATTTGGAATAGTTCTTATATTAACGTATGTCAAGTGAGGGACATTGCTCCCTCACCGAGCTTTAATTCATGCTCCGTTAACCAACTAGAAATAAGCGCTTCCTCTCCCACTAGGAATAACTGCTCCCAGTCCATCATAGAACCTTGTTCAACTTGAAGCGACGTAGTCGTGACATTATCCCCCTCCTTTCAAGGCATGAAGTTTGTGCATTGTCCAATTGTCTTGTCCGGCCGCTTGTGGATGACGCTTTTGGAAGTCAGCTACAACATCCGGAGCATTGTGCAAGTTTCCAGCCGGTTCCCATGAATTCTCTTCAAGCCCA
Source organism: Neckera pumila (assembly GCA_963969595.1). Classification (NCBI taxonomy): domain Eukaryota; kingdom Viridiplantae; phylum Streptophyta; class Bryopsida; order Hypnales; family Neckeraceae; genus Neckera; species Neckera pumila. Next base: position 11,636,185 of record OZ018409.1, read on the forward strand.
TATCCCTCCCAAGCAACCAAGTACTGGAGTTTTTTCCATCGTCCTATGCATCGAGAATTAAGAATTTTGTTCACCTCCCACTTAATATCGCCTTTCGGGGTCATAATGGGTGGCGGCGATCTCTGTCGTCGACCTGAGATGGTATCAGATCGATACCTCTCTAGCAACAATACATGGAATACATTGTATATACAAAGAGCCTTTGGTAGTCGAAGTCAATAAATCAAATCAAATAGTTTAGCAATAATGGGAAATGGTCCCAAAAACTTGGATGCCAATTTTTTAGTGGGCGCAGTGTGAGCTCCCAAATTGTCACTTAGGACTCTAGATTTCTTTTTTTTGAAATTTGTAATTTAGAATAAGTAAAAGTATACAAAAAGCCATAAAGGAGTATAGAACCAAAATAAGATTGTACCATATCCATTATAGTATTTGGTCTAGTTTTGATTTTATACCTAAAACTTTTCTAAACCTTGCTTAAAAATAGAGTCTAAACCACACGATAGCGGGATTTAGAGGATTTTAGTCATATAGCCCAAGCAAGGCTAAATCCCACTGGAAGGTGGCAATGCATGGCTAGATTGCATAGGGATTCACAATGAGCAATAGGTCGGGTCTTAGGTTAGGTTTCGAATTCCCCATTGGGTCGACAAATTTCCGGAAACTCCAGTTGTTAGCATGCAAGAGCCACTAAACTCAAGACGGGGCCATGGAAGAATCTACAGCCCAAGGATGGTATTCTAGGGTAAGTCCCATGCCAGGGGTCCAACGGCGAAATCAATTCGCCACGATTCTCTCATCTACAAAAGATTTCCGCGCCATCGATAATTTGAGGAGACGGCCAATTTAGGTCTCCAATGACCAATTGTGCCAGGTACGGAAATGCACCTCCACATCTTTTGCAAGGCTCCCTGAGAGGTCCCATAAAAATTCCCGGCATCTTCCGACTTGTAGAAGAACCTTTTCCAAGCGGTCAACCGTTCTAACCTCCAACAAAAATTTCTTGTAAATTACGCAAGTTGCGGTAAAATCTCACTAAAAATTAGGATAGCTTGTTTTATGCTAATAATGCATTTTGATAAATTTCACGGCATTCCGATAGCAGTAGATACCCAAACCAGGAAGATTCCTTTGGAATTAATCACGTCGTGGCATCCCTGCAACATTGACCGGCATTCCGGAAGTACACGACGGCAAAACAGCATCAACAAGGAGTCTTTTCCTACTCCCTTTCACCTTCCGGAGACCCCAGACTAGTTCCTTTTCTCAAAATAGGAAACCTTCAAGATTTGGAAATTTACCACAATTGAGTTTTTAATCTAGACTAGCCTACGTTGGATTTTTAATCCCGGTACAAGGGGGGATAAGGGGATTTTAGATTGAATATGGCATTCTAGATCCAATGTTGCAGTCCGTTTGACATTTGGAGTTGATCTCCAAAAGTTAGAAGGTTGGTTCAGCATAGATAGTAGAAAGTGAAATTTTAGGATTAGGATGAAAATCTTTGAGGATGAGGATGAAAATCCAAGTTGATAAGGTTACTAGTAGGAATTAAGGGGGGGGGGGGGGGGAGTGAGCCCTTGGAAACCTATAAAAGGGCTCCACTTTCCTCTCTAAAATCACCCCCATACTTGTTTTGGGGTCCGTGGGTCCAAGTCATTTTGGATACTTTGGCGTTTGAAGCCAAAAACCTCTACGATGTTTTTGGAGCACTTTTGGCTCCTTTTGTTTTTGTTTTTCAAGCTTTGAAGGTCCTTGAGGGTCCTTTTTTCTTGCCTTGTGTGCATTTGTATGTGTTGACGTGTGCTTTTGTTGTTATTTGTGAGTCTTTCTATCTTGGTTATGTCCTTGTGAACTAACCTGTGTGTTTTAAAGTCTTTTGGGCCCTTGTACTAATCCTAAAAGTCATTCCCCTCTGAACCTTGGCATATGTAGCTTTGGGGGGCCTTTAGCATGTGAAGTTGTCAGTCATTTCCTTGTCCTAACGTGCTCTTTTCTTTACTTATATGTTCTCACCTTCTTCTAACATCTTTCTCGTTGTGTGGACCCCGCTCATGACGGCAAAGCTTTGGCTTTGCCACGTGTGTTCTCTAAGTGTGCCCTTCCTACCTTCTTCTAAAGTTTCTCTCTTTGTGTAGACCTCCCTTCAAGACAGCAAAGCTTTGAATCTATAACTAAGTCAAGTCATACAATGTGTGTTAAAATAACCCCAGACGGCGGGGCTTTGAATCCCTAGAGAGTTGTGAGTCCTAAAGTTGATGTTAAATCCAATTTTATGGTGGAGCTTTGAACCTCCATAATCCTTAGTCCCAAAGTCTAGTTTCCAAGACCTTCTTGGAAAAGTCCAAAGTTTAGCTTCCAAGACAATTAGTTTAGCAAGCCTATCTTATCCAAGTCTATACGTCCATTTTTTTTGTGAGTCATGGGAGAAAAACTTGCCGAAGTCCATCCTCAAACCAACAAAAAGAGGATCCCAAGTTGAAAGGAGGAAAAAAAAAAAAAAAAAAAAAAAAACCCAGAACCCATCCCCCAGCCAATTCGGCAACCAGGAGGAGGGTCCAGTCCAGCAGTTAGGGTTTGGGGAGTTGGAGTCCAATTCGGGAAGTCGGGATTGCACAAGGGATAGGTTGCAAGGGGCAGTCGTACGGGTCCAGGGCCCAGGGTCCAACAGTCTAGGGAGTCGGGAGGGGAGTTAAGCTAGTTGGGTCCTTTCTCTTCTTTGTCTTTTGGTTCGGTTGCCTAAATCTAAAAACTAGGGGATAACGTTTGCCTTAGGAAAATACAACAAGAAAATACAAGGGAAAGAAAAGGGAGGGGGAAGAATAGAGCCGAACTTCCAAAGATTTCAGAACCTCCACACACACTTTCGAACCATCTCTCTCTCTTCATCAAAACGAAACCAACAAGAATGGAGGGAGATTAGAAGAAAGGAAGATGAAGTAGGGGGGGAGAAGGAGAGAGATGATAAATAGTGGGCTAGTTTAGAAAAGCTAGGAGGAATAGGAGAAAATCTAAAAAGAGGCCTTGATAGCCGTTAGAGGAGGATGAGGGGTATGACAACGTAAGAACTTTGTAAGAGGCGAGTTGGCACATTTATGCCATTAGTTGTCAAAGTTGGTAGTGTAAGGTCTCCATCAAAACGTTTGGTGGAATAGTTCCAAGATAGAAGAGAGTAGGAGAAAGAAAAGAAAAGAAGAACAAAAAGGAAGAAGATAGGGTGTAATATTTCTTTTAAAAATTAAGCGGTGAGCTTGGGAAGAAAGGCCAAAGAATTATCATGGATGGGGATGCATATGAGCACGTGGACAATGTCATTTCCAACACCAGTAGTGATGAGGTAAGCCATTAAACTGATCCTTGGTATTTTTCCTAATTCGCTTGTAATTCTCTTAATTAGGCTTCAATCCAAGACAATTAGCAAAGATTAGCAGGAATTAGAAGTTTAGATTCAAAAGTTCATAGATTAGGAATAGGGATTTCCAAAAACATATTATGCTAAAGATTTGGCTTTGGATTGACCACGCTAGGTTAAGTTAAGCGGTCCAAGAAGGATAAATTTTGGTGAACTTTGTTTTAAAGAATGATAAACCAAATTAGGACTAAGGTTAAAAGTAGGAACTTGCATCAATTTAGGAGTCAACAATCTAGAATTAGGTTTGGAAAGTAGCACTTAGGGAAAAATCAAGAGTTGAAAAATCCAATTAGAGCTAATTCGTGAAAATTAAATTAGGAATCAAGATTTAGAATTAGAATTAGGAGGTTAAATTGGAAGTTTTAATTAGAGCTAACAATTTAGGATTACAATTAGCCAAGTTAATTTGGGAGGTTAATTTAGAGGGAAAAATTAAATATGAATTAGGACATAAACCGTGGGAATTTAGTTTAGAGGTTAAGGCTTAGAAATAGAGTAGGAAGTAAAAATCTAGAATTAAATTAGAAGTTAAAACCTAGAAGTAATTTAGAAGTCTAAAATCTAGAGTAAAACTTAGGGGTTAAGATTTAGAAGTAATTTTAGAGGTAGAAATTTGGAGTAAAATTTAGACGATAGAAATTTAGAGTAATATTTTGAGGTTAGAAAGTAGAATAAAAACTTAGCAATAAATTTTTTAAGTTAAAGGTCAAAACCTAGAAGCAAAAATTTAAGTAGAAGTAAAAAGCCTAGGGTCAAGGTGGACAACTAGAACAAGTCAAAGGATAAATCATAGAAGTTCATGTAGAAGGTTAAAAGTACCGAACCAATTGGGACAATCAACAAGCGGGAAATAAGCGGGAAACACCATGGAAGAGACATAGAATAGGTAAAGTGACCAAAGAAGTTGTTTGGTTTCTTTATTCCCTTAAATTAGCCTTTTGGGCTAGCAACCAGTTACTAAAACTTGCACACAGATTATAGCTACCCCTACTGCCATCCACGAAACTAGGAAACATTAGCAAGTTCCATTGCTTGGAAGGCATAACGGACCGTGCGTGCAACACCCTTTTAAATCAAAAGTGGATAAAAGCTAAGAACTAGATCGTGTTCGCTCTATTACCAAGGATGGGTAATCTAGCACCCACACGCAGTCGTAGAAATATTATCGTGTTGAAGTAAGACTTTGTCATCTATTTGAAATGACGATTGCAGCTGCACTCCTCGGTCATAGTTGAGCTTTGCTTGGTCTCCTGCTATTTTGATCATAGTCTTTACTTCTTCATGTATTTCTTTTAGGAGTCGAATCCTATCCTCTGTTGCCGAAACACTTGAAGTTGTAGGTGTAGCAATTGATAACGCCAGGTGGTACCTATAAGTGGCGTAAAACAGCGACAGACCTGTTGCTGAGTGGATTGAATTGTTGTAGGCAAACTTCGCTATTGGAAGAAGGTCCGACCAATCATCCTGTCGTCGCATTGTAAACATGCGAAGAAATTGCTCTACAACTTGATTCACCCTTTCTGTCTGACCGTCAGACTATGGGTGAAAAGCCATTGTCGAAGCAGATTGAATGCGAAGAAGTTTGTGTAGGCGTTTCATAAATCTAGAAATGAATACTGGTCTGCGGTTGGATATAATTTCCTTTGGAATCTTGTGATGTTTCCATACATGATGGAGGTAAAAAAAAGGCGATCGCCAAAGAATCAGTCGTTTCATTTGTCGGAATAAAATGTGCTAATTTGGTATATTTGTCCACAACAACCAAAATAGAGTTGGATCCATTGCTATTTGGCAATTTGACAATGAAATTGGCCGTGACCTGTTTCCATGGTGCCTTTGCCGCTGGAAAGGGTTGCAATAGCCCATGGCAAGTATGATGAGTAGGTTTCGAATGTTGGCACAAGTCACAACCATCAACATACCGGTGCACGTATTTTTGAAATGTGGGCCAATAAAAATTTCTAGACACCAAATCCACAGTCTTTGCCCAACCTTGATGTCCTGCCGCTGGTGCATCATGTCTTGAGCATAATATTTGTTTTTGTATCTCATCATCATCCGGTACAAAACTTGCACCTCGAAAATAAAGTATTCCAACGCAAATCTTATAATCTTGAAATTGCCGACAAATATTCATCGGGGCTCGGTCAGGATTATTCATAAAGAATGCCAATATTGGCTTAACCAAGATATCCTCTCTCATGGCTATTTTTTATGTGTTGAATAATTTTAGCATCGGTCCAAATGGGCTCACACACCTCCATGGCTGCTAACCGTAAAAGTGGCTTGGGTTCTTCTGATGAATCTTCTAGTATGTTGGGCCGTCTTGAAAGCATATCGGCACGCCCATTCAACGCCCACGGCCGATGGTGTATTTTGAAGTTGAATGCCGAGAGTTGTTTGGACCACTATGCCTGTCATCAGTTCAATTGTTTAGTTGTTAGGAAGTGTTCAAGATTTTTATGGTCAAAAATCACCCAAATTTGGTCTGGTGATCCCTCTAGGTAGATCCACCATTCCTGAAATGCAAGTACAATACTCAACAATTCCTTGTCATGTATGTCATAGTTCCTCTTAGCCGCTTTCATTTTAGAGCTCAAATAGGCGCATGGATGTAGATGCCCACCCTCCCTACGTTGTGATAAAATAGCTCCTGTAGCACTGTCTGAGGCATCTGTTTCCACCACAAAAGGAAGTTGAAAATCAGGGTGAACTAGCACTGAGGCCTTAGTGAACCGGGACCTGAGTTCCCTAAATGCCTCATCCGTTAAATAGGTCCATTCAAACCATTGATCTTTTTGTGTCAACGAAGTAAGAGGAAAAGTAATTCTTGAACTTTTTAGATAAAGCGCCGATAAAAGTTAGCGAACCTTAAGAAAGCCTGGACTGAATGTGAGTGTTTCTAACTCCACTCTTGAGCCAGAAAGTGGCACACGAATTCTAGCGGCTTTTAGAATGGAGATTCACTCCTGGGTGTGTGACTCCTAAGCAAGTGTACGCCTTCCAAGTAATGGACACTTTTTGTTACCTGAGAATTTCCTAAATTCAAATAGTCAATCACACTATTTGTTAAAGGTTAGAAGATCGTGGTTAATTAAACCATGGAAGAGAAAATAAAAGTTATTCCAAACTAGAGTTGTATCTAAATGAGTGGTAGAATGTAACCTTCTTTCTACTAAGTGATGAAGAAAGATAGATTCTAAGATCTTAGTGAAAGTTATTGGCAAATTGAGGTTACTTTTTAATTCTATCTTAAGACTTCTTCTACTAACTGAAAATAGTAATAAATTTTAACTAAATTCTGAATTTTAGGGTTGGATTTTTAATTAAATTGACTATTGAATTCTAATTTCAACCCTAATTTTGACCTAAAAGTTTCCTTGTTAATTCTTTTTAATGGAAATCCTAAATTGCCTATGGTTGAATTGTAACTACCGTTAATTTTTGGGTTTTGGTTATTTCTCTTGCATGAAATTGGTTAAGAAATCTCTAAAAATTACCTACTTGTTCTAAACGCCAAGATTCCAACCTAACTAATGTCTAACTTCTAAATTTAATTTTAACTCAATTCAAGAAAAAATAATTAAATGTGAAACTAACATACCTTGGTCTCGACAGCTTCTAACGTGCCGTCATCGCACATCTCCAGCATGATGGTCTCAAAATAACCGTTGTTCTCCATTGTATAATTTTCTTTGCCTATTTGGAAAGGTAATTGAAATCAGGTTAATTTGAAATTCCTTTGTTCCTACATTTTTTGTGGCTAAGATCCTATAATAATTGGTTAGATTAAGCGTTTTTAATTTAATTCCTTTAGATTAAGGAGCTAAATTAAATACTACAAAGGATTCAAGTTGGTTCTAAAGTAGTTTAAATGTTCAGTCAAACTTCAAGGCCCTATTTCTAATTGTAATTTCTATTTTTTTGTTATTCAATTAAATTCAAAGACTTAAATGGTTCCTTATCAATTATCTAATTCAATTATTTCAATTGAATAGTTAGTTTATTCTTTGTTCTTTAGTTTATTAGTTCAATTGGATTATTCTAAGATATTTGTTGATTTTTTGTTTTTTCTTATTTGGCTTATTAGGCCTAACAAAACTAAACTAAACAACATTCAACCACTAATTGTCAAAGGAATCAAATTTAGTGGCAACAAACCAAATTCTTCAATAGTAAAAGGAATAAAATATCGGAATGATTCTAAATGAATAGGAAAAAGAATAAAATCCAAAAATAATTCCAAAAGGAATAGTGAAATTCTTACCAAACCATTGGTTGATGCTCCTTTCTTCTCCAGGTTGCCTAATGGTCTCTTAATGTGCTTCCCCCCTCAATTCTTCTTCACTCTTAGTTTGTAGTTGTGCCTTGTTGTTAGAATTGGCTATAGAGGATGGTGAATTGTTTTTCTCTTATGGTGATAAGCCAAATTTTAGGAAAAAACCCGGAAGTGGGGTGGTGGTGAGCAACGGCCTAGCCCTTGTGTATTAATTTTCATATTGTCAGTCAAAATTTCGGACTGGACTCCCTTGCTAGATGACCCCTTGCTAGACTAATCCTTGGCTAGACGACCCCTTGCTGGAGGACCCCCTTGCTGGAGACCCCTTGCAGTGAGTCCGATACCCGTGAGCTCGATACCTGATAGCCAATACCCGTGAGCCCGATCCCCGTGGCTAACTTTTGAGCAACCCCTGCTAGACTGATCCCTTGCTGGACTGCTTGTTCTGGTTTCTTTTAGAGGATTTTCTAAGACTAGTCCTAAATAAAAGGTAATAGACTAATAGTTATTCTAATTCTTTTTTGGGATTTTTAAGGGATAATTTTCCTAACTAAGCAAATTCTAAATCACGCCACTTCTATAAGTTTTGCAATCAACGTATTTTTGGGGGTTTCCCAAGACACAATTTCTAACTGTTCTAAGAGTATTATGAGAGGATTCTAAGGCTAAATAATTCTAACTAATGGGCTGTGAAGTCAAAGCTTTGCCGTGCGGGAGCAACCCCAGGAAAAACTTGAACACAGACAATTTCGGTCCTCTCTTGATGATTTAATCTTTGAATGAGGTGCACATGATAGTGCTTAAACCGAAAATCAAAGATAGTAGTGAATCGCGAGTTTTTGATAGTTTAATTCCTAAATGAGGTACACATGATAGTGTTTAACCAAAAATTAGGAATTAATCAAGTCAACGCTGCTACAATGGCAAGGTGATTAGTATTTTAAACGATGTATCAAACTTCTGAGGGACCAACCCTCCCAATATAAATTTTAGTGTGTTTTGTTGGTGTTAAGGGAACCCCGCGTCCTCTAACCAAGACCTCCACTAAAGAAATTGAAATTGAAAGCAAAAGATGGCCGTGTCTTGGCCTCAATAAATAATCTCGACAAAGTGTCGATAAGCAAATTAAAGTGTGGGTCTTCCACACTTTGGCAGTGTATTAGTGAATAAAAAAAGGGGGCTCAAGAAACCTCGGAGGGGGGCCTTTTATACTTTTCACGAAGTCCCACCCCCTTGATTTATCACAAGATATTGTACGCTTTTGCCCAAAAACTCACCTAACTAACCCTAAGCTAATTTCTAATCTACTCTAAAATATTTCCTAAATGATCCTTGTTTAATCTAAGAATTTTCTAGAACAAGCCTTTTTAGCCAAGAAATCTTGTCCAAGTAAAACCTTAGATATTTCCCAAAGATATTTGGGATTTTAACCTATTTTACCTTAAGATATTATGCATTTTAATCTTAAGATATTTCCAAATGTTCTTAGTTTAGTCAAAGAGGGTTTTTTAGGAAAGATTTGAGATCTTTAACTAAATCCAATCTTTATTTCTAACCAAGATATTTTGTGAATTAACTTAGAATTACCGCTAATTACTTCTAAAAAGTCAAACCTACAGCTGGACCCTCTTTATCTTTTAGGGAACAACTTGAAATTGAAAACCAATTGCTCTATTGCGTTCAGAAGACCCGCATTAGTCTAGAAGACCCCCTCTATCCATCTTCCAGGCTAATTTTGCCCGTAAAAACCACTAACAACAACTTCAAAAAAAAGGTCAAAACTCCAACTATTGGAATTTGCATTTTCCAAGGAAATTGACTAGCTAGGATTTCTCGGAAGGTTTGTGGGAGCAAGAAAACATTCTTCATTTGCAACATTCAGACACCGTGAACTCTACGTACGCCGATCAACCCGCCGCCAAATTGTAAATTCTTATTAAATTCGATGTCGTTGCTGATTCCAGTACTTTTGACAATTGGAAAGTCTTCAAACTTAACAAGTCGCTTATCAGACACACAAAACTCTATCCTAATTATTAGTGAGATTTTACCGCACTTTCGGTAATTTCTACAAATTTACCTTCAATTTCAAAGGCAATTGACTTCTCATAGAGTCATCGTGGAGTTTTGTAAAATCCCGAAACTTCTGGGGCAACCTTTTGAGAACTTTCACAAGTTAAGGGTAAAAACAAATCTCCTATAATACAATTCATAAGGAGACTAAAATCAGACGCTCCTTATAATTTCCGCCCAGATAGAGAAATTATTCTGGTACCGGGGCTTGTTGTAAATGATTGGCTCCTAAGTTGACCTCTGGCATGCTTTTATCCTAAAAGCACCTTTCTTTATATTCCAATCACCTAACCCTTCGTCTACTTTGCATTCTGGCTTGATATTCTTAATTTACCTGCAATGTTCTACAACTATTCCAAATCCTTCGTGAATTGGATCTAAATCTTGTAAACCTATCAGTAGACTCTCTTACTTAGCTAGGTCGTCACATGCCGCTTGCAAGCTTAATTCCACATGGACGAGACACTAGGACTGGCTAACTCTTACATCCTCACTTTTCTTGGAAAGGCTAATCTATTCTTTCAAGTTCTAAATTTGGGCCTAAATCATAAAAGATACAATATGTTGTACTTTCCACGATTTTAGGAAGACTCCTCATTGACTTGATAGGGACTTCTACCAAATCCCTCTCAACTACTTATTCCATGCTATTTGCACAAGATAGGACTACAAATTTAACATAAATCGCAAAAAATATATCCAGAGTCCAAAGTGCTAACTTGAGGGCTCACACCATCCTCCCCACATTGTGATAAAATAGCTCCTATAGCACTGTCTGAAGCATCTGTTTCCACCACAAAAGAGAGTTGAAAATCCGGGTGAACTAGCACTGAGGCCTTAGTGAACTGAGACCTGAGTTCCCTAAATGCCTCATCCGTTGAATAGGTCCATTCAAATTGTTGATCTTTTCGTGTCGACAAAGTAAGAGGAATAGTAATTCTCGAATAATCATAGATAAAACGCCAATAAAAATTAGCAAACCCTAGGAAAGCCTAGACTTCCTTCACCAATTTTTGGAATGGGCCATTCTTGAATTGCCTGCACCTTATCGTGACACATTTCCAATCCTTTTTCAGAAACCATCATTTCCAAAAATTCCACACAACTTTTGTAAAATTGACACTTAGAAGCTTTAGCATAAAGGCCGTGATGAAGCAAACGTTAAAGTACTTCTCGCACAATTGTCTTGTGCTCCTCCAAAGTATTTAAGAAAATGAGAATGTCATCCAAATAAATCACAATGGAAACATCCAGTAAATCATATAAAATACTCTGCATGTGCACTTGGAACTGAGCGGAAATGTTGGTTAAACCGAATGGCATCACCAAATACTCCAATAATCCATAACGTGTTTTAAATGCCGTCTTAAATTCATGGCCCCTTGCCATTTGCACTCGATGATAAGCTTGTCTTATATCAAGCTTTGTGAAAATTTTGGCTCCAACCAATCGGTCAATTAAGTCAGGAATTAAAGGAAGAGTGTACCAATTCCTTATTGTGACTTTGTTCAAGTTCCTGTAATTGATACAAACATGGATGGATCCATCCTTCTTTCGAGCAAATACAATGGGAGCCGAGACCGGAGACTTGGATCAACAAATCCATCCTTTGCCTAGATTTTCTTCAAGGTATCGTCAAAGTTCTTCGAGTTCTATGGAGGACATAAGCCGCAATCCCATATTACGGGGCTCTTGTCCCTCTTTAAACTCTATCTTCATATCCGATCCACTGTGATTGGATAAGTCATTGGAAGTTTTTTCATTAAATGCCTCTTGTAAATTTTGATATTCTTTTGGATTTGGGAATCCAGTTGTCCCTTAATCTTATTCTCATCCAATCTGATATCTCCAAAATATATAGCTCGGCTTCCTTTGCTGAAAGATGGAATGTCGAGCCCGACACAAAAGCATATTTTGGCCCTGTGCTAATCAGGGACCTTGGCTGCCCACTAGCTTTAATTCCAACTTTTGGGAGATCAACTTCAAAGTCGTTTACGGGTACAGATCCTGGGGGTTGGCAAGAGTTGATCATACACACCAAAAGCCCTGCCTGCAAAGGTGCAAGTGCCTGCCGCCTTGTCTGCCGGGGCTCTGGCTGCCAGCTTGCAGGGTCCTGTACAGCATGCCGGGATACAGGGCCCTGATTACCATCTGATGTTTTCTTTTCATATTTGCATCTATGCAATGATGTCGACAATACTCCGAGTCAAAAATCACCCAAAGCCAATGAATGGTGGGGTCATGACGAACACGCCGCGGTGTTCCCAAAATGCAATGATATTGGCCAGTGTTTGTGAGATTCGCCACAATCATTTCTTGGTGATTTCCTACTTCCAATTCAAATATTACTTCATGGGTAATAAATCCAGACTTAATCACTTTTCCATCTATAACTCAAAATTCTTGTGGAATAATTTAGATCGTGTTTTTGCTTCGCAATTTTGAGCAAAATCTTGATGCATAAAGATGCCAGTAGCACCCAAATCAATTAAAGTTGTTGTCGCCATTGAGTTGATAAGTGCATCCTTAGTCAGATGTGCTACCGGCTCCGTAGTGGCATGCAAGTAATGTGGCGATACAACCTTGGTGGACCGCCCTCATTGTTGAAACATAGAATCAGCGACCAAGTCCCCTTTTGAGATTGCGCTCGCTGTCGTTTGATGTGCGCTCGGGTACCAAATGAAGGGCTTCAGTCTCGGGCCCGACCTTTTCTCGATCCGGTTGATCCATCTTCCTCTTCTCCAATAATTGCAAGGAAGTAGGGTTTGGAAGGATTGGTAGGGCACTTGGCTTGCACGTGCCCGTGCAGTCCACATCTCCAACACCTCCCTTGTTTCTAGTATTCTGTACGGTCCACCGCGATCTTTGCCATAGCCGTCAATGCAGAGGCTGCATCAATCTCTATTGGTTTCGGGCTAGAATTCCCTGATTTAGCTTGAAATTGGCCAACCTGATCTCGTAGGTGCAAAGCTAGGACCGGTGGACGTCGATTTTGCGCCGAGACCATAAGCGCTCATCAATCCGAGAGGCTATGGACATCCACTCATTCAATCGGCGCGGTTGATTTTTCTGCAATGGCTACCGAATCAAGAATTTCTTTCTTTTATCTCCCATGAAACCATGCTACCAGACTTGGCTCGTTCCAATTGACTTGTGCTTCATATTCATTAAACATGGAGATATAATTTGCAACTGATCCCCTCTGTTGGATTCTTCCGAGCCAATCCTCCGCCGTACCCTCGCGATCAATATCTCCATACACAGCAATGACCGCTTTGCAGAAAGCATTATAGTCTACTAATAAATCGTGAGGCCACCCTTTGTCCAATGCTTGAAGAATCGGCATCTCCCAATTCTGCGTTGCACCACTCATATAGGAAAGTGTGTATGCAACTTTATCTTCATCAGAGCGGTAGGCACGTGGCTTACCTTGGAACACCAAGCAAAGTTTCGCAAACCACTTGTACACTTTCCCGCAATTCTTTCCCGCAAATTTGTGCAGCGTCGCAACCTTGGAGTCTTGTCCTTCAAAGTCTTCACCGTCACGTCCTTCCCATCTCAACCGTGTATAATCATTCACTTTTGTGGAGGTGGATGGAGATACCGGATTAAGCGGGCCTACGGCACGCTCTGAAATTTGTTGGACAATATGAGGAATGGCAATCTGGAACACTGCCTGCACTTGCTGTTGAATGAAGTTCAACCACTCTGATCCAAATTCCTCCGGCAGGAGCTATGCCGCTTCCTCATTGGACCTTTTTTGAGCCATAATTAAAACAAAATAATTCTCTCAACAAAATTCAACCACTTCCGCGAATCAATTGACTCCCAATCGCCAGTCATGTTTAGTAAGACACCCTGCACTATGGAAGCAGGGGCAGTCAGAGACTTGACATAATGTTAAGACTTGGGATCCAAAGCAGGCATCCTACTAATGCTTCCCAGTGGATTTCCAATCCGGTTCCTACTCTCCAATGCAACTATCCCAAACTCATATCTCCCTCAACGGAACTCGATCTATGAAACAATAGCAATATGCATACGGCCAATCATGATACATAAAAAGCACAAGAACACACATGCTAATCGAGAAGCAACCATAGAATCAATTCAAGGAGGCATTGGTATCAAGGACTTGTCATTTGGAATAGTTCTTATATTAACGTATGTCAAGTGAGGGACATTGCTCCCTCACCTAGTTTTAACCCCTAGAGGCCCAAGGCCTTTTTTCTGCCAAAAAACATGCAAAACTGCCATTTTTTTAGTAGAGAGTGCAAAAAAATTAAAAATGTTTTTTTTGCACATCTAACCATAGGATCTTACAACTAACTAGTATGAGAATGTGCGGAAAAAATCTCAGAATTTTTGACGGCATAGATTGCAAGATATCTACGTTTAAAAAGAAAAAAACTCATTTTTCAACACATTGTGGGATTGGATTTTTGACTTTGAACATTTTTAACTTTAAATTTTTTCAATACAAAGTTTTGAGCTTTAAATGTTTATAGTGGAGAATTGAGTTGACAATCTACACCAAAAAAAGAATTCAAAAAAACTTAATTTTCATTATTGAAAAAATTGTTAAGTAAAAGTAGATACAAGATAGAAGGAAAATCTAAAATTCTCATATATTTTAGATGGAATTAAAATGCACTAATCCCAATGATCAGATTGCTGTAGCAAGTAAACTTGACCATGCCAAAAAAAAATTTGAAAAATTTGAAAAATTGCATTCAAAAATGAATCCTACAAGTTATTTTTTTCAAAAAGATGCTCTAACTACCCGAAAAACAAGAATGTCCATAACTTTTTCATAACAAATCCAAATGAAATGAATCAAAGCTTTTTAGATAGACAAAAATATAATCTATGAGAATTAAATACTAAAAAAAAAAAAAGTGAAAATTTTTTTTGCTGCCCTTCGTCCCCTATTTAGAGCTTACTTGGTCATAACTTTTGTTCCCGGGCACCGATTATGAAAAAAATTATATTCCCATGAAGCGAATCAGTTTTTCTACCTTCCAGAAAAGTTTCAAAAAGTCAGGAGAAAATTTCAGCCCGTAGATACCTGCTTGAAAACGCATTTGTCCCCTGAAGGGACAACGGGCTTTTAGGGGTTAATTCATGCTTCATTAACCAACTAGGAATAATCGCTTCCTCTCCCACTAGGAGTAACCGCTCCCCGTCCATCATGGAACCTTGTTCAACTTGGAGCGACATAGTCGTGATAGGGTGTATGGACTTTTTGACATGACATTTAGACCTACAATATAAAAGTTATGAATTAATTTTTAAAGTGTGAATAAAATTATCTTTGACTTTAAGAACACGGGAGTCCATTATCTTTTACTTTGGGCCAATGACATAGGGCTACACTAGTGTAGATGAAAAACGATCTCTATCCAAAATGACTACACAATGGATTTCATTGTTGCCACTCAATAGAAATTCTAAAATCCTTAACCCATAAACGTCTCAATCCTTTTCTAAATTTTTGCACATTTGCCCTTATTTCTTTGTACAGAAATATCATTTACCAAAAAAAGTGAATGAATTTGGTCAATAAAGAAAGTTGTCTTTTCTAGATTCAAGTATTATGAGAACTTATTGGACGAAACAGTGCCTCGAAGGCCTCTGTTCATTGTCGTCAAAGCGCTTCAGGATTAACTTAGAACTAGGGTGTTTTTTTTCACTGTAGAAGCTGTGCTCTGACAGCACCGGATAGCATTAAATTTGGAGGGACGAGAATGCATTTGTTGCTTTCTGTCAGAACTGGCGAAATTTCGAAAAAAAAAAAAAGCCCTGCTTAGAACTATCACCCCATAAGTATTAACCTTCGGGAAGCCCTTCCCTCTAAACCCCTGCCAGTTTGGCCCTCTCGCACATGAGCAAAACCCTATCCATTGCTTGGCCATTCCTTCTTGCCCATCCCCCGTTCCATTCTCTTTCTCTTGCACGTCCCGTCGCGCTCCTTTGCAATTTGCTCCATTGCAATCTGTTCCACTTCTTAGGTCGCCATGGCATCACAGGTCGGAGCGGCGCTCCAAGCGCAGACCCCGTGCAAATTGGCCTCGTTCCAGGGCCTCCGGGCCACGGGCGCGCGCATTCCAACCCAAGTCTCCTTCGCTGCCTTCTCCTCTCGCAGAAGCATCGCCGTGCGGGCCGCGACCGCAGTGGCCCCCAAGTTCACGGCGCTGAAGCCTCTGGGCGACCGCATCCTGGTGAAGATTCAGACGGTGGAGGAGAAGAGCCTGGGCGGCATTTTGCTGCCGTCCACGGCGCAGACGAAGCCACAGGGCGGGGAGGTCGTGGCCGTGGGCTCGGGCAAGACGATGGGCGACAAGAAGCTGGAGCCCGCGGTGAAGACGGGCGCGCAGGTGGTGTATTCCAAGTACGCGGGCACGGAGGTGGAGTTCAATGGCGAGCCGCACCTGCTGCTCAAGGAGGACGACGTGGTGGGGCTGCTGTCGACGGAGGAGATCAAGGACTTGGAACCCGCCGGCGACCGCGTGCTCATTAAGGTGACGGAGATGGAGTCGAAGACGGCGGGCGGCGTGCTGCTGACGGACAGCGCGAAGGAGAAGCCGGTGATCGGCACGGTGTTGGCGACGGGACCGGGCGCGTACGGCGAGGACGGCGAGCGGAAGCCGCTGGAAGTGAGCAAAGGGAACACGGTGTTGTATTCCAAATACGCCGGGAACGACTTCAAGAGCAAGGACGGGACGCAGTACGTGGTGTTGAGGGTGTCGGATGTCCTTGCCGTGCTCTCGTAGATGTAGGGTAAGGGTGACTTTGGGAATTGAGAGCAGCGGAAGAGGTATTAGGTCTAACGTGAATCGCAAGCAGCGGGGTTCGAGACATCCTCACTGATTTAGGTCACTCGCACACATGTAGTAAACCGACCGATTCGTAGGAAAGTAGGATGTGCGGTTAGGTGTGAGGCGAAATTGCGGCATTTACGATGCAGTGGCGGGGGTGAGGAGGGGGTGTAGTTGATCGAACAGGATGAAATATATATTTTTGACTGTTTCAGTAAATTTGAGTGGCAAATTGCTATCGGGAATTGGTTGTGTAGTGGACTTGAGCCGACGGCGGAGTAATGCTGGTGGCTTGGGTAGTGTGCTCTCTTGCATACATTTTGATTGTTGTTATTCGGTGTGGGGTAAGGATTGGATGGCTGTGGTCCGTCCACGTGGTGAAATCAGCATTTCTTTGCATGACAGGAGTGGATTGCAGCTTCCAGGGTTTACGAACTTGTTATTTGATCGGTCGCTAGGCTTTGGCGAATAGTTTCTGTGTGCATTATAGTGATGATACAGAGCGTTGGAAGCGTAATTCGTGGTTTTGGTGCTTTGATAGTGCGATACTGCGATGTACGGGATTGGAGCATTGAGGCTGTTTTTGTAGAATGTCACGTTACCGAACTTTGAAGCAAACTATTCGGTTTTGCTTGATATGATATGACACGTTGCCAGTGCTGGTGTCGGGTCGGTTTAGTTTCATGAGATTGACATCTGGCTTGCAGAACTTGTCATTACCCGAATTTCTCTGATGACCTCTTTTCCCCAGACGAGGGATTGGTGAGGTGGGAGGCATCAAATATTCGAAGTGGTGAGTATTTTACTTCGCTGACAGTGCTATTGCTGGTTTTCACGCATCGTGGAGCTCGAAATGAAGAGAAAGTACTCGGACAATTACTCCGGCATGTGTTTTTGGCAGCAAACGACTTTTCCAAGGTGAATTATTGAGCCTATTGATGGATTCTCACTTACTGCTAGCATCATCTGATTCCATTCTTCAGCACGAGCCTCTCGACATTCTCTGCAGGTCTACTTGGTGCGAATGAATTTATCGAGTGAGAAATGTGATGTATTCATCATCGGGAACATTGCTTTGCAATTTTCCAGTAAGTTCAAGAGTGTTTTTCCTTCTTCCTCATGCATTCTGACGTCAAGAGTTTCTCTATTTGCAGTCTGTCATTCGTCACAGCGTATTTCAAAATCTCTTATCTTTTTGCTTCCGCAAACATGATAATACATACTGGATGACAGAGCACTCTCCGCGGAACCATGTTTTTTTTATTCAATTAAACTACTGTAATGTTTATTGTCAATGTTATCACCCATTTGGATGAGTAAAACCCTTAATTCTTATATGTTTCGTGACGGAGTCTTCTTTTGAATCATCAATCAATAATGCCTCCAGGTGGCATTAGCGATGAAAATGGATATTTGCGCACAAGTTGGCTTGATACTCTTCCATTTCAATTCCATGCGATGTACTGTGCAGGCGCAAGCTGCAGCACATATTCTCTCTGGATCACCGCCATGCAAACAATAACAATAAGCAATACCTAATCCTAACAGTCATTGCAGTTCCCAATTTATCGTTTCTTGGCCTCATATGTTACATAACCTCTACACCATTGCCATCACCTAAGCTTCGTTCAAGTATGGCTTCAAACATTGCAGCTCTGAAATTGTAAGATGCATCAAGTGCTTACTGCTTACTAAGAGCCACCTTAAATCACTGACCCCGAAAGGCCCAAGCAAGAACATCAAGCTATGATGGTCTGATTGGAATCATTTGGATTAGAGAACTCTAAATTCATGAAAGCATTTGAGCCTTTCACAAATCCTCTATGTACAATTAATTTGGTATATGGTGAAAGCTTATCATGGCCATTACAAAATCAATCCATAAGGTACAAACACCTATTCCCGTCCCTGTCCCTATTCTTGAATCCTAGATTGTCACCAAATCTATCTATAAGTATCCATTAAAGTGTCCTACAAAAGTTTAATTCTAATTTGCTAACGCAATTGAAAGACAAATATTAAATTCTCATTTGCTGAGAGCTGATTTTTGCTAATTTCAATTTTGGGTTCACCTATGTGACAATTTTAGTAGTCTAGGGAGCCGTCACTTTAAAAAATCATAGAAATTACATACCACATCCAAGAAATCTTTTTTTTTATTTTTTTTTAATACTCATGATTTTCACTCGCATACTACAAAAATATAAATTTCAAGAAAAGTTGTCTCCAATTGTGCTGAATTGCTTAATATTGACAGTTTTGGGTGCTTCCACCTTATCTACTATGCTAAGCAAACCTCAAAAACAAGTTGTAAATAGTAGGTAATTTTAATTTGCATCCCCGCTTGACAATTTCATTGACCAGAATGCCTACATCAGATGCTACTCTCAAATGAGAACAATAGAAGGGCAAGGTATGCGACATTATTTCTAATGCAGGCATTCTTACTATTCCCTCAAGCCACTTAACCCTTTAGTGACCATGGTTGATTTGGAGGGCATGTCATTTTTTCAATATATACTTTTAAAAAGTTATTTGGGGATGAACTTTGAGCCAGATAAATATAATCGGACCGTAGAAATTGAAGCTACAAGGCCTTGGCAATGTATTGCCACAAGAATGAAGGTGATGGAAGTTTTCATTTAGACATGAGAATGGCTTAAAGATTGAAGTGAGAACTAAATCTACTACAATTAAGCAAAAAGTGTCTCTAAAGTAGGTGGCTCAAAATTCTCACACTCTAAAATACTCCACTCCTCAAATATACATTGTTTGTACATGATGGTTTTCCATCTTCACAAGAATGTACAAAAAATGTACATTTCATGGTTTTTAAACCTCTACGGTTTCAACTTAAAACATTCATAACTAATTCCATAAAGTTCCAAAATAATTAAAAACCTGGATTAGATGCCAATTCTAGTTATTTTTCAAGGATTTTTTAATGAAATATAATTCAAAATTTTTTACCTCCCCAAAACTCAATTTCTACTTTTAGATGGGTAGTTTTTGGCCCTCCTACCTTAGCTAATCCATGTACATCCTTGGATTTCATGGATTAGACGGTGGTGGGCTTGCCAAGCAACCAATTGTTGTCTTCATGGCTTGTATATTTTGATAAGAATTGGCCTAGATTGAAGCTTATTTGTACATTTCCTTGGCCAGCACAGATTCATTCAAACTAGCATAGCTCACACATTATTGCATGCCTTGCCAAACAATTTGGTTTAAAGTGAGCGTCTAAAGATACTCTGTTCCTCTTTAGATTTTTACAAATTAGGTGTAATTTGACCGACAACAAGCATAGAATCTATAAATCGACCAAAATGTGGTTGATTGGTCGCTAAAGGGTTAACCTCTAAATGTCCAAGGCACCATATTTTGTTGTTTGACTAAAATTTGAAGTTAAATAAAATCTTCCATCCCAATGTACTTTTTTGGCATTTTAAAAGTTGAATATCCTTAGAAGTCTATTTTTAGTATCAAAAAAATCAATTTTGAAAAAAATTGTTTTTTATTTTTCTATTGAAGATTTTGATAGAGGTTTCCATTGCAAATTTGGATTTTTTTTTTGTGTTAAAAGCTCTTAGAGATGAGATGAGCCTCAAATACATTGGATCTTGGGGACAAAACCACAATAGAAATTCATTTATAAAAAATTTAGAGTAGATTTTGAAAAGCTGGAAATTAATTATGGCTATGTGTGTTTTGCCTTTTAACATATTTTTCATGACTGGAATTTCATATTCAACATGTAATAAGAGGATTGAAAAACTTTCAACCACTTTCTCAATATTAACACCCTTTTAACCCCTAAATGCCCAAGGTCTGTTTTGGGCTTCCTGGAATTTGCTCTAAATTGAATAAAGTGCCAACATTTTGAGAAGTTGTATAATTTTTTTTGAATTGTAACCGTACAAATTCAAACTGGACATATTAGATATCTCATAGGAAAAGAAAATGCAACATCATCACTTATGGAGTGAAAGATTATAATGTTTGACCATGAGGGTGCTAAATGTGCAAAAATCTTTCAATCTTCTTTATTCAATACAAGTATAAAAAGTTGGTGACCAAAAAAATATGAGGTTAAAGGGCCTAACTTGTTCAACTCCAATCAATTTATGGCTTTTTAAAATCTACTCTACAATTTTTTTAAATGAATTTTGAATGTGATTTTCTCTCCAAGATCTAGTGTATTTGAGGCTCATTTTCAAGAGCTTTCAGCACTACGGGAAGTCAAGATCGCAATGGGTACCCTTATACAAAAACTTGAATAGAAAAATCTCTATCATATATTTTCAAGATTGGATTTTTGAAGCTAAAATTAGACTTCAAAAAGAACTTTCTAAAAATACAAACTACTAAAAATAGCAACTTGTTTAGGTTTTATTTAACTTCAAAGTTTTGCAAACACCAGATTTGGGTGCCTTGGGTGTTTAGGTTTTATTTAACTTCAAAGTTTTGCAAACACCAGATTTGGGTGCCTTGGGTGTTTAGGGGTTAAGCATTCAAACTTCTAATCTTTCAAGCCATAAGTAATAGTAGTGTGTCAAAACTAGGAACTTTTTGTAAAGTTTTGATCAAACTCCAAGAAGTCTAACCCCTAAAGGACTGGGGTTCTTTGAATATAATTCTTGTTTTCTTGACTAGCTCTTATAACAAGTATAATTCCTCAATCGTGTGGAATAATTTTGATAATCGACACCGTTGAAATGAAAGAAGATTTATTTAGCTTTCTTATAAAAAAGATTAATGAAATTGCACAAGTTTTGAGAAAATGCCATCATTGACAAGATTATTGAAAGATGTTCAGTTAGGCATTACTTTGTATGTACACTAAAATTGAAATGTTGAAATTGGAATGCTCAAAAGTGCTCCCAAAACTCTGATTTTTCTCCACATGTACATATCATCATAATATTGATGTATAATTTTTTTCAAATCATTTTGAGGTGTAGAAAAAACATGAGAATGTGATTAATGGCCCAAAAAGCCTTCTCCATTCTCTCACCAAAAATCGCACAAGGTATTGACGGATTGAGCGAAGAAAATCATCGAAAGTCTCTTTGTTGTTCACGGACTATTAGTGAGGTTCACATATCAAATTTCTTACAAACGTAGTTGCAAAAGCCACGTGGTGGCCTTATAGTCCTTTAGGGGTTAAAAAAAGGCCTTGGCATTTAGGGATTAATAAAGGAGATGGTACTTTGGATCATCCTTGGCTTCCCTCATTTCATTTGGTTGAGCATTCCAATTTCAACATTTCAATTTCAGCCCCTAAACGCCCAAGGCTTTTTTGAGCTTCCTAGAATATGCTCTAAATTAAACAAAGTATCAATATTTTAATAAATTTTATCATTCTTTTTTACTTGTAATCGTAGAAATTCAAATTGGACATGTTTAAATGGAAAAAATCACATGGAAAAAAGAAACACAACCAAGTATCAGTAATAGGTTGAAAGATTATAATGTTTAATCATGAGGGTGTTAAAACTTTGAAATGGATTTGAATCTTTGAATCTTCTTTTCACATGTCAAATCAAAAAAACTGGTCACCAAAAAAATATAAGGTTAACCTCTAAAGTCCCAAGGCTATTTTTCTATCAAAAATATTTCAAATGCTACTTTTGTTGTGTTCATCCAAAAAATCTGAAAAAATATTTTTTTTAGAATCTAGTTGCAAGATCTTCTACTAAACTTTTCTCAAATCATGTGGTAAAAACTTTGTGATGTTTGACCGTACAAATTGAAAGATATCAGCATTCAAAGTGAAAGAAAAAGTTTTAAAGCTCTATAATTTTCTCATTACTAATCCAAATGGAATGAATCAAAGCTTTCTATTTAGACAAAAATATAATCTATTAGAAAAAAATAACTAAATAATTTATTTCAAATTTTTATACATTTTTTTGGCTACCCGGTCTCCCACATTTTGAGGTTATTATAGCATAATTTTTGCTTTTGGGCATAGATTGAAATAAAAACTACATTTCCAGAAAGCTAATAAGTTTTTCTATCTTATGGAAAAGTTTCAGAAAGTTTCATCAAAAATTGGATTCACTGGAACCCACCTAAAATCCATTTTATCTTGTGTAGGAACAATGGGACTTTAGTTAAATGGCATAACATACATGATCCCAATTAGGTTATAGCTTCTCAAAATCTACTCCACATATCTTTTAACCCTTAAAGGACAAATGGGTGACCCTAGAAATTGTCCTTTTTCATATTGTATGAATCATTGACTTAAAAATTTGCAAAAGCACCCATTGGAAGTCAAACTATTATAGAAGACCTCCCCTTTTCAGAACAAAGTTCCCAAGATGAATAGTTGAACTTTTGTCCCATTAGAAGAATTCTATATCATCCACTATATGCCAAACGTTTGTATATATGTTTAAGGGTTAAAATGAATTTCTAATGTGATTTTTCTTCAAGGTCTAATGTATTTGAGCCTCATTTCCAAGAGCCCTCAATACTAGAAAATCAAGATTTGTAATGGACATCCTTGCACAAACTGATGAATAGAAAGATCATGAATAGAAAGATCATAAAGATCATTTATTTTTAAAATCGCATTTTTGATGCTAAAACTAGACTTCAAAAAGAATTTTTTCAAAAATATTCTATATCATACTACTAAAATCATAGCAAATTCTATGATATCGGAATTCAATTTTGAATAATGTTATAGAAATCCAATTGCTTTTGTAATAGCCATAGGATACTTTCTACTGTATATTATGTATTCTTTTTGTGAAATATTTGAAAATCAAATGGATACTTCTAAAAAATTTCAAAGAAACTTTTCAGACAACAAAGCTACAAATAAATTCCATGTCTTTTTAAAATATGATATTAAAGAATAAGGAAGCACCAACCCCTAGCATTGCTCTACATAATCAAATGTGAAGATTCTACTTACATTGTTCACTTGATTAATATATTCTTATTGCAATATTTTCATCTTTGCAAAGGTTATTTTGTAAAAATTATAATATAAAAGTTTTCTTTAATTACTTTATATTGCACTATATAAATTTTTTCAAAGAATATTGTATGAGGATGTCAATATTTTCATTTAAAGATTATACATACTTTGTTTCTTTACATTCTATCACATGAAAAATTGATGAAAGTAATATATTTAATGCGTAGCAAAGCAAGAGCCAATCGCTAGTGTATTGAAAATCATAAAAGAAGTTTGATGTTTCCTGTACACTATCACCATCTAGTGTTGCCACCATTTGTGAAAATTATTGCCACTATTTGTGAAAATTACAACTATAAACTCCTAAAATAGCAACTTGGTCAAGGTTAGTTTAACTTCTTGGGTGCCAACCTTATTTGCATTTGTCATGTGATTAATCTCCAAGGCATTAAATTTTTGGTGTCGACAAGATTGATCCAAAACTACCATCTTCACCCTATGTACATCTCTAAATTCAATTATATACCTATGTAGAAGAAGGTACCTTAGGCCCGGTTTAGACCGGGATGTCCATAGGAAGTGGACGAAATCCAATGTCCACCACTTCGTCCGCTACCTCATGGAGGGAAATTGCTTTATCATCAAGCATTTTGTCCGTCCGGTGAATGCTTTCACACTTGGAATCGGACGTTCGGTTGCATTGCATTTTACCATCTTTCATGCCAAAGTTTTGAAAATGACACATATCAAGTGAAAATTACCCCTTCGCCACAACGCACTACTTTCTTTACATGAACAATAAATTAGATGATGTTCATTTTTTTTTACTTCATTCTTTGGTCTTTCATATGATGAATCATCTAAAAATATTGTTAAAATATTAAAAGAATAAATGTAATAAAATCTTAAATATACATTAAAAAGATAGTGAATATATCCTAAAATATTTTATGAATACTAAAAAATCTCTAAAACCTTTATTCATTTTTTGTTTACTACAGTTTTACAGCTACTTCTTTTATTCCTTTGTTTGAGGAGTTTTTATGTTTTATACTGTCGATAATTTTGCCCTAATTTAAAAAAAACTGCAAATTTAAAAACGCAGGAGAACTATCGATATTCTTTACAAGTTGACAAGTAGTACAATATACTACAATTTTTGAGAAAAATATCTCCATACCGCAAGCTTTGAAAATGACGCAAGTCAATGAAAACCCCAATTCCAAAAAATAGTTGAAAACAACATGTAGTCACGAACACAAAAAAAAATATTATAAAAACATGATAACACAACTTGCAACAAATTTGCACCTGTTCCAAATTTGAAGGTGTTTCGTTGAAGGAGAGCACGAGCTTGAACGCAGTGAGGTAAAGATGAGCGAAGCTTGGAGGCGCGCGGGTGGAAAAAGAGGGTTTCGTCCTCTGAACAAGTTTGGGATCACCTCCCGACGTGATCCCAAACTTGTCCTTTACAAGTCGGACTTGAGCTTTACTTCTGGCGGAAGTGCATGATGACATGGACTTCTTCGCAAGTGGACGTTCCCCGGGTGTGAATGCCCTAGCAGACAAAATATTACCATGGACCAATGACGAAGTCCTAAACCTTGTCCGGTTGTTGTGGACGTCTCGGTTTGAATTGGGCCTTAGAACCAAACTTTGAACCTTCATAATTTTTGCGTAATGTATCCAAATGTCATTCTTTAATGCATTAGAACCTCCTTTCACTTGCCAATAGAAAATAAGAAAATAAGGAAATTAGGACTAGTCTAATGATAGTAATTACACAAAATAGTGAAATCAGGTTGCATTGTTTATTAGGTTGCCTTACTTGAAATAAATGACCATAAGGATCAATGCTTGTTCCACATGGAAGCGCATGCCACTGTTTGAACTAGGCCTTGAACTGGTGCACTAATTTATGCCATACACAGGGCTCTAAATTGAATGCATCATTGTATAAAAGCAGTGAATCTTTCTATAGTGTGGACTGTTGAGAAATTAATGTTGGGCAACCTAATTTCACTATTTTGTGTAGGCAAATTGTGCCTAAGGTGGATAAGGTAAACCTGTCTATGACAAGCAGACCACCTAATGCAGACATCTATAAAACCATCCATTTCAGTCTTACATTAACCCATTTCAAATTTTTGTCAATAAATGAGATTATGACTTCATTAGGTTGGTTAGTGGTCAAATCAATGCCTTGGGAGATGGCCATGGAGTTATTAGTGACTGTCATAGGACACTTACACCTTTCTAGTATAAACTTGTTATAGAAAGTTATTTTTTTATTCCTTCATGTCATAACCATGTTAGGAAATCTTGTAGCCATGTTAGAAAATATGGTGATTGCTTTAGGTGGTTAGATGACCATTATGGAAACACTTTTTATTGATTTGGGGTAGTCTACAGACTCTTTTAGACCAATTGGGCAGAACACTTTGGAAATTCATAACTAATTCATACTTTGTCCAAAAATTAAAATTTCAACTGCTTCCTCCAAGTCTTACATTTGTCTTTGTATAGAAAAAAATTTGATTCATTTTCCTAATGGCAACAGACCAAATCACTCATTCTGCCTGTCATAGGCAGGTTTACCTTACCCCCATATCCATACCGTTTTAACTGACAAGGGGAGAAAAGGGAAGAACCAGGAATTACGCGAGCAGTTCCAAATTTCAAATACAGTGCGAGAGCGCAAAAGAAATTCCGGCGTGTCTGATCCCAGGTTCGAACTGGGGACCTCTAGTGTGTGAGACTAGCGTGATGACCAACTACACCAACCAGACCTATCCCCGAAATACAGGAATGGATGCCAAAGTGCTTTGAAATTTAGTATATGAAACAGGCAACGGTCAATTGCAACCCAGAGAATACAATCTGGATAATAAAATACAGTCATCGATATAACCTACATCACGATATGCATTTCTGATATGCAAGGTAAACTACCCATAGCAAGCTATAGCATCGGAGGGAAAATCCCACCGTTTGGAGAGAACAACATTATGCCAAATTAGGAAAATCGTCAAGCGAGTGCTACATTGGAGCCGGCAGCAATAACTGAAAGCTCTAAAAACAATTGCATTATGAAATGCGGTCAGAGCCGTATGAACATCATGAGCAGAGTCCTGCTAACCTCATCTAAGAGATTCATTGCAGTAGAGCTACTATTTAGTAAACAGAAGAATGAACAATTCCACTGATAGAACGCAGAAAAAATGCAAATGACCCTAAAGAGATCAAAACTGCTAAAAACGCTTCAGGTATCGCAGTTCTTAGGGGAACACCATTCAGCATCCACTGCTGAACTAGTGGTTGAAACCTTAGCAACCAGTCAGTGCGTGAACAGGCCTTAATTAAAACGGGAAGCTCCCAACAGTTGCCAGCAGCAGCTAGGATCAGAAAGGGAGAGGCTCAGGAGTTGCATTGCATGACTATAACCTCTGGCCTACACGAACACCAGTAATTTATTGCACACCAGAAACTGAAAATGCATCTCAAAAGAAAAGCCCCCTGCTTGGCACTGCGCACACGTTTATCCAAGCAAATGCTAGCCTACGAACACCTTGTGAGTTGAAGGCGATGAACTGCTGCAAGAGGCACTCCACCAGACCATACAAGCACCGTTGATTCCATTTACACGAGTCGGAATTTAGTCTCCGCCGAAAAGATATCCCAAAGATGATCCTCCCCCTGGTGCAGCATGAACCTTAGTTGAAGGACGATCCTGCAGCCAGAAGTAAACACTCCCTGATTAGTTTGAGTATTATAACGAACACTCATTTGTTGCACCTCCGCAACTAGCTTACAAGTTACAACCTACACTCAATCAAGCCTTTCAAGAGTGACCACCGCCTCGTACAGCTAACATTTTCATATGCTGCTGGCAAAAAATAAGAGCAGAAAATCGTCATAAAGCACCTTAATAACCACATCGTTTCCATAAACATGAACTAAGATTACAGCACAAGAATAATAACTTCATCTCGTTAATAATGCACCTCTAACTCCACTAATAAGAATAGAAAGTGCAACGAAAACCTAAGCTCGATCAAGGGTTACAAATTAATCCTCGAATGAAAGTGCAACAAAGAGCATCACATGGGACTAACTAACAAGTTCAATGCTGCTAGCAAGAAGTAACACCTTAACAGCCATAGTCTTATCATAAACATGAACCAAGATTACAAAAAATAAGCAATATCTTTATCACGTTAACGAAACAAGAAACAAAAGCATAACACCATCAGTAGCAGGCATACTCTGTCCTATTGATTAAGCTGTGCTACGTCATCATGCAATCGCCCAGAATTAAAGACAATGCAACAACCCCAGCACATCGCATTAGGGAACCGCAACTTCCACTGCATAGCACGGGAGTCGGATCTGAATCGCTTACCGTAATGAAGTTGCCGTTGTTCTGTCCATCAGCACGGTGATAGTTGTTGGAGTTTCTGCCCATCTTGGCGGCCCCCATGTCCAAAGAGGTTCCGGCGTCCTCGACCTTATGAGCCGGCGGTGCCGCCGCAGGTTTCTCCTCGGGAGCGTTATTTCTCGCAAACCCAGCCGCTCGCTGCTGCACAGCAGCTGGTTGCGGCTCAGGGGCAGGCGCCCTGGCTACTGTCTTGGGTGGTCCAGCATCAGACCCGAAGAGGTAGCCCAAGGAGCTTTGTCCTCCTCCGCTGCTTCCACCGCGCACCATTGCTCCTGCTTCTTGCTTTAATCTGCTTCACCCAAAGAAACACTCGTCAGCCCACAAGATCTGACCTCCAATCACAAATGCTGTCAGATAATAGATCAAAACAAGCCCCTAAGTTACATCTCCCCTGGTCTCCCGAAATGCCACCCCCATACTCACAGATCATGCACCCACAATCCCATATCCTTGTTCTCGAACACTTCATCAAAATGCATAACCTCATCTAACATCCCCAGATCTTCCCATAGTCCCCACCAAATGCAGCCAAACTCCAATGGAAATACGGCACCAGAAAAAGCACGAAGAGCATGCGCAACAACAGAAGAAGCCGGTGAAGGTGGTGCACCTGAATGCCGAAGCGGAAGGAGAAGAACAGACACAAGGAAGAACGGGGAAGTGAGGGCGGTGGAGGAGAGAAGCGAAGGCAGTAAGTTAGTAGTGGGACAAGAGAGACTGCAAGGCTTGGGTTAGGGTGGGTAGGCTCGTGATGAGGCAGGCAGAGGGCAGTGGAAACGTTGGATATTTTTTCACACGATCTTACAAGGGGGGAAATCGCAGGCCCCAGGGTACCTCACTGCCGGCGAAGGAGAACTGAATTGCCGCATGGCTCATTGCCGATCTTTTCATCCATTTTATCATCCATAGGAGCTTGTTATTTATCAAACACCGAAAATTTGAATAAATTGGATTCGAATTTGGAATCGAAGTCCCCAACGGACCGTACATGAAGGTCCAATGCGACAACTTAGGTGCCAAAATTGAATTTCAGATATCCAGGGGGCCATACCATCTCATACCATTCACTAGATGACTCGTGTCATTTTTATTTATAAAATTGACGTAATTTAGGCCAAATGTGACCTTCATTTGGGGTAATTGGTCGAGGTTGGTTAAGAAATGCAAAATGAACCTAGTTACAAAATAGGAAGCAAGTTTTGTACACTTATCTCCAAAAGGAACATATTCAATGAAGGGGCAATGAGGGGGGTATTGGAGCAATGAACAATTCTCCATTAGGGCATTAAGATGTTCCAATGATCTATATTGCAATGTATACTCTCTTTCCTATAGCTAATGCTATCAATTCAAAAAAAATCTCCAAATTTTGTGAAAACCAATATCATTTGCATGTTTGTCAAATTGTTGGTATTTTGAATTCTATGAATGTCAATCCTTCAATTTTTGTGTACAACAATATGAAAAGATGTGTACCAATATGCTAAGTATTATAAAAATTCAAAGTTCTAAGAAAAAATTGACAAAAGATAAAGTAATTTAAAATGATGTTGAACAAAATTGAATTTTAGACATGGCTAACTTTGAAAGTGATTTTCTTTCAAATTACAACTAAGTTTTTCTTCAAACTTCCATAATAACATGTTGAATGTTGCACACTAAATTTTTGTACATCGACTCTTGGATTTTGCCCATTGATGCTTATGGTATGGTTGTTTGAATGAAAACATTTTCAATTTGTACTTGGTTTTGTTAGTCAATATATGTGTGTGTGTATATATATATTTCATTAATTAATTAATTTTTTAATTTTTAATTTTAATTTTTAATTTTTAATTTTTAATTTTTAATTTTTAATTTAAGGAAACTTGGACTTTCATCATAAAAGAGCACATGACATATCATTTAAAAAACTAAATGCCTTTTGAAGTGAGTTCACCAAAATGGTCACAAATTGATCAAAATAGATTAGGACTACAAACTTAAGTGTTGTTAAATTGCAATGACAAATTAAAATGTTGAAGAATGGAGTTCAATTCCTTTGTTTTTTCAAATTTTGTAGAATTGATTATTGAAGTTTGAAGAGAAAAAGAAGTAACCTTCAATTCTTCTTTAAGTTAAATAATGCTCAACGAGTAGCTATATACCTGTGTTAGCACCCAATGTAATATTCTGACTTTGGTGAATACAATGAATTCATAAATGAATAATCAATTCTTTAGAGACTCTTTTATTTTATAGACTCTCTATACTTGTTAAAGGAATAATGTCTTGTAATGAACACCTTCAATCTATTTATAATCTCATGCATCACTTTATTCATAACTTGATGTATTCAAACAATACCAATTCAATTTATATACATATGAATTAAACCACATTGAAAATGAAAGATTTGTCATTAAAAAAAATCTTCCATCTAGTTCTAAATTTTTTATTAACCCCTAAAGTCACATTGTCTCTTTGGAGGACAAATTGGATTTTGGGCAGACTCCTCCGGTCTCAATATTCATCAGGATTTTTTAAAACTTTTTATAAAGATAGAAAAACTCATTAGCTTTCTGGAAATATAATTTTTATTTCAATCAGTGCATGGGAACAAAAGTTACAGCACAAAAGGTCATTTTTTTTGGCGCGGCGGGCTAAAACCTCCCTGCACAAAAAAATTAAAAAAAATTAAAAAAATTTGATTCTTGGAGATTGTAATTTTATTCATATGGAAAGATTTGATTCATTCCATTTGGATTTGTTATGTGAAAGTTATGGACAATCTTATTTTGGGGGCAATTAAAGCATTTCTTTGAAAAATTAAATTACAGTATTCATTTCTGAATGCAATTTTCACAATTTTTCAAAAAAAATTGTTAGGCAAGGTTAAATTTGCTTCTGAAATAGTATCACTGTAGGAATTATTGTGTTTCAATCCCATCTTAGAGATATTAATGATTTAGTTTTTCTTTTATTCTTAGATCTACTTCAACTTAATAATTTTCTAAAGAATGAAAATGAAGTGTGATTTTTCTGAATTTTTTTTTCAAGACTTTCAACTCAATTCTTCAATACACAAAAATTTAAATTCAAAGTCTATAGTGCAAAAAACTTCCACAAATGGCGGTCAAAGTCATCTGAAATTGCAAGCTAGTGTTCAAAAAAACTTTTTTTTTCAACTTTGAAAGCCAATATCTTCCATGAAATTCTTACCTCATGATCTAAGACAAGTGAAGTACAAGATACTATGGTTAGATTCTAAAAATATATATTTTTTTCATTCTCTTGGATGAACAAAGCAAAATTGGTAGTTTTGAGTTGTTTTAGACAGAAAAATGACCTTGGGACTTTAGGGGTTAAAACTTTTTATTTTACAAAGCCTATATACTTATAGAGCTATAACTATATTTCAAAATTTATTTTAGATATTAGAATTTAAATTTTCAAAATGATTTATAAAATTATGAAGATTTTTTTTCTCCAAAATTTGAAATTATAAATTAGTCATCATCAATAGCAAAAGAGTAGTAGATACTTAGTTTTTAATTTTTGAATAATTAAATAATAAATAATTGTATTTATAAGTATACAATTATGAATTGCTGTAAAATAAAATTAATCTAAAATTGAAAATACTAAGAATGTGATTAATTATAGAAGAAATTTTCAGTTTTACCTTCTAAATCTTATTTGTGACTATTAATGATATCAATTGTAAATAAAACGATACAAATGTAATGCAAAAATTCAAAATCTACAATTTTTGTTTATGAATCAAGGGTGGTTGCAAGCTATGGTCATGTAGTTCTTAAACAGTTCTTTGTACACTCTTACGCACTCCATAAGCACTCCATAAGCATTCTTGTCTATGTTGACAACAATTAGATTTTAAAATCATTTAAGAGAATGTTTAGCATTGTATTGTCACAAAATTCACAAAATTTATAAGACCAACTTTTAAATTTATGTTTACATAAAGAATCTATTGAAATCTCAAATGAAAATTATTTAGAATATATAGAATTTTGAAATTGCTCATTTAATAACAATTTGTCTAAGAATGTCAATACTTTGAGAGAGAAAGATCCAATTCTATATTTGAATTTTTATTACAAAGCTCACCTAAATATTTTTACTCATCAAGAATGACCTTCTGTTTTTGTTCCACTTTGACCATTTTCAGTCATTTTTTCGGGAGTACTATAAAATAAAAAAACATTTAAAAAAATATATAAAAGATATAAAAAATGTATACACCTATAAGAAGAAGGTAACCTATGAAGGAAAAGCAAAAGAAAATTCTCTAAGTAGGAGAGCTAGAAAAGTGCAAAATCACTAGAAAATACATACTTTGACCTTTTAATTTGTAAAAAATAGAAAAAATCATTTTAAGAGAAACTAAAAATTTTGTTTGGAAAAACTTCATTATAAAGAGATTTCACCAAAAAGATGATCTTGAAACCATCTTCAATGTTCAGAAATGCGTGCGCAAGGGAGCCATCTTTGCATGGACGTTGAGGATATAAAATAAAATATTTTTAATGCCCCTTGGTAGAAATATGAGTTCCTCCTATGGGAATAGACCATAGAAATTTCAGCTTCAAATCATTAAATTTTGGGACTCCTTACTTAGTAAAAACCCCTAAAATTCAAAACGTGACATATTAGTTTAAATGATTTTTAAATATAAAATGATTTTTGAAAATTTCTGAAAAATATGAGATAAAATTAAACTCAAAAGAAGAATCTCCAACAAAAGTTTCAAGTTCATGAAAGTCACGCTTCATAAGTTATTGCAAAAGGAAGCTTCGACATTCCTTTTGTGATAATGTTTTAGTACTTTGTAGTACCGGTCTTTCTTGCAATCACCCCATAGCACTTCCAAAACTTTAAATCATCAAAAAAATGAGTTATTATTAATATATAAAAAAATTATCTAAAAAATATAAGTTTAAAAATTATATTAGTATCTAAAGATAGAAATAGATATACTTTATGATCCATTTTAAATGTAATTTTTTTGAAAAAAATTTGAGATAATAATTCCATTTACAACCTAATTTTCTTTGAATTTTTTTAAATTTGGAGCAAACTGAGGCACTCTTATAAGAGACTAATATTTTACTAAACTCCTCATTTTAATTATAAAATTATTTTTTTTGAATTTTCAAAATTTTCAATGAATGATTTGATGATCTATCACTCTACATGAATATTTTTTGTAGAATAGTGTGTTACAGTTTAATAGGTGATGATTTGAAAATTTGAAATCCTAGAAAACAATAAAAACTATAACACTGTAACATGAAATTAGTGCAGTGGTTGTACCATGTAGCTAACTTCAATATTAATTATTTCTCCCAAATGTTTTATAATAAATCTTTATAAAATTTCAAATTAAAAAATGTTAAGGAGTTAATTTTGTTTTTTCAAGTTCACTTTTAGTCCCTAGAACATTCTTAGTTAATTTTTTAAGAACATTCAAGTATTCTACTATATAGCAAAATGCTTATGTCATATCAGTTGTAAGTGCCTTCACTCAAAGCTAGTATTATATTAAATTTAAGAATGTCTCCATTTGATAATGTTGGATTCACCAATACTAGATGTGATCATATTCTATGTATATAATGCTTGATTGTCACCTCTTTAAAAAAAAAGGGCTTTAACAAGAGAGCATACCTTTCTTTCTTATTCAATAAACCACTTTTTAACCTCTAAAGGACCAACTAAGGCCTTTTTTCTGCCAAAAAACTCTCAAAATTGCCATTTCTGGAGCAAAGAGTAAAAAAATTTAAAAGTTTTTTTTTGCACATCTAACTGTAGGATCTTATACCTAACTAGTATGAAAATATGTGGAAAAAATTTCAGAAATTTTGACCTCATAGATTGCAAGATTCTGCGTTTGAAGTGAAAATAACAAGTTTTTCATCACATTGCAAGACCAGTTTTTTTGACTTTGAACATTTTTAACTTAAATTTTTTGCACTACAGAGTTTTGAGCTTTAAATATTTCTAGTGAAGAATTGAGTTGAGACTCTAGGAAAAAAAAAAAGCAAAAAAAAAAAACGTAATTTTCATTCTTAAAAAAATTGTTAAGTAGAAGTAGGTACAAGATAGAAGGAAAATCTAAAATATTAATATCTTTTAGATGGAATTAAAATGCACTAATCCCAATGGCGAGATTGTTTTAATACAAAAACTAAACCATATGGAACCTTTTGGAAAAATTGCAAAAATTGCATTCCAAAATGAATCCTACAAGTTATTTTTTTCAAGAAGATGCTCTAATTGCCCAAAAAACAAGATTGTCCATAACTTTCTCATAAAAAATCCAAATGAAATAAATCAAAGCTTTCCAAATAGAAAAAATATAATCTTTAAGGAAGTTTTTTTTTTTTTTTAAATTAAATTTTTTGTTGCCTCCTTTCCCCTGTTTTGAGCTTACATGGGCATAACTTTTGTTCTTGGACACCAATTGAAAAGAAAATTATATTCCCATGAAGCTCATCAGTTTTTCTATCTCCAAAAAAAGTTTCAAAAAATCACAACAAAAATTCAGCCCGTAGGTACTTGCCCGAAATCCCATTTGTTCCGCGAAGGGACAATGGTCCTTTAGGGGTTAAATGGAAAAAATAACAAAAAATAGTGGTATCTAAGTTCTATCCATAAATGAGTCCTTGACATTGGGCAATACACTATATTTGTGTCTAACAAGGAAATGCGTCGTAGAGAGCACCACATTTTCATTAATCAAAGACACATCTTGTTGAACATATAGGCTTCACCTCCAACATTATCATATCTCAAGAGAATGATTATCATAGTTTTAGAGATTTGAGTCCAAAGGATGTTACTTTAATAAAAGGTGTAGAAAAAACATGATTGTTCAACAAAAATGTGGTGGAAGAATGCATTTACAATGTAGTCAATCACAATGATATCTAGGGTGTGATTTATAGATGAAACAAGGCCACACTACTTGTTAAATCAGAATAGTTACTTCATTTTGAGATGAAACATACTTTTGTGCTTTATATTTCATAATATTTGTAAATCAAAGTCTTCGAAATTCATATTGTATTAATAATAGAGAACTAACTCAAGAATCTACAATAATTAGATGAATGATAAATTCTAAGATTATGCAACCTATGGACATATTTGTGTTTGCCTATTGTTCAAATTTCCTATAATTAAAGGTTCATTTTTTTGTAGTCAATTCTAAACTTCAAAATTGAGTTGGCAGGATCCATTTTTTTAATCTAATTAAGTTTAAGGGCCGCTTCATACTATGGTGGAGAAGTACATCTATCAATAAGTTTTAGCGAAGACATGGTTATTTGAGGCAACTGATGGGATGTTGTAGAACATGAAAAGACAATAAAAATAATACCATAAGAACTCTTGACCGGTTGTAGTTTAAACACCAAGTGAAGAAGTCTTCTTGACAATTGCACAAATTGAAGTCCACTAGACAACTTTGTCAAAAGGAAAGTTTTCCAATGTGAAAGAAGCTTAGACAAAGAGCCAGTTAATGCTTTTTGAACTAATGGGATCCCTAAATCACACGGTTGAAATATGTGACAATGGAAAGATAATGAAGTTGGATTTATCGAGAGGCCAAGTTTCTTGTTTGAGGGGTTGAGGCTACCCCAAAAACTTGACCTTTACAGAACTTCCTTTACAAAAAGTGATGCCACATAAGCAACCATGTTATTTTTTCACCCATGCTTGAAGTCTTAGTTGTAATGTAAACTAATATGGTGAAGAACAAAATTTCCTCCAATTATATTGCTCCATTTCCCTACAATTCTTGGGGTGCACTACTCCACCACAGTGTAAAGCAGCCCTAAACAAACAAACTACTTTTGAATCAAAAAGTTTCAACATGGTCCAAATATGTGGTGTACGACAACTTGTCATATATGTCCACCATCTTGTATTTTATTTATATATGAATATGGTGTGCTTCATTGAATGAATATGATTATCAAACGTACTTTGTCTCAAAAACCAATAAAGCGGGTGCAAGTGTTGGTGGATGATTTCTAGGTTTTCGAAAAAAAGATTTGATTCCATGAGTTGGTTCTTTGCATTGCATTCCTCTATTGGTGAGTTCCTTGAAGACGTTTTTGATTGAGAACATATGACGCTACCTCTTTCTTTTGAGGGTCTCTTTTCCACCTTTCTAAGATTCACGGAGGTCAACCACCGTTTCATTCTCCTATCTTGACCCCACTGTTTCGTAGACATACTGTAGCGTTGGGCAAGAAAAGCAGCACCGATGGAGGACACTGTAGCTCTTTTCCAAAAGAGGAATGAGGACCAACTTCTCACTGTATGATCTTGGAATTTTTCTGTGACAAGGGGAGTCTTGGTCGCCTCTCACGAGAACAATGGTTTCAGTGGTCAGTAACACGCACTCCGATGCGCTCACTAAAGACCAGAACCTGCAGCACGAGCAAGACTGAAGCAGCGTTCGGGAAGTTTGTTGAGCTGCGCCGGTAATTTTCTCCAACTGTGAAGTAAGCTTAGAAGGAGCCAGTTGCATCCTCTCCTTATTGAAATCTCCTTGTTGATTTCTTCCAGTATCGAATTCTCATCGGCTGATTGTCTTCAGCTTCAAATTTGTAAAAGCTACAATATAACCTTCGTATAAGTAGGAAATAATCCATTTTTCATGGCAACCAGGTTCAGAACCATGTACTAGTACGTGCATGTTCAGCTTAAGTATGTACTAGTGTGTCCAGTGCCGTTGTCGCAACCAAAATCATAGTAAAAACTTTGAAATTCAATATCTTTCACATTGTCATTCCAAACGCCACAAAACAAAGCCCGTCCACCCCTCCTTGCCAAGAGCTTTCCAACGGTACTAAGAACGCGACCAAAATCAAAATCAAAGTAATTTTCTAATGTTTTGATCCATAAATACTTCAAAATTCAATAACTTCTGCATTGTTGCTCCCAATGCCACGAAACCAAGCCCGTGCACCCCTCCTTGTCGAGAGCTTTCCAACGGTACCAAGTGCACAACCGGGGGACGCACGGTCCGGGAGATCTCAACGTAACAAACAAAACAAAACAAAACAAACAAGTTACAGCCAAACTAAAAGTATGGATTGTTTTTGTATGTCTCAAATTTATCAACTCTTGTCTAATCAAAGCACTTGCAACTTGTTTTCAATGAGCAAGATTTCCTAGTTGCTGCAACAACTTGATTCGCCATAGCTTGAGCATTGATCTATAGGACGGTTTTGCAAGGACTACAATTTGTACAACTTGCACATAATTGATGTTATTTGTTGTTGTACTATAATTGAACTTTTGTATCAACACTCAAACATCATCACTAATTATATTGTGGTAAGCAAGCAACTAGCAATGGTACAAAGCAACCCTAAATCCAACCAAATAACTATGACAATTTTAAGTAATAGGCACAAACAAGGCAACAATTTGTTACACTACATGGAATCAATGAAAATCTTCATCTTCAAGAGATTTAGCTCCTACAAAAACTTCACAATTTCTTCAAGATTATTCCAAAAACTATGTAATATTCCTGCTCTAGGATTATTACAAGAAACACCTACCATTTTTGTCTCAAAAATGTCCTATTTCAATGCGTATTGTGACTTTTGGAATAATTTTTTTTAAATAAAATAATATAGGGATAATCTATAAAGCATGCTAAATAGAAAATTGATTTAGCATGCATAAATTTTATTTAGCATGCAAAATAATATATGGATAATTTATAAAGCATGCTAAATAGAAAATTTATGCATGCTAAATAATTTATAAAGCATGCTAAATAGAAAATTTATGCATGCTAAATAATCTATAAAGCATGCTAAATAGAAAATTCAAGTTTAGAAAAAATTATCTCTAAAAGTTATGCACAAAAAAAAATGCCAATAAAATTAGATCTTTTGATGTTTGATTTTTTAAAAACAATAATAAAAAAACTCAAAAAAATAAACTAAATTGTATCTTCTACACTTGCGCAAAGGTAGTACACTTTGAGCACTCGTGGAAGGTGGAAACTTTATTATTTTTAGAAAATCTCTTGGTGGTCTTGCTTGTAACTTTAGTAGAAGTCCATGCTTCATACTTTTGACCTTCAAATTTGCACTTTTGGGTTGGAAATAGTACTGAAACCCAACAAAATGGCAAAAGGGAGAAATCCAATTAAGAATTCTTAAAAAATAGTAAAGTAATGTTTAAAATTGGAAAAGATTACTCAATGCCTACAATTACCATATGTACCTTTTTTCAATTTTCATACAAAACTAATGTATGACACAAAAGTTACAAGCAACCACCATAATAAAAGTCAGTAAAAAAGAACCGCACCCAAAATCGAGTGTGGTTCTTTTATCCATGGTTTTGCGTTGTCCCAAAATCACTGCAAAATTTTATTTTTGAATTTTTCACCTCAATTTTTTGAATTTTGGGGCGTGTAATATACCATTGGAAAGGTCTTGAAATTACCTTTCAAATGGTATATTACATGCCCCAAAATTTAAAAAAAGTGGCGGAAAAAAAGGAAGAAGAAGATTCTGTAGTCGTCTTGGGACAGTGCAAAACCATAGATAAAAGAACCACACTCGATTTTGAGTGCGGTTCTTTTTTACCAACTTTTATTATAGTGAACAAACCACTTGTCCAAGGCCAACGGGACCAAAAAAAAGACAATCCAATAACCCGGCCACCTCCATAACACTCTGGAAGAGTCTTGAATACTAGACAAAGCCACAAGCCTTGTATACATCTTGAAAGTCGGTTCTGATCAATTCATGTGTCTTTCATACGACATTCATGCTTACAAAGTTCCATACTGATTTCCTTAGCTTCTTATTGCTGTATCAATTTCAAACTTGAGAATTAGACTGGAGTCATACAGTGTGAGAAAGTGCAAGTTCAATCTCTGTGTTTCACCAATTAGACAATGACAATGAAGCAAGTTGCAAAGTTGCAACATCAACAGCCAGTGAGTATGGGTTTCCACTCTGGAGTGCGTGAAAGAGTTGAACACTCTTCACTTGGTTCAGCACACATGATCTTCTAACAAAACACAAGAGTGAGTTCCCTTCTTAATTAATTCAAAGTTCCAACTGATGCAAAAGTTGTTAGGTGGTGTAGAGGCCTAAGAACATGCCAAATTCTGAGACTGATAATAGAGAGCTTGGGTTGTACGAGTAGGAGGGAGCAGGAACGCAAGTAAGTCGAGCAGGATCTGGGGTGGAAGTAGAAACTCGAGCAAGCCGAGCAAGAGCAGGAGCAGCAGGAGAGCGGCAAGCCGAACAAGAGCAGCAGCGCCCAAGCAATCCAAGGGACAATGGTCGATCCTAATGAAAGAGGCAATACCCGCCTTGTCCAAGAAGATACCCACCTCTAGTCACCAACCTTGGATTCTAAAATGCAAGTAATTGAAATTTGACAATTTCATGGAAGCGGAAGCTAGGCCAATTTGGCACAATTTGGGGTGCCCAAAATTGTGACATTCATCAATCTGCACAATACTCTACAAACCAAGACTTGATATATTTCACATTGAAATGTGCATAAAAGTCATGAAAATCTACCAATGCAACAAAGAAGAACTCCTATCCTACTAGTAGATTTGAATGAAGAGTCCATTTATTCCAAGACAAAGAAAAAAAGTACATAAATGCGATGTAATTAATTGATAGCTAGAATGGAGCCTGTTGCAGTGCAACAACACCAAAAATGTTTCATCAAGCTATAAGGATTCATTGATGAGATGCTTGGATGTTTTTAAGATTTTGTACTCTATAAGGTAGACTAACCACCCATTTTCATTCACTACCTAATTTTGTCATCCTACTTTTGGCCCCAATTCTATCTAGCCCATCATCCAAATCCGTTAATTTTCTAACAAAATCATTGATTTATGCCAACAAGGAGTAACGTGTCAATCCTTTAATGGTGAATATTCAAATAAAATTGGATATATAGGAGAGTTGTTATAGGTTGTTTAAGGTAGTCTACTCTTAAAGCAACCCTACCTAATCCATCAATACTAATAGATATTTCAAGGAACATGTCAATTAGTCCTAGATAGGAAACTCACTTAGAGCATTAAAAGCATGGTCGCTTTAAGAGCAAACTACATTATAGGATGTTCATAACTCCATTGTATGAGTGCTTTTATAATTTCGAAGCAAACCACTTCAAAAATTCAAACACATTGTAATTTTAATTGGACAAATACAATTCCACCTAGGTTTTATTCTTAATACAAGTGCACACCACTTGGAGTTGGCCCCAAGATATTCAGATTGCTATTTGAGGTAGTAATTGGGGTTATAACATTCAATACACAAAATAGTGAAATTAGGTTGCCCCACACTAATTTCTCGATAGTCCACACTATAGAAATATTCACTGCTTTTGTACAATGAAGCAATCAATTCAGAGCCACGTGTATATTTTAGATTTGTGCTCCAATTCAAGACTTGGTTCAGAGAATGGCATGCACCTCCATGTGGAACAAGCATTGATCCATGAGGTAATTTATCTCAAGTAAGGCAACCTAATTGACAAGGCAATCTAATTTCACT
The DNA here is from genome assembly GCA_963969595.1 of Neckera pumila. Taxonomy (NCBI): domain Eukaryota; kingdom Viridiplantae; phylum Streptophyta; class Bryopsida; order Hypnales; family Neckeraceae; genus Neckera; species Neckera pumila. The sequence continues at coordinate 11,676,717 of OZ018409.1, forward strand.
ATTTTGTGTAGTTATCAATGTCACATTGACATAGGTAGCAAATATGTCCAATTGTGCATGTTTTTGCAAAATGAAAAAGTTTCACATGTGTACCTTCTACATGTACAATATGAAGAACTCCTATGTTAATGTTGCAGTGCTTTTACTAACTATTAATGTCAACCTAGGTAGCAAGTGAGTAATACATGGAATTCCCGCATTAATGCTCCCGTGCGTTTATTAGATATCAATGTCACATAGATAAAGGTAGCAAGTACCATCCTTGATACTCATTCCTAGCATAGAAAGCCATTGAAAGTAATTACATGAATTGAATGTGCATGTTTGGAATGTATAAGAAAGTTCATGTTGTTATATAGAAAGAATGTAGATTAGGCCCTTAATACATTTGGTAATAATTAAGCATCTTCTTTGGCAAATTATTTGAACTCAAAAATACTTCAAAGTGCATTAGAAGGAAAATAAATTAGCCCAACAATTTCTAAGGTATAATATTCTTGATTTAAGCCATAGTTTTCATGCTTTAATTTATATAGAAACATGAACCCTTCTATCCATGCCAAAAATGCAAAAATACAATTATTTTTATCTTTCTAAATTTGAGTTGTGTCCCTCTCAAAAATAGACTAAATAATAGACATTGGTAACTTATAGGGACCTACACATTAGTAGGCAAGTTTCTATAGTAATCTCTACGTGGTGGAAAAAAAGAAATTCAATCCCTCTCCACCACCACCATAGAACCCTCATAGCACTATTCTTGCCTTCCCATTTTTTACAGTAGAACCTCTCTAAACCAGTCGGTCCTGGAACATTTGACAAGATCAATTAGGGAGGTTTATTTGCTTATGGAGGATCAACTTAGAGAGGTTTTATTGTAGTTACTTAGTATTAGTAGAAAATTTGTTAAATTTAGCCAAATTGGTGAATTACTATGTAGTACAACACCTATAACATTCATTACAGTAGAACTTCTATAAGTTGATCTCCCAAAAGCAAGTAAACCTCCCTAATTGATCTTGTCAGATCCGTCCCAGACTTGTCCACATAACAAAGGTTATGACTAAAAATGACCCTCCATAATTAAATAAACATCCTTGATTAATTTTGTCAAAGTGATCCGTTACCTACTGGTCTAGAGAGGTTTTACTGTATCCTGCATGGGCTCTATGATAAATTAAGGTAGAGCCACCCATTCCTGACTAATAACCCATTTCCGACCTTTAGGTGCACGTATTTTTGACCAAGCTTGGAATGTTGTTTTTTTCCAATTTTCAAGGTTGGAATTAATAAATGCATGACACATGTCCCAAGTTGCAAGAAAGAAAGTAGGAAATAATGGTTAGGAAAAAAATTATTGAATGATCAAAATTAGAAGAGTCTGGATGTTGGCCATAGGTCCGGAGCACATTTTGCCTCCCAAAATTCATAGTAATTTCAAGCGATAAATTTACCAATTTTTTTGCAATCCTATGTCATTTTTATCAATATACCTCTGAAAAATATTTGCTTTGCCTTCACTACTTTAGATCATGTTAGAATTCCTCATTTGGTTGGCTCTACCTTAGATGGTCTAAAATATTCCACACCCAACAGTTAACAGTACTTCATTAGTAAGGTAGGAGGCTCAAATTCTGGAGGGTCATTTAGAACCACCATATAGACTTGTTTAGAATGAACATGAGGTGGTCTTTAAATGGACCTTCTATAGTCATTGAATGGATCAATAAAAAAAATATTATTTATTACCAGAGCCAATTGTTGTCTTGCTTTCTCCATTTCTCTCTAGAAGTTGCAAGTGAACAGTTTATGGAAGACCTAGGGTCATAAATAGGGACCTATGACACATCTTGTTTGAAAATTCATAAGTAATTCAAAAATGCTTCAAAAAATACAAAACAACTTGGATTACAATCAGAATCTATTTTTCTTTGTCTAGAAAATGAGCAAAAAATAATCCCATCCAAAAAACCACATGAAAAAGGCGGACCAGCCCTTAGAGGCTTGCTTTAAGAGCCTCCTACCTTAGCTAAGTGGACAAGTGTGTGATGAGCAGGGTGCATGAAGGAAAGGCTATGGGCATGAAGGCTAACTTACTGAATGCTATGCCACGGCCACATGGTGGACTAACTGGCCGGAGCACTTGAGCTTTGAACAGGTGTCGCCGGTCAATTGGGATGCACCCGTGCAGCTCCTCTGCTGGCAGCTCTCGGACATTCGAACCGGTTAGGGTTTCGCGGTCGTCGTCTTGGCATCAAAAAACAGAGGATCCCCAGGGCCTGCATTGCTTTGATCGGCCAAACGTCATCAATGGCGCAGGCTCATAGTATAGTTAGTTCAATCGTTCCACAATTTGATCGTCTTTCAATCGACCCATTTCTTGCGATAAGTCGAGGAGCATCACATTTGTTCAATACAGTAGATTGACGTTCAGTTGCAGGAAGATATATGATGAGCTCTTTGGTGTTCTCTTGCCTTCTCCTGCTCGGTTTCAGTATCAACTCTGTTGTCACCACAGCGCTCTCTCTTATCATTCCTCGCAGTTCTTATTAACTTAAATTCGTCCTTTTGTTGTTCGAGATTATCCGCCACTGTTTGTGTACCTACTTGCGATTGAATATTATAGGCAGGGTGTATATTGCTTGTAAGGTTCGTTCCGTCCGGGCGTTTCCGGGCAGTTTCTGTGGACTCGGGAATGGGATTTGAGTATTTCCTGGATTCCGTGATTGGATAAGCAACACATGGTTTGTGCCTGGGAATGAACACGAAGAAATTCGTGTACGACTGGAACCGCGACCAATTGGACCTGAGGACGGTGTCATTATGATATAATCTGAGTACTGTCGGCCGACCTTTGGTGGGACCAATGATTCCTCCCTCTGACAGCGGAATTTGTGGACGCTGTAGCGACGACTGTGCCACAAGTGCCAGTGTGCTGAAGAGTTTCTGAAACTTCGTCACGTTGTCGCGCCTTTTCAACACGGAACCATCCGGATATTTTTGTCTTCTTTTCATTGTTTGCATGGAATTTCTAGCTAGTTTGGGCGGTTTTGTTCTTCTGTTTTGATAATACGAAGGAGTTGTCCCCTTCCATGTCTGACAGTCTTCTAAAAGGCTGTTTCGCTCGGTATTCTCGACGCTTTGAACGAGAGGAAATTTACGGGATCGTTTAATTAGTATTGTGTGTGTGTGGGGGGGTAGGGGGTAATCTCATGAAGCGTGAACTGCTGATAGCTTTCTCTTCTCGGTTCTGCTTTCGGTACGGATTGTTTTATGCGAGCTAAGCAACGTATGAGTTGAAGAGTTCGCTGCAGCAGCGATTCATTATTAGGAAAATAATGGCGGACCGGTACTTCCCCAACACATTGAGCGATTATGTCGCTCCGTTGCAAATCGGTGACGAAGACTCGCATGTACAAGCTGAGGCAGGAGCTGTTATGCTGAAGGCTGCCATTGCCTTGAGAGATGAGGTATGCTTCGATCTCGCCGTGTATTTACTTCAAACGGTTCGCCTTGATCACCGTAGTTTGCATCAGGTAGCGTTGTTTGGAAGCATTGTGTATCTGAAGCGCGTTTCTCGGCTTGTTGACGACTGTCGCCTTTGCCCAAGTGATTGGTCGTCTCGGTGACTGCTGTAGAGAGAGCTTCTCGCATGCGAAATGAGCTCACAGATTGCTCTAGTGATCAATCAATTCATCGGTTCTGGAGAATAAGCCCTGGTATAGACACGCCATTTGTAGACAAAACTTGCTGCGGTATGCCCAGGCTTTATGATATAATACCTCGCAAGCATATCCATTTGATGTGGCTTGAAATCTACCATAGCTAATAATGGTCGACTTAGCTGACCAGGGGCAAGTCAGAGCTGGATTGATTCAAGAGCTTGCTTAATTTGCAGCTAATAATTGACGGTCAGCTTTGGGAATACCTGGAATGTTTTGTTGCATCATTGCAGGTTGTGCAGGCAACATGGATACGGCATGGACCACGTGTGTCGGACCCAACTTTGTACGTGGGCATGCTGGGAACAGCATTTTTGTGCTTCAAGATTTATGAAACCACTGGAAGCCGAGAAGACCTTGACCTATGCTGCGAAATTGTCGATAGCTGTGCAACTGCGGCTGAAACTATGAAACAGTATGGCTTCTCCAAACTTACAGACAAGACTTGAGCGAGTAAATGCAGGCCTGTGGAATTACTGGACAAACTCATTTTCTTCTTAATTTGACTCCTCGTTGCTTTGTGTTATTGATTATATGTTCATTGGTGACGCTTTAATTAACAGATAATGAGCTACGACCGGGTTTATATTTTAGGCTATTATTCCAACATTCGGTTGTTAACCTGTTTAGATTAGGGTTCAAAATGAGCTTAGTTCCATTGTGCAGATATTCGTGAAAAGGGGCATCTTAGGTCAACACTTTTCTGACGCAATGGAACAGGTATGTTACATTTTTATGCGGGCAGCCAGGGATTTATGCTCTAGGAGCAGCAGCTGCCAAGTGCAAAGGAGACCAGCAACGTCTCGATCGGTATCTCGGCCTCTTTAATGCGGTACCTTCCTGTTGACCCCAAAAGATTATAGATAGAACTTCCCAGAAATTTACTTTGTAGCATCTTCGTCAAAAGTCGTGTTTTTGCAGAACCTTTTGGCCATGGACATGTTGAGGTGTGTGCTACTGGTCTTTTCTTTCGCTTTAATGTGATAAATTCTCTCTTTATTCATTTTCTAGAATGTCCTAAAACCTGAAACCTGAATATTCTGAGGCTCATCTAGGATACTACTGAGTATTTTGCGAATCAAGACAACAAGTAACTACATTTTCTTTCTAAGACTTCGTTAATAGACCAAAGTTTACCTCAGCTTAGAAAGTGTAGATCGTGTTTTTTTAAATTGCTCTTTGGATGAGTTAGTAGCAGCGCTAATTTCTTTGGCTTGCAGTTGAGTGTCGCCGATATCATTCTCAAATTTATCTTTGGCATGTAGAAATGATGAGCGTCGTTGTTAATGTCTCTTGTAGATTGCGGAGCAGAGTGTTCTTTCTGTCGGGCCGGCCCAGGGTGGCCTGGGCATGCCTTATGAACTTATGTATGGACGAGCTGGATTTCTCTGGGCTGCACTTTTTGTGAACAAATATATTGGCGAAGAAACCATTCCTTCGAGCGTAACGGTTCGTTTAACACATCTCGATCCCATTCTCGCTTCTCTAAGTCCTAACCTCACTGGAAACCCTCTTACTGAAAGAAAAGCTTTTGCAGAGCAAATGTCAAATAGTAGGCAAGTTCAGATATTGATTTTAACAGCGGCACGTGCCTGTTATATTGAGTAAATTTATAAGTAACCTGAGTGAGTAAAGTATCAACCTCGAGATTTGAACCAATGAGGCAGTTGCGACTTTGTGGAATATAGTCTTAATTTTCAGTGTTCCAACTGATCACGCAGAGCAAATCTAATAAGACCCGTGACATGCACTCAGGGCCCTGTAGTTGATGCCGTTCTAGCGGCAGGAAGAGCTGGAGCTTCACACACACAATGCCCTTTGATGTATCAATGGCATGGAACGCGATACTGGGGAGCCGCACATGGTCTAGCTGGTATCATGCATGTTTTGATGCACTTCCCTCTCAACCAGGAGGACATGGATGATGTGAAGGGAACTTTACGCTATATGATCAAAGGTCGATTTTCAAGTGGCAACTACCCGTCAAGTGAGAGTAATACAAGAGACCGGCTTGTCCATTGGTGCCATGGAACCCCCGGATTTGCACTAACTCTTTGTAAAGCTGCTCAGGTACGTGATTTTGAACAGTGGTATTATCTTGAAATCTTTAGGTATGTTGTGTTGCTCATTGCAATTGAAGTAATAATGTGCAATGCGTATCTTCAACAGCCGGATTGCCTCACACCATCCTTGGTTTGCAGGTTTACCCCGAATGTGAGGAGTTCCGGCTAGCTGCAACAGAGGCCGGGGAGGTTGTGTGGAAGCGAGGTTTGCTGCGACGGTTAGGACTTTGCCATGGCATCAGTGGAAATGCCTATGTGTTCTTATCTTTGTATCGATTATCCGGGGGCAAGCAACATCTCTACCGGGCCCAACAATTTGCTAACTTCATTTGCAAGAACGGTAAAGAGCTGATCGCTTCAGGGGAATTGCATGGCGGTGATCATGGGTACTCTTTGTTTGAAGGATTGGCTGGAACAGCCTGCCTGTGGATGGATTTGACGAGACCAGATTCTTCAGGATTTCCTGGTTATGAGCTCTAATGTGTCTAGCATCTTCAACACGCATGCCAAGTTTTGTCACTGGCGAATGTTTGACCCGCTGCTTTACCTGCGAGCTGAAATCTTTCAGGCTAGCTGATAATTCCAATGTGTACGCTGGTAAAAGGCACAGGACTTTGGGTATTCATTCTCACATGCCAGTGTAGCGTTATTCGGCAGTGCTTCTCCGAAAGAACACTTACAGAAATCAGCCATAGAAGGACCTGGAGGGACCTGAAAACATTCTAGTAATGATTTGCAGTCATCTGTTGTAGCTGTCTAAGAGGTGAGAAAGTGGAGCTGCCTCTTGATTTTGTAGGACCATCGGCAGGAAAGAGGCTGCAGCTGAATGTAGATATGATATCTGCCGCATTATAAGCAGTTGTGGATGTTTTTTGTATCTGCAGGGACTTAAGGTCAACAGATTTGGAATTTATGCAAGACTAATTATTGTCTCATTAGTCCGGAGCGATTAACAGAGTTCAGGAGAAATAAAAATATTCTTGGGTGCTTCTAAGCTTGAAAAGAAGGTTAAGACCCTCCTTTATGACATTCTTTGAAGACTGATGGCGTTGATATTCTGAAGATGTCACCAACAAATGTTAAGTTGTTAACCCTTTAACCCTTAAACAACATTTTAGGTCTTGGTAGGGCAACCTAAATTAGGATTTGAGAATCTTTGCTCAGTATGAAGCTTGTACAAATGACCTATTAGCGATGAGCTTCCTCTCTCCTCAAAAGTAATTGGCAACCTCAAAGCCATTGAATAAAAATTCAAAGAAATTTCCAATGCAAAAATCACCTAGTTAAATTCTAATTCGATTACAAACCTTTGTATAGTTGATGCATCTCTTGAGGTTAAGTGTACGATATCAAAAACCTGGACTATTAGTGGAACATGGGAAATGTTATCTTCAAAAATCTAGCCCTTGGATTTGATGTTTAAGAATTAATATTGGAAGATTTTGGACAAAATCTAAGGTAGAGCCACCCATTCCTGACTACTAATCCATTCCCAACCTATAGGTGCACATATTTTTTACCAAGCTTAGAATGTTTTTTTTTTCCTTTTCAAGGTTGAAACTAATAAATACATGACACATGTCCAAGTTGTGAGAAAGAAAGTAGGAAATAATGATTAGGAAAAAAGTTATTGAATGATTGGAATTAGAAGAGTCTAGACGTTGGCCAAGGGGCCGGAGCACTTTTTGCCTCCCAAAATTCCTAGTAATTTTAGTTAAGCGATAAAGTTACCAATTTTTTTGCAATCCTTGTCATTTGTATTGATACACCTCTGAAAAATATTTGTTTTGCCTTCACTACTCCAGATCAAGTTGGAATTCCTTATTCGGTTGGTTATAGGTGGCTCTATCTTAGATGTGCTAAAATTTGATAAACAAAATTTGCCATTAAAAATTTTAAATTTTTTAAAAGTTTACAAGAAAGAAATCATGTTAATCATGAGTTTTAGAAATGATCTATGTGGTCTAATTAAGATAATGATTATACATTTTTTATTTGAGCAAACGAAAGAAAACTCATTGCACTAAGGAAAATATACAACCAAATTTGAAACATGTGTCGGATCCTAAAGACAAGGGCAACAATTTTAACATAAAACTCAGTCAACGGGACTATCCAACTTAACCCCTAAAGCCCCATTGTCCCCTCAGGGGACAAATCAGATTTTGGGCAGGTACCTACGGGCTCAATTTTTAGTGAAACTTTTTGAAACTTTTCCATAAGATAGAAAAATTGATTAGCTTTGTAAGAGTATAATTTTTATTTCAATTGGTGCCTGGGAGCAAAAGTTATACCACAAAAAGCCTCAAACTGAACTCGGCGGACAACACAAATTTCTTTGCAAAAAGTCAAAATAAATTTTAATTTTTTTTTCTCTGAAACTTTATATTTTTGTCTAGGTGTGAAGCTTTGATTCATTTTATTTGGACTAATAATGAGAAATTATGGACAATCTTGTTTTTCAAGCAATCTAAGCATCTTTTTGAAAAAATAACTTATAGGATTCATTTCTAAATGCAATTTTCACAATTTCTTACAATTTTTTTTTTGAGAATGTTGTGTTTGCTTGCTAAAACAATCTTATTATTGGGATTATTGTATTTCAATCCCATCTAAGAGCTATTAACGATTTAGTTTTTTAAAGAATCTTGGACCGACTTCTACTTAACAATTTTTTGAAGAATGAAAATCAAGTGGTTTTTTTTGAAATTTTTTTGGTAGACTTTCACCTTACATCTTCAGCAGAAAACATTTTAAATTCAAAGTCTATAGTACACAAAAATTCCACAAATGGCGATCAAAGTCATCTGAAATTGCAGGTCAATGTTCCAAAAAACTTTCTTTTTCAACTTTGAATGCCAATATCTTCCAATCTATACGGTCAAACTTCATGAAATTTTTACCACATGATCTTTGATAAGTGAAGTACAAGATCCTATGGTTAGATTCTAAAAAAAGTCTTTTTTTTGTTTTCTTCGATGAACGCAGCCAAAATGGCAGTTTTGAGTGGTTTTTGACAAAAAAATGGCCTTGGGACTTTAGGGGTTAATACCAAAAAGCCATTTGACAGACAATTGAAAATCTGGGTAGGTTCCTATGAAGTCAATTTTGATTGGATGTTCACAAAAAAAATTCACAAGGTGTGAACATGTATCCCTCTAACGGAAGTACAATTTATTTTTATCAAGTGCCCAAATCAAAAGTTATGTCGCCGTGAACTTTTTTGATAGCTCGGGCAATTTGGGCATCTTTTGCAAAAACTAGATTTTAAATCTCAAATCACATTCCAAGAGGAGCCCAAATTTCAATTAGCTATATTAGAACTTTTCCAAGAGAAACCATTTTTTTCTAACTTCAAGTCCTATTATCTTGCAATTTCTAAAGTCAAAGTTCTTGAAACTTTTTCTCACATGTTCCAAATGTTTCTCTCTAACTTTTCACTATTTGGGTTTCAAATTAAAATTTCCTCATTGCACAAGAAACTATCAAGAATGACTTGCATATTGCCAATTCAATTAACTACCTTGCTTTGCAAGGTGATTTAGAGTAAGCAAGACTCTATATTTGCTTTTGAAATTTTTCATGAGTGAACCTAACATCATACACTTATAAATGGTCAGAATTTTCATTCTTGTGTACAACCAAAAATTTACTCCAAGGGGGCTCAAAGTCTACTTACCTTGCTTTGCAAGAATGAAAAAAAAAAAATCTTACTTTGAACGTTATAATCTTTCAATCCACATGATCAAATGGGTTGAAATTTTTCCACACATTGACTTACTTATTTAACACACTTTTGTTTGGTTGGAATTCAAAAAAGTTTTAACTTTTGAGTTTGGTAAAAATTGATAGTTTTGGACTTTTTTGCTTCCAAAACACCTTCCACACTTCAAGGATTAAAGATGAGGAGGTATTCTATTTTGCCTTACCAAGAGATTCTCATAGAGTGACTAATAACTGGATCAACATTCTTTTGCAATGCTTCAAGAGTGTTCTTCCAAACTATCCTAATGCAATCTAGAATTATCACACTACAATAGTTGGAAGCAATGATATGGACATCCCATTCTGCCATTCAAAAGAATTTTGCATAAAATAAATTATAATGGACATTTTTGTCTTGCATAATGAAAATTCAATTCTTGCACAATTCCAATCAAGTATACCAAATTTGGATTTCAAAAAAACAAGAAATTCATCACCAATGTTTTTCAATCAATAATCATGTAAAATCATGAATTACAAAAGAAAAAAGTCACCAAAATTAGAATTTTTCTTTTTTGAAATTCAAATTTGGTGTATTCCATTGTAATTGTACAAGAATTGAATGTTGATTATGCAAGACAAAAATGCCCATTATAATTTATATTATGCAAAATTCTTTTGAATGGAAGAATATGATGTCTATATCATTGCTTCCGGTACTATACATGTGTCAAGGTAAGAAAAAATTATTCCCAAATTTTTTTAGCGTTCATGTTATGTGATGGTTGGATTGCAGCCCCTGCTCCAAACTTCGTATATAAGAATTAAGAAGTAGGAAGTGTAGTAAAAGTCTCAGCATTACTTCAACTACTCTAGTATGATTTTTAATGCCTTGAAGTTGATAAACATTTAGGAACCTAAGATTGATCCCATATTCTTTGCACTGCAATTGTCAAATGCAATGTAAATTTGCTAAATTGAAACTTTGCTTGAAATTCACCAATCAAAAAATACAAAAGCATAAGAATTTGAGAGTGACGAAATCCCTATAATATAGTCAAAAGACAATCTTTCAATTCAAAGATGCCACTATAATTAAACAAATCCTAAATAGAAAACATCCAAACTGCAAAAATTAGAGTTACAAAGTCTTGGAAACCGCCATAAAATTTTGATGTAACAAAAGGAAGGTGAAGACTCTTCAAAGCAATTAATTGTTGATGAAGTATTTCATATTTTTAAGGAAATTGGTTAAGATTGTAATGTCAACAAAATACAATGCTTTGAACTGTAAAATTCTATAGAATATTCTTGAGCTATTGGAGCAGTAGAATTCAACATACATTATGATTTTGTCCTCTAATTGCTAACAACTTGAATCTAAATTTTAGGATATATCCTCAAGTGGTGGAATCATTGAAAATTTTGTTCTCAAGTTAGATAACTAGACCTCTATTAGACCATAGCAAGCAATTTTAATTGTTCATAGGTTTTTTAAATGAAGGCTTTGAATATTGATGATCTAGTGGATAAAATCTTAAGAGAAATCAAAGAAATATCAAAATTTTCAACAAATTTGAGCATGCAACCCTTGCAATTGCAATAGCTTATATATAGGATACAAATATAAAATAAATAAATTAGTATTAATCTCAGGACTACAAGAGAGCAATTGTATATAGAAACCATTATCGTCACCATGTACTAGGATTTAAGACCTTAAAAGAAGCCCACCTTGGTAATAGGATGGATATATGAACATTACTGTGATCCTATTTTGAAAATTGGTTTTGTTTTCATCCGTGATTATCCATTTAATTCCTAACCATAGGATCTTATACCTAACTATTATAAGAATGTGTGGAAAAAAATTTCAGAATTTTTGACCACATACATTGCAAGATATTTGCATTTTTTTAATTTAAAGTAAAAAAGACAAGTTTTCTAGCACATTGTGGGACTAGATTTTATGATTTTGAACATTTTTAACTTAAATTTTTTGCACTACAAAGTTTTGAACTTTAAATCTTTATAGTAGAGAGTTGAGTTCAAAATCTAGGGAAACCCCCCCCCCCAAAAGAACTTGATTTTCATTACTATAAAAATTGTTAAGTAGAAGTAGATATGAGATGGAAGGAAAATCTAAAATATTAATATCTTTTATATGGAATTAAAAAGCACTAATTCCAACGGTTAGATTGTTCTAAAAAAAACACTAAACCTTGTAGAACCTTTTTTTTGAAAAATTGTTAAAATTGCATTCAAAAATGAATCCTACAAGTTATTTTTTCAGGAAGATGCTCTAAGTGCCTCCAAAACAAGATTGTCCATAACTTTCTCATAAAAGATCCAAATGAAATGAATCAAAGCTTTCCAGATAGATAAAAATATAATCTATACGGAAAAAATTCAGAAAAAAAAAAAAAAAAAAAATTGCAAATTTTTTTTGCTACTTCTCCGTCCTCTGTTTTGAGCTTATTTGGGCATAACTTTTTTTCCCATGCACCAATTGAAAAATATTATATTCCCACAAAGCTTAGCAATTTTTCTATCTTCAAAAAGAGTTCAAAAAAATCATGACAAAAATTTAGCTCGTAGGTACCTGCTTGAAATTCTATTTGTCCCTTGAATGGACAATGGGCTTTTAGGGGTTAACCCCTAGAATACTATGGTGTTTTGAAACCCAAACTGCTTCAAAATACTTGTATCCAAGTTAGGCTACAATCTTCATCTATATTTATTCTTTAAAAAGTTTACCATAGGGTCTTCTAATTAATTTGTTCAAGTACATCTTCCTAACATTTTAGAGAAAAAATCCCCACTAATTGCAAGTTTAATGTGCCCTTCCTAAAGGTGAAGTTTTGCCATTTCAATAATTTTAGGAAAAAGCACTTATGTCTAGAATTTATGCAATTCAGCCAAACAGACTAAAAATATATAATAAAAAATTTAAACAAAATGAATCTCTTATTATTCTGTAAAAAAAATATAAAATACAAGTGGTACTAGATGAAAGAAACAACAAAATTGCTAATAACTTTTATAAGACATTGAAAATTGTCAAACTCACTTGTAAAATTCTTCTACAATCAATATATAACGTATATTTTTTTAATTTGAAAATTTTCATAATTGAGTTGAAAAAATGACTTTATTTGTTTTTTCTACCATCATTGCCTTCAAAATAAAATTTCTCATAGCTTTCATTGCATTATTGAATTGAATGGTTCAAATGTTTTTGGATAGATTTCAATCTATACAAATAAATAAAATTCATTAATTTCTTTTAAGATATTTCTTGGCTAACCATTTTGACATTGAAATTGGAAAAAACTTCTCACTTTTGTATTATTGATTAGAAATGATGTGAAATAATGCTTAACATGTAGATTAAGATGGTTAGCATCCATTTAAAGAATCTCATGCCAACATTTCAATTTATGAAGTCAATAGAACATTTTTGAATTCTCAAAAAATTCAAAGTGGATTCTTGAAACCTTTAATGATTAAAGCAATCATATATTCATCTATTCAAAACCTAATTCAAATCACTATTACAATGCTAAGGATTTTAGACTAGTATTTGATATTTTTTTATCAAGAAATGGCAATTTTTGTTGAATTTTCATCACATTAGCATCCACAATATGGTATCTTCACCGAAAAATATTGTTAAAGAATTCTTCTTCAATGTACAATTGGATTTCTAATTACAAAGCAAATTTCTTTAATAGAAATTACAGAAATATGTGTTTTAGTGCAATATGATATTTTAGGTGTACATAGGCAAATTGTGGCTATACCGCTTATTGATTTTAAGAATGACGTTTAAATAATGTATGCAAAATTTATATGAATTCAAGTTTTTATAGATAGATTTTTGAAATCCTACTATTAGACCTTTTTATCTCCACTTACTAGGAAATGTTTTAATTTTAGATACACTTTTAAATGATTTTCCAATATCAACAAATAAAAGCCATAATTTCCAACACCATTTCAAGACAATACTATAAATATTATGAATTTGTTGACAATTATTGGCTTTCCTTCCATAAATGACAATAATTTATTGCAAGATTCCTTGGAAAGCACATCAAGTCACAAATTGACATACTAATATTCCAACATTTTTAGAAACCCTACAAGAAAAAATCAAATGTAAAAAAAAATTCTAAAATTTGTGTTTAATATTAATTTGCAGGTTGATAAATATTGCTACAATTTTTTAGCAATACTTATCCTTGAGTTAAGAACTATTGCCCATGTGTCTATTTAAAAGAAACCATATTGTACTTAAAAAATTGACTTTTCTGTACTAATGAGAGTACCACAATGCCAAAATTTTTGAACGCTTATTCTAATAGGATCTTTTAGGATAAGGATGTCAAGTGTCTAAGGTGTTCAAAATCATCCCTCCCTCAAGCAACCTACCAATGAAAAGTATCTAATATTGGATTTATTAGTGATTTGGCAAAAATGTAGAAGCTACACATACAATGTAGAAGCCTCAACCAAAAATTCTACTAAAGAGCAAATAAACCAATTGTAATAAAAAAACGTTATGATATATACTAAACTTCACTACAATGGAAATCAAATCAAAAATATAAAAAAGACAATGGTCCATACAATTAGTCAAAAACTTTACAATCTACTCCCAAAACAAAACAACAAATAGGAAACCAAATAAGAAGCATGCAATAAAACACGTATACAAAATGCATTCATAAAACAAATGATAATATATAGGATTTAACAAGTTATTTAAATGATTGTTGAAGATCAACAACAAACTTTAGGAGTGCAGCTAAGCTGGAGAAGAAGCATTGCAAGGCACAAGTGCGTACAATGCAATACAATGACAAACTTTGACAATCTACTAGGAACAACAAATATTAAACCAAAAATCTTAAAAGTATAGCAAATGTGAGTCATATATGTGAATTTTATTCGAATGTGGAAGAAACCTAGGTTTAATTGTTTACCCAATTAGATGAAATTGAAAATTTGATAAATTCTCTAGTAGTCTATTATGTATATTGCATAGTTAATCTTTGTCTGGAACATTGGTCTTTATATGTACATATATATTTGGTTGTATGCCAAGTTCATGAAAAAAAGTCCATACAAAAAGGACAACTACCAAAGACTTTGACTTGTATAGAGGTATCATCCATTCAAACTTTGGGAGTGCGATTAAGCAATGAAGAAGATTGTAGACCGTATCAAAGAGCTTGAAACAAAACAAAACAAGAACTTTTGTAGAAAGAGGCAAAACAAAGTAGAGCATTCCAATTTTGATCTAGATTTAAGTGATTATGTCTGAGGACTTCTACAGGTGTATACAACCAAACTTGAAGTGAATTCATTTGAAGAAATTGTAGTTAACTCCACCAAGTGTGAGCATCCATTTGGATTCCTAGATAGACTTCAAAGCTATACAACATGTCACATGTAATCCTAATAGATCTGAAGGGATACATGAGATTCTTTGTCCCTGTACTCATAGTAGGAGGGAATGCACACAAGGTAGCCATGATGAAAAATTTTAGTCAAACTTTTAGACAAAGCAATAAAGAGCAATGACAATGTTTAATTTTTATATCATTGGTGTTTGCAACAATTTGCTTTTTGTTGGATATACATTAAAAATCAAAGTTGCTCAGTTGAATTTACTAAAAGAGACATTTGATTTAGTGATTTAACATCAAGATAGATCATCATTGAAAGAGTTAGAATGGGCTAAAAGGATTTATATAGACTCAGTATACAATGTTTACAAAATACTGAAATTTGTATGGTGGAAGATAGCAAGGATAGCAATTAAGTCTACTTGCTGTGAAACTATAGGCTAGGTCATATAAAGTTTGACACTTTACAGGAGCTATTTTTCTAGAAAATCATCAATGAAAATAACGAAACTATCAAGGATCAAATTATCATGTGTGGTGCGTAAGGAGCATAATGACTACAAATTGTGTGGAGGCAAGAAGTTTCTTAGAAAGACTTGGAGTGAAAAAGAAGCCTTACAAGGTAGTTTGGGGGACTTAACCTCTAAAGGCCCAAGGCCTTTTTTTTGCAAAAAATCACTAAAAATTGCCATTTCTATAGCAAAGAGTTAAAAAATTTGAAAACTGTTTTATTTGCACATCTAATTGTAGGAACTTACACCTAACTAGTATGAAAACATGTGGAAAAATTTCAGAATTTTGACAACACAGATTGCAAGATATTTGCGTTTAAAGTGAAAAAAACAAGTTTTTCAGCACATTGTGGGACTAGATTTTTTAGCTTTGAATATTTTTGACTTTAAATTTTTGCACTATAGACCTTTGAGCTTTAAATGTTTATGATAGAGAATTGAGTTGAGAATCTAGGAAAAAAGAAATAAAAATAAATTAATATCCATTATTAAAAAATTTGTTAAGTAGAAGTAGGTACAAAGTAGAAGGAAAATTCAAAATATTAATATCTTTTATATGGAATGAAAATGAATTAATTTCAATGGTGAGATTGTTCTAGCAAAAAAACTAAACCACATGGAATTTTGTTTTTGAAAAATTGTAAAAATTGCATCCAAAAATGAATCCTACAAATTATTTTTTCCAGAAAGATGCTCTAAATGACCAAAAACTAAGATTGTCCATAATTTTTTCGTAGCAAACCCAAATGGAATGAATCAAAGCTTTCCAGATAGACAAATATAATCTATAGGGAAAGAAAATTCAAATTTTTCAAAATAGTTTTGCTGCCCCTCCATCCATGCTTTGAGCTTATTTGGGCATAACTTTTTTCCCGGGCACCGATTGAAAAAAAATTATATCCCATGAAGCTTAGTAGTTTTTCTATCTTCAAAAAAAGTTTCAGAATATCACAACAAAAATTCAGCCTATAGGTACTTGTCCAAATTCCCATTTGTTCCCCGAAGGGACAATGGGCCTTTAGGGGTTAAACCTTCATTTATGCCTTGGCAATGTCTTATAACACCTCATTGAACTCTCAAAATATATATTTTCCACATGCATATTTTAGAAAATCGCCTTTCCTAAATTCAATCTCCCACGTGATGGAATACAAGGTGGTTCACCACCCACAACTTCATTGGTATGATAAATTCTATTTTTTAAGAGTGGCATAGACTTGACTAGTTGTGAATCATTGTAAGCTTATTCATTACTTAGAAAAGATCACGCTCCATTTATGAATGTATAAGTAAAGGAAAAATACTCTCAAATGTATTAAAAATTGGTGCGTTTCCACTCATTGAGAACTTTCTAGCAATGCCAACCCTAAATATCAAAAACTCCTATAATACAGGTGTGTTTGAAAGCATTTTTGTATGCTAGGGTTGCAAGGGAAAGTTAAGTTTAGGCAGTTCGGCTATGGCTTTAGGCACTACACCATAGCTTTAGGCCATTTGGAACATGGAAATGGATCACCAATTCTCTAAGTTCAACAAGTGCATTACTGACATTTAGAATAATTCAAAAGATAATTGGTTTAGATTAAGTTACCAATGGACATTGGACAACAAGATGTTGTATTTTTCTTATTGGGAACCAATAGAATGTTGTAGGGAACTAAGGCAACATTAAGGGAACTATAAAAACATTTGGGAATCTCGAAGTCAAACTACAGGTGCAAGCTAGGGAGTTGGGGTTTGATAAGTTGTGTTGGGCATTGTGAGAGTGCGGACTCTTTTGCGCGCATAGTATCGTGGATGATTGTTACTTCAAGATCATTGCTGATGGTTATGTAAAAAGTTGGGCGCTACTCGAGAGGCTAGATAGACATGTTAGTTTAGGGAGCGAGGGAGTTGGGGTTTGATAAGTTATGTTGGGCATTGTGAAAGAGCGGACTCTTTTGTGCTCATTGTGTTGTATGATTGTACTCCAAGATCATTGATGTTGGTTATGTAGAAAGTTGGATGCTACTTGAGGAGCTAAATAGACATGTTAGTTTAGGGAGCTAGGGTTTGGGATTTGATAAGTTGTGTTGGGCCTTGTAAGTGAGCGAACTCTTTTGTGCGCACAATGTTGTATGATTGTAGTTCAAGTTCTTTAATGTTGGTTATGTAGAGAGTTGGATGCTACTTGAGAAGGCCAGACAGACATATTAGGTTAGGTTATGTAAGCAATTGGGGGCATTTAGGTGTTTGTTCGGAGTTTGGTGCCTACATTCTTCAAAATATTTGGACCAAAAAGAGGAGACAAGAAAGAAGACTAAAGAGACTAGGAGGTGTCAACGGGAGAAGGTTGGACAGGCAGGTTACACGAGTAGTTAGGCAACGTTTGGGTGTATGTCCCGAGTGCAGAAGCATTGTTAAGAGCGCTGTTCAATATTCTCGACTACAAAGAGGAAGCTAGAAAGAAGATTGAGGAGACAAAGAGGTGCAAACAGGTGCAATCTCTAACCTTCAACAACGCCTCCATGATGTCCAAGTGGTAGAGTTGAATAGTTTTGTTGAAAGAGTCTACAATTGCTTGGTTATCTATTAAAAATCTCTTTGAATTAATTATATTAATTAGAAATGAATGCCGATTAGGAATCAATTAAGATTAATGAATCTTAGATTAGCCGGTTAATAAAAAATTAACAAACTAATTAAGTGTTTTGAGAGTTCAACAAAATACATAAAGTTGTAAGTAAGTCCAGGGGACTAATTTATGAAACAATATTCAAGGAAAATGTAAAAAAGTTAGCCTTGGTTTAAAATTCCAACACATTCCATTTGACCTAAATTCATCATTTGGAGTGCCCCAAACTTTGAAGTCCCAATGAATCAGGGTATTATAATGGGGGGGAGATAGAGTTAGGAAAATTTGGGTGTTTTTAAAAGTATTTTGGACATACAATACGGATGAATTTATAGTTTAGGTCATTTTGAGAACAAATTCCAAAACCTTTCATCATCTAGCCCTTTCATGGACATTAGAGCACATGGGTGTTTTGGGTGGAACTGGGAGGTATGTGAGTATTTTTGAAGTGATTGACTGGCATTTAGAGGGCTACTATTTTTTATTTTGGAGATTGATGCAGTTGCTTCTCTTTGTAATACAGGGCTCTCAACTTAGTAAGGATAGTTAGGCCTATTTTGCAGGCTTAATTTTAGTCTATCTATTGGTTGGGTATCTGTCACCAAACATGGTTTTCACCCGGTGCGACCGACAAAATATTGCATGGGCCCAATACCATCTCCTGGATATTCTTACTCGTATTCCAGTGCAACAACGAGACATCCGATTTTGGGCACCATGGGGCGAGTATTTGCATTCAGCAATTGCTCAAGCAGACTTGAGTATGTGTCTTGCAACATTCATTTTCTTGGCCGACGAGTTGGAGCGGGAGTGTATGGTGACGCCGCATTG
This sequence comes from Neckera pumila, assembly GCA_963969595.1. Lineage (NCBI taxonomy): Eukaryota > Viridiplantae > Streptophyta > Bryopsida > Hypnales > Neckeraceae > Neckera > Neckera pumila. The sequence goes on from OZ018409.1 coordinate 11,695,578, forward strand.
GCTTAACATCAAGGAGGCTGTGCTACGTCGCATCAAGAGGAAGCGTGTGCACAACTTTTCGGAATTTGCGACGCTTGTGGGAGAATTCCACAACAATTGTGTGAATTGGGTAGTTGCCATTCCCAATCAAAGGCGCATTTGGCTAGACTATGAGCCATTATCTATGACTTTGGGTGGGAACTATCCCTCATGTAGTTCTCCATTGACCGATATCCCATACTATGAAGGTCTGTGCCAAGCTTTCTTCATTAGAGAGGTATTGACGAGCGAGGTCCTTCGAGCTTATAGAAGACGTTAGCTAGAGGTGTTATGGTAGAGCCATGTGGTGGTTCATAGTCTACATGTTACCAGAGGTGTTAGGATGGAATAGCCATCTAAGTCCATGAGGCTTAGATAGTTTGAGAGCCGTTCCCAACAGACGCTTCAATCACGGTGGTCTTTCACGACCGGAGTTACTTTTCTTCTTCCTTCCTTCTAGTGGTTCACTTTCTCTTGACTTGATTTGATTTGGATGTTTTGTACCAAACAACTATACTTTGTGAATTGATTGGTTTTTTTGACACTTCTTGGCTCGGTATCACCATATTTCTATGGTGGTTGCAGTTCTAAAACAAGTTTCTATCACTTATAGCCGGAGTCATGGACACGGGCTTAGAGCATCGCTACTGTGGGGCGACCAAATCCCCACAGCAAAGGCGTGATGGCGGGCTCTGTGAACTTTGTGGGCACTGCGACTCCTCGAGGGCCGGCCAACCCAGCCTAATGGACACAATAACTCCCTAACGAGCATTAATGACCTGCATATGCATTGAAGGCGTCTAAATTTTTTCGATTTTTTTCAGATTCAAACAGCTCCGAATGAGGATCGCAGCTCAGCTCTGTGTGAGGATCGGAGCTCTGTGTGATGACCTCCGTGCGATTGTCGCACTTGATTCCCTTGTAAACTCCCTCGTAAATTCCCTTGTAAATGCCTTGTAAATGCCTTTGCAGCTGACGCACTTGAGTGGTTGTCAATTTTGTGCGTTCAGGTAGGGAACATATTGTGGATTTACTCTCCCTTCGTGAGTTGTTTCTTAGTGCTGGTACTTCTATCTTGTTCTTTGTTTGTGACCTACAGATTTCTAAATATTTAATATTGCATATTTCCTTCAATAACTATAGATCGTTCCTCTAATGTGCAGAATTGTCTGTGACTCGATGGAGATTTAGGAATTGAATTTCCTGGTGTTTTTTGTGTCACCGTTATGTTTCAGTAAAGGGAATCGTAGTGAAGACCTGCGTGGAAAGCCGTACAGTTAGTTCATGCTTTGCAGTTTCATTAGAATCGCTTTTTTTAGTTTTAATTACCGAATTTGGTGGTTGCTGCTTGAAACTGTGTCAAGTGCTGTCAAGGCTGCTTGTAAGAAATCATATCAATGTCTTCTGAGTTGTTGTAGCTTGCAAGGCTGCTGTAGCTTCTGAGCTTGCTGTAGCTTGTAACTTCGAAGTCCAACTTAGAAAGGTCTCTGCACAAGCCATGAAAACGCTCTTTTAATTAATTCCCCAGTAAAGTTAGTAACCCCTACTACGATCGAGTTTCTTCCTCACTAAGTATGCCTAGTGTTTTTGAGCAGATTATCCCTGGAGGAAATATCCCGCAGAAGTGTAAAGGTGGAAGAGAGAGGTGCTACCGAAGTTTGTATGCAGGTACTATCTAGGAGATTTCAAAATTTCTTTCTAGAAATTAGGAAGTACGCTACAAAAAATTATCACAATTAGACTGCTTGTAGCATTACTTGAAAGTTCTGTCTAGCATTGTTGAATCTTCTGTGGTAGACTGATTGTAATAGTAATTTTGATAGCATCATGTGGATTGCAAGTCCAGGGAGGAATACACACTGAGTTCACTAGGGGATCTTACTTCGAGATCTAGCTTGCAAGGGGGTAAAGCGGGCTGTTCCAGAGCTGCATGTTCATGCCTTTTCTCTTCTCGAGGTCTTTCAAGGAGCTTTGGGTCACAAGAGCCGAAGGTAGGTTGCTGAGAACAAATATTTATCGGTCACCATGTATGAAATCATTCAAAAGTGGCTATAAACCACCATTAAGGAGGAGTGGTTAAACCCATTTCCAAGCAAAGATCGAGCAGTGGCCATAGGCATTTCTATCAGCGAAGGCATACCTACACCACTTGCTAACTGAAGGCCACATGTATGAACAATTAAACATTGCTAACAAAGGAGACAGGATAAGGTCCCTAGCAGTTTTAGTTTCCTTCACATTGTTTTACACTGACGATTCCCAAATGGATGAGAACTCAAGAAAACTCATTCAACTCGGACAGGAGTCCTGCTTCCCAACAAAGCAAGCGCGCATAAGTGATGACCTGTGTAGAATTCACGTTGGTGAGTTTATCCAGAAGCCCCAAGAAACCTTTGCGGCTAGGTCGTCATCTTTAAGAGGTGCCTATGCTCTCAGGAGGTGCAGGGCTGGATTGCCCCTGCACCATTCTTGCTAATTAACCAAAATTTCATTAAACTGGGGTATTCCACAGACTTGGCACTTTTACGTGTAGGCCGTGCGGCCTTAAATCTGTACCAGTCCTTGACTTTAGAGCGAAAGCTAAAGAAGGAAGTGAATGGAAAAATGGCGTATGGAATGCCGCCATTTTAACGAAATTTCACATCAACCTCTCATGCAACCTAACCGATGGCACATAAGTAAGCAGTTCTCGAATTGAACCTAAGCACTTTTGCTCCATATATGTAAAGTTAAAAATGAGCACCCCCGACATTGAGCATTCCAAGTTCTCTAGAAAATCTCTTGCAGCGACATTCAAAGAGTCCGGAGTAATTTGACAACTGTATACTCGTTCCATTGGCAAAGTTCATGACATCGGCATCCATCGGAGAGGATTATAAAGAACTGGTGTCCGTCTTAGTTGCTCTATGAAACTGCGGCCGACTAGAAATCTCGAAAGTTGCTACTTGAACGTCATGTATGGCATGCGATTACAGAATGACTTCGCCCTTTATTGACTCAGAATCGATTCAGAAGTATGACCATGATTCTTCTAGCTAAAACCTTGAATCGGCCTTGTCTAAAGATGCAAATAGAAAGCATCCTACCTATTGTAAGGGTTGTAGCAACCAAGTCACGAAGGATTATCATATTCGTTAAAATTTCAAGACATCTCTACTTTTCTAGACCCCGTGTGCAACCTCAGACGTACAACAATCCTAGTTTTGAGAGGTCGGTGCAATTGAGTTCAACAGAAACGAAAAGAAACTGTGTGTGTATATATGTGCATGGTAGATACCATAATCCCCTGGGCAAATTTTAATTAAGCAGATTTCGCCAGACCGGGACGGTAGACTCAAGCACTTAGCATTTTTTGGAACCACCTCGATCATTCAGCATTCAAGTGCACCGAGCTCTAAATTAAAATTCAAGCCTCGGCAGTGTCTGGGAGTATGTGAAAAATAATTGTAGCAATCCTCACCGAGGCTTGAATTGTGAGTCCAACGGCGAGCGAGCTATCGTATCGAGCGTCGGAATTCAGTAGCGGTACCAATTCAACCATACCGCCGAGGCTTCAACTCAGACCGATCGAACTCATTTAACAAGTTTCCGAGATCGATTTCTTGACATGAAAGTGAAACTTCATCCAGCCCACCAACGAGCTTCACCAACGTATCCCAGGTAGGGTATATAAGCACCCAGTCTGGCCTGGGTTGCTCCAAACACGACTTCAACATTTCGTCTTCGGCTTCGGCTTCAGGAGCCTTACGTGCCGCTAATTTGATCGGTCGAGGTCTCGCTTACTTTCTCCTCTGACGTACGTTATTGCGCTCTGCAATATTCAATTAGCACGGACGGACCGAGTGATCGATCGAAGTGCGCCTGCGGTTAGCTTGCCATATTAATTACCATGGCCATGTCGGGTCGCGGCAAGGGCGGGAAGGGCCTGGGCAAGGGCGGCGCCAAGCGCCACAGGCCAGTGCTGCGCGACAACTTGCAGGGCATCACGAAGCCTGCCATCCGGCGTCTGGCCAGGCGCGGGGGCGTGAAGCGCATCAGTGGACTGGTGTACGAAGAGACTCGCGCGACGTTGCGGAGCTTCCTGGAGACGGTGATTCGGGATGCTGTGACGTACACGGAGCACGCCCAGCGCAAGACCATCACCGCCATGGATGTGCTGTATGCTCTCAAGCGCCAGAACCGCACCTTGTTGGGTTTCGGAGGCTAGCTCGTCTGTTTGCACTCCAAGGACGAGGGAGCTCGGATCGCAAGCTTTCAACTGCAACAAATGCAGAGGATCGTCCCCCAAAACACTTGTGGATTTCAGTCAGTGTGTCAGGCAAATGAAGGAGCTAGTACTTGGAGTATTGTGATTGTTGGGCATTGGGGAAAAGAAGACTTCAAAAAAAAATATTCACGTCACAAAAGATGGTATACTAACAGTAGAAATCAATTTTATAACCAAAAGCTAGAACTTCCCAAATGATTTATCAAAGAAGTTAGGCACTATCTAGAGGGGTCTATGTTGGGACATTCCAATAAAGTAGGTCCTTTCATTTGGTGTTTGAATCATATCTATAAAGTCTGTAGTGGTCAAAACTGATTTTAATAAACAAATATACCAACCTTATTTTCAAGTCTAGTGGCAAGGATGGTTGTGTATTAGAAAAAACAAGTTCCATTTGGAAACTATGGACAATGGAGACCCTAATTTTGTAGATGTCTACAATATGTACAATTCATTGTTTTAAATTACTAATTTTGATTGGAACCTATGATCTAGAGGAAGAAACTTAATTAAGTCTTGATGTTGAGATGAGTAGAGGATTTTTTTTATTATGCTTCCACATAGAAATTGAGATCAAAGGATTTACAATTCCACTTAAGTTATATTAATCAAGTATTCAATAGAGATTTGGCCACTTGACTACTAGAAAACATGTTTTCAAATATAAATGTAGTGAAATCCATTTTTTTAGAAAAGATTAACTAAATAACTAGTGTCATAACCCATCTTTTTATAATTATTGTGTGATTTCATTTTTTAAGATTCCCTTCTAGAATCCAGATGAGATCTTGCAATTGTATATTACAAGTATTATGCGAGCTAATGGAATTGGCTCCCTAAAAATTTTAATTCATGGCAATCTTGACGCTAAGGATAATTTACTACAAGTTATACTTAGATGGAATTAATCTCAAAGATCACTTAGCATAAATGTAAATGCACCCCACATGAGATAAGGGTATATTATTGGTGGTTGTATATTTATTATTTTACAATTTATAGAGCCCTCATATAAATATGTAGTTTAAACACCAACCGGAGAAGTCTTCCAAACAACTTCACATATTGAAGTTCACCGGCTAACAATCCCTATGGGCATATTTTGCACGTTTCATGGTTACAATGAACTTTGAGAAGCTATAAATTTTGCATCCGGTCTTCAAAATAAAACTTGTCAAAAAAAATGTGCTTACTTGTCAAGTTTGTGTGGTAATATTTTCACATCAATCCATTATGTATTGAATTTTGAAGGGATCATCTAAATACATGGGGTTCAATTTTAGTTCACCAATGCAATTTAGTGACCATCTACCATCAAAAACAAATTTTGATGGTAATTTGAAGGGAATGCTTCATTGACATTTGTAGGAATGGAGGGTGGAGACGTCATTTTTATATTGAAATCCATTGTCCATCACAAAATCCTCAATGAGTATGGGATAACTTGAAGATGAGAGCTTGACCATTCATTGTCAAAACATAGGAAATACGTTTAAAGTAAAAATTTCAAACCTCATTCAAGCATAATAGAATAATTTTGATCAAAAACTTTGAACTAAAAAAGCTGTGAAATCAAGTCAAATTTCATTACCAAAAATCTATTTTAAGATTCCAATCCTCCAATCAGAAGTTATATACAATTTTCTAATGGCCCTCTCTGGAATTTGTTCATAACTTTTTATGAAAGGCTCAAAATCTCAAATAGATTTTCAGTGATGTAATTTAACTTGATTTCACAACTTTTTTTAGTTCAAAGTTTTAAAAAGAAAAATTTATTCTACTATGCCTAAATGAGGTCCAAAATTCTAATTCAAGCACAGTTCCTGCTTTAGACTTAATTATAAGCAATTGAGCTCCTACTTATTCAACTTTGCATATCCCAAATTTTCATCCAATCAAATTTGTCATAGGAAATAATATTTTAATGAAGTTGGAGTTCTCTAGAGACCAAGTTTCTTGGCTAGGGGGATTGAGGCCAGCTAAGAAACTTGACCTCTGGAGAACTCTTCTTACAAAAAGTGTTACCACATAGGTGGCCATGTTATTTTTTCATTCATGCTTGAAGTTCTCCACCAAACAAGTCTTGGCCATAGTCAAATCCAATCCAGTGAAGCACAAAATTTTCTCCAATCATATTGCTCCATTTCCCTATAATTCTTGAGTGGTGCACTTCTCCACCATAGTCATAGCAACTTGTAAGACCCTTCAAAACTCTAATGACCAGGCCTGGTGGCTTAATTTGAAATCAGAATGAACTATCCTCCAAAGTCCTTGCCTTAAAAGAGGCTACCAATTGGTTGAGGTGGGCCATTTTCAGGCCTTGCATTCGCTTGCAAAACGAGCTTATTTTCAAGCCTAAATGTCAACTCACCTTGCAAATTGGATATCCTCTTAAGACGTTCATCCGCTTTGCAAACAAGTGGACATGCTCTTGAAAGAATATGGCACATAATTATCCTACCACTAGGAAGTCTCTTTGCACACTTTCTATTTTCTGGTACTCTTGACTTCAACAACCATTACCTTATTGCTATGTTCCAAAGGAAAGGATCGGAAGAGGCTTGCCATTGACATATCTATCTATATGAGGTAATTTGAATAGGACTTTACTCAAAAAGTGAGTTAGTGTCATAGGGACAAAGCCTCTAATAGCAAAGCTACATGTGTACTTTTAGAAAGGGAAGATAGAGGAGTATGGTAATTGTGTAATGTCAAATAGAATTCAAAAATGGATTCCAAATTAATTTATCAGAGTATTCTTGTTAAGGTAACAACACCTAATTGTGACCCCTTTCCAAAACTAACCCCTCCATATTCTTGTCTAAAGTTTACAACCTCTATTCATAAGAATCTAGGGTTGCATTGGAATACACCTATTTTTGACACTTTGAAAATTCATTATTTATTCATACAATATTCAAAAAAATGCATTTGAAGAATTCATACAATCTAGAATCCCCTTTTGACTATTAACAAGATAATAAAAAGAAAAGAAAAAACTCATAGTAGAAACCATCCTAATTTGCTTATTTGGGCACGTTTTGGCGTGGTTGGTTACTTTATAGTGCCCATTGTGGGTCTTATTGTTCAGCTTGTAGTTATTAATCCAGGTTATCTTCCTTGGAATTGACAGTTTCCTTCAGTTGATCTCAAGTCCCATACACAAAATCGTGAAAATAGGTTGCCCCACACTAATTTCTCAACAGTCACACTATAGTAATATTCACTGCTTTTGTACAATGGTGCATTCAATTTAGAGCCATGTGTATGGCATAGATTTGTGCACCAATTCAAGACCTGGTTCAGAGAGTGGCATGTGCCTCCATGTGGCACAAGCATTGACCCATGAGGTAATTTATCTCAGTCAAGGCAACCTAATTGATGAGGCAACCTAATTGATAAGGCAACCTAATTTCACTATTTTGTGTAGTTTGAATCTCATTTTTTGGGTTGCTGCTCCATTGCTTCAAATAAATAGATATAAGATTAAATATAAAATAGTTAAAAATTGCACGCATGAGAGTACGCTCGGAGCTCACATTCGGAATCCCATTTCACAAGACGCCACGCTGTGAGAAATACAGACTACACCTTATTTCGTATGTGGTTGTACTACAGATAGAGATGTAGCTTGTTTCATTTTGTATCGTTTTGTGTATCATACCTCTATTTTGGTTAAAAACTCTACCCAAGCGACTCAGCTAAAGAAAGGACTTACAACTCATTCTAAATATTAGCACACTTTGAGTTTTTCTTCAACAAGCCAAATCCTTCTCCATCACTTGTTTTCTCCCTACCTAACTAAGAATGATTGATCTAAATTTTGCTGGAGGAAGATGATTTTTAACTAGAATAGCAATCTGGTACCACCATGAATATCATTCAGTGTACGAAATGGGAGAGTAGTTTGGAAGATCGAACACAATCTATCCGTCGAGGGGTACGTGCACTGCATTATCATTGCGTAGAGATATATACGTTCAAACGCTTGTACTTGAAACAGGTTGGTTGCCGTTGACAGGGATTCGTTACCAGGGTTGAAACTTATAATCGATTCTTCGGAAAATGCAGCCCTATATACTGCACAGCTATACAGCTCATGCATATTTCCACTAGCTCAACATTCACAACGAAGGTTACTATGCCGCTCTCGTGAACAGCACCGCAAGTTATGTTGATAGCCTTCTCGTCCCTTTCTCATAATACTGGATTGAAAGAGAAGGTATCAACCAGTGTTCTACTGGTATGGCAAGTGATTTACGTATATGGTGAAATTGTCCGAAGAGAATCTTCTTCCCCGGACATCCAGGAAAGGAAAAAAAAAGGATCTACAATGCAGGTGAAAACCAGTTTCGGCTTTCACATCTCTGATCGCTACAAGTGGGTTCCCAGGGAACTCAGCAACAGCGTTTGAAGAAATTGAAACAAAACAGACCAAGAAAACAATCAGAAACACAATAATCCACCCGAAGAAAGGCAACCTCTTGGGGAAAGAATAGTTAAGTATATATTTATTGTACAAACAGGAAGGATGGATGCACAACGGCCCAACCCTTGCCTGACTTGCATGACACAAGGCACACTCCGCTTCTTGTCACCAACTACCAGGAAAGCATTCAAAAACCACTCTCCTAAGTAAGCCTTATGATGTTCAGTCTCTTCATGCTTGGGGTCCTACAGTAAGAGCCACTACACCCAACCTTCAACACTAACCAACCTCGCAATCTTCAAGTCACACGTACCGACCATCCGAGACTATCACAGATCGCAGACATGCACAAACCATGGCATGGGTGGGGCACCTATCGAGGCGCACTGTTGAACATTGTTGCTGTTGTTGTTGTTGCTGTTGTTCCTAAAATTGGTTGGAGAATCTTTCAAACTCAAAATTCTATAGACGCAAAACATGGCTAGCTAATAAGGCTTAGATGGGGCCTTGGTTGTTCCGCTTCTCCCCGTTGATGGTGTTCAAGTTCATCATGTTCTCGGACCCATCGGCGTGGATGTAGGCCGATCCTCCGTGACGGGTGAGATCCATACCTTGTAGCTCGTCCTCCGGGGTGATGCGGAGGAGCTTGAATTTGTGCATGATGAAGAACAGGGGGCCCATGGTGACGGACACCCATGCGGTGATGGCGAGAATCTCAATGATCTGGGCGGCAAGGAGCTTGCCACCGCCGCCCATGAACAGACCATAAGGTCGGTCGGCTTCTCCTCCGTAAATTTGTTGGACGTAGTTCTTCTCGGCGAACAAGCCGACGAAGAAGAGGCCCCAGGCGCCGCAGCCGCCATGGAGCTGCGCGGCTTCCAGAGGGTCGTCGAAGTGCAACTTAGCTGCAAACCAGAAAACAGAGCTGTTAGCTCATGAAAAGGCAAGAACACGAAATGCTGAATCAAGAAAAATAAAGAAAGATATTATGGTGTAAAGAAAGCCAAGAAGGGAAAGCCAAGAGGTGAAGAACAAGAGGGGCAAAGAAACTGTATGGAAGAAAGCGAGAAATATCCATAGCCGGTTGCGTACCTGCTAGTCTGTTCAATCCGATGAGAACCCATGCGGAGCCGAAACCGCAAAGGACGGAGGCCCATGGGGCCACGACGGCGCAAGAAGCGGTGATGGCGGCGAAACCTCCCAGCACACCATTGCACACATCCAGCACGTTCCAATGCCCGTCCAAGAGCCTCTTCCCAAACAATGTGGTGACTCCGGCTGTGGATCCCGCCAATGTCGTCGTCACGGCAGCCCTTCCCACGCCGCTCCAGTTGCCCTTGAAGCCTTCATATCCCACCAAAATCTTGACGAAGCTCCCGGGGTTGAACCCGTACCATCCGAACCACAGCAAGAACGTACCGAGCACGACCAACGTGGCGCTGTGACCCCGGAAGATTAGTCCATTGCCCGACTTGTCGAAGCGTCCGATGCGAGGGCCTTCGATGAAAGCTCCCCAAAACCCTGCAATTCCGCCCACCATGTGCACCACGCCGCTCCCCGCGAAGTCGATGGCGCCGCTGCCGAACAGAAGGGAGCCCGGTCCGACCGTCTTCGTCGCGGACAACCACCCATCGGATGACCACATCCAGTGGGACACGATCGGGTAAACAAATCCCGTTAGCACGGACGAGTACACCAAGTAAGCCACGAATTGGGTGCGCTCCGCAATCGAACCGGACGTAATGCCCGCCGCGGCGATGGCGAAAGCCCACTGGAAGAGGAAGAAGCTGTAGTCGAAGCTGGCGTTCGGCACATCGTACAGGCCCCAGTTGTGGTGGCCAATGAAAGCATTCGCGCCGGAGCCCGTGCCGAAAGCGAACGCGAATCCGAAGACGTAATAGGAAAGACCACCGCAAGCCGCGTCCAGCACATTCGTGAGCATGATGTTCATCGTATTCTTCGCGCGCACCGAGCCCGCGCACAGCATGGCAAATCCCAGCTGCATCGAGAACACCAAGTAGGTGGAGAAGAGCAAGTAGCTGTTGTCCACCGCCAGATTCGTGTACCCAAGTTGCGTGGAGATTCCATCAAGCTTCGAGCACAGAAAATCACTCAAACCGGAAGCATTGCCAGAAGCGCCCAGGAACCCCTGGATCAAGCCCAGGTCCCCCTCCGCACACCCGAAATTCGCCATCGCGGCTCCCGCTCTCAAAAATCTCCAATACAATTAATCACAAAAAGCAAGCAATGGAATCCTGTGAGAATAATAACGCTACCACAACTTCATCACGAGCACACAGGACCGATACGGACCGATCCGTGCAACTGCGACTCCAGAGGAACGAGAAAGGCTTTATAGTGCAATCGAGGGCACACGCTGCAAGCTACAGAACAGGGTACCAAGCCCGACAATGCAGGGGACCTAAAAACCTAGTTTTTACCAGATCACTCCGGAAGCATCTAATCGCCGGAGACGGCGTTGCGAGTGTCTGTCTGTAAACTTAACTCAGGCTTCAGCCATGACATAGACATGCAGTGAAAGTAAACGGCTCCGCGTTGACTGGACAAGGACTGAAGTCGGGCAAGGAAGTCGGACTTCGGGGAGGTATTATCTATCATTGTTTTTATTGCTTGCGTCAGTTTGGATTCGTCTCCACTAAAGTAAGGTAGTCTGCTCTAAAAGCAAAAGCGAGCGGGCTCTAAACTGGAGTATCATGACATAGAGGTACATTTTGCTTGCTTCAATGTACTAGTCGTGTACATTTCAGGAGCCAGGAGGTGGTTGGTTTAGTGACCACTGTGTTCCAACTTCAAAAATTTGTAACAATTTCCACAAAGGTTTATAAAATATGAAATGACTTGGGTTAGATGCAAATTTCATTTTTCTTCCTAGGAAAAATTTACAGAATATTGTTTCAAGGACTTTAGCTTCCACAAAAACAAAATCAGCTTTTAAATGGTTGGTTTAACCCCTAAAGGACTGAGGCCCTTTTTCTGTCAAAAAACACTCAAAACTGCTATTTTTATAGCAAAAAGAAAAAAAAATTTAAAAATGTTTTTTTTTCACATCTACCCGTCGGATCTTACACCTAACTATTATGAGAGTGTGGAAAAATTTCAGAATTTTTGACCGCACAGATTGCAAGATATCTGTGTTTAAAGTGAAAAAAACAAGTTTTTCAACACATTGCGGGACTAGATTTTTTGACTTTGAACATTTTTAACTTAAAATTTTTGCACTACAGAATTTTGAGTGGAGAATTGAGTTGAGAATCTAGGAAAAAAAAATCCAAAAAAATTAATTTTCTTTCTTTAAAAAATTGTAAAGTAGAAGTAGGTACAAGATAGAAGAAAAATCTAAAATATTAACATCTTTTGTATGGAATTACAAAACAATAATTCCAATGGTGAGATTGTTCTAGCAAGTAATATAAACCATGAGAAAAAAAAAATGAGAAATTTGAAAAATCGCATTCAGAAATGCATCCTAGAAGTTATTTTCTTCAAGAAGATGCTCCAATTGACCAAAAAACAAGAAAGTCCATAACTTTCTCATAACAAATCCAAATGAATCGAATCAAAGCTTTCCAAATAGACAATAATATAATCTATGAGAAAAAAAATACGAAAAAAAAAAATTCAAATTTTTGTCCATTTCTTTTTGCTGCCTGTCGTCCCTTGTTTTGAGCTGATTTGGTCATAACTTTTTTTCTTGGGCACCGATTGTGAAAAATTTTATATTCCCACAAAACTTGTCAATTTTTCTATCTTCAAAAAAGTTTCAAAAAATCACAACAAAATTTCAGCCCGTAGGTACCTGTCCGAAAATGCATTTGTCTAGGGACAATGTCCCCAAAGGGACAATGGTCCTTTAGGGATTAAGAGCAGAGCACCTCATTGCTAAGGTAAGCGATCCTAAGACATACATACAAAAGGCCCATGACAAACATCTAGAGAATGATACAATTATAGCATTGTTTAATTTACCTATGAGGTGAGGATTCCTTTTGCATTCTTGAAAAGGAGTGAATAAACAAAGTTATCTTGCCGACACCAATCCTTGAATTAACTGGTAAGTCCCTCCCAAGCATCTAGGGAAGCATAATACTTCTCTAACATGGAAAAATACATTGTCTAGTTATGCAATGCATTAGAAGAAGTTTCGGGCCTACAGAAGGCCACGAGACAGAAATGGTAGCAGTGCAATTATGGTGGACCGAAAAAAAAAAAAAAAAGATGAATCTAACGGGGCGCTACTAGTGCCATTTCAGATCGGTGATTTCAAAAAATTAATTAATTAATTTTTTTTCAAAAAAAAATATTTTAAAAATAAAAAAAATGATTGCCAAAAATAAAAGTCTGGCAACCTTGTGCAAGGTTCAAAATTCTTAATGGTTATAGTTTTTGAATCAACCTATAAAAGATTTTTTTTTCAATAAATGAGATTCATGCTACGTAAAGTTGAATTGGTGGATACAATCATGTCTTGAATGCTAGTGATGGAGTGATTAGTAATTGCAATAGGAAATTCCACCTTTTTTGTGTAAATTCATCACTTGAAGTGACTTCTTAGGCCTTCATGATGTAGCCATGTCAGCACATTTTGTGACTACTTTAGGTGAGTAAGATGGCCATTATGGATATACTTTTGTTGGTTTGGAATAGTTTAGAGACTTTTTTAGTCCAATTGGACAACTCACTTCAAAAATTCATAACCAATTTATACTTTGTCAAAAAAATAAAATTTCAATTGCTCTCTCCATTTCTCACATTTGTCTTTACGCAAAAATATAAAATGCCACAATAAAAGATTTAATTTTCAACAAAGCCCATTGTGCAAATCTAATCATTTTGTCTATCTTAGGCTGGTTTATTTTATGAGCATTTCAAAAGAAGATGAGAATTATTGCCCCACACATTTCTTGAGGATGGAAAAGTGTGTTTTCCTATTTTGGGCCGTTGATTTTGTATTTGGAGGCTTTTATTATCTTGTTTAGGTTCTAGGATTTCAAAGATGAATTCAAAATTTTCAAAATTTATCATCTGCAGTAAACATTTTGTTCTTGTTTTTTTCCAAGTATAAAAATTTGGAGCGAATTTCCAAAGTTTTGCTCTTTCAAAGAAGGCTAGTAGGGCTAATATAGAAGAATTTGGTCAATTTGGTTTCCACAAATTTCAAATGGAGTATACTAATAACAATACTTAGTGTTACCTACAATAATTATTTTTAAATTAATAATATTATCAACTATGTTTATAGAAATTCTCTTCTTTGAATAATATTGATATTTATACTTTTGAGATAAAAAAATACATCAAGAGTAAAAACCTATAATATATTTAAATAAATTAATGTAGATAACACTAAATACCATTATTTGTATATTCAAATTTTGTTGTAAATTTAACCTTATATGATGAAACCCAAACAAACTACATTCCATTGTGTAAGCCGTAACTAAAATATTTTGGCTTTTTTTGAAGCCAAAAGAGTTGTTTAATCCATTTTTTTTCATTCCTTAAAAAAAACCAAGGAGCTACAACATTATAAAAGACTCATTCCTTGTATTAGTGACTTGCTTTTCAAGTAAGGTAGCTAATCAAACTTCTTTAGGATAGGTTTTTACTAAACAAGTTAAAAGCTAAACATATTCTTTAGTACATTCAAGTCAATCAGATTTAGTACTTGTATGTGGAAATAATTTAATTTTGGCATATGGACAATTCGGCAACTTGATCCGATTTTCTTGACTTCTAGCTCGTTGCTCTTCCTAATTTTTCGACATTCGTCTTTGAATGGATTTGTTTTTTCTATTCATGCATGAATGTGTTCCTTTTTTAAAATTTTCTCAAGAATGATTTCTGAATATTCAAAATTGTACACAATGAAAATTTCTCAAATTTTATAAATAGTTATACAATTTTTCATATTTTAGACATGTTCCAATTTTCCCCTAATTATTTACAAAACTGACCTACACTTACAAGACATCATGTTAATACGACGTAAATATAAAACTGAACTCACACAGCATGGACTTTTTTTCAATGAAAATACTGTAAAATAACCACGGCAAAAAAAGGAAAGCAGGAAAAAGGAAAAAAGAAAAAGTTGACCAGCAGATCAGTTATTCCACAAGGCATGGAGCCAATGGGAGCCTTTCAAGTCCAGTGGTGTCCACATGGCTGCTCAGCACTCCGTATTAACCCTTGGTGACCCAAACAACCATCTTCTGGTATCTGCCCCTCTCTTCTGCGCTGCCTGTTCTCAAATTTTGAGTTTTTTCATATATATAATAGAATGCATTATGAAATCCAATGGAGGAAGTTTCATCAAAATTAGAAGTTTCATCAAATTTGCCTTGTGAATTTTTTCAAATTTAACCCCTAAAAGACCAAGGTAATTTTCCTATCAAAAACCACTCAAAACTGTCATTTCTATTGCAAAGAGAATAGATTTTTATTTTTATTTTTTTATTTTCATATTCAATTGTAAGATCTTATACTTGTATGAATACGTGGAAGAAATTCCACAAAACTTTGACCATGTAGATTGTCCATAATTTCCTCACTATTAGTCCAAATTGAATGAAACAAAGCTTCACATGTAGACAAAAATATAGTCTTTGAGAAAAAAATTTGAAAAAAAATATTTTGACTTTGTGTGATTTTTTTTGTGGTGTCCACCAAACTCCATTTTTTCTTATTGTGCCATAACTTTTGCTCTCGGGCATCAACTAAAATAAAAACTATATATTCACAAAGTTCTTGCAAAAATACATGACCTCAAAAAATCCCCAAAAATATCACTAAAAATCGAGACAGTAGGAATTTGCCAAGACCCAGATTGTCCCTTGAGGGTTCTCTCATGAAGGGACAAATGGTCCTTTAGGGGTTAAGTGGTGTAGTATAGTTTACAACTCATTTTTGGGGGTTTGGGTTGGGCATGGATTAAGAATTTAGCCAACTAATGTGATTCTTATCCATCTCAGAAAGGTCAAATCCACCTCAAAAAGGGAAGATTCAAGGAGTTCAAAGAGAAGACTAGTGTCCCATAATCTTATAATCACTATTCCCATTTCGGTGACCATTGCACAATACAAGCTCCACCATGAATTGAAAAATGCTTGGAATGTTGCAAAATTTACATGAACATTCTCAATTTTCTTTTCTTTCACAAAATACAAAAAAGTCACCATTTCAAAATATTTTCACACAGATATGCTCCTTCAAAGTGCATTGCCATGTATTTCCATTAATCCAAATAAAACTTCAAACTTAAATATCTTCTAAATTGTGCAGTCAAATGATCTAAATATTTTTGAAGTGCTCACTTTCAATGTGAAATTCAGAATCCTATAGTTAATTCTATCCCATCTCAAGGAAAAATGAAAACAAAGAATTGTTTAAGTTCTTGGCAATTTTGGCCCATTTTGAAGCCTCTTTGGATCAATATGGGTTAAGTTAGTATGCTCTCAAAGCAACCATTTCAGAGCTGATTGCCTTTTGGAAGAAGCTAAAGTCCTTGAAAAAAATTCATTAAATTTTGTAGGAAGAAAATTGGAATTGGGTATCTAATACAAGTTGTTTCATATGTATTGGACCCTCATGGAATTAGTTACAAATTTTTGAAGTTGAAACGTTGTAGTCACTAAAAGTGACCATCTTCCAAAATGTACACTATTGGTACATTGAAAAAAACTAAATGTACCCATTTGCCATGATCACTTTTAGAGCATGGGTGCTTTTAGAGTAGACTACCTTAACATGGTAGAATCTGTATCTTTTAATAAGAAAGAGTACTTTAATTTTTAGATTTATATTTTAAATAATTTTTTATTTAATACATTTGCTAGTATGCCATTTGCTGTTGTCACATTATGATAAAGTAAAAGTAAAAGCAATTTTCTAATTTTTAAATTCATAAAAACTTCCAAATTCAATATCGTTTCTGCCGTGAGTCAAAATGCTACAAAATAAAGTCTATATATCCATCCTCACAGAGAGCTTTCCAACAATATTATGAACACAACTAGAGTACACACAATTCTAGAAATCTCACCGTAGTAAACAAAACAAATAAAACTAACAATTGTCCAGATTTAATGTGTAACTCTTCTAAGTCCTAAATGACCAAGGCACATATATTACATACACTGTCAAAAATTGTTACTTTTTAGGACAATTAGAAAAAATGGAAAAGATTTCAAATAAAAAAAATAAAAATAAAAATAAAAATAAAATATATATATATATATATATATATATATATATAATTCTAATTTTTTTAAATTCAAACAAACAAACTTGTATTAGACTACTATAGGAATGAGTGGAAAAATTAAAATCTAGAAACTTTGACCATGTGGATTGAAGATCATAACATATGAAGAAAACCAGGTCAATGGACTTTAACTCCTCTTTGCACAAAATTTTTACACTAATAATGTTTTGGGACAATTCCATCCTACATGATGTTAGTTACATACCTACTAAATTTCAAGGTAGAAAAGATATTTTGCATATATTGCCCAAAGCTATGTATAGATCTTGCCCAAAATGCTATAAGCATCATAATTTTTAATACATGCACTTGATTAGAAAAGAATTATATCCTTGATAAGGCAATTCATGTTTATACCTTGTATCAAAATTTCAGAAAGGTTGATTCAGAATTTATAGGAACCTATGTGAATTTTCTATTGATTATTCAACAATCACTTGGTCTTTTAGGGATTAAATTGTTGTAACCCCTAATTGCCCAAGGCTTGTTTTGAGCTTCTTGAAATTTGCCCTAAATTGAACAAAATGACACCATTTTGATAAGTTGAATCATTTTTTTTTAGTTGTAACCATATAAATTAATACTAGACATGCTAGAGATCACGTAGGAAAAAAAACACAACAATATTGATTAAGAATTGAAAGATTACAATGTTTGATCATGAGGATGTTAAAATTACAAAAATCTTTCAGCTCTCTTTTTGCAAGTCAAATCTAAAATATCAGTCACCAAAAAAATATGAGGTTGAAAAGCCTCACATGCATAACTCCAATCAATTTATGGCTTCTCAAATCTATTCTTTAATTTTTTTAAATGAATTTTTAGTGTCATTTTTTTTCAAGATCTAGTGTCTTTGAGGCTCATTTCAAAGAGCCCTTACCAGTACGGAAAGTCAAGATTGCAATCGGTACCCTCGCGCAAAATCTTAAACAAAAAAATCATAATCATTCAATTTCAAAATCAGAATTTTGATGCTAAAACTAGACTTTAAAAAGAATTTGTCAAAAATATAAACTACTGAAAATAGAAACTTAGTTAGGTCTTATTTAACTTCAAAGTTTTGTCAACACCATGGTGCCTCAGGTATTTAGGGGTTAATTTAAAAAACTTTCAATATTTTGCAGTTATAATGTAACATTACTATAATTTGTTTATTTTTTGCATTGAAACTAAGAAAAGAAGGAAATCTGTCCCTGAGATCACTAAAGAGCTCTACATGTTTTTCTTGTTAGAAACTTGGCCAATGTTTGGAAGGGTGGTGTCCTACATTTTAAGAAATGAAAAAGCCACCCTTTCCATTGCTACAAACTCTAAAATGACAACAGATTTAATCACATTGAAGGTAATATTTAACCCCTAAAGGCCCAAGGCCTTTTTTCTGCCAAAAAACACCCAAAACTGTCATTTTTTAGCAAAGAGTGAAAAAAAATTAAAAATGTTTTATTTGCACATCTAACCATAGGATCTTACAGCTAACTAGTATGAGAATGTGTGCAAAAAATTTCAGAATTTTTGACCGCACAAATTGCAAGATATCTGCGTTTAAAGTGGAAAAAACAAGATTTTCAGCACATTGCGGGACCAGATTTTTTGACTTTAAACATTTTTAACTTAAAATTTTTGCACTACAACGTTTTGAGCTTTAAATCTTTGTAGTGGAGAATTGAGTTGAGAGTCTCAGAAAAAAAAAAAAAAAAATTCAAAAAAATTTAATTTTCATTTTTAAAAAAATTGTTAAGTAGAAGTAGGTACAAGATAGAAGGAAAATCTAAAATATTAATATAATTTTGATGGAATTAAAATGCACTAATCCCAATGGTGAGATTGTTCTAGAAAGCAAACTAAACCATTACAAAAAAAAAAAATTGAAAAATTACAAAAATTGCATTCCGAAATGAATCCTACAATTTATTTTTTTCAAGAAGATGCTCTAACTGCCCAAAAAACAAGAATGTCCATAACTTCCTCATAGCAAATCCAATTGAAACGAATCAAAGCTTTCCAGATAGACAAAAATATAATCCATGAGAAAAAAAATATTTAAAAAAAAAATTCAAAATTTTGCAGATTTTTTTTACTGCCCTCCCTCCCCACGCATTCCAAGAAATGGCATAACTTCTCGCTCGAAGGTCCAATTTCAAATTTTTTTTTCTGCCACATACTTCTCTCAATTCTTCACCTTCTCAAAAAGTTTCAAAGAATCACGACAAAATTTCAGCCCGTAGGTACCTGCCCGAAAACGCATTTGTCCCCCGAAGGGACAATGGACTTTTAGGGTTAATGTTCCATAAGTTTGTATTTAATTTTACTATTTAAGATGTCCATATAACATGCAAAATTAAAAATTTAAATACTATTTCACTTTACTTTGTATTTATTTTCAGCATCATAACCAAAGAGTTTTATCTTAGAACTTATTCAATGTAATAAGAAATTGCTGAAGACAGCTATTGATTTTCACATCCCTACTACAAAAACTCATCTAGAATATATCCTGGTTAGTCTAGAGGTGGCAACACTTATTTCTGAATTCCATAAACTTAAGGGAGGTAAAATGCATGACCAATTATTGTTGAATTTATGAAAACTTTAATATCTAACAATATTTGACCACTAAAGTTTCAAAGTCTTTTTTCATAAAAAAATGCTCAACACTGTCATTTCAAGTGCAAAGAGAAAAAAAAAAATTTAATGGTATTTCCTGTGCACATCCAATTGTAAGATCTTGCAGTATATTAATGTGAGAATGTGTGGAAAAAATTAGACACTCCGACTCATAGACTGCAAGATAAATGCCTTCAAAGTTCAAAATGAAGAAATCTTTTTTTTGGCACCGTGGCAAAGTGGTTTATGAGACTTTGAATCTTTCTAATTAAAAATTTTGCACTATAGATTATGGTTAAAAAATTTATCAAGAAGAACTGAATTGAAAATATAGAAAAAATAAAAGTTGAAAAAATAACTTAATTTTCATTCTTCAAAAAGATTTCCACTATTTGACTTCTTTGACCTAATAAACTAAATCATCAAAAACTCTAAGATGGAATTTAAACGCACGCATCCCAATAGTGAGATTGTTCTAACAATCAAAGTCAACCTTCTAGAACTTTTAAATCTGAAAAATGTGAAAACCGAGCTCAAAACAAAACCCTATATGTTATTTTCAAAAAAATACTTTGATTGCTTGCAAAACAAGATGTTCAATAACTCTCACAACACAAATCCAAATGGAATGAATCAAGCTTTTTGTATAGAAAAAATACAATCTATGAAAAACAAGTTTTCAAAAAATTTATTTCAAACTTTTATGGAATTTTTTCTCCTTGCTGAGTTCAATTTTGGGCTTATTGTGGTATGGCTTTAGCTCTTGGGCACCAATTGGAATAATAATTATATTACCAAAAAGCTAATAAGTTTTTCTATCTTATAAGAAAGTTTCAAAAAGTTTCAACAAAAATGGAGCTGAGAAGATCTTGCTTGAAATCCATTTTGTCTCCCAAGGGGACAATGGGACTTTAGGGATAAAAAATCACCTATTTTATACTAGTGATAGTTGACCCCTATTTGCCCCAATGTCCCAAAACTAAATGCACTTCAATTAAAATCAAGATTCGTGGTTTTCAAAATGTTGATTTTTTGTGTTTAATTCAATCTTAAATTACATATCTTAACAGATTTCATTTCTATTCTAAGTTTAGAAATTCAAAAACTTATTTGTAATTGCAAGCTTCATGTTATTCAAATTCAAATTGCAACATGTTCTGTGTTAACCATTCCATTTTGATTTTTAAAATTATTTTTCAATTAAATTACAAATTATTGTTCTCCATTTCATCCTACAATTTGGTAGATGTCTCAAATTACTCAAACATACACAATAGTTGATATAGTTTCAAGTTGTTTTTTGCTATAAACTTATAAAAAATCACATTTTTTTACAAAACCAATTGTGATTTCCTACATTGATTAACATCACAAAGCCTCTCATAATAGAAATATGAAATTAAAAATTGTATACAAATTAATTGGTGTAATTGAGTTTGCAATGATGTTAAATTGTATGTTTTTTTATTATGGAGTAGACTTATTCAAAAGTCATTGGAAATTTACCTTTTATGAAGTATTTAACCATTAGAATTTGAAAGTTGTGGTTTCTAAATAAATCTTAAAGTAATAAAATAGAATGAATCACTTCTCAATTTGAATTAAAATACTTTAAATACTATAATGAAGAAAATATCCATAAACACAAGTCTTTACAACATACCAGAGTAAGCGAATAAATTAAGATATGTACAAAACTTAATAAAATTGATTTCAAATATGTTGTAGGAATGAAATTTTAACCTTAGGTCATGGTGGTCTAAACAAGAGAATACTTCAATAAATTATTCATTTCCATTAACCTTAAAATTTATTTTCATATTAAATCCAAAATAAAATTGTCTACCATGACCAAAACAAGAAAATCATTCAAAATTTATAACAGTCTATAACAATTTGTGTTTATTAATTATTAGTTTTTAGAGGTTTCTAGGCATGTGCATGTATGTGTTGTATATTTAAATATGACTTTATACTTATGTTATAAAATGAAGGTGTATTTAAGTATGATAATGAAATGAAATATGCTGCTAAATTATTTAGATCTCCAGTATTAAAAAATACTCTTGACTTCTTTTGTTGTGGCCAATCAACTTTTGTTGGAATGAATATCATTTGTTATTGATAAACTTTTTAATCAGCCTACAAGGCATTAAGAGGCGAGAAGAAAGAAAATGTAATTATTTCAATGTATTTAAATTAAACTTGACTAAACTTTAGTCTTAAATTACAATTATCCACATTGGTGATAATTAAGTTACTTCAATGAGTTTACTCCATTATAACAATTGTAATTGCACTAATTATAGAAGTTTAAAATATAGATAAATTAATATAATGTGGTTTACACTAAATTTCACACTATCTCAAAAAGTACGCTTGCCACCAAACTTTAATCCTAATGCTATATATCCCTCTTAGCTCCAAAGTCACTCCATTGAGGGCGGAAGGATGGATTTCAAATTTTATTTATCAGTGAATTTTAGGTTTTTGGAAATGTTGTGAAGCCCTCTACGACCTAGGAGTACTAAAATTAGATTGTAGCTAATTTGTGTAAAGAATTGCACTATTCAAACTCATCAACAAATCCAAACAATTTGAGTACAAAATAATAAAACCATGATGAATAATTCAACCAAAATTGGTCAAACCAACCAAATCCTTGCACCTTTGCCAAGTAAAAAAACTCAAAAATAAAATAAAAATTCCCAAGCGACCTTATTAATAGTTCAAACTGCACATTATGTAACATTTGATTAAAAAAATAACATAAAATGACTCGAATCTGCTTCTTTGATTTTTAACCTTACAAAGACACAACAATACATTGATAGATTGTTGATTTTTGAATAAATAAGTGCATTCTTTAAATCATTCATCAAACACTTTTAAGTCCAAAATTTCCTTTGCAGATTCATCTAGAAAAAATCCTATTCAATTAAAATTTGTAAAACTAGAAAAAAAAAAAAAAAAAAAAAAATGTGTCAAAAAATCTATTGTTAACGAGAATGGGACTGACTGATGAAAGTCGTCATAGTTTTTTGTTTTTTTTGACACAAGTAAAGAGACCTTTATTGCAATAAAAAATGGAAACAAGAACCTAGCAACAAACAGCCTAGGAAGAGCAAGAAAACAAAACAGAGAAAGACACAAATACAACTAAATCACCGACAGGCGGGGCAGGAACTGTTCCACCAAGGCGCGAAGCGCCTATGGTGGTTGGAAGACAAAGCCGTCCCTAGGACCAGATAGCACCCAACAAGGAGAACCGTCAATCATCGTGGCAAAGATGTTGTTGCGTGTCCACCTATTCTCAAACCGTGATCTGACAGTCTCACCCTTAAGAGGAGATTGGGTATTAAGCCTGCAAACTACCTCCCACTCAACTCAACCATAGTCTATCATACCCAACCAAATATGCTGTAGAAATTTATTGAACGCCTCCGAACATCATAGTAGTTTTTGTATCCCCATATTGTCCTCACCCCACACGTTAAAAGCACTCCAGGCTGATTCTTGCCTTTGCAGACACATTAAATTGGCAGAATCCGCCCTCGAATGCAGAATCGGCCCTCCTTGCAGATTCTGCATTCCAGGGCCGATTCGCCCATGCCTGGAGCGCTTTCAACGCCAGGGAATGGTCTGCGCAGGGCCGATTCCGCCCTGCGCAGACCATTCTCTAGTACGGTATTCTCGCACCTCGACTGAGCGCAAAACGGAAGACTGGACTGTTCGCCCCACCATCGCGGCCGGGACTCCAACGGCAGCTTCCGACGCACCCACCGGGCAGCGCCCGCCCGCCTGCCGTCCGTCGTGAATCATTCGTGACCATCAGATCGGACGGATCTCGACACCCCGCTCCCTTTGTCAACGGACGACAACTCCCCAGCTGGGCACTTGTGTCGCGAAGGAACAAGTGCCCGTCTCGCGCTCGACCACTGCAGCTGCTCGCGGCACCTCGTTACGACGGAGAGCTCATGCCCCGGCCACTAGTGGCGTTCTCGCCCGTCGGAGTCTCGATGGACCCCGCAACTTCGTCACGGAAATCCGGCTCGTTTGGAGAATCCGGGCCTGCAATGCAGTTTTGGCCGTTTCTACTGCTGCTGCCGGACCATCACAGGTAATTCACTTAAAAATTAGGGCCAGCTTACATACACCTACGGACTCTATTCGAAGGGGGGAAGAGGATTCTCTCCGGATTTCGGTCGGGATTCATGTTTAATTTTGCCGTGCACTTGCGGTGAATTCTATGCATTTGTTTGGGTCAATTTTTGTTTAAGAGGTTGGGGGAGGATCGAATCTGGGGTATGGGGTTTCGTGTCTTGTTCGACGGATTTTGCCGAGTATTTTATGGGAAGGAAAAGGGGGAATTGATATTAATGGAAGTAAACTGGGTGGCGGACTTGCGGGAGTACTGTAGGCGGATGTTCTCACTGGTTTGGCAGGTATTCCAGGTAACACTGTTGGGGAGAATCCGGCATATCTGTTTATGCGGTTCGTTCGTTTCTATTGTGTCTCGGCTTGCCTTGAGTGGGGGGTTTTCTCGATTAAGTTATGCTAATGTGATCAACGTCCTGATTGATTGAATCATGGTGGATTGATATGATCTGGGTGAGATTTTTGACTATTTTGATACAAGTGGGAATATGGACACGGAGCAAACGAAGACGCATCCACACCAGTGCAATAAGCCATCTTTTCAAAGGATTTAAAATGGAAATCCAACTAACTATTTCCTTCATCTCAACAAACACAAGGTCATTATTTCATTGAGTGGCTTGCTTGTTTGCCCCACACATGCAATTGACAATTTTGCCTTCAAGCAATCACACGTCTCCCAATGTCCAAAGGCAAACAAAATCTTTATTGGTGCTAATCCAATGAACTATTTGTAAAAGAAAAAATGTACTTGATGGCAAAGATGCAATTTTTGTTGTATCGAAGAGTAATTCGAGTATCTTTTGATGTATCACAACAATGTTTGCACAATTTGTTTCCAAAAATTGTTATAGGTGGTTCATTTGCCATATTGTTGGCTACCTTCTTACTGAACAATGAAAATTTGATGATGGGTCCAAACATTAAATAATTGTGCATTTTTCATAGAAGGAAAGTAGCGAAAAACAAAAACGGACTATTTTAGGGTGTTCACACAAGTAATCTAATCTCTATAGATTCCAATTGGTCTTTCTATTTTTGATTGACCGGACATTTAGGGACGAATTCAAAGTTAGCCTCAAAAAGTGGTGGAAGTTCTTGACTGGACGTGAAGTATACAGTTCTGGAAACCATTTTGAACATGCACAGTCCTATGGGGTTCGACACAACCAGGGTTACTGTACCTTATATCATGGTTCTGATAATGGATCAATGCTTATCACAGGAGACGTGGGTTACGAGTGTTTCCAGTTGCTGGATAAGAAGCGTGCACATTGCTTATAAATCACTTTATCGACATTCCAGAAAACTGCTCTTGACCCTAGAAGGTAGGTATACGCACAGCAACAGGGAACCTAAGCCAACAGTTTAGCACTATGTAAGGTAACAGGTTCTAAAATGGAGCGGGCTCTAAAATCAATCAGGCTCTAGAGGTACATTTTGCACTTTCCAATGTACAAGTGGTGTGCATTTGAGGAGGTGGTCAGTTTTAGAGCACACAAAAATGCACTTTTCTGCAACTTCAGAAATTCATAACTAATTCTACAAAGCTTCAAAAAATATGAAACAACTTGGGTTAGATGCCAATTTCTCTTGCCTTTCAAGAAAAATCTACTGAAAAATGTTTTAAGAAATTCTACCTCCCCAAAATTCAGCTTCAGCTCTTAGATGAGCGGTTCATGGACCTCTTACCTTACAAGAGATGTATATTTGCAGACCTTCATCAAGGCTCTCATAGTCTCTTACAAAGTGCTACTCCGTATCTTTTATCGATACCTTGCAAATATATCTTTAGAATTTGCAAAATTTATCATGTGTGACAAATAAAACATTTCAGGGTTTTCCCTGATGGCCGAGAGAGGGGGTCGGTTCACCCCGGCCGGAAGGAAGTCATGCCAGGCCAAAAGATCTAGAGCAGCCAGGTGGGTCCTTTTCCATGCAAAACTGCAAAATAATGGAAATCTTCAACGTTATTAACCCCTAAATGATGGACCCATGACCATTGATTTCAAACCTCACTGTCCATCACTCAATTTGCTACCATTTTGCAACTAAATATGCTTGAAAAAATTTATATGTATTTTTCAAAGATGAAAGTACATGTCTTCTTTACTTCAGAAAAAAATTAGATTTTTTTGTGGAAAATGAATTCTTTAAAGAATTTTTGAAGAAAAAGTGAAGAAAAATCATATTAAATAGAAAAATGTTTAAAAAAATCTGAAAATTTCACCATAAATGTATATCACAATGACAAACATCATGATGTAAACTCAATTTCCGTATCATTCTATAATTAGAAAATAATAGACATTGAAAATACACCCAATGTTCAAATTGCAATGAAATATGCAATATTAGGAATTTTTTCAAAATTCAAATTGGAGTAGAAACTAGAGTAGATGATCTTCATTTTGTTAGTTTGACTCAAACTCAAAAAATACCATGTTTGTGGAGAAATTTCAGATTTAAAGCAAGGAGCAACAACTTCCCAAAATACTCTATAATAGCATATTTTGTGATCCGTTTTTTTTAATAGCTTCTCATTTATATGAAGACAAAAATTGGAAAGAGTACAAACTCAATTGGATACTCTTTATAACCCAATGTGAAAGGTCAACAAGGAAAAGGAGGATGAAAAATTGCTTTTGAACTCCTCTTAGTTCAACAGTATTGTCATCGGAACGCCACGGAATGGCGTCTGCGGCGTTCTAGGGTTAAACGTAGAATGTTGACCCCACTCCACTTGGAATCTCTCCAACAATCAAGGTTGTCATGGCATCAGAGGCCATTCGCATGTTGGACCGGACTGGGCCTGGGTTGAATTTGCATGCCAAAATTGTGAATCCAATTTCCAATGTGGAGCTCCGGTCTCTCCTTTTCTCAACCCACCTTGATTATAGGACTTGCAAACCCGTTCTCCTCCCCCATCAACCCGACTTACTATTTTTCTAAAAGTATCCTCTATTTGTTTTGTTGTCTCACCTCATTCAGTGGTTGTCTCCGTGGTCCTCCTCATTCATTGGTTGCTTCATGCCACATAATTCCAAACATTAATTAAAAAAAGGATTTTTTTTGGAGCTCTAGTGCACATCTCGAAGCATCCACTCAGCCTAGAGAATAGACTCCAGTTTGGTGCTTGTAGCTCCACCTCCGGTCGGGTACTTGCATGCAAATAGGCCCTCACTCTTCAAGCTCCGGTAGAAGCTCCGGTGCTTTGCTAGGGCTTTGCCCAACAACGGCTAAGTTAGAGCCTAATTGCATGTTTGGACCAGACTAGAGTTGGAGCTCCCAGCACCAAGCTGTGAGGTCTAGTCCGATGCATATCATGCTTCCTCATGTGGACCAGACCTCCAAATAAAATATCCACCTTTTTCTCAATATTTGGAATTAAGTGGCATGTGACAACCAATGAATGAGACAAGCCACAAAGACAAGTCTTGAAATAAATGAGACAACTCTTGAAATAGGAAAATACCTTTAGATAAATAGTAAGTCGGGTTGATGGGATGGAGAGCAAGCTTGCAAGCCCTACAATCTAGGACAGTAGAGAAATGCATAGACCAGAGCTTGACATCAAAAATCTAGCACTTGCAAACCCCTCAGCTTGGTTGGAGATCAGGAGCGGTCACCCTAAGCAAACAGCTCCTAAATGGGCAAAATGGGAAGCTTAAATTAGCAGGCCTTCTTTCAATCTTTCTAGAATCCAGATTCCTCAATTGCCGAGAGTAAGCTTTTTGCAGTAAAAGAAAAGCTGCAACCAAACAAAGCATGGTGATAAATGTGGAGATAATTGCCACTGAGGTCACCTTTGTTAATTTGGTGGAAGGTAGAACAATCTAAACTGTTCATGTAGGTGATGTGCATTGGTACAATAGGTAGAGTTATACTTAGAGGTTGTTTGTCACGTGTAGATAGTGGGAAATCATAACCGGTTGTTGAGTTTTTAACACTCACGTGGCACCGTCCCATTGGCAACCCATCACCATTGCCATTACAAGTTGCAACTCATAACCTTCTCTCCTCTCAACTTGCTTCCTCCACCCTTGAATCACGGAGATCAAAGGTTGTGATTGAAAAGTGAACAACCGGTTATGTCCGAAAACCTACTCGTTGCTACCACGGCTCGTCAGTTATCGAATACATAAACTTTTTACTTGCGAGAACAGCCAGAGTTGGGTTCAATTTTTGCTTTGGGGAGGTTTTCTTTTGCTCCGACAGTCATCTTCCTAAGTAGAAATAGTCCATATTTTTGTTTTTGAATTTTGAATTTATTTTTTGAATTTTAAAGTATTCTAGAAAAAATCATGAGTACTATTGCAAAATGCAACAAATAATATAAGTGTTTCTTGCAATCACCCTTGTGAATTCTAAGTTCTTTTTGCACTTTAATTTGACGATTACTTCTCTCTAGTGGTCTCCAACCACAAAAAAGGCATAAATTTTCAAAGATGCACCTATACAAGATTCTAAAGTTTCTTCACATCATCACATTGAAAATTCACAAAAAGGTCAAAACTACTTCAAAAAGTAGTCTTAACCATTTACTAAAGGTTTTATTACTTTAAGCCTTATTGCACCATAGAATTGAGGAGGTCAGAGTTAATGTAGAAGAGGATTGGACTTTGGAAAGTAGTACATAGCAAGCTAATACTAATCTTTGGTCCCAACAATAAATGCATTTAGTCTTAGTTGTAAAGTTAATTTTGAATTAAGCTATAAACTTAAGCTTCTCAAATTGAATTACTATAATTATTTGGCATGCATGCATTGTGCTTGTGAGCTCTCATTGGTGGAAGCCATTGTAGAGACCAAATTTAAACAAGCAATTTGTTTTGATCCCCCAAAAGGAATTTATACATTTTCGTGGCATTTGTAGTCAATGAAACCCCAAAGATTAATTCTATATTTTAGTGAAGGTTTAAAAAGTTACAGTGGTAACAGTTCAAAGACACCAATGTGAAAGAAACAAAATGAAGAAAGAAGGGAAGTGGTTTTAGATATATGGGTTGTAGCAAGAATTATCTCCCGTTTTTGTTCCACTTTGGCTGTTTTTAGCCATTTTTTTGGAAGTACTATAAAAATATAAAAATATTTTTAAGAAACTACAAAAAATATGAGAAATGTATACACCTATAAGAAGAAGGTAGGTGGTACCTATGAAGGAAAAGCAAAAAAAAATTCTCTAAATAGGAGAACTAGAAAAGTGCAGAATTACCAGAAAATATATACTTTGACATTTTAATTTGTAGAAATTAGTAAATCAGTTTTAAAAGAAATTGGAAAATGCCATTTGGAAAGACTTTATGGTAAAGAGATTTCACCAAAAAAATGATCTTGAAACCGTCTTCAATGTTCAAAATTGTGTGCGCAAGGGAGCCCTCTTAACATAGACGTAGAGGATATAAAATAAAATATTTTTTAATGCCCCTTGGTAGAAACATGAGTTCCTACTTTGGAAATAGACCTTAGAAATTTCAGCTCCAAATCATTAAATTTGGGGACTCCTTACGTAGTAAAAATCCCTAAAACTCAAAAGATGACATATTAGTTTAAATGACTTTTGAAATCTTTTGAAAAATATGAGATATGATTAAACTCAAAAGAAGAATTTCCAACAAAAATTTCAAATTCATGCAAGTCACACTTCAAAAGTTATTGCAAAAAGAAGCTTTGACACTCCATTTGTGACAATGTTTTAGTACTGTGCAGTACCGGTCTTTCTTGCAATCACCCATATCTACCTTAAGAATGATGTTTTTGTTCTAGTCATTTTCATTCTTCCTAGTGAAAAACAACCTAGCTTTGTGTAAGCAGTAAGCCTAACTTTTCATGAGAATTGTATTGAGGTGTAAATGTTCAATTCTTTTAAATGGAAAAGTGACCCATCTTTATTAAGAGGCGGTAGAAAAGATATCTGGGAGTTATGTTCATTGGCAAATTTAAGAAACTTAGTAGACATGTGCCAATTGTGCAAGTTGCACTGCCTATAAATGATCCTAGAAAATTGAAGAAGAAAAATTCCTCCATGATAAGTAAGTACTCCGTAATTGACCAGCATTGTTGCACTGTCTTGTGGAAAGTCTTGAGGATGGTATATACCGTATTGGGCTAAATGTTTTCTTCCATTCTTACCGTTGTAATCTGGACAACACCATCAAGTCGAACAAATAAAGCTTGCTGCAACTTCTGAGGTTAGATGACAAGGTTTACAAGCAGAATTGCAGACTCGATGATGATTCCGTTTGAAATTGTTGCGACGGAATCCCCGCCCAGCCTGAAATGTTTGCAAGAGCATCAACCCATCTTGCAGGGCGATCGTTCCCTCTGATCGGAAATAGGAGTGAAATAGGACCCTCAAGATTGGAGACGCCTGATTGCCTGGAGCTGTGGAGGACGGAACCAGGAAAGCTATGAATCCCATAATTTCATGATCGGTTTTCCTTATAATCTCGCCCTTTTTCCTGACTAGAAGATGCGCGTGAAAAGAATCAAAATTGATGGTTAAAACTGACAGAGTTCGTTGTCTTGAATTTAGATTTTCAACTGAACTGGTGAAATCCAATGTAACTAACTTCTCTCCAACTGTCATATCTGCCTGGAGAAAATCTCATTTGTTTGTGGTGCTGCAATCTCATGCATGTAAGTTAGCGAAACTTCAGTTCCATTCAACTGTGATAACCGGTGCGACAGAGTTCATGCCGGATTGAGTGGTATGGCTTGTCAAAGACAACTTTCAAAGTTTTTCCAGAAAGGCGCCGAGGATCATTGGGACAATTGTTTGTTTTGGGATTTAGTAACACTTGGTGCAGAAATGATGGGTTGAAATTGAAATCGGCAGAGTGCGGGGCAGACTTCCATGCACCTAGAATCTCCCAAAAGGCCCAAAAAATCAGAATTTTACAAGGAAGTGTGCATGGGTTGTAAGAAGGGAATCCCAATGGTTGGCTAGTAAAATTTGGAGGGAGATATGTGAAAACGGCCAAGGTCTAGTAAGTGTATGAATTTAGGAAAACGAAAATTAACATTGGAATTGAACAAATTAACTAGTTTTGGTTTACAAATACTAAGGCAAAGCTACTTGTAAGATGTAGTCTCTCCCTACCACATAGAAGTGAAAGTATTATGAAAGTCACCCAAGGCAACTTTGACTCTAGACAATTTGGAAAGTCATTTCCAACTCTGACATACCATGGAAGTCCACCTTGATTGTGAGCAATGATATTTTTAAAGTCAGATCGTGAATCACTTGAGCTTGGAATCTTCATAGTATGAAGATCAGATCTTCACTTTTTGGATATTTTTCAACATTTAGTATAATTAAACACTAATAAATCCTCTGAACTTTATAGTTTCAAAAGTGTTAATTCAATAAATATTCATCAACATTATATTTTACTTTAGATATAATGTAGACGATCAAAATGCTTTATACCACTTATGCAACTATTTGTACAAACATTTTACCAATCTCGACTCTTTAAGTGCAAAAAAGAGGTAAAAGGCTATCATTTATTGCAAAAAATTGCTAATTGCAATAGAAAAATTTAGATGGTTCATTTGACTAAACTTATTCAAAGTGGCAAAAGATTGTAGAGGGGAATCCTCTAATTAAGTGTTTTATTTTTTCATCCAAATTTAGTGTAGCAAAAGCATTCTCTTACATTGGTGACAATACTCCAACTACAGTTGGGTACAATAATCTTACAACCGGTTGACTTGAAGCATTCAAAGATTTTTGATAGCATAGAAAAAGAATTGGAATTTTTCATCTTGCATAATTATCATGCAATCCTACGCAATTCCAATTAACCCTTAAACAACGCGGAGACCATTTTGTGGCCGATGAATGACAGAGAATCAAATTGTATAGGACAAAAATGCAATCATTCATCCTCAAAATTTGTTGTGGAAAGGGGAGATCTTCTATAGAAGCTTGACTTCCAATAGATACTTTTGGATGTTTTAATGTAGATGATGTCACACGGTAATGAAAAAGGATGATTTCCAGGGTCACCCTTGCATCCTTTAAGGGTTAAGCATACAAAATTTCAGTTTCAAAAAAGCAAAATTCCATTTTTGGTGAATTTCAAAAGTTAATTTTCATGGTTTTACATAATATTTTGTTGAAAACAATTGATGATGAATTTTTTTAATCCGATTGCATAGATATGTAGGGAACATCCATACGCACATCTTTCATGTTAAAAAATATCCCATTAAGTAACAAGAATATGAGCTAGGAAGAGTTGAATGTGAAGCGTCATATGACCAAAATTTGTGAAATAGATATCTTTATATTTTAACAAGATTTTGGCAAAGTGATTGTAACATCATGCTGAAATGTACAAAAGTAGTTATAGTGTGAGGATCAAATAGCAAAATCTTGTTAAAATATAAAGATATCTATTTCACAAATTTTGGTCTTATGATGCTTCATATTTAATACTTCCTAGCTCATATTTTTGTTACTTAATGTGTTGTTTTTTAATATGAAAGATGTGCCTGTGGATGTTCCCTATATATCTATGCAATCAAATTAAAAAAATTCATCATCAATTGTTCTCAATAAAATATTATGTAAAATCATAAAAATAAACTTCATAAATTCATTAAAAATGAAATTTTGCTTTTTTGAAATTGAAATTTTGTATGCTTGATTGGAATTGCATGAGGATTACGTGAGGATTGCGTGATAATTATGCTCACCAAAATATACCAAATTATTGCACATTGTACAAAAAGTTGTAAATGTTTCAAATCGGCCGGTTGTAAGATTATAGTACCCAACTGTACATAGAACTTTGAGAGCTTCTTGCACTAGTGCTCTAGTATATAGGATCTCAAATTACAATTATACTAGAATTTTTTCAACAAAATTCAGCAAATAATCAATCTGCAATTTAAATCAAAGGAAAAGAAAGTTGCTCAAAAATTGGAAAAAATAATTCTTGACAAATTTATTTGAGTATAATGCCAAGTTATTACATTGGATCTTAGTTGTATGGGTGATTTCAAGAAACACTTGTCCTATTTTTTATCCCCTTGCCCTCAGATGGGTGGTTTTTTGCTTATAACCCTTGCATCTTTTGTTCGTTTGGCGTGAAATTTGGAATGAAGGTACATGTGGACATGTAGTAGTTGCAAACATTGGGTAATTTTTTCAAATTAGTTTATTATTTTTTATCTACTCCCAATTGGATGTCTACCTTGGCCATTTTGGGAGGATTTTGTCCTATTTTTGACCCCAAAAGGCAAATTAAAAGCCACAAATTGGACATGTTGGAGGTCTATTTAACATTACAAGGATTGACGATGATTTTTTATGAAAATATCAACATGTCAATTGTGCAAAGATTACGAAGAGGGAAAAAATTTCCTACATGAATCCTTTGGTTCAATGAAAGTGCAATCTTCTCTAGCAAAATGATTTTATTTTTATTTATTTATTTTTTTAAATTACTAAAAATGAAAAGGTCTACAAATCCTTTTTTTGTTATTTTTTGCTCCCAATGGCTTCTATAGTACTCCACAGTAGTCTATAGCACTGCATCGTATTGAATTGACGGTTTAGATCTGTAGGGGTACTGCGGACACATAGTACTAGTGGTACTACTTAGTACTGCCAATTAATCCTATGGCCAAAAATTGTATTTTTGGACCAAAAATGTGAAGTGTTTCTTGTAATCACCTATACACATTTGTATTTTTAGTTGATAAAAGGAGTCATTTAGAGCATTAGGCTTGTAAAGACATTTTTTTTTTCAAGTGACACAGTTGCAACATTATGTACTCCCTCCATCCTAAAATGATTGTCCCATGAAAAACTTTTCTCAATATTAAGGCAAAATTTGAGAATTTGATAAAGTAATGAATGCAGACATGTAGATTAACTTTGATTTGCTCAGCAGTATGCAAAAACGGCAATATCAAGTCTAAAGGATGAACTACTTAAAGTATGAAAGTTGAGGCTACAAGATCACATGATAAATCACCTTGTAGCTTACAATTTTCTACCAAAAATGAATACTAAGCATAATAGTACATTATTTTCCATCTTGTCTTTGTATCATGTGAAGATTTTGTGAAGATAGTTTACGATTAGATTTTCCTTGAGCAGCTTATGAGCAGCTTGTTGTAAGCAAGCAAGCAACTTATGTAACTAAAACTGACTATTTTATGAACTGTGTCTTTGTCTAACTAAACTTTTATTGTGACACACTAACTATTTCATAATTGCATCTTAATATAACTAAATTTGAAGTAATGGACAATCATTTCTGGACGTCTATTTTGGAAAGATGGACGATCGTTTCGGGACAAAGGGAGTACAATATTGTATAGCTAAATTGACAATATAGTAATGTATTATATACAATATTGCATAGCAAACCGACAATATAGTAATGTAGTTGTTGCAAATTTTAGACTTGACATTTTGCATATTTAATAAAATAATACCTCGGTGTAATAGAATACAAAAAAAATAGATGAATAATCAAAAAATTGAATTTGGATTAGGTTGTAGTAATTGTGACAATGACACTAGACACACTAGTATGATCAATGCTCAAATCTAGTCAACTAACTCTTTCTGGCATTTAAATTGAATTTTCTTGTATTTTTTTTCAGTAAAATTTATAAAAATAATAAATTAAAGTACATTAACCACTATTAAAATCAAACATCAATAAATCTAGAAACTATTGATAGAATTTATTTATTATATAATCAAATTTTGGATAATAAATTTGAAAATTTATTTTTAGTATGTAATATAGAGAATCTATTTTTTGTATTGTCTTGGTCAGAGTCATATTGCTTATAGATTTTCTTTGCTAGTATATTTTAAACTAGCAACATATTGCATTTGTCACAATACACAATTTACATCATGTAACAAAGACACTCGATTATGCCATATTGTTATTTCTTTTTGTAAAATGTATGTGGGTAGTCTAGTCACTATAAGAAAACAAGTGTTTTTTTTATGTTAGATCCAAAATATGCAATGTCCAAGGCAAAACATACGGTGTCCACGGGTCATCAAGATATCTGAGAGATGGATTGCGATTTAAGGTAGGTTTCTGAGGATGTTGCAAATGACAATGGCAAATTTCAATGAAAACAAGTTGGTGTTATCCTTCATTTTGGTGTTTTTGATGACATATTTGAGGACATCCTGATGACCTCAAGATTGTCAGCCAAAACATTGAGTGCCACGTCAGCTTCATTGACCCATTTTCACTATTGATAATTTTCCAAAAATTACTGTGATCTTGAATAAAGCGTTTGTCTAAGGTAAAAAAAAAGAGACTGGGCAATTTTTGGCCAAAAAAATGATGATGTGGCGGGTGACGTGGCATGCTACGAGGAAATTAATTAATGCGGCATCAAATAATGTTGATGTGGCATGCCACGTCAGTATAGGACAACTGCACTATACGGATTCTATGTTTATTTTGGAGATGTCTACAGAGATGTATAGACATTGTCGGAGACGTTATGTGAAATAGTGAGATGTCTACCGAAATGTCACCTGAGATGTGACAATGTATTCAGAGACGTAGTTGGAGTTGGCAAAAGGTTTATAGAGATGTCTATGGAGACCTGAGGACCCGGGACCTCAATTGTTCCTTTTAGCAATCTACAGACTCCTCTTTTCCAAATGCTCACCTTATGTAGATTAAACTATGCCATCAATGGAACTGCAAAAATTACAATATCTCATCTACAAGTCTAGAAAATTGAGGAGGATAAAAGAACTTGGCAAAGAAAGGCCAAAGCCATTAGTATGCCCCTATATGAAACCCTAAATTTAGCCAAATACGGATGTAGATGCTCTTTGCTGCAGGAATAAACCAACAATAAACCACTGATTTAGGGATATATAACGCGAGAATCTTTATGCTCAATTCGACATGGATGAAATGTCTCCCGAGGCAAGGGCAGAATGGAGTGTTCTATATGCTCCTTAGGCAAAGTGCCTTTGCATCCTCGGTGACACTCAGTTGTTGGCATCTGCTCGTTCTCGCAATCTCCCTCATTAGCCGGTCCCGCGTTAACTGCAACTTGATCGCCCTTTACCTCGTTAGAAGCAATTTGATTGCTCTGAATCCTGTGCAGAGGAACCTGCATTAGGAAAAATTTCAACCCTCAAAAGGGCCATGAGTTTTGCACCCTCAAGGTGCAATTATGGAAAAAAATAGAAATAGGAAATTATTTTTTATTTTAAAAAAGTTGGGTGTTGACATGGCACTGTTGGTGCCACATCAGTGCCCCATTAGTTTTCTATTTTTAAATTTTTTTTTTCTAAAAAAGTATATTTTTTTAATAAAAAGTATATTTTTTTATTTTTTCTATAATTGCACTTCGGGGGTGCAAAAATAAAAAACTCGCAGCCCTTTGCAGGGTTTAGAATTCTTGTAATGATAGCGCTCTTGCAGCATTTGCTAAGGATCCACGGCCTACTAATCGACAAGCATTGGAATGCAAGGAAATACAAATGTCACCAAACGCCATAATGGACACTAATACGCCTCAAGATACATATAGGCAGACAAACCACTATATCTTGCAGACATCTGGAAGGAAGTCTATATGCTGGTCGACTAAAATATATAGGACCAACAAGTGCTAAGCTTCATCTTCCAACACAACATTGTCTCCTAGCATATCTTTGAAGTCTTTGGTACTCTTTGAAGAGACATAGAGGTGGACAACAAACTCTATCCTCATGACGTCCCACTAGATATTTGGTGCTGCCACACAAACATGTAATTTCATCATTTTACATATCCCATGTGGTTTGTCTTCCCCCCTACCACCCCACTTGTATAAAGAGCCCGTCTTCTCCCCTCTATATACTCAAATCAAGTGGTTTTAGAAGCCATGTGACATAATTGTCAAATATGGTGTATTTTATATGGTGTATTTTATATGATGTGTTGTATACAATGTATGACCATGATGTTAATATGGACAATCTCACATGTCCTACATGACGTCCACATGCATTTTATAATGTCCAATACAACATGCCAAATAGTGCCTTCTATGACCTAAACGTCTAATGTGACATCATTTTGTTCTCCTAAATCATACTAAACATTGCCAGAGTTATTCATAATGAAAAGTAGATGACCACATTGATGTCATAAGACATCTAGACGTCTAAGGTGACGTCTCAAAAAACATGTAGATGTCTAATTTGACGTTGATGTCTTCAAAGACAACATGAAAATTCTTAGACAACAAAAAACTATGTCACGTCATTCTTATTGGATGCCATGTCATTTTTCTTGCTATCACATCACATGACACCTTAATATGCCAACCATGGACAGAAATGGATGAAAAAATTCCTACGTGGTTGCCCCCATCCGCGTGGCACTTAGGTGGTAGCCACATGGAGGCTTTTGAGGACCCGTTGACCCATGTCTTTTTGGATGTTTGGTCGAAAACATGTTGATGTCCGACCTCTAATCTAATGTTTTTTGCTTGTCTCACGCAATGCAAAATTTTGGAAGTCCACATATAATCTAGGGATTAAAAACAACAATGTGTCTTTATAGTGACTAGTCAAAAAATTTAGAGACTTATCTATGTATATAATATTTGTATAGTATCTTTGGTGACCTTAAAATATTATATATGCCTTCTTAAAACATTCAAATATATCTTCAAAATATAAATACAGCTCTCAAAATGATCTTCCGAGGCTAAAATGTTTCTATAAAACTACAAGGAAAAAAAACTAGTTGTCATTTCAATTCTTTAAGAAATATTTATATTACTTCTTATGGCATAAAAATAATGAAAATTAGTAAGATAATATTTCATATAAATTCAAAATTCAAAATAAAATTATAGATGTTACATATTTATAATTTTATTCAAAGATGCCTAATGTCTTAGGCACTTGGTTGTTTATATTCCCCTTGTATTTGTATTGAAATAATACGTTTTAATTAAATTTAATTTTAGAGGCTTATGAAAGATGAATAAATTCATCCACTGGTGAAATTCTTATTATTAAAAATTATTTATTGGAAAAAAGTGCAATAAAATCTAGTATATTGTTGATTCTAAGTACATTTTCACATTACATGATTTTTTTGGATGTATTTTATGTTCTTGTTGTCTATGGAATGTGGTAGAAAAAACATGAAACAACCTTGGCATGGTCTTGAATATTGATTATTTACTTCAAATCTATAGTTCTCACAAGTAGTCGTCAAAGCTATTTGAAATTCTCATGCACTATCCAATTTTGTTTCTTTCACTTCAAATACTATGATAGATAACTAAAAATTGTAATACATAATAGATTGAATACAGTTGAACCTCCCAAAGTTAATTGTCTCTAAACTAATAAAGTGTTGTCATGAAGTATTGATTGCCGGTCCCAACTTAACAATATGAACCACATACGAACATCATGACCCTCCCTAATGTAATAACTTCTTTAACTTGATGTGTCAGACCAGTCCCAACTTTATTAGTTTAGAGAGGTTCTACTGTAGCATTAATTTGCATCAAATATAAAAGCAATAACTAAACAAAAATGCTTAACAAAGATATTTTCAAGAAATTTGTGCAACACTCAAGAAATCAAATTAGCTACAATTATTGAATTTGCTACACCACAAGTTTTGAAGAAGAGATTTTTTTGCCAAGTAAATAGATAAAAGATCTAGAACACGTACAAAGTGAGCTATCTCTCACTCCTCAAACAATAAATCTAAGAGTCCAAATGCAAAAATAGAAAGTGATGCTTCACTTATTGGGGCAAGCGCCATAGCTAAGCAGATCCTAGCAATAAATTCTCTCACTCAAAACATTTGCAAGACTTGACTTGGCAAAGAATGACAAATCAAGGGAATCCTTCCACCTAATATCTCAAATCCTAATTAGCCTTGAAATTAGTTTCTTTTCTGATAATTTCTATATTTTTTTTCTTCCTATTTGCTTCTTCTAGCTCACCTTTGTCTTCTTCACCTCTAAAACATACACTTCAAACTGTCATGAAGTCAACTAAGAAGCTAAAAATGGAATAGTCTTGGTCCTCTAATTAATTTAAAGTCAAGTGAAAATCTGCACCAAAAAATTGTTCAAATATAGTTTACATATTCAAAACCTTGAGATACACTCTTTTTCCTTGTCATCCTCAATTACTATTATTCCCAAAATTGCACTTCAATGTTCCATGTCGTGTCCCATATGGATATATAATGATACGATTACTATAGCTGTTTTATTGAACAGCATTGTTGACAAAATATGGGTTGTTTTATTCAATGTCTACAAAAATGCGTTCAGAAAAAAAAAAAAAAAAAAAAAAAAAAAAAAAAACATCCTAAAAAATATAGGTTTCTTATAGACAATGGGTATAATTATGGTATGAGTTACGATTACAAATATAGAATATGGATATGGATATGCCCCAACTTCATCATCTTCTAGATTTTTGAATACTTAACAAAGGCCTCTATATAGTATTGATTATATTTTAGGAAACACAAGAGCCTCTCCTTTAATATTGTAAAATTGCATTAGGATGCACTAGTGAATTTTCTAAAAAAATTTCTACCATGAAATTTTGGTACATAGATATAGGACATGTCCTTGTGCAATACATATCATGACACTATCACCACACCTTGTGGGCTGATTGTTTTGTGGCCATACCTTATGTGTTCTGTCTCCAAATGACTCAAAATCTCTAGATAAATTACCCATGACTATTATACACCTTGTTTAATTGTTTTTTGTAATTTTCAAAAATAGTTTACTATCCAAAAATAGTCCCCAATTTTATATCACACTTGTCAATTTGGAGGTTTTTAGTATTGTTTAGTATCCAAAAAAACTAATTTGAAGCTGAAATTTGAAGGAGATGGTCTTCTAGTAGACTTGTAGCTATTGTCTAAAGGAATTTTAAAAAGAATTAATTTTATGTAGTGTAGAAGTTCACAAAGTGAACTTCTTTCTGCTTGCATTTTGAAACATATAAAATATTATTTTGGTGGTTCTTTTGATGAATAACCATTTCCATAAATTCATTAAAATGGATAATTTTTTATTTTATTTTATTTTATTCCTTTTTTAACTAATTAAAACATCAAAATATCTATTTTCTTTAGATTTGGCACTTCTCTAGTTCTTATATTTAGAGAATTTTTTTATGCCTTTGAAACATATAAAATATTATTTTGGTACATTTCCTTTGGTAGATACCTTCATCTTAAAGGTGTATACATTATTCCATTTTTTTTAATTTAAAAAAAAATCTAATTTTAAAGTACTTTAAAAAAAATCATGAGCATAGTTTAAAACGCAATAAAAGTAGCAGGTGTTTCTTGCAATCACCTAGAGGGCCTAATTAGAAGTCCTTAGAGATATGTAGATGCAACGTATTCTTTACAAATGTGAGATGTTCTTGAATACCTCTATTGTGGTCTCTAGGGCACCCAGTCAAGCACGATTAAACAAATACTACCAAGACAAACCTTATCTTTGCATGTTCTCACAACAAACATGCACCCTAGGCAAGAGGCTTGTTTTTAGAGCTCAAAGTTGGCTTTGCAACCACTTGCAACCACCTCCAAGATTCTAACCTTGCATTGTCTTACATCGTTTGATTCACCACTAACTTCTTATTGAATGCCTTCAATGCTTCTTCAGGTCTTTCAAACTTTTACCTTGTATCAACACATTTTCTTCTTCAAAATCATTTGCATCTCCCCACTATTGTCCTAACCTTTGAATTCTTGTAGCAAAATTTTCTAAAAAAAATTACTTTATATCACTACATGTGTTTATCTCCTCATCCATAGATCAGGTCCTCCTACATTGGAACACTATTTGTAAATAGTAATTGAGACACTGGCAAAAATAGCATAAGGTCATTCTAATCTCTCTCAAAGTTCTTGAGTTGTAGCACAACTTGCTACTATGTCAAAAACATTACAAAAAATTTGAGGCCTTTGCAGTCCTCTGAGGGCCCCAAAGTTTTGTTTTTTATTGGCTTAAGAAATTATTTTTCTCCTATACCCACTTGGCTTCTGTCGGTTTGTCAAATGACAATCACTGGTTCAAAATCCAAGTACAAGTGTTTAATAACCAAGGTTAAGGTAGTCTAATTCACCTTAAATCTGATTTTTAAATAACTTAAATTCAGATGCACCTTGCACACTAGATAAGTTGTGGAAAAACAAGAAAATGTCCAAAATATTCCACTGACCATCTAACTCCCAATTCTTTTTTTCTAGCAATGTGAAGCACTTATTTCATAGACATTTGATACGATTGAAGATGAAAAAAGAAGCATTGTATACAAGTTGAATAGTAGTAGTGAGTATAATCCATGTGGGATATACAGATTAGACTAAATAGAAGCTTAACCACTCATAATTAAGTCAAATGCAAGAATTGTATTAAAAGATAAATTTTAGACTTCATTTAGGCATAGTAGAATAACTATTTTGAAAAAGCTTTGAATTAAAAAAAGTTGAGGAATTAAGCTAATTTTATCTCCAAAAATTGGTTTGAGGTTTAGAGCCTTCTAAAAATTATGAACAAAATTCAGAGAAGGTGTTTGAAAATGTCAAAAAAATCTTTTCATATTTATAAAACGGGATCAGTAGACTTCTAGCCCTTTTGGAGTAACTCTTTTGCTCTACACAAAATTGTGCCTCTACACCATCAAATACATCTTGTTAGATACACTCATGCAAAATTTGAGAAGCAAATAAGTTAAAGGGTTCTACCTTATTCTAAATCACCCTACAACACAAAGTAGTTAAGTGAAATGGTAATACATAACTGTATTTCAATTTTTTTGATTTCTTGTGCAACAAGAACATTTTCTTTTTGAAATCTAGACAGAAAAATTTAGAGATAAACATTTGCAATTTGTGAAAATAATAATTTCAAGAATTTTAAAAGTAGAGATTTCTAGATAATAGTGTTTGTTAGTTAAATAGACATGTTCCATCTTTGAAAAATATAACAGATTAATTGTCAACCAAATTCATGAGAAAATGGATCATACAAAGCAAAAAATATTGAAGATGAGTACTTGGCCTCAAGGTGCATGGATTAGGGGTTAAATGCAAAGCCAAAAATGAACACCCTTCAAACACTGAGGCTTTCAACTCTAAGAAATTTCTATGATACTTATCCAACCACCCGTGTGCAAGTTAATTCTGCTCCTAGCTTTTAGAGCTCGGTGTACCTGAATTCACCAGAACTGAATTGAACCTACCATAATTGGACCCGAAATATTACTTAAGCAGAATTCGCCATGGCGGGCCGGGAGACTCAAACAAGCCATTTTTGGAACCA
This sequence comes from Neckera pumila, assembly GCA_963969595.1. Lineage (NCBI taxonomy): Eukaryota > Viridiplantae > Streptophyta > Bryopsida > Hypnales > Neckeraceae > Neckera > Neckera pumila. The sequence continues at coordinate 11,737,683 of OZ018409.1, forward strand.
CCTAGCTAGATCATTCAGCATTTATGTGCACCGAGCTCTAAATTAAAATTCAAGCCTCGATAGCTAGTGGCTGGCGAGTACGTGAAAAAATTGGAGCAATCCTCAGCACCGAGGCTTGAATTCGAATTGTGAGCCCAATGGCGAGCGAGCTAGCTATCGTCTCGATGGTCTGCTTTCAGTAGCGGCACCAATTCAACCATACCGCCGAGGCTTCAACTCAGACCGATCGAATTCATTTCACATTCAAGTTCCATTCCGAGATCGATCACTTGACATGAAACTGAAATTTCTTCCACCCCACCACCGAGCTAGCTTCATCAACGTATCCCAGGTGGGGTATATATATAAGCACCCAGGCCAGGCCTGGGTGCTCCAAACACCACTTCAACATTTCCGTTTCGTCTTCAGGAGCTTTACGTACCTATTTTGATCGGTCGAGGTCTTGCTTACTTTCTCCTCTCCTCGGGGTCGAGCTAGCCAGCGAGGGTGATCGAGACTGAGCTTGCTTGCAGCTAGCTAGTGTCTCGATAAGTACGTTGTTGCCCTCTGCAATATTCAGTTAGCACGGATGAACCGAGCGATCGATCGAAGTGCGCCCGCAGCTAGCTAGCTCGCCATATATCATGACCATGACCATGTCGGGTCGCGGCAAGGGCGGGAAGGGCCTGGGCAAGGGCGGCGCCAAGCGCCACAGGCCGGTGCTGCGCGACAACTTGCAGGGCATCACGAAGCCTGCGATCCGGCGTCTGGCGAGGCGCGGGGGCGTGAAGCGCATCAGTGGACTGGTGTACGAAGAGACTCGCACGGCGTTGCGGAGCTTCCTGGAGACGGTGATTCGGGATGCTGTGACGTACACGGAGCACGCCCAGCGCAAGACCGTCACCGCCATGGATGTGCTGTATGCTCTCAAGCGCCAGAACCGCACCTTGTTGGGTTTCGGAGGCTAGCTCGTTTGTTTGCACTCCAAGATACGAGGGAGCTCGGATCGCACGTCTTCAACAAATGCAAAGGATCGTTGCAAGAAACACTTGTGGATTTCAATCCGTGTGCCAGTCAAATGGAGTAGCTAGTACTTGGAGTATTGGGATCCATTAATTTGGGCTTTGGGAAAAGAAGACTTCAAAAAGACTCACGTATTGAAATATAGTATAACAGTAGAAATCATTTTCATACCAAATAGTTAGAACTTCCAAAATGATTTATCACCAAAAGTTAGGCACGAGTTAGGAGGGTCCATGGAACATTTCAATAAAATAGATCCTTTCAATTGGTACAAATTGAACCATTTTTATGAAGTAGTAATAATTTAAAAAAATCTAATAAACAAATACCAACCATATTTACAAGTCTAGTGGCATTGCAGCAAGGATGGTTGTGTATTAGAAAAAGCAAGCAAATATAGTTTCTCCATGTTTGGAATTGTGGACAATGGAGACCCCAAGTTTGTGGATGTCTACAGTGTATGCAATTTTCAGTTATTTTTAAATTACTTGTTAAAATTATCACCTATATACATCCAAAGGAAGAAAGTTAAACTTAAGAAAGCCTTGTTGTTTGAATGAGTAATGGACTTTATATTATCCTTCCAAGCAAAATTCCAATTTAGAGGATTTACAATACCACTTAAATTATACAAATGGACCATTCAACAAAGATTTGGCCTTTTGATCACTATGGTGGAGTCGTAGAATTCTTTTTCAGTGAAAGGATTTTATAGATAATTGGTAGTTATAGATCCATTTTTTTTATGGTTATTGTGTGATTTCATTTTTCATGATTCCCTTTAAGAATCTACCCAAAATAGTGAAATTAGGTTGTCCTTCACTAATTTCTCATTATTTGACACTACTTTTATATAATTATTCTTTTTATTCAAGAATTAGTTTTGACTTAGTTATTTGTTAGTTATTAGTTATACAATTAGTTATTAATATAATTTGGAATTATGAACCTCCATGTATACAAAAGTAAGTATCTATAGAAATATTTGCTAACTTTGACGGCTTGGAAAGTAACTTTCTTGGGGTAATAAAAGCAACCTAATTTCACTATTTTGTATAGATGAGAGCTTGCACTTGTATTCACAAGTATTATATGAGCTAAAGGACTTGAACCGATATTTCACATAAATTTTAGTATTCTAAAAACTTGATACTTTTACATTTAGACCATACAATCTAATATCTATACATGCCTCAAAAATGAATGGAAAAATGGCTTATGGAATACTGCGATTTTAACAAAATTTTCCATCTTGTCTCCTTGAAAATATTAGTTCATGGCAATCTTGACATTTGGGATAATTTACTATAAGTTAATGGCAATCTTGACATTAAAGATAGTTTACTATAAGTTAAATTTAGATGGAATTAATTTGAAGGGTCACTTAGTATAAAAATAAATGCACCACATATGAAACAAAGATATTTTATTGGTAGTGTTTGTATATTTATTTTAAGTATATAATTTTGTAATCACACCAATATATGTGTTTCTTCCAATTATAACAAAAATTTATATATCTCTTCCAATTATAATAAAAATGTAAGAACAAACATTAATTTTGTTCTAATTTTATTGTAAATTTTATTTTTTTGTTTTCTTTATTTCAATTAGTACTTTAGAAGGGTGATTGCAAGAAAAACTTGTCTTTTTTTTTGTCCCCTTGGCCTTGGACAAGTGGTTATTTGCTCATAACTTTTATGTTGTATCTTAGTTGAACATCAAATTTGAAACAAAGGTACATATAGTAGTTGTAGACATTGAGTAATTTTTTTCATTTAAAAAAAGTTATTATACTATTTCAATACAACCTCCACTTGGATATCTTAATATCTACCATAGCCATTTAGGAGGGTTATAGTACTATTTTTGAGTCAGGATTAGAAATTGAAGGTCAAAATTGGGATACAAATGAAAACTTCTACTAAAATTATTCAAATCCATGAAGAAATTTTCTAAAAATAGTAATTTGTCCACTTTCCACATGTGGTCAAAGTATTCACCTCTTGTACAAGTGTAAAGAATGCAATTATTTATCCCAAAGATGAAAATGGTTGAGAAGGAGCACTTCCAAGTTGAAAGAAATGAGTTTGTTTTTTTTAAATTTATTTACAATTTCAAGATATACTATTTTCCATACTTTACAAATTATCCAAATTTTTTTTAATTTAAAAAAATTTATTTCAAAAACCACAATATTCACTGAAATAGAATTTTTTGAAACAGTGACACTCAGGTGTTTTTTGCAATGATCCTAATAATACAATTTAGAGTGATGCACGTAGAAGTAAAAGAGAAACGTATCATACCTACAACATGAATTTGAGTATTATCCTCCTATTTCAAGATTTAGGCAATAAAGGATACAAGGCTAAGTACAATACTAAAAAGAAAAAAATTGTATTGCTTCATTTATGCCACACAATACACATCCAAAAAGAACAATACAAAGCCTGGGTGATTGTAAGAAATAGTTGTATGCACTATTTTGCATCCTATATTTTTCTAACTTTAACTTTTGCAATTTGGCTCCAAATGGCTCAAGATTTATAAACTATTACATACCTTGCCTAATTTTTTGCAATTTTTGCAATTTTATGTCACATGGACCAATTTGGGAGACTTTTGTACTTTTTGATATCCAAAAAACAAGTTTGGAAATGAGATTTTGAGGAGATGGTATTCTAATAGATTTGTAGAGGAGATGGTCTTCTAAAGAATTTGATCTAAAAATAATTAATTGTACGATGTGTGGAAGTCCACAAATTTAGCTTTTTATTACTTGCATTCTGAAACATATAAAATGTTCATCATCTTTGTAAATTGTTACAAATGGTTAACTTTTCTTTTGTTGATTTTGTTTTTTTTCCTACTTTTTTCTATATTAAACATCAAAATATCTATTTTCTTGAGATTTAGTTCTTTTTAAATTCTTGTATTTAGAAAAAAAATTTATGGTTTTCCTTTAGTTCTTACCTTCATCTTAAAGGTATACAAAATTGACCATATTTTTTCAATTTAAAAAAAAATTATTTTTCAAAATTTAAAATACTCCAAAAAATTAACATTAAACATAAGTACTATAAAAACACAATAAGATGAGCAATTTAAGCATAAGTGAAAACTATATATAAAAACACAACCAAATGAGCAAGTGTTTCTTCCAATCACTCACACATATACACTAATTGAAGATTATAAACAAAATGCCCTTTTCAATATTCAAAACAAATGTAGTCATCCATGAATTCATCCAATAATATGGAATGGAACCAATACCTTGTCATAAAAAAGCACCTTATAATGTCAATTTTGTTCAATTGAAAATAATCAACCACTTCGTTACCTATTTTAAAATAAATCAATATTTGCCCTAAATGTTTGACCTTCAAGTACATAAATGTCTCAATTCATGGTACCATAATCATTCAAATTAAAAAAAATGAAATAAATTCTTTTTTAATAACTAGATTAAAAACAATGAATTATATATACAATAGACATCCACAAACTTGGGGTCTCCATTGTCCACAATTCCAAACATGGAGAAACTATATTTGCTTGCTTTTTCTAATACACAACCATCCTTGCTGCAATGCCACTAGACTTGTAAATATGGTTGGTATTTGTTTATTAGATTTTTTTAAATTATTACTACTTCATAAAAATGGTTCAATTTGTACCAATTGAAAGGATCTATTTTATTGAAATGTTCCATGGACCCTCCTAACTCGTGCCTAACTTTTGGTGATAAATCATTTTGGAAGTTCTAACTATTTGGTATGAAAATGATTTCTACTGTTATACTATATTTCAATACGTGAGTCTTTTTGAAGTCTTCTTTTCCCAAAGCCCAAATTAATGGATCCCAATACTCCAAGTACTAGCTACTCCATTTGACTGGCACACGGATTGAAATCCACAAGTGTTTCTTGCAACGATCCTTTGCATTTGTTGAAGACGTGCGATCCGAGCTCCCTCGTATCTTGGAGTGCAAACAAACGAGCTAGCCTCCGAAACCCAACAAGGTGCGGTTCTGGCGCTTGAGAGCATACAGCACATCCATGGCGGTGACGGTCTTGCGCTGGGCGTGCTCCGTGTACGTCACAGCATCCCGAATCACCGTCTCCAGGAAGCTCCGCAACGCCGTGCGAGTCTCTTCGTACACCAGTCCACTGATGCGCTTCACGCCCCCGCGCCTCGCCAGACGCCGGATCGCAGGCTTCGTGATGCCCTGCAAGTTGTCGCGCAGCACCGGCCTGTGGCGCTTGGCGCCGCCCTTGCCCAGGCCCTTCCCGCCCTTGCCGCGACCCGACATGGTCATGGTCATGATATATGGCGAGCTAGCTAGCTGCGGGCGCACTTCGATCGATCGCTCGGTTCATCCGTGCTAACTGAATATTGCAGAGGGCAACAACGTACTTATCGAGACACTAGCTAGCTGCAAGCAAGCTCAGTCTCGATCACCCTCGCTGGCTAGCTCGACCCCGAGGAGAGGAGAAAGTAAGCAAGACCTCGACCGATCAAAATAGGTACGTAAAGCTCCTGAAGACGAAACGGAAATGTTGAAGTGGTGTTTGGAGCACCCAGGCCTGGCCTGGGTGCTTATATATATACCCCACCTGGGATACGTTGATGAAGCTAGCTCGGTGGTGGGGTGGAAGAAATTTCAGTTTCATGTCAAGTGATCGATCTCGGAATGGAACTTGAATGTGAAATGAATTCGATCGGTCTGAGTTGAAGCCTCGGCGGTATGGTTGAATTGGTGCCGCTACTGAAAGCAGACCATCGAGACGATAGCTAGCTCGCTCGCCATTGGGCTCACAATTCGAATTCAAGCCTCGGTGCTGAGGATTGCTCCAATTTTTTCACGTACTCGCCAGCCACTAGCTATCGAGGCTTGAATTTTAATTTAGAGCTCGGTGCACATAAATGCTGAATGATCTAGCTAGGTGGTTCCAAAAATGGCTTGTTTGAGTCTCCCGGCCCGCCATGGCGAATTCTGCTTAAGTAATATTTCGGGTCCAATTATGATATCTACCATGCATATGTAGAGTATCTGTTCGTTTCTGGTGAACTCATTTGTACCGACCTCTCAGAACTAGGATTGTTGTAGATGTGAGGTTGCATGCACACGGGATCTGGAAACGTAGAGATGTCTTGAAATTTATACGAACATGACAATCTTTGTGATTTGGTTGCTACAACCCGTAGATAGGTAACGAATGCTTTCTATTTGCATGTTTAGACATGGCCGATTTAAAGTTTTAGCTAGAAGAATCATGGTCATACGTCTAAATCGATTCTGAGTCAATAAAGGGCGAAGTCATTCTGTAATTGCATGGCATACAGATAGTAAAAATGACAAATTTTACAGCACCAATAAATGTGATGTTCAAGTGCCGAGAGCATGAAAATCTATGACGGATACAGATTTGAGGTTCAGTATTTCAATATTTCAAATCGGCCTTAGTTTCAATAGAGCAACTAAAACCTACACCAGTTCCTAATAAATAAATCCTCAGTCTACGATATCATGGGTGCCGATGTCGTGAAACTCTGCCAATGGAATCGAACGAGTGTATAGTTCGCAAATTACTCTGGACTCTTTGAATCTCGCTGCCAGAGATTTTCTACTGAACTAGAGAACTTGGTAGGCCGACTGTCGGGGGTGCTCATTTTTAACTATACATTTATGGAGCGAAATTGCTCAGATTCAATTCGAGAACTGCTCACTTTTGTGCTGTCGGTTAGTTTGCAGAAGAGGTTCGGTGGCGAGAATTGAACCACTACATTCATAAGTTATGGCCATTCTCAGTGGTTTAGTCACTTGGGTGATGAGTCTGAGTGTCTCTCATAGAATAAAACAACACTGCAATACTTGATCAGCTTCTCCAAGATCGTGCTTAACACCTCTACCAAAGTTAGGATCATCAATTTCGGTTCGTCGGCAAGATTCTAATTGGGCTCTCAAATTGTGCCATTCACCTAGCCAAAGGTCTGAAACTAGGACTGATACAGATTTACGTTTCAGGCTGCGCACCGTGAAAGTGCCAACGTCGTGGAATTTCCCCCAATTTAAATCGAAATTGACGTTTGAGGGAGCATGAGCAATTTCATGCACTCGATGAAGCTTGTGCTTCTGCACCTCTCCAACATGCCAGTAATGATGAATAAGAAATTGCAATGTGTCAGTTGTTCCAGACAAAGAAGATACCTGCAGTATTAAATAATTGATTATAGTTTTACAAGTGAGGTGGGTGAGGCTAATGCATAAGAACTTGGACGAAGCGGATACGTATTTGAGGTACGTCAATTTCGTTAAATTGGTGGTATTCCGCTACGTTGGCGCGGTTCAGGTTCCATGGACCGGACCCAAGTTAAAATCCATTCCTGTCCTAGTTTGTGGCCTGAAATTTGACCTATCTGAAGATGTATGTCACAATTTTTGCCTGTGGATTATCGCCAATTTAACGAAATTGACGGTTGGGTTTGAAAACAACTAAACCTAGCATGATTGTGAAGTGTTTGACCTTGTTATCTGATCTAAACTCCTAATGAGATGACTAATCTACTAAGCAAGAAAAAGTGTCTAATTATTACAGAGTGATGCCTATTTAGAGATTTCCAGTTTATGATGGAATGTCCACCGTGTTCGGAATTTACTACGCAGACATGAGACAAATAAATCCAAGTTTCATTGACAAGCTTAAATCCAAACGTTTAGTGGTCTTTTCAACGCATAGTCACCTCATCCTGTCTCTCACTGATGATTTGAAGCAGACAATGTGAACAAGGGGAAGAAAGCAAGAGTGGCATTGAGAACAATGTACGGGAAGAACCGAGGTATAGTTGTGGGTGAGCCAGTTCAATTTGTCAAGAAAATTGAACTGGTATGATCAAATTATAGTCGAAATCTCAAAAAATGAAGTCATTTTATGAAAACTGAAGGCAAAAACCGTGGCACATCACAAAATTACCGGTTGATTTTGGCAACTTAAGCAGAATTTAAACAGAACTTAAGCCTGACTGAATTTGACCCACATAAAAGAATGGATGAGTTTCCACTAGGTTAGTGCTGTGCCGGGTAGTGTACAGTACAAGAATATCCACAGGAAACTCATATTGTGTTCCCAGTGTTCATTCCCGGTTCATTCCCGGTGAGTCCCACTTTTCCCTGTGTATGTGTATTATCAACATGTGTCCAAAATAACTGTAAATAGTAAAGTTTTTACAGGTGTCAAAATTTAAAGTTCAGTGGAAAAAGTGGGACTCACCGGGAATGAACACCGGAATGCAATATGAGTTTCTTGTGATCTTCACTCTAAACGTCTCTAAGATTTGAGACGTCCGTAGCTAAGGTTTGGATATCTTAAAATTATACTCAGAGGTCTAGAAACCTCGTACTATATCCATCACCAGTGGGTTTTTTTTGGACAAGTGTCGCCACAAGCCTCCAAACCACTGGAGCAAATCTGGAGGGAGGGCGTCCGACAGGCTGAAACAGTCTGACAAGTGCAAAATTTTGCCCAAAAAAACCCCGCTGTCCATCACCGTTCCTACTTTTATGAACGTACTGTACATCTGATCTCACATTGGGACAAGTAAGTTATGTAGACTGGTTTTCCCTTCCAAAGCGAGGCCACCCAATGTCCAAAAGGCAATTTGTCAGCCATTTCTATAAAAGAAATATATAAAATGTTCAGGTTTGAATTGTTTGACCCAAAAATATCTTGAATTTTGGAGTTTATCTTGAGATCTTCAATCTTCAGTCTTGCCAATCTTAAAAAGTCGCTAGTTGAAGAATCCTGTCAAAGATAAAGTAGAACCTTGCAAAGCTAGAGCATTGAAACAATGTTTTTGTCTCTCGAATTACCAAAATCAGTCGCTAAAGTTGTGTGTGTGAAGCAGGTTGAGTACTACTCCTGGTATTTTCTGCTACTACTGTGGAGCTCCGTCGTGTACCAGTTCTCTCAACGTCTATGAGACAAAATAAAACTTGATGAGGCACTCTGTTTCTGAAGCGTAGATTGATTGCAATTTGCAGTCGATATTCTTTTCTGCAACATCTACAGCGATTGGTGAGAGAGATGTGGCTGTAATTAAGTGGACAGAGAGCAGTGAAAGGAGAATCTAATGGGCATCCAATTAACAAACTTCGAGGGTTGCAGCGCCACTTGTTGTTAAGTTCTCCTTCAACTGCTGAGGTCTAAATGCCACAGCAGTGCCTTTAGAAAGTGATGAGTTCTTTACAGAATCTAAAGAGGAGCCAAACTGCCAAAGCATATTATAACTTAACAGCACTCAATTGTGACATGTTTGAAAACTGACCCATCTAGATTCTTGCCTAAAATGTGCAACCCCTATGAACAAGAACCTAAGATCGAATTTAGGTCCATCTATTTTCAGCACTTCGCTACATAGCTTAATGGAAAAGCTTTAGACTTTCAAGCCACGCATCAGCTGGTCTGCGATGAAAATGGGCCCTCCGCAGAAAGGATTCTATTTGCAGCACCTGTACCATCTCTACTGATTTTGAATGGTATACTTATATGTGGCTATATTGTCAACACCAAATACTTCATAGCCAATCACATGACCCAATTTCTTTCCTCAATGCACGATCTTATAACACCGCACACCTGGGGCAGACTCGGCGCACTGGCTCCATTTCCTAGACAAAGATTGGGCCGCGGTGCTTTACGTCATTGCCTTGGAGCGGTGGTTCATAATGCAAGATCATGCCTGGTCAAGGTTTCGACAATGGAAATGGATGTGCTCATATTATACTCTTTTCCCTTGTAGGAAAGTAATGAGCAAGAATTTTGGAGATCTGAACCACTCCAGAAGTTGGTAAACAGGCAAGCCCCATCAGGGTCCGGGAACTTTTTTTCGCTCTACCAGCTGATTTCCTCCAATTCTCATAGGGAACCGGTTTTTCAAGTAACAAGTCCAATTATTTACTCTATTTCCTACTCAAAATAGAAATTTTATAATTCTTTCACCGCTTTTCTAGCAGATGTTTTCAAATTACAACCGTTTTTTTCTCAATTCAATCGGCTAGCTTTGAACTAGCCGCCGGTTCTTCCCGGACCATGCCCCCCATGACTCAGAACACGTAAACCCCCACAAAGAAATGTCAATCCCGTTCAAAAGGCGGGCAAATTTAGTTATTTCCAGCTCTTAATACGTGAAATCCGAGTACTTGGTGATTATGGATTTTTCATTCATCAATCACAAATTTCATTCATTTTTGGACGGTGGGCAATCTCCTTGTTGTCAAGAATTTCAAAAAAATGCGGGCATTCTTTGTTAGGCTGGGTTTTTTTCAGAATTCCCTCCACCTCAGTGATTTCCCTATACATAAACAATTTAATTGAAATACGGTATACCACATTTTGGCAACACTTCCATATCTGTGTTTCTAAAATACTCCATGTGTCTCAAATACAATAAATTTGTAGTTTTGAGTGGAATTGTAGGATTGATTTTGAGACAAACCGAGGGAAAAACATTCTCTATGAATTCTCTCACAAAGAGATTTACCCAACTCAAAATTCACTCAACACTCTCTCAATCAAGCTCAATGTTGCATACAATTGTGATAATAATGAATTTGATACATACAAAAAGTTTCTAAATCACCTTCTTGAAATCCTTCAATCCAAATTAATGTTTTCATATCACTTCTATATGCTACATTATCACTATTACCACAAACCTCAAAGTTAGTGTATTTTGAGGTATTTGGGATGCCTAAGTTATGATATTAGAGGTTTTGATGTACACTCAATCCTCTCTATTTTAATTGCACCTTCTCTTTATATTTGATTGGACAACTAGTCTCTACACAAAATAGTAAAATTAGGTTGCCTTATCAATTAGGTTGCCTTACCTAAGATAAATTACCTCATGGATCAATGCTTGTCCACATGGAGACGCATGCCACTCTCTGAATTAGGCCTAGAATTGTTGCACAAATTGATGCCACGCACATGGCTCTGGATTGAATGCATAATTGTACAAAAGCAGTGAAGATTTCTATAGTGTGGACTGTCGATAAATTAGTGTGGGACAACCTAATTTCACTATTTTGTGTAGGTCAAGTCAAACACATGTCTTGAAATGAATTTTAAAGCCTATTTTTGACAAGTAGATGAGTATATTTGTTGTCTTAGCTTCCACACAATGCTTGAGTCTTTCTAGAGGAAGATTGACTCGCTCACAAGTTGTAGTAGATGTTATAGGAATCACTCCTTAATTGTGGACAAGTAGCTTGGGAGAAAGCATTCTATAGCTTGCAATGCACTCTTCATTCTATATAAATTGGCAAAATCTCATCCTAAGTGGTTGTTTAACACTCACTTAGGTTTCCTTGAAGACCAAAAGGTGGCTTTGAACTATAAGAGACCTCCTTTTTCATTAGAAGAAAACCCTAAAAAATTAAAAAATTAAAAAATTAAAAATTAACTTTGCAATTAATGTTGCTACTGTAGTTGTTTGGTCAGCAGGCTTGCCTCTCTTGACAGTTGTACCTTCTCTCACAGGCGGAATATCAAGCTTTTCACTTGTATCAAAAAAGAAAAGAAGCCTCACTATTTTTGTGCCCTTAGAGAGACCAGTCCTAAGTGGAGAAAGATGAAAAATGCACTCTTCGTCTCTGGTATATCATCCATCGATTGCCTTTCATCATCGTCCTCACTCACTCGCACAACGAACTCCTCAGGCAGGCGTGAGCGTTTTGTCTAGATCTCCTCGTACTTAGTGAGCATCTTTGGCACACCTTTTGAATTCCGAACCCGCACGGATTATGTTAGAAGAGGTTCTCTCCCTCATTCATGAATTGCCTCATCCCAGTTGTGATTTGTGACTGTGGGTATCTGCCATTGGAGCGATGTAACGCAAACAGGACCTAGTTTGATCCACTGGAAGGGGCGATCAGCCAGTCTAACTGGTGATCATGGAAGACTTCATCTTCAAAAGGATTGCCTGTTTTTCAGCACAGGCTGCGCCGCGATGAGAAAACCGTGCAGGAATTCCATGCAACTCGCCGATTCTTGTAGGTTGTACCCATCGTGAACCCTAACAGCTTTTCCCTTGTTTTGTTTTTGTTTTTTTGGTCCATTCCTTTCTGGGGTCTCTATCAGCCTGCTACTGTTATGTCTTCCTCTCGGGGAGTTTCTGAATTGATGCAGGGTTGAAGTAAGTTGGGTGTGACTTGCTGCTATGGCAAGGAAGAGGCTTAAGTTTTCTCTGTGTTTTTGACATTCCATTCTGGTCTCTCTGGTACCAAACTTGTTATGTAGTCTTCTTTGTTCTGAATTGGTACAGGGTGGAATTAGGTGTTGGCCACAATGGCAAGGAAGCGGCTGAGTTGCAAAGATATGCGCGCGTTTCCCCTGCCGCAGGGTCCCAAACTGAGACCCCTCCTGTCTGCCGAAACTTTAGCTCTGATCAGCGAGGACGCGTTGTTGCTTTCGCAATTAGCATTGATCGGCGTTGTGCCCACCCGTCAGCCTTCTCGAATCGAACTCCAGTCGTGGGTAGACCTCCATTTTAACTCATGGAAGGAGCCCTCTTTGGTCGTGACGCGAATCCGGATGCTGAAACGAGGCTACTTCGTGTTGACATTTTCTACAGCAGAGAGAGCGCTGGAAGCCCTAAAATCCAGCCCGTTCGAATTCGGTACCGGACACCGCCTCTACGTGCACCCTTGGAAGCCGCAGTTCGACCCGGAGAAGCCCATGTCCGGCATCCGCATCCCCATCTGGATCCGTTTCCCGCTTCTCGACGACATCTACATCCGTGCGCTGCCCAGTCTGTGCGCCGACATCGGCGAGGTCGTGTGGACAGGGGACAGAGATGAGTATTTGAAGAAATCGTCCACTCCACGCATTTGCGTGTTGGTAGAGGATCTGCGAACGCTGCCCTCGGCGCTCGTGCTTCCCATTCCGATCACGAATGAGGAAGTGGAGATTGCATTGGAGTACGAAGATGTGCCGAGTCAGTGCTCGAGTTGCCTGAGGCTAGGGCACAAACACACCGCTTGTGAAATTGGGCAAATCCTGCACGACAAGAGGCTCAGTGCGGGGTTCTGCTTGAAGCCGTTGGCCAAGCCGGAGGCATCGTCTGTGAGTGCTGTCAATGGAGATGGACCTCAGTGGTATCCGGACGAGATTTTCTGCGCGACGCCGCATCAGTGTTTGCCACCGCCTGCGCTCCATTTCAAGAACCACTTCGGGAGCGCATCCAAGAAGGAGGCGGAAACATCAGTGTCGTCCTCAAAAAGCAGCCTGCGTTCCATTAGTTTATGAAATTAGTTGTTTTCCAACATGGATTTGATGCTCAACCTAATTTTTGAGCATGTGTTCGCAAGTTTGCATGCTTGCTCGCGGTGTGACTGCCCGTAATCAGTGTTGTTGTACCCTTATACGACCATTCAATGGTTATACTTCAGAAATGAATCTGGTGAGATTGAATTTATCTTAAATTCCTCAAACGCCGTGGGGATGACCCAATTTGTTCAGGGTGATCACTTGTAAGCATGATTGGGACTAATTTATCAGCAACTGGCCATTTCTTTGCCTGCTGTGATCGTGACTTCGTGACTCACTTTGAACACAAGAAGCTTGCTCCACCGCTAGCCACTGTTGTTCAGAGCAGTAGCAATAGTTGCGGCTTACGGCGGGCTTATTGTATTTAGTTTTAATGATTAAGATAAGGCTTGAATTCGGCACGACTGTTGATTTTCCTGCCGTGTCTACATTAAAAGAACAACGCCAATCACTTTCTGAGATCAGCGTCAGTTAAGATTATGTTTGTTCAAGGGACTGGGACGTCTGTACATTGGAGACTATCGTTACTGTACTCTACAATTTTGAGCTTGTAATTGTGTAGAATTATATGAAATTAGTCGATCTAATGGCAGTTATCAGTCAATCCAGTCTCTTCGACCTCAAACTTTATGTTCCAGATCAACTGCCCATAATTGTTTCAAATGGTCTGAAAATTGAGTGAAGCATAGTTGAATGATCGAAGCAAATTGAATGAAGCACTCCCCATTTCTCCATTTGACTGATACTGCTTTCTGAGACCTAGGCCTGTGACCACCCTAAGAAGTAAGAACGTGAGGAACCGTCAGAAGGTTCAAAAATGGGACATCAACAAACAACAAGCAACAAAAATATGCATTCTGTCGGTTGACCCCACAAGAATGCATTTTGTAGAGTCAAGAAGAGAGGTCGGGAGCTCTGAACTGCTAACTTCCTTGTTAGCTACGTACGCTGGTGAAGTACGACGTTTGGATAGGGCGGCTTGCTATGTATTCTGGGCCCTCGCAGATATGGGACACTGAGATAAGATTCTCCAAGTGTGTCACTCCACGTACTGCACTCCTTTACTACGGAAGTCCTAAGGCCTTGTTTACAACAAAAGGGACATCCAGACATCAGCCATGGCGCAATTATGCCTTAGAGCATGGCCACTGTGGCCCGGCCAACTGGCCACGGGCAAGCTGGTTTGGCGAGCTCTTCACTTTCACAGAGTCTGGCAAAGAAGCCGCCCGGCGGTGTTGAACAGAACCGGGCTCGCTGAAGAACGGCCATCTCCTGACAGTGCTTCCAGTCCGGTCAGCTCCTGATCCGCTAATTAATGGGGCATTAATTTGGAATTTAATTAGGAGCTACTAAGCACAGACGAGCTACAGCTGAGAGTAGGGCCTGTTTTGGCTGTGGCTTGTTTTGGCTGTGACTTCTTTAGCTCATTTCAAGCAAGTGCTTGTGTAGAATTTTTGGGGAATTCTTTTGATTGCATTTTGTGTTTAGGATAGAGAGTGTTTAGGGATGGATGCTTGGAGAGCTTGCTTTTGGGCTAGTCGAGATTTATTCAATGATAGTGATGAGGAGGAGGAGTTCATTGCAAACTTGAATTTGGGTTTAGGGTTTCGAGTTAACAATGGATTCATTAGACCTTCCGTTGGAGGTGGATCTTGTCCAGGGAAGGCCCCAAATGTAGATAGAGATCGTCATGAGATGCATGAGAAGATGTTCAAGGATTACTTTAGTGAATCCCCTGTGTATGGGGCTTCTGTGTTTTGACAGCGCTATAGAATGCGCTATTCCTTGTTTGTGTCTATCATGGACAAAGTTTGTCCTCATGACTTTTACTTTGTGCAAAAGAAGGATGCATTTGGATACATGGGACCCAATTAAAATCAAGTGGAATTATAATTTGATCAAAATTGTAATTTCTGTGAATTTTTGAGGTGTCAACCTTGAAATTACAAAACCGCTTGTAGATTGGAGTCATAAACATCATACTAACAACCCATAACCACCCTTCCATGTATCTATTAGCACGTAAGTATGGACCAATGAAAAATTGACACATTATTCTTTGTGATATCAATGCTATGATTTTGTCAGGAAAGTGAGTGGAGTTGGATGAGTGTAGTGGCGGAAATGGGGCCAAAAATAGGATGGCGGAAATAGGAAGCTGGCGGCTTTAGGCTGGTTTACCTTATATTGACTTTATAAAGTATTTGCACCGTAGTCTTCATAATATTGTTAAATTACCCCTGTAACACTGCCACAGACACTAAGTGTTTGATGGACTTAACAGAGAATACTTTTATATAAGCAAGTAAGATAGAAGTGTAATTGTTCATCCTTGGAATTTTGTACAAAAAAACTAGGCTTTGCACAGTAGTTTGACCTCCAACAAGTACTTTTGGTTTCTTAAAGTAGATGATTTACACTGTAGCAAAAAGGATGATTTCCGCGGAGACCAGTCCATCCTTTCGAGGTTAAATAATACTAGAGCCTTTTTGCTTCTACAAGAAGTTGGGGCCTTTAGCATAGCAACTTCCTAGCTAGTCAATGACTCTCTTGCAACTTCCCACTCATTCAATGGCACTAACTTAGCATTGCAACTTCCCAACTAGACAATAATTCTCTACAAAATATAACTCACTTCACTCCTAAGCATATGAGGAGGCATTATCTCCGGAATGGTTAATTAGGTTGGTTAACAATGTTATGTTGTATGCGCTGTCTCTTTTATATAAGTAAAGACAGCCTTTCTATTTGTGAAGTTATGTACCTCATGCCGAACTAGGTGTACTATAGAAAAGACTAAACATCATTGTGTACTATAATTGGCACTTGATCTCCCTTCCCTAGAATATTGAGAGAGGGTATAATTTGTTTCAATATATAGAGAGGGGTTTAGTTATAGATCTAAAGAATTTGATTGACTCTACATTTAAACATGCTAAAGGACATGCGTATAGAGTAATATGATTTTGGCCCACTATAGGGGGCCCTTCAAGGATGCAAAAAGGACCCCACTATATTGGATTAATAATATTATCTATAAGTCAATCCGGGGCAAATTGTATTTGTTGAAGGGAGATTAGGGAATTGTTCTCAAGGTATTAGTATGTATTTGATTTGATTTTGAGTTTGTCTAGTTGGATTTTTGATTAGCTTTCAATAGAGATGGATTAGTTATTTGAAGAATGTGATAAATATTAAAAATTCAATTTGAACACAGGAAAGTTGGGATACTAGTCTATTTCTTGACCTATATGCTTCAACCTTCACTCATTCTCACAACACTCATAAAATGGAAGAATAGACATAACACTATTAAAATTTTAATTCCAGTATTGTTGTTATGCGTAAAGTAGATCACACTTCCAATAATACCTTAATTACAACACCCTAAACTGCTTATGGGCAATGTGTGCATGATAATTACAAAAATGTGCACCACCTAAACATCAAGTTATATTGGATTTATAAAAAGTAAATTGATTGTTGCCTTCTTGTCTTGTTTTGGACATATTATCCACTACTGCATGTTTAAGTGTGATTTACTTCCTTTTTTGGCATATATGGTGACCTTTGAATTTATATTGGTATTTCCTCCTAAAACAACACTTAAAAATGACAAGGTTTTTATTTCTCCATGTCAAGCCAAATGATTGATCTTGGGCTACAAATACAAAAGTAATTGAACTATAGTGACTTCATCAACTCAACCATCGATGATTATCCCTTGGCATACCGTAGTATAAATTTTTTGCCTTGTATAATGTCTTTATTTAATGTGCATCATATGGATTTTAGATTTGCCTAGGTTCCACCCATAACCTTAGGTAATGTTGCAAATCCCCAGACAACGGAGAATGTTGGCCAAAACCTTTGAATAATAAGTAAAATCAATAAACTGTAAGGCCGAAATTGTGCAAGATAGTTTATTAAATAATTAAAAATAAATAAGAATGAAAAAAAAACTTAATGTTAAAATGACTCCAAAATTACAAAGATTTAAACTGATGCGTTTTGGAAACCTGCCATGTCAAATAGTATTAATTAATTCATTAATATTTTAAACATTTAAACATTTTCTTTATTTTTTAATTTAATTATATAATATTTTGGCATATATTGTGCTTGTTTACAACTTGGTAAACAATGTTAAAACAACCCTTCCATAGCCTCCTTTTTCTTCTAATGTCAGTACTATTTTGCATCACATTTCGAGTGAAGAAATTGTCATCCACTATTTTTGAAGCATGAACCCGGTTAATTTGAAGTTTTTATTGGAAATGTCTAACTTGATAGCAATATAATCACTTTTTTTTCCCAAAAAATTCAAAAATTCATTTTATATTTAAATTTCAATTTAGCTAATTTGTCACATTTTGCTTTTTAGGGGTTGTTAGTGCTATGGTAGTACTAAGGAGTATCTAAAATTCATGATTTAGAGCTAAAATTTTTGCGGTCTATTCTTGCACTAGGCGGGCATGTGCCTACCAAAAGACACTAAAACAACACTATTTTGTATCCTCTACATGTGTGTTACTAGGGCTCCTTTGCTTGTGCACTTCAGAAACATTGAAGATAGTTTCAAGATCATTCTTTGGTAAAATTCCATCACCATGAAGTCCTCCCAAATTGAAAATTTTTCCTTTCTTTGTAAATCGTTTTTCCTATTTTTTACAAAATAAAATATCAAAATCCCTATTTTCTTGAGATTCTACACTTTTCTAGTTCTCCTAGTACTTAGTAAATTTTTCTATGCTTTCTTTTGTAGGATACCTTCTCCTTGAAGGCATATACATTGACCATTTTAAAGATGTTTTTTAAAAATTGTCTTTCTAATTTTATAGTATTTCTAAAGAAACTACCTAAATATTACAAAACAAGCTAGTCTTTCTTGCAATTACCCTCCCCTCAACCCATACAAGGAATAAAGGCCCTTCTAATATTGTAAGGTGCCAAGGCACTATAATCATCATTTCATTGTTTAACCCCTAAAGGACCAAAGCCTTTTTTCTGCTAAAAAACACTCAAAATTGCCATTTCTATAGCAAAGAATAAGAAAATTTGAAAATTATTTTTTTTGCAAATCTAACCATAGAATCTTACACCTAAATAGTTTGAAAGTGTGTAGAAAAAATTTCAGAATTTTTGATCACATGAATTGTAAGATACTTGCATTTAAAGTAAAAAAATCCAATTTTTCAGCACATTGTGGGACTAGCCGGATTATTCGACTTTTAACCTTCTTAACTTTCATTTTTTGCACTATAGAGTTTTGAACTTTAAATGTTTATATTGGAGAGTTGAGTTGAGAGTCCACGAAGAAAAAAAATCAAAAAAACTTAATGTTTATACTTCAAAAAATGATTAAGTAGAAGTAGGTACAATATAGATGGAAAATCTAAATTATGAATATCTCTAAAATGAATTAAGATGCACTAATTCCAATGATGAGATTGTTTTAGCAAGCAAAGTAAACCATGTGGAATTGTTTTTTTGAAAAATTGAAAAAATTGCATTCAAAGATGAATTCTACAACTTATTTTTCCAAGAAGATGCTCTAATTGCCCGAAAAACAAGATTGTCCATAACTTCTTCATAACAAATCCAAAAGCTAAGGACAATGGTCCTTTAGTATTAATCTTGCATTCCTATAGTGCTATAGAGCTCATTCATACAATTTTTGATCAATATAGTTACTTTAGTTTTAGAGCTCTATGCGCTAAAATGCCATAATTGACCATTTTGAAACACACCATGTGATGGATATAAATGTCCTTAAACTACTCCTCCAAGGGATAGACATAAATGATTGCACTAATTAGGTACTCATTGGACCAATGAGGTCTATGGTTCTTTTCCTACGGGTATTCATGGCCTATGCTCAATGATTTGATTTAATAGGAGAAACAAAAACTTTTGCCATTGACAAGGTTGTTGCCTTTAGAGTAAATGCTAGGCCACAGTGAGTCCAATTATTTCTTATTGTAATTAGTTGTGGATGCTAGACATATTTATCTACAAAATTAAATATTATAAGTTAAAATCAAAATCTTAAAATCAAAAATATTTTATGACAATGTCTATTAATATAGTAAGGTAAACCAACCTATAACACGCAAAATGATTGGTTTGCCCTATTGGTATTGTTGACAAATTTTAAATTTTTTACATAAAGACAAATGTGAGAAATGAAGAGAGAAGTTGATTTTTTTTTTCTATTTTTGACAAAATATAAATTTCTTATGAATTTTTGAATTACTCTACCCAATTGGCTTCAAAACCAACAAAACATATATCTATAATGGTCATCTTACTCACCTAAAGTAGTCACAGTATTTCCTAACTCATAGCCACAACATGATTACATGAAGGCCTAATTGAGTCACTTCTTGTGAATGATGAATTTGCACTCAAAAGGTAGATGTTCCTATTGTAGTCCCTAATTACTCCACCAATATCAATCAAGACATTGATTGTGGCCACTAGTTTAACCTAATGTAGACCAAATTTCATTTATTAAAAAAAGAAGTCTATAGTAGATTGATGCAAGACTTTTAATTAATAGGTCATTCCCTAAGATTCTTTGATGGGTCTTGTGCATTTTTGCTTGTGATGGGTTGATTTACCTCATGCTAGTGTATACAATGTTAAAAACTTTCGTCATGATTTCATCCATGTCACGTGGATGGTTACCTTTACATCCATGTCACGTGGATGGTCACCTTTACATCCATGTTCTGGGTAACTAGTCTTGAGCAGACAGTACTGACTTGAGCTTCTGCCACAAGTTGAATGAAATTGCAAATTGAATTGAAATTGAGAGTCGTTGATCTTAAGAAAATAATTTCCCTTCCCCCCTCCGACACCGTTGATCTTGAAAAAAAATACAGATATGGATACGGATATGGATACAAACATTTTGAGATATGTTATGGGAATGATAAGGTACAGATAAGGATACATACAAGAAATATAAGTATGGTTGGGGAGGGGGGTGGGGTATCGAAATAAAATTAATTAACAGAATGAGCACTGCGAGTCACACAGTATGTGTTCAGAATACAGGTACACAGGTCCTTTTGTCTGTGAAGTCTGTAACAAGTCATAGCCACAGACTGCGTCAAGAACTGGCCTAAACATTTCAAGCTCAGCATGGAATCTTACTTCATATTGCATACCATAAATTAGTGCTTACAACCAGTTAGAACCGCCTGGGCAGACTGCCACACAGTTCCGCATTTGCTTGAGCTTCCCATAATCAATCCCCTGCAAAAGCTGTCACATGGCAAATAGTTCCGTAACATGAGAAGTGAACAGATTCGCATGTTTGCATTGCTATTTGCGCTCGTAAGTCAAAGACGGCAACTGCTCCAAACGAAAAGGCCAGCCGTTCCTTTTCCATTGTTTTTGCTGGGGTGCCCTCAAGAGTTTGCAGTAGTTGAGGCTAGCAATTCTGGCAAATTTTCTATAATACTCCGTACTGTGGTTGCTTCGGCGATTAGAATACAATTTATGATAATTCACAACGAACTTTCGCTGAACTCTGGTTAAGTAATCGCATTTTCTTTATCAAAATTCCTACACGTTTGTAGCTAGGCCCAATTTTTTTGTCAAAACCTGGCAAGAATTAACTTGAAAAAGAAGTGAAAGTACAGAACCAACGACACCAGATGGACAATATGGACAGACACATAAATCTATTTTCTTCCTTTCGTAGGTATCGTTGCTGAGAATTGCTAAGGTGGGTACACCAAAATCACACCTTGCCTGGCGGTTTTGGGGGGTACCCACCTTAACACCATTCCGAGGAAAGGAGAATTGATTGCAAGAGAGCACCAAGCAATAGCCAGCAGGAGTTTGATCGCAAGCAGCCATGAAGATCGTCATAGCATTTCTGTGTGT
The DNA here is from genome assembly GCA_963969595.1 of Neckera pumila. Lineage (NCBI taxonomy): Eukaryota > Viridiplantae > Streptophyta > Bryopsida > Hypnales > Neckeraceae > Neckera > Neckera pumila. Next base: position 11,758,919 of record OZ018409.1, read on the forward strand.
GTTGCTGCTCGGAACCCAAGCATTGTCCGCCGCAGCGCAACCGAAGATGGTGTTCGCTCACTATCTCATCTACTTCCCTGACACCATCGCCACCTACAAGCAGGAGATTCAGCTTGCGCAGAGCAAGGGCATAGACGCGTTTGCGCTCAACACCAACATCTACCGGAAGACGCTGTTCGATAACATGTACCAAGCTGCCCAGGAGCTCGGCACCAATTTCAAGCTCTTCTTCTCGGCGGACATCCACATCGGCGACGCGTCCGTGCCGCCTCCGAACGACCGTCTGTCGAAGGCGAACATCGTGTCCATGCTGGTGGATTACCGAACCCACCCGAACCAGCTCCAGTACCAGAACAAGGCGTTTTTCACGTCATGGTTAGGCAACGACGACTCCTTCTGGGATCAGAGCTCCGTCACAGCATGGAACGACATCTTCGCGCAAGCAGGGGGCAAGGGGTTGTACTTCTTTCTGCCCTTCTTCCCCACCGATGGGTCCTACTTCGGAGTGAAGGGCACCGTTTACGACCGCTTCGGAGCGACTGTAGATGGGACCTACGGATGGGAAACCTCCGCTTGGAACTACCGGAACAGCAACTTCTCCGTGCCGGCAACCTCGCCTGGGGATGCGGATTCACTTCAAGTGAGCAAGGATTTAGGCAAAACCTACATGGCGATGGTAGGTCATAGCCACACAGAACCGCCAAAGCAAGCGATGGCTAGTGCATCAACACAGTTCTGTTTGATTTTTCCAGCAAATTGGTAGTCCATTCTAAGCTTGCTTGGTGTATCATTACAAAATGAGCTCTTAAACTGGTGAAGATTTCATGATTAGGCAATCGATAGCCATGTGTACAGCTTCTTCTCTCCCAGCTAGAAAAAATAGTTTTCAACTCTTCGGTGCCTGCCATTCAAGCTCTCACTTGCATGTGTGATCCTGGCAGGTGTCACCGTGGTTCTTCAAAAACGCGGATAACAATCAGGCTTGTTGCGTTTTGAATTCTCCCTCGTGTGATCCGAACGGGAATCCAGACTCCTGGTCGGGGTGCCCGTGCCAAGTGAAAGGCGATTACCAAGGCCCCGGCCTGTGGCTTCAGAAATGGTCGCAGATCATCGCGAGCTCTCCTCCGCTGGTGGAAATTGTCACTTGGAACGATTGGTTCGAGGGGCATTACGTTTCCCCAGCGCTGAGCGGAGGCGCGTCTGGAATCTCGGTGGACGTCGCGGGCTTCCCGCACCAAGCCTATCTCGAGCTCGGCAAGCACTACATCAGCTGGTACAAGACAGGCAGCGAGCCCGTGTCCACAACAGACCAGATTTACTTGTTCTACTTCACGCAGAGCCATAGCACCAACGTGCCAAGCAAACCCTGCGGGATCCTGCACGCGGACAAGCTCTTCGATGCCGTCTACGTCGTCACGGTGCTCAAGCCCGGCGCGTCTGCAACCATTACTCTTAGATCCGGCACTCAGACGAGCGTCACCACAGCGAGGCAGGGCGTCAATGTGAACGGCATGGGGTTCCAGAATAGAACGCAATCCGCCACTTTCCAACGCGGCTCCGTCACGTACACCCTCACTGGGGCGAAGCCTATCAGCAACTCCGGTCTCTCCAGTTACAATTTCAACGTCCAGAGCACCTTCTGTACCGATGTGCGAAACGGCCAATGTAGAAATAGAGTTTCTGATTCCTAAACAGTTTGGAAGAGTACTTTTTGCTCTTTGTCTTGTAGCATTGTAGAAAAATGCGTGTCGAGAACGACTGGTACCAGGAAAGAGCAATCTGCGTAGAGCTCACTTGGAGGACACAGACTTTTGACTACCCAAAGTCATCCATGATTAAAGCTTGGAAGCACATGGGGAACATCTGTGAATCGGAACTCACCAGGTATTGATTCCCAGACAGTTTGAAAGAAAAATTTGTCTTTATTTCATCTAGCAATATAATAAAATGCACCATTCTCGACAGGAGAAGAAATCTCTGTAGATCTCTGACTTAGAGAAACAGAGGACTACTAGTTGGTTATCATTTGCCCTCACAAAACTTTGTAAAGCACCGGCATGCTCTTGCACATGGACTTAGGGCTACGACCATGATGGAAGCTTTGAAGCATGCACTACCGTTTCTATGGGGGTGCAAGGTGTCAAAGGATGTACCATGTATGGCGAGGCCTTGTACAAGACAATGCGTCCAGACTCTTCTGCTAACCCTGCAGACACATAACGCCACTGTGTTTAACGTTGTCGCTTGTGAAGCAATTAAGTCATCTGCAGTCTTTGAAATGGCAGCTTCTTTGATCTTTTCAAGAACTGGCAGCGGCAGAAAATGAGGACGAGTGCAACAACAAGCACGGAGCCTATGACGCCTCCCGCAATGATAGCATTGCGTTTTTGCGAGTTTGTGGTTCCGACTGCACAAAGAAAGACAGTCAAGCAAATGATTAGGAAATTCATCAAAATGAAACGCTCTGACTTTGGTAATTCCACAGGCTCTCTACAACAGAAGAAAGTCATGAACATTTGGCACCCAAGACTCTTAAATCCCCATATTCAATGTTGCACAACCTTGTAGAGCTTTGATTTTGCTTAAAGTTTGCTCTTTTCTCTATGACTATTTTCATCAATCAATAGTGCATGTTAACAACCTGATCGATGAAAAACATGGAGTTGACAGTGAGGATAAGAAAACGTACTTGGGGCAGGAGCAGGAGCGAAGATAGAAACTGGAGCTGGACCGGGAGTAGCCACTGCAAAATGTGCAAAATGAATGCAACGAAATAAGCAAATTGCAGCAGAAATCAAACATGCAATCGTTACCAATTCTGTAATCGCAACTGAGCAGTAGTAAACTCTCACTATTCTCAAACCCTAGATTCCGAGAATTAGGAGGAGACACAATTGATTCCGCAAACTCGTTAGATTCCAAAGTTTATCCCTGTTTCCTCGTACGTCATCCCTATTCTTTTGACAGAAGAAACGGAGGGTCAGGTGGCAAGTTCTAATGTATTCTTCGCGCAAATTTTATCATCTCCCAATCTTCACCTCAACCCTTGATAAATTGGATTTCAGAAAGTCCGCAGGAATCAACTATGAATCCCCTTAATAACTGTGGATAGCATGCAGCAATAGTGTCGGATTCGACATCACAAAACAAGCCTCTGGATTTGTTAGGGCACAATCATCTTTTCCAACACTCGAGCTAAAGCTTGCGAACATCGCAAATCTGGAAAGGGAAGTTGAATCCTTACCTGGGTTTGGCGTTGGGGCTCGGGTTGGGGTACCGGGAGTTGGTGCAGCGGGAGTGGGAGTAACAGGTGGTTCTACCGGGGTGGGGGGAGTAACCGGGGGAGTCACAGGTGGTGTTTGCGTGGGGGGAGTAACCGGGGGAGTCACTGGTGGTGTTCGCGTGGGGGGAGTAACCGGGGGAGTCGCAGGAGCTTGAAGAAGACTTCGACGTCCACCGGATGCCACGACTGGAAGCATCGCAACAAGTCAGAATCTTCACCGCGGATTGTAATAGCATGTCTGTTCGAATTCCCAGTGACTCGTCATGCTAGAAAACATTGGAGAAACAATGATGCTCCACCGACAATCATATGGTTCCGAATTGAAACCAACAGGACTAGACCAAAATTCAAGAACAAAACAATTCTAGACCGCTGACTCTCTTATGGCCAGCTAAAGATAACCCGAAAATCTCGTCAAGATTGATGTGCACAAAGGATCTGGAGTTTCGAGGGTAGTATTACATACCATCAGGGTGGAGAGCAGTTGCTGCCGCCGGGGAGACGAAGAACAGGGAAGGGACTAGCAGAAGAAGGGACACCAACGCCAAGCATCTAGATCGCCCCATGGCCACCCACCTTTCAATCTCTATTACCCTCTCAAAACCTTCACAAACCCTGCAAATTCGTGTCTGCGGGCTGCGGCCCTTATTCTCCGAATTCAGCTCACTGGTCCACCAATTGTCTCAATCGTAAACGAGCACCCAGTTTGTAATCCCCAGCCCAGCAAGAGAGCCGCTACAAATTCAAACACTAACTGAGGATCTAATCAAGACTGCGGAGTCTCCGATTCGAGACTCTCACAATTTCTTCCGGCGCATCAGTTGCCAGAGGTTGCGGAGGTTTGCAGGTACTTCGAGCGGACGTCGTACTACGGGCGCTGTACCATATCAGTACCAGTCGGGGCAATGATGCGTAGTGTCGCTTCCTTCGGCCTTAAATCTGGGTGACGTCTAGCTTGCGAGGAACCTTACCGCACGAGAAAGCGAAAGCACCAAACGAACTGCAACTAGATCTACTTCCACAATTCAAAAGAGTTCGATGTTAGACGACGCTCCAATATGCAAATGCTTGCAGAACTGTGAGGGTTTTCAGGAGAACCTGCTAATACATGAACCAGCGCAAACACAAAGCCGAGTAATATTTCAGATACTTCAGATCAAACAGATCAGCCTCTTCAGAAGAAAGAGCACGGGCAAGCGAAGGCTGGGCCACTGGATCAAACACCTCGTTGGTCTCCGTCGATCCTGCAACAACTGAAGTCCACTGTCCAAGCCAAGCCAAGCCAAGCCGCGCAATGGGGGCTCCAGTTGAAGACTCAGTCGGATACGACCCATTTCACACACGCACGTTGACAGGGCTCCGGACTTCTTTCGAGTTTTTGCACCTGTCTTTTAGGCTCCCGCCTTGCTCGAAGCTTCGGACTATCCGACTGTTCCAGCGGTAACTACACCAAATAGTGCAATTAGGTTGCCCCACACTAATTTCTCATATCTTATACTTTGACTGCTGTAAAAAGGATTTTCATCACTAATTATTGCAATAAATATATATTTCAAAGGCCTTGCAACAACTACAAAGCTGCCAAAAAATAAATTAACAACCTTTAAGCTGTAAACCATGGTCAACATATAGTCTTGGGCAATCTAATTGCACTATTCAGTGTAATGGATTTGTGGAAAGTAGTGCTACTACCCTACTTACGCTAGGGTCAGGTTCGTTAAGAAATAATTCAAAAAAATAATAAAATATGACATCTAATGAATTTTTCAGAAATTGTAATGATGCATAATTGAATAGTTTAGAAAATATTGATGAAAATAATCTAAATCCTCAAAAAAACCACGCAACTGAAGTCGTAAATATCGATACCGCAAGTATTTATACAATCTTGAGTACTAATATGTTGTGGCTACTGCTACAAGTCGGGGCATATTTTGAAGCGTGCTAAAGATCACGAAATGTTTCCGAACCGTGTAAAATGAACTTTCAGAAATTCTAAATTGAGTTAACGAACTAATATTCAACCAAAAAAGAAATGATATCTGACCCCAACGTATGGTAAGTTAGCCTTTCCAGGGTGAGATTTTTTTTTTTTTTTTTTTCTCTCACGCTTGTCACAGATGTAACTTACATAGTCCGTCAATTTTGTATTTCATGATCTCTAATTCCGGGTTTACAGTACAAATCCATATATGTATGAATTCAAAATTTTCAAATTTTATTCTCCTCGGGTATCCATACCTTAAGTTTGTTTGTTTGTTTGTTTGTTTGTTTGTTTGTTTGTTTGTTTGTTTGTTTGTTTGTTTGTTTTCTAGACTTCACCTCCTAGATTAAGGCCAAGCATGGAGATAAAATTAAAAGAAGTCTCGTGAATTTCAAAACTTCATAGTAAATTTGTGAAGTGTGATTTTGACATGTAATGCTTTAGATATGCAAATAGCTAAGAGCCTTACTATGTAAAGGGACTTATAAACTATATCCAAATATTAAATTGTACTTCTAATGTGGAGTACATCTGATTTTGACAAACCAACTACCACCATTGCCATATCTCATAAGTATCTATTCCCCTAGATTTGGCTTACAATGGAATGACAATCATGGGCTATTAGCGCACCTTCATTAAATTATGGGTGATTATTTGGGAGGGCTGAGATTTAGTGTTGTTGGCTGAAATTAAGTTGGACGGCTGGAGCTTGCATCAAGCTACATGGGCTCCTAGTTTGCTCTGATGAACTCATGCCCTGATTGGATTTTTGAACAGGGTGAGAAGAAATTGGGGGACTGAAAGTTTTTGCTCCCTCTTTCCTCCATTCTTGCTAGTTGCTCATGTTGTGGAGTTTTGGCTGCGTTGGAGCCATCTCTTAAGTGCAAAATTCCAATAGTGTTCATAAAGTTGTTGGTGATGGTTTGCCGATTGCATAGCTCCCTTACACAATATGGCACAGAGTTCTACTAATCATCAGGTTTTGAGGCAGTTGAATCATTTGTGGAAAATTGTTTTGCATATTAGATATAGGTTTTCTTCTTGTGACAGCGATAGCAAGAGCTCATGGACTGCAGACACCTGCTGTACGTTACTAACTTTTCATTGACTTGTTTTGTTGTTGGGATGGGCACAGGTGAGGTCCATGGCTTCTTGAAGCACTCCAAAATCACTTTTGCAAGACAAAATGTTGCTCATAATCTTGTACTTTTTTTATTCTTATAGGATTAAGGAAGTAGCTAGATGTCTTATTTCAAGCTTGGACAATAACAAGCGTAACTTCTCCATTTGAAATGACTCTCTGTATTCTTGATTTCATTGCTAGCTTGATTTGGTATCGACACTAATGGAATAAATGTCATGGTGCGGTACTTGAATGAATTAGAAAGTTAGATGATTAAAACTGAGTGCAGTTGGTAGAGTATAGACTCATTGGTTTTTGTCAATCAAGGAAATATTGATTGAAACATGTGGCTTATATATGTTTTGGCTATATGTGCTTGTTGTCAGCTTATAAAACCACAGCATTGTTTGTATCTGTAGTTCCATGGTATACAACAATTTGAAGAATGACTCTGTTGTAACATTGAACTAGTAGCCATCTCACAAAGTGGGTGCAACAAATAGTTAAATTCCAGGCACAAAGAATGACTCAAAAAAATGATGTGGGAATCAAGGTAGTGCCTTGAAGTTTCAGGGATGTTCCAGAAAAGTATTGTTTGTTTGTTTGTTTGTTCGTTCTGTTATGTTGAGATCTTCCGGACCGTGCGTCCCCCGGCCGCATGCTTGGTACCATCGGAAAGCCCTCGGTAAGGAGGGGTGCATGGGCTTGGTTTCGTGGCGCTTGGAGCTACGATGCGGAACTTATTGAATTTTGAAGTATTTACGGATCAAAAAATTAGAAAATTATCTTTCCTTTGACTTCGGCCGTGTGCTTAGTACCATCAGAAAGCTCTCGGCGAGGAGGGGGGCACGGGCTTTGTTTTGTGGTGCTTGGGCACACAGTGCAAAAGTTATTGAATTTCAAAGTTTTTATTATGACTTTAACCTTGGAACACCGCGGACGCCATTCTATGGCGTTCTGATGACAATATTCTTGATCCAAGAGAATTCAAAAGCATTTTTTCATCCTCCCTTTCCTTGTTGACCTTTCACATTGGGTTATGAAGAGTATCCAATTGAGTTTGTACTCTTTCCAATTTTTGTCTTCACGGAAATGAGAAGCTATTAAAAAAAAAATCACAAAATATGCTATTTTAGAGTATTTTGGAAAGTTATTGCTCCTTGCTTTAAATCTAAAATTTCTCCACAAAAATGATATTTTTTGAGTTTGAGTCAAACTAACAAAATGAAGGTCATCTACTCTAGTTTCACCTCCAATTTGAATTTTGAAAAAAATCCTAATATTGCATATTTTATTGCAATTTGAACATTGGGTGTATTTTCAATGTCTATTATTTTCTAATTATAGAATGACACGGAAATTGAGTTTACACCATGATGTTTGTCATTGTGATATATACATATGGTGAAATTTTCAGATTTTTCAAAATATTTTTCTATTTAATATAATTTTTCTTCACTTTTTCTTCAAAAATGCTTAAAAAAATTGATTTTTCACAAAAAAATCTAAATTTTTTTCTGAAGTAAAGAAGATATGTACTTACATCTCTAAAAAATAAAAATAAAAATTTTCATACATATCTAGTTGCAAAATGGTAGCAAATTGAGTGATGGACAGTGAGGTTTGAAATCAATGGTCTTGGGTCTGTCATTTAGGGGTTAATAATTAGAAACTTATATCTTCTTTGCTTTTGTTTGGGCTGTGGCATCGGCACAGGGCTACAATTATAGTCTAATTTGCAAACCTCATGGAGATTCTTAGCAGAGGGCATCACCGGCAGTCCCCACTGAGAGTTGATTCTGAATATTCTCGCTAGCCGGGACCAGTTCCGTTCGTGGCATGGGGAAGCGAAGGAAGTCAACAAACAGGAGCGTCGTGCACTCGTGCTGGTTGCTGAAAAGCAAGCGGATCTCGCCTAGAAATCATGCGTCGGAATCATAAGTGGAGACTGCGAAGGAAAGTGGGGAAGAGTCAACACGTTAAAGCTCCACCTCGCCATCGTTGCAACTGAGAGATGACTATGAATTACGGAGTACTATTGTTGGCTCCAATTTTCTTGGCTACAGCAGTCGGCAAGTAGTTGCGGGAAGTTGGGAAACTTTCTATCAAGTTGGGTGGGGGAACCGAACGACGACGCTGGGAAGGACGGACTGTCACGATGAGGGAAGGTTAGGGAGGATTAAGGTAAGCGACCCCTTTCCAACCACTTAACCCCTAAATGACGGACCTATGACCATTGATTTCAAACTTCACTGTCCATCACTCAATTTGCTACCATTTTGCAACTAGACATCTATGAAAAATTTTATTTTTATTTTTCAGAGATGAAAGTACATGTCTTCTTGACTTCAGAAAAAATTTAGATATTTTTGTGAAAAATTAATTTTTTTAAGAATTTTTGAAGAAAAAGTGAACAAAAATCATATTAAAGTATAAAATATTTTGAAAAATCTGAAAATTTCACTATAAGTGTATATCACAATGACAAACATCATGGTGTAAACTCAATTTCCGTGTCATTCTATAATTAGAAAATAATAGACATTGAAAATACACCCAATGTTCAAATTGCAATAAAATATGCAATACTAGGAATTTTTTCAAAATTTAAATTGGAGTAGAAACTAGAGTAGATGACCTTCATTTTGTTAGTTTGACTCAAACTCAAAAAATATCATTTTTGTGGAGAAATTTCAGATTTAAAGCAAGGAGCAACAACTTCCCAAAATACTCTAAAATAGCATATTTTGTGATCCGTTTTTTTTAATAGCTTCTCATTTCCGTGAAGACAAACTTTGGAAAGAGTACAAACTCAATTGAATACTCTTCATAACGCCATGTGAAAGGTCAACAAGGAAAAGGAGGATAAAAAAATGCTTTTGAACTCTCTTGGCTCAACAGTATTGTCATGGGAACGCCACAAAATGGCGTCCGCGGCGTTCCAGAGTTAAGCAATTGCCCATATGTGGAGTGCAAGTCTGTTCAGATGGGAATTTTTCTCGTTTGTGGAAATAAAATTTGGAAGGATTGCATATTTTTCCAAATTTCTTTTACACAAAATGTAATAACTATGAATTTTTTAGTAGAAGATTCTCTTTGACCTATTTATGATCTTTAGATTGCTACATTACCAACCACAGACTGATGTAAGTGATAATTGTGGCTTTCAATTTACAAGTTGTGATCATTCTATATTTCAATGTACACCTCCCAAACATTATGTCTTACTCTGCGTGAGCTGTTGGAAATGCAACAGACCTATGGTTGGAAATACAAGAGCCTATACCACCAAAATGGGGGGTAATCGGAAACAGGTCGGCTACCTTAGAACCTTTTGGTTAAGTTGATGTGCACAGATAGTGTAAAAATTATAACATAGAGATTATTTTTGAATTACATAGAATTTCAAATCATGGATTTCTATTAAAAATATTTTTATTGGGTGAATTTTGTAATTTTGTGTATTTCATAAGGTAATCTTTAATGTATAATTAGGTGCATCTTTGAATTTCCTTCATAATTATCCCACAAAAGGCTATACTAGTATAAGTTTGTATAAGAACATGTGGTAAAATTTTGTAAAGTTTTACGACATAAAATGGAAGATATTAGCATTTGAAGTGAAGAAAATTCTTTTGGGGGGACATTGCCATACTAAATTATTTATATAAGGTGGTTCACACCAAAAACAAGAAGACCAAAAATTGAGAAGTCTCCCCTTCAAGTCCCTTCTTTTGTCATTGAGAAGTCCTCATTTGGGGGTCACAACCTTTGGATTGGTATAAACCACCCACAGGACATGAAATGGCAAAGCATATTTGAAATAATATTTTTTAGCAAGGATCTCCATAATTCAAGTTTAAACCCACTTCTTTGAAGTGGGTTGATTATATATAATTATAATTACGAGAGACCCAATTTTGAAAACTTTTGTTGCTATATAGAAAAAAAAAAAAAGCAATGCTCCATGTCATTAGGCCTTTCAAATTTGGGAACTTAAAAAAAAAATGACATGCTACAATTGAGTCAATATTTGGTAAATAATTTGATCAATAAGGGGTCATTCCTAGATTACAAGACATCTCAATGAGTGATTGAGTGGCAAATTTGACTTTTAGTAATACTTGAAAGGATTGTGTTTTTGAGTATATAGACATAATAAAGAGACAATGTAAACTAATATGTATTTTAAATTATACATGAGCATTTATATAATTGATCCATTTATTCAAGCATGCCTCAAACATTGATTTGTACCATGATTCAGAATTTGGAAGTTCCAAATGATTTGGAATAAGGTCAATATCCTATGTATTCATATCTATGTAGCTAGATTTGTATCTATATCCAAATATTTGTATTCATGTGTAAATATTCATATATTGTGTTTGTTTAGGATAAATGTGATATTTTTAATTTTAATATTTTGACCCAGCCAATTTTTTCTAAATATTGGGCCTAGTATGTTTAAGGGGATAGCCATATTCTATTGTAATTAATAACCATCAATGTAAAGCCTATTTAAAGCTTTCAATGTTTGTATTAAAAATTGTTTGGAACTACAATCTAAAGTACATCTAACAATGTGTTGTTTAGAACTTATATACAATGTGATGGTCAAATTTAATTAATTTGTATGAATGAAATAAAGACATTATCGAGCATGGCTCAATTGAAACTTTGATTTTAAGGTCACATCTACATGATTGGATCTACTGCTAAAATAACAAATATTTGTCAACAAAAATGTTTAATCACAATATGAATATTCCTTTTTAAAGTGATTTTTGATTATATTTTGTATTTTTTTCAAGATAAATTTAAAAACTGAAATATTGGTTTCTAATAATGGTGATTATGAGACTTTTCTTTATTTCATTATTCAAGTCGTTTTTGAAAGATCATTTTTTGAACTGCAAATTTATTTTTATTTTTGAAAAAAATAGAGCTTGTATTGTCTTTGAATTGTAGGGTATTTGAAAATTCTTTTTTGAAAATTTGTACAATGTTAGAGAACTTCAAGAAGAATCTACAAACATTTAGAAGATGAAAAATATTGAGGTTATGTTTTCTTGGGACGTATTTGAGATCATTTTTGTTCTAAACCTCAACATCTAATCTTTAAAAGGTTGATATGCTAAATTTCTAAAGTAGAAAAGGATAGTATTTCAATAATGCTTGAAGTTGTATTCTAGGGTTGAACTTTTACACTATTTATAGAATATGGCTTCATAGTTGAATCTTATTTTATTATTCTCAATCAAAGATTTCAATTAAAAAAAATCATAATACTATAAAAGGATAAGATTATGAGATATAATCATATTATTTTTGTCTAATGTTTGATTAATACTCCATTAATGGGCTCCATTGAAGTTACAAAAAGACAATAAACAATGGATAAGATAAACTCGACTTAGTAGTCTAACTTATTTCATTTACTATTATCAATACCTTAAATGAGGCTGTTTGTTTGTTTGTTTGTTTGTTTGTTTGTTTGTTTGTTTGTTTGTTTGTTTGTTTGTTTGTTTGTTTGTTTGTTTGTTTGTTTGTTTGTTTGTTTGTTTGTTTGTTTGTTTGTTTGTTTGTTTGTTTTGTTTTGTTTTGTTTTGTTTTGTTTTGTTTTGTTTTGTTTTGTTTTGTTTTGTTTTGTTTTGTTTTGTTTTGTTTTGTTTTGTTTTGTTTTGTTTTGTTTTGTTTTGTTTTGTTTTGTTTTGTTTTGTTTTGTTTTGTTTTGTTTTGTTTTGTTTGTAGCGTGGACAACTTCTTGACCGTGCGTCCCCCGGCCGCGTGCTTGGTACCGTCAGAAAGTTCTCGCCGAGGAGGGGTGCACCGGCTTGGTTTCGTGGCATTTGGAGCAGTGGTGCAAAAGTTATTGAATTTCAAAGTATTTATTGATTAAAAAATTAGAAAATTACTTTTACTTTGATTTGGTGGCGTTCTTGGTACTGGGAGTGGAACCGGGAGTAGAACTGGGAGTAGAATTGGAAGTAGAACCAGGAATGGAACCGGGAGTAGATGAAAATTGGGCCAACGGCACAGGGTCACACTAGTATATATTGAAGATTGTTAATTTGTTTCTATATAATGATGTGTATCATTCTACATCCATTGCCAATTTTTTTGTTCTAATGTATGACAATGAAAATGTACCTTAGCATTTAATCTCAAACTAGACTCAAGACAAGGCCAAGCTACAACATTGTCCTATATCCTATAGTATTTTAGCTAAAAAATGTATCTAAAAATTATCAAATTTGTAGCTTAAATTTTTTCAAATACCTATCCAATTATTTTAATTTTTTTTTAAAGTTCGCAATTTTTGATGATATTTATTGGAACTTTGATTCATTTCAAATTTGTTACTGATGATCATCTTGGAACTCATCTTGTCAGGTTTAATTACATCCGAAGGCCATTTGTATGACTTCCCCTCTCTGATTTTGCCCTTGTTGCAACGATACTTAAGTGTAAATTGGAAGACATCTTAACCGTGTAATATTTTTGCAGACACTAAGTGTCCAATGGATGATAGAAGTGCAGATGATCATCGTTGGAATTTTGTGTAAAAAAGAGGAGATCTTGCATAGTAGTTTGACCTCTAATGAGTGCTCTTGCTTTTTCTTTAAAACAAATGATTCACATGGAACCCAAAATTTCCATGGACATTCTAGGGTTAATTATGGGTGAGTGACTTCATATGATTCCACCACTTAAGGTGGGTGCACCCAAATGCACCACTGACCTTAAACCGCCATCTATACTCATTGTACATCTCCAAAATCAGTTTTGTACCTATGTGGAAGAAACGCTTTTAGAATCAAACTTTGTTCCTTAATAACTTTTGCATACAGTATCCAAATGCTACATTCTTTGGTGCCTTGGAACCTCCTTTCACTTGCCAACAAGACAATATGAAAATCTGATCAGCCTAGTAACAAGAACTAGGCATAGTACCAATTTGTGACGGTTTTGGGTGTACCCACCTTATGTCCACTACAAGTGGCTAGCTGAATCCCTTACAGGGAATTTCATAAGCAATACAATTTCTTTTGAGTGAGTATATGGCCTTACAGTAAGGAATGGCACATGACGTCGGATGATGACCTCCAGAAACGCCGGCGGAATTGCTAGTCACATGGCATTTTGAGTCACCCGACATAAGCTTAACGTAAACTAGGTCGTAAGATTATGCATACTCCGTGTCAATCTTTCAAAGAAGAAGAATTTTCCGATGTGGGGTTGGTTTGTACGTCCCTCTCATTGATCGATCAGTTTTTAAACCTTTGGTTTGATCAGTATCCTCCTTTTTTATACAGGTTCAGCCTCACAATTGGGATCTTGTGCAGATCGAATTTTGAAAAAGACCGTGATGTCAGGTATGCAACTGCCTGCCTGGTGCAAGTTGAATTTTCCATTTGATGTCGTGCCTCGTGCCTGTGACTTCGGAGAGAGTGGAGAGGGAATCAGTGGTTTTGAAAGACGTGCCAGTCTTCGAAAGGAAGTGATCCGCATCTGCCATTTCTTCGTCGTTGATTGCGGTTCCAGAGGGGAAATCAATGGCAGAGGTGGTATTTCTGCAAATTCTTTTTTAATTGGGAGATCTCTTCTTCCAATCTCTTTTTTGTTGGAGACTGTGTCTTCTGCAGCAAGTGCGACCTGTGAGGACGATGCTGGCCAATTCGTCAACCCCGGAGAGGAGTTTAGCCATCATCACCCGCATCATTGCTAATGTGAGTTACTGGAAACCAGGGGAATAGGATTTAGGGTTTGATTTAGGGTTTCTCTTTTCTGGCAATTGCACTTTTCGATAAGAGCTTTGGTTTCGTATGGTTAATTGAAATCAAGGTTTGCACAATATGACTTAGTCGACTGCAATAATTTAGAGATTTTTAATATTATAAACGACACAATTGCCATGTATGTTCATATGGCAGTGACTGGCATTCAAAAGAGTTGTTGCTGTGATGTCACGATGACTGAGCTTAAGGCAGAGGAGTAAGGCTTTTGGGAGATGTAAAGAGATGGGCAGGAGCCCTAGAAGGAAGCTGCGGGCACTGGCTGTGCTATGGTCACATCACCTGAGAATGTAAGATAGAAAAAAAATGATTTTTTCATTCAAATTTCTTCTGAAAGTTGCTTGAATACACTTTCAGTGAATAGTATTGCAAATTCTCTTGTTATGGTATTCTCTTTTTAAGAAGAAGATGCTTAATCCATGGATCACCCTTGTAGTGTATTTTGACCATTTCTTGTTTTTTATTCTTATGTGAATTTTAGCCATGAAAATGATATTTTCTTGAATTTAAGTCCAATTAATGAAATGAAGCTTATGAAGTGCAAGTCTACTTCAATTTGAAAATTTTGAAAAATTCAAAAATTTTAATATTTTTTTCAGCAATATGAACTTTGGGCCTATGACCATGGTTTGTTGATTTTCTAATTTTAGTACGACATGGTGACTTTGGTTTGTATCATGATGTTAAACACTATATATACATCTTCAATGATGTACAACAACATGCAATAAAATGAAGTCATTGTGGCTCTAAAAAGAGGAATTGTAACAATATTTTGAAAATTGGTCAAACAATTGAGTCTGTAGGGGTGGTTAGCTATGAAATTCAATAACTTCCAAACCATAATTGCTCTTTTGCTTCAAGATTAGCTCCTTGGATTAGCACCTTGAAAGATGTGCATTGTTGTGCTCTCTTTAGCCACGGCAGAGCAGACCGCCAGGCATGCCATTGGACAGGGAGCCGGCATGGCTGCCTCAGTCCACAGCGCTGAAGCTGGAAATGTGGTGTTGCACAGGAATTGCAGTGCCGGACTACTGGCTAATCTTGCAGTCGGTGGCAAGAAGCGAGGAGCCCAAGAAGCGATCAGCGCCGACCATGATGGGCATGGCCACACCTCGCTTAGTGGGATTTACGTACCCTGGCTGGTACGTCTGCCCAAGCACGCCCCATTCACTGACGACGACAGGGTGTCGAAGTGAGCGAAGCAGTCATCGTCTCCGATGTCGTACTTGTGCACGTTGCTCTCCTTTTTTCAGATGGGGACGATGGTGAGCGCCACTCCCATCTTGTACTTGGTGGCATTCGCGGCAGCGATGCGGCTCAAGGTCAGAACGCCATCAGGTGACGCCCATGACGCTCCCTCATATCAAGGACGGCCAGTATTATGCACGAGAATTAGAATGTATTGAATCCTATTTAATTTCTATTCAAAACCTGAAGGTTCTTTTCAACCTCTTCTAACTGTCTTATAAACAACTTTTAGCAACATTTCGTGGCAACATTTCTAAGTTTGTATCCGCTCAAGGTAGTTATTACTTTTTACATGAGTTTGGTATTTATACGATGCTAAAGGTTGAGATGTCCGTGAGACCTGGAGGGCGAAAGACTTGGCATTGTGAGAGATCTCGAGCTGGTCGACAGCGTTGTCCCATTTTAATTGCAACGCGCCCGTGGCGATGGTGAGTGTGTGTGGTCCGAAACGAAGCCGAGCGCTTGCACCCAGGTGAAGTCACGCAGGTGGCCATCGGGTCGCTTGCCGATGAAGTGAGCGTTGATGAGCAGGTCAGTGTCCGAGACCAGGCAGAAATCCTGGTTCTTGCGTCCGTCGAAGTAAAAGGTGACTCCATCGCCTCCACAATCGTCGGGTCTCAACACATGGCGCCCTTTCCATTGCAGTTAGCTGTCAAATTGTCAAAATGTAATACATGCATATACATAATTATCAAATTTCACCAAGGTGTCAGAGATTGCAACTCCTCGAAGGTTTGTGACCAAACTGGACACAGCGAGACTCTTCTTTCCTTAATAAAAGTACTTGAACCCTCGGAGAATCTTGGAACGCAGTCCTGTCAAATTGCTTTCTTCTACGGGTCAGCTCTGTTACACCCAGTGACTCAAATCTGTAGGGATATTGGAGTGCAAGTCTTACCATCTGCAATAGGAGGCGATTTTGAAACAAGACTTGAAAACTCTGCATCGGGGTTAGTATTTTTGGCGAGAATTGAGTTGCGCAACGCTCAAAATGGAAGGAAACTGGAAAATCTCGAAGTTGAAGTCTGGCACTGTGACACCCCCTGGTGTTGAAGATAAACGATGTTAATGTATGGATTGGACAGTGCATGTCGTGACTGTTGACTCAGGGCAAATTTTATTTCTAATTCAGGACTGCCGCTGCAACCTTGGACTAATTGGACTAAGTGTCTTGTTACTTGGGATCTAATGCAGAAAGAAATGCCAGAAGATCAAGCAATCGTGAGCTAGCAAGAGTTTTTAACAATCGGTTGAGGTAGGGAATCATACACTTTGGTGGAGGAGGCGGGCTTTTACATCTTAGGCAGCTAGCTGCAAACTTCGGCTCGATGACTGCCAGGAGCAGCATGGCCAGGAGAATCACCCACAATGTAGCTTCCATATTGGAAACCTCTCTGCTGCTCTGAGTATTGATCCAAGTGAGAGATGGAGACACAGGCCGCAGCATATGATGTGAATGAACTCATATACATTTCGGAAACGATTACTACTGGTATTTTCATTCTTTCTGCATGAAGATATTTAATCTACTACCACGTCTCTGCTTACGTCAAAGCCCCTAGCAAAGCCTTTAGTTATGCACCTGGACATTGGAGACTAGAAATGATTGCAAACTCGCTTGCAGCAAAGGACCAAAGTGCAAAAATAATGCAGTACATGATAAGAAACTGTTTGGGGTGTTTTCGACTTGAGCGTGGTGATTTGGCAACTGAACACGTTGAACAAACCTCGTTGTTGGCCTAGATTTCGCCGAAGTCCTGTGGACATTGGAGTGGAACCCTGTATGAACAGACTCTCCCTCCTACGAAATGCTTCTCTCTCCCTTACGTGAAGAAGCAATACCCAGAGGCCTGTTGTGATAGTTGAGTTGACCTCCAGCAAGGATCAGTTAGGAATGCCGATTTATTAATTCGCTTGCATTGTGATGTGTACTCTTGTTGCCATCTCCAGTGCCAGTGAGGAGGAAGAATGTAAGGAGTACTCAAAATTGAGCATGTTTTCAAAAGCATGGCCTAAGAAATTTAGAAAGTAACTTAGATGCTTGTTGCACATTGTCTGAGGACATTGAAAATAGGACCTTGTGTTAGAAAATCTACCTAAGGTAGATCAACCTATTACCACCCTGATTTGCAATTTGACTATCTTGGGGCTAATTCCATGAGAGACATATATTTTTCAGAGGTGTGCGCATGTTTCATGAATCAAACCCAAGTGAAATTATAATTTTCTGATCAAAATTGTAATTTCTGTGAATTTTTGAAGTGTTTTACTAAAGCGCCTGTGACGAGGGTCATAAACGCCCTAATAACAATCCATAACCACCTTCTTATGTCCCTATAAGCATCTAGGTATTCACCAGTCAGCTATTGCCACATTACCCTAAATGACATAAATGCATTGATTTTGTCAGATTTCCAGATAGAATTGACTCACTTCTGGACAGATTTGGATGGTGGAATGGGTGGAAATGGGGCCAAAAACAAAGTGGCGGAAATGGGTTGGAGACGGAATTAGGCTGGTCTATCTTATTCACGTGACCTCTTACAACTTTTGCATATTGTATTTGGACTTCAACCAAGTTGTCACTTGGCATTTTGTGATTAAGAAGTTGCTCTCCACATGCAATAACGGTCATCAGACAAATTTGTTTGGTTTAATGCCTTACTATCATTTATACAAGAATCACATTAATAAATCCTTCCAATTGAGTTTATAGAACTTGAACTTTTAGTTATACATTAATCAAATTTAAAGGTCTTTAAATTGAATTTATGGAACTTGAAATAAATAAATTCCTCAAATTGAAATTATAGAACTTGAACTTCCAGTTATACATTAATCAAATTATAAAATTCTTTGAATTGAATTTATGGAACTTGAAATTAAAAAATTCCTTGAATTGAATTTATAGAACTTGAACTTTCATTGGGTGCTTCATTTAATGTCCTAAGAACATCTACATCCTTACAGGTTAAAATTGCCCAATTTAAGCAAGCACACCATTGTATACAAAATGTATCAAGCAAATGCTCAATGAATCAATCACAATTAGAATGTAGGATGGAGGTGACTAAACTTAAATTTGTGAAGTGCCATTGCGTGACAAAATTGGGTTGAAGCTTGAGAGAATCTCTTTAAACAACAAATTTTATTCATTTTGGCCATATGTTGATCTTTCTAGTCACCCACCCATTCTAAACCTATGATGTATACCATACATGTAGTGCACAGAAAAAGCATAGAAATATCTTTCTTGAACAACAGTAAGTTCAACACCAGAATTCCAAAGATCAATTTTCGAATGAAATTTTCTGCAATTCCATTATTTCCATTAGGTCGTCGATACTGCATGTCGATCTGACTGTCCTACACTCTGATGCCACAAGTATAGTGTTTGTTTCATATGTTAGCTACAACATTTAGAACGTCCGATGAACTTACCCTTCAATCAATTAACCACTAAATTGAATATATTCATATTTTTCTTAGACTTCGACCTTATGTACATATATGTCACAATTTCTGGCGTTGGAATCCGGACACTTTAACGAAATTGATGTTCTAGGTAAGGAACTCAGTATCTGGGGGTAATCTACAATTAATTAATCATTCTCTACAATCGAATTATTTTGCAGATGGAGAACTAAACTCCTGATGCCCTCCGCCATTTTGAGCAAGATGCTCATCCGACAAAATTCCAAGCCCATACATGAAGCAAGCATGCCCTGATGCAGGCAGCTCGGTGGTCAGGTTGCATTACATCATCGATCATTCCGAGCACTGTACGTGCAATTACGCAGCCATTGATCAACTGCAGTCGTCATTGTCGCCTTGGCAGCTTGCTTGCCATGGCCTCGATGTCGGAGGCGGAGTAGGTGCTGGGTCTGTAATTCGTGACACACCGCAACTGCTCCACTTCCGGCAGATGCTGGTACAGGAACAAGAGCGCTCGATCATACACTTGGCCCGCCTCCTCTCCACTTTCAAAGTTGCCCAGTATGAACGTCCGCTTCATGTCATCCCCGAACTCCTTGGCCGTTAAGCTGAGCTTGGATTCATATTTGGTCACACACTCCCCACTGCGCTTCACCGACTGTGTCCTTAAACTCACCCCCTTCAATCTGCTCTCGCCTTTGCTAAACTTGTTCAATGTGCGCCGAATCTTCCACAGGAAGTCGCGAGTGGTCCACTCGGCGTGCTCCTCCATGTAGCTCGCGTGATCGGCCGCGGGAAAGTTCAACGGGTAAGGCTTCCCTCTCGCGTTGGGTTGCATCTGTTGCGGAAACGGACAGAAAAGTGTGATTTGCAAGCTAGTGTACAAATGAGAGTTCTAATAACTATGGCTGTTGTTGATGTAGAGTTCTAGATTGGTGCCTAGTGAAATGCGAATCTGGACATTTTGACCGTGAAGACAATACATGCTAAAAAACAGGGACCACTGACAATTAATGACATAATGTTAATTCTTGCCCAAATTTTCACATGACCACGGTGACAGTCTACTTGAATATGACTTTACCTTGAGTTTGATGGCGGCCCTGTCGTTCGCCTGCTTCGCCTCCTCCTCAGTTTCAAAGTTGCCCAGAAAGATCTGCACGCCCTTCTTCTTGCGTCCTCGCAGCTGTTGGCCCTTGATCCACAAGTGTGCCTCCCATTGCTTGTTCTTCTTGTGGTAACTGACCCCGATCCTCTTGCAGGACAACGGCAGCTTGGGTAGCAAGGTGAGTCCTTCAGTGTATTCATCAATGTGATCATATGAACATTCTCCATCGCACTCCCCAGACTGATCCTCCTCTTCGGATCCATCCTCTTCTCCCGACTCGATCGTCTCTTCCGACTGATCGACAGTGGGAAACGCTGGTATGGTCTCACTCGTTGAGGGGCACTGGAGCTCCTGGGAAGGCTCCCAATTCAGTTGCTGTGCAGGCTGGTCCATTCAGCTCCTTTGCACTCTCATAATCTAGCTGCTCCAGGTCGTCCTGGTTTTGAAGAATGTTGGCGTAATCCACCTGAGCATCGTCACTATGGGGCGGAATCATGTCTTCATCAAACAACAGCCGCTGATAGTAACCTAAAGGAGCAACGTTACAATCCACGCAAATGTCATGGTGGAGTTGTCCAACGTGTTAGAATCTGAAACCCAATTCATGTGCGACCGTGATATTTCCATCTCGCTGTAATCTATGGATTGGAGACTGCTTCGATCGAAGTTACGTAAGTCAGAGCAACGGTACTACTGTAGTACGTGTGATGGACAGAGAACATAGAAGGTAGCTGATCGATTGACACTCGCAAAACCAAAGACCAAATGAAATGATCTGAGGTTCCGTAACTTTATGAAGGCTGGGGATTTCATATTGCCAGGAATGGCATCGAAGTCTCGCAAGTCGGGAAACGTGGGGAAGTCTCGCAAGTCGGAAAAAAGGCTTCTTAATTTCCTAGTTCCTAGTAGCTACGTCCCTTCAGCCCATACAACGCCCTACAAAGTCCAAATTTCCTCTAGGAGCCACATGAAGGTCTCCTGATCTCTTCATGCAATATCAGAATCAATGGTAGTTCACATATTTCCCCACCCATGCTGCCATCTTTTGACCTACTTTGGACCCCTAAACCGCCATTTCAATGGAATACCGCCATTTTAACGAAATTGACCATCTACCCGTTCTGGTGCTACTCGGGTATCAATCGGTGTTGGGTTGAATTTGAGCTTGCAGTTTAGTGGTAGCAATGGATTACTAGAATACATCACTCCCATTTTGATGTAATCCGGGACTGGAGACTTGCTTGCCAGTATTGGCATTAACAGAGAATATTTCGGCATCCATTTCCAGCGTTCTCATTGCGATGAGGCTCATGGACAAATCAGTCACGTTTTTTTCTTTTTCTTTAGTAGTCATGATGCATCATGTGGCGGATCGATGGCGGTGGTTCGAATGCATAATCTAGCCTTTCGAATAATCGCAAAGAAAATAATTTCTCAAAAATTGTGAGTAAAATTGTTATCATTAACAAGACACAATTTTCACTCGTAATTAATTCAATAACAAAGAGCACCTCCAACCTATCCTAAAATCCAGAGAGTACTCACAATTATATTTTCAGTCAACCATTTGTGCAAAACTTTTTTTTTCAGATCCCCTCTGCTCAAGCTCAAGCAATTACAAGGTTCATAAAATTGAACAGACCACATACTAAGTAACAATTGTTGGTACCTTGATTGATCTCTGTGTACCTTAATGTAATCATATACACGTAGGGCTTTGTGATTGTCAAAGCCACGCCTTCCCTGCGAGATAGTGCAGCAACCAGCTTCTGCAAAGTCTTAATTTCGTCTGCTCTAGCCTTCGACTTCCTTGCGCACCTTGGCAATTAAATTCAGATTTCACAGACTCCAGTTCTTGGGAGTGAGCACAGCAGAATCTTTTGTCCAGCACAATATCTTTCACTTCCGCTTCCAAAATCTCTCCCTCTTCTGTATGTCGCGGCTCATCTTGGACCTGATTTAATTATTTTCCCAGATTGAGCTCAGATTGAGCTCATTCATTGTTGTCAATTTGTTCAATACTTCTTTTGTAATAGTTACGAACTGCACTGTCTCATCTAAACCAAAGAGCCCTTTCTTTTAATTTTTACCACCTGTTCATCTTTCTATTACATGATTCATACATTAGAGAAAAATTCAGCCCTTCCGAGGGCCATCCAAAGTTGACATGCCATGCTATTCTTTGCATGGCCTGTCAACTTTGAAATTGTTCTTAGTGAGCAGTCAGAGTCTCTGATTGCTCGCCAGAGTAGTCAATTTCCCCAGAATTTTTTATTTTAATATGTTCTTAAGATTAAAAAAAAAAATTAATAAATTTTTATTTCGGAATTTTGGGTTCCTGCGCCTTTGCCGCTATAGTTTTAGCAAGGCTGAAATAGGGGGAAAACCATTTTTTGAGCAAAATTAAAGCAAATTCCAGAGTACCTTGCAGGGCTATGCCCTCCGGAGGCCTGAAATTTCCTTTAATGATAGAGTCTGAAATTTGTTTGGCAAACTTGAAGATTTGGAGACTATTTTGTTATATTTTGTATTAGATAAAGAAATTGCATGGATTTAGGATTTATTCAATGATTCTCAAAGTGGTAATGCCTAAATATGCTTGAAAGACCGAGGCACATTTTAGGCAAAAGTTGTTTAAAAATGCCACTTTTTAGGACAGTGAGAAAAAATGAAGAAAAAATCTTATTTCAAAATTCAACCATACAAATTTCATTAGAGAAAAAATCAGCCCTCTAGATTGATTTGCCAACCTATTTCAAGTTTAGCCTGTCAATCTGAAAAACTACCCCTAATGAACAGTACTGGGATTTTTTTAAGATTTTTTTAAGATTGATTTTTTTTTTTTTAATTAACTTTTTACTCGTAAACCTGGATTCCTGCGCCAATGTCACTATAGTTTTGGTTGCGCAGAAAAAGGGAAAAACTAAATTTTACAGCCCCGAAAAACAAAATTCCAGGGTACTTCAGAGGATTGTAGAGCAGCCTTCCAGAGGCCTAAAATTTTCTCTAATGGTACCAATAAGACTATTATAAGAATGTGTGAAGGAAAATTCAAAAACTTTGATTGCACAAATAAATAAAAAAAAGAATAATATTCCCATTAGGGAAGTACATGTCTATACTTTGTGTCAAAATTTTGTGAACATTTGACCAAATTTGACTTCATAGGAATCTACCCAACATTAGGAGTCTACCCAAATGTTGAACAGAGACTTAGTTGGTCCTTCAAGGGTTAAAATTACCCAAATAATGCTATACTTTTGAACTACCAAAGATTGTAGATTCATTTAATCGGAATCAAAATTTAGCAAGAGGCTACTACCTTTATGAGGGTACTATTTTCAAATTTTTCAGCTATAAATGGTGTACTATGCAATTTTGACTAGAGTGAATACTAAAATTTTTGAATATGTTGATCATAGATGGGACATCAATTTATTATCTAAGAACATATACATTCATCTAATTGTGTTATATTATCCTAATTGAAAATAATTTTTTATCTAAATTGTTAAATCTAGAAAATACTCCACAAAATATTCAAATATTATTTTCATCCATTGCACCTCAACCAAAAATTTTCACAAATACAAACTTTGTCCTTTGAGGTGAATCAAACTATTGCCACTCTCATCTCAATTCTACCCAAATGTACCCAAGGGATACATAAAGATGGAAACTTTACGTAATAGATATATAATGGTAGAATTTAAATTTAGTTGATAATAGACAAGATGACCTTACATTCCTTCAAAAGATAAATAAAGGTTATACCAACTCCTTTAGGATGGATTTCCAATATTTTTAAAAATCTTGTATCCTATAAAGATTGACTAAATTCACATTCTAGGCCTTATCGCAGATATATTAAGGAATAAATTTGCTTGATTTGATTCATAGATGATCAAGATTCAAGCTACTAACAATTGTGTATAATCACATAATTGCAAACTACTAATCAATACACATACATATATTTATTATACTCCATTATCCCACCGGGATGGTAGCAAGTCACTTGTTTGAGCTAATTGCGATTGCAACTTTGCCATGTCTTGAGCCATTTCGTTTCTCTCCTCCAAATATTGCAATGCACTCTCTTGTGCTTCTTGCATCAAGTCAGAGTTCCTTTGTTCCAATTGGTCCCTTTCATTGTGGAGTTCATGAAATAGCCATCATGCCGCTCTCATAGTGAAATTTGGCTCCCGGCTAGAACCTTCCATAATTGTTTCAAGTGCCAACTGATGCAAGTGTAGACAAAAGAACCATGCAGTATTTAGCAAATTTGGTGGGTTGACATTGGTTGAAGTTGCAACCTCCTTTGTGTTGATTGTATTGTTGGTTGGCTTTGCATTAGTTCCACAGTTATAAAGAGCAAGCATGTACATTTGTCCCCTAAAGGACCAAAAACTATTTCTTGGCAATATAGCAATTTTGGGCAGCTCACTACAAATTGAAATCTCATCTTTTTCCTTTGAAATTTTCACACAAGATGTGTCCAAGTAGTAGCTTCAAGGCTCAACAATTTTAATAACTTTTAACTACTTAGGTAAAAAGTTATTGCATGATATGTAATTTTTCATGTTTGGCGGGCAAACTGGGCAGCTCAAAAAAATTCTTTTAAAAACACTTTTTTGCAATATTAAAATCCGAAATTGGTTTTATAGATTTATATATACTTGGAAAGCTTTTAAACATTCCATTTGGATTAACAAGTCAAAAGTTATGAAGAGTTTTAGTTTGAGGGTAGTTATGGAACCTCTACTTTGAAATAAACTTTGAAGTCCTTTATCTAACTCAATTTTCAATATTTTTGAAAAAAGACAAAAGAAATTAGGTATAAATTGTTTATTACAACATTACAACCGTTGGGATTGGCATTTTCCAATTTCATTACAAAATTCTTGACAATTTAGTATTTTGAATCATTCTCGACTTCTTCCTACTTACATTTTTTTTTTCCTATATGTTGTACAATTCCAAATGATTTGAAAATTTTCAAGAATGTAGCCAACTTGCCTTAAAAAATGAATGCAAAGAGTAACCACCATTTTGGACAATTTTTCATACAAATGTGACCTTGTGAAGGGCAGCTGCCCGGATTTTTGCAGTGACAAAAAATGGATTTTTGTCAATTCAAATGCTATTATCTTTCAATTCACATGGTGGAAAATTCTAAAAAAAATTCTACATCTTCTTAAACAAGTGTACTACAAGATCCTATGGTCACATGTGTTCAAAAATGTTTTTTTTCTAAAATTTGGTACTTGTATTAGAAATGGCAGTTTTGGAGCGGTTTTGGTGAAAACATAGTAAAAAGCAATTCAAAGGGGTTATCTTGTCAAGGTAATTCTTTAAATTGGGCATGGTATAAATCCATTTCAAAGTTGTTGGTATATGCATGGCTAGCAAAAGATGTGACTACATGAGATTGAAAGTGGAGACTTCATGTAGATGTAGAGAAAGGTATGATTTGTCCTCAACATGTACGTTTGATGTTGTGGATAATGCTACTTTGTTTTTTGAAGTCCATAATTGGTGAAAGTTTTTTTGCAAATTGGGTGACCTCTGCTAAAACTTATTTCAACTAATTGTAAGAAGACTAAATACTTTGCTAGAAGTAGTATATAATTATCGATATGCAAACATTCTACAAAGAACATGAGGTAGATATAAAAAACAATTCCAATCATTGGGTGAATATCTAGAGAAGGAAAAGTTGGATATGCAAATTAATAGAATCCAACGCTTTTTTCACATGCTTTTTAGTCCTTAGTTCACTTTAATAAAAAGAAGTTGCATTTGCACTTGATGAATTATAGCTCTAAATAACCAAAATATTAATTGATTGTATTTAGCAGTCAAATTTACTTATGGCATAAAGGCCCTACCTTTATGTTTATATATGCTAAGCCAAAGTGCAACCTTGGTAGTGAGTTCCCATTACCCTAAATTATTTTTATTTGGCTTTAGGACTTGGTGACTAAAAAAAACTAGTTTGATATGCATTGCACAATCACCAAGCCTCGGTAGTACAATCATGGATTTTGTAATTATAGATTACTTTAAAAGCAACCTTGATTTTTATATATTATTTTGCTTAGAATTCTCTTTTTAAATCTCACATTCTTCCAAGATCTATTCCACAAAATCAACAAATGTTTCTAAACATTTCAATTCCACTTCAACAAAATTTCACTCAAAATTTATAGACAATTTATTTCTAATTGGAATAATTTAAGAATTGTATTTTGAATGTTTTAAAAAAAGATTGGCAACAGCAAAGAAAATTTAACCATGACATATACAATTCATAAAACTTTAGAATTCATAGCTTGAGTATGGAACTTGGTGCTCTTCTCTGAATCTCGAATATGGACAAATTTGATTGATTATGTGAATCAAAATCTACATTACTTTGTAAAATCCCGAGGTCATTTTTTTAATCAAAAAGCACTCAAAACTACTACCGCTGCTGAGTTCACCGGAAAACAGAAAAGCAGTTTTTTTAGAATCTAACCATAGGATCTTGTACTTGACTCATCTCAGATCATGTGATAAAAATTCATGAAGTTCGACCATATAGATTGGAAGATATTAGCATTCAAAGCTGGAAAAAAAGATTTTTTGAATGTTGACTTGAAATTTGAAATGACTTTGACTACCATTTGTGAAATTTATTTGAACAACACACTTTGAATTAAAGATTTCTTATGCTGAAGAATTGAGTTGAAAGTCTAAATTTATTTTTTTTAAATTCACTTGATTTTTATTCTTTAAAATTTTATTAAGTAGAAATAGGTCTAAGATTGAACAAAAAACGAAATCGTTATTAGCTCTAAGACGGAATTGAAACACAATAATTGCAATGGTTAGATTGTTCTAGTAAGCATACTTAACCCTTTCAAACCTTTTTTTTTGAACAGTTGTGAAAATTGCTTTCAGAAAACAAGATTGTTTATAATTTTCTCATCACTAGTCCAAATAAAATGAATGAAAGCTTCACATGTAAACAAAATTATAATATTCTGGGATAAAATTTAAAATTTAATTTTGAATTTTTGTGATTTTTTGGTGTTGCCTGCTGACCTTTGTTTTTGGCTTATTGTGCCGTAACTTTTGCTCCTAGGCATTGATTGAAATAAAAATTATATTCCCAGGAAGCTTATATATTTTTTCTAACCTTCACAAAAAATTTCAAAAAACTATGATGTTGAGACCGTATGAGTCTACTTAAATTTGCATTTTGGCCTTGGTAGGACCCATGGGACTTTGGGAATTAACCCC
Source organism: Neckera pumila (assembly GCA_963969595.1). Taxonomy (NCBI): domain Eukaryota; kingdom Viridiplantae; phylum Streptophyta; class Bryopsida; order Hypnales; family Neckeraceae; genus Neckera; species Neckera pumila. Next base: position 11,786,192 of record OZ018409.1, read on the forward strand.
TAAAGGTTTTTAACTATGTTTTCACCAAAAATGCTCCAAAACTGCCATTTCTAATACAAGTATCAAATTTTAGAAAAAAATAGTTTTGGACACATGTGATCGTAGGATCTTGTAGTAAACTTGTTTGGGAAGATGTGGAGAATTTTTTTAGAATTTTCCACCATGTCGCTTGCAAGATAATAGTGTTTGAATTGAGAAAAATCCTTTTTTTGTCCCTGCGAACATCCGGGCAGCTGCACTTCACAAGGTCACATTTATATGAAAAAATGTCCAAAACAATGGTTACTCTTTGGATTCATTTTTGAAGTCAAGTTGGCTATATGCTTGAAAGATTTCAGATCATTTGGATTTGTACAACATATAGGAAAAAAATAGTATGTAGAAAGAAGTAGAGAATGATTCAAAACACTAAATTCTTAAGAATTTAATCATAGAATTGAAAAATGCCAATCCCAATGGTTATAATGTTTTAATAACCTATCTACATCCAATATTTTTTTTTTTTCCAAAAACATTGAAAATTGAATTAGATAAAGGACTTCAAAGTTTATTTTAGAGTAGAGATTCCATAACTACCTTCAAATTAAGAATCTTCATATTTTTTGACTCATAGATCAAAATGGAATGATTCAAAGCTTTCCGCATATGTATAAATCCAAAGAACCAATTTCAAAATTTTATTTTTAAAAAAGTGATTATTAAAGAATTTTTTTTGCTGCCCGAACTGCCCGCCGAGCATTGAAAATCACTTATCATGCAATAATTTTTTACCCATATAATCAAAAGTTCTGAAAGTTGTTGGGCCTTAAAGCTACTCCTCGGGAGAAAGTTGTGTGAAAAATTCAAAGAAAAAAAATAAAATCTCTGCTCATAGTGAGCTGCCCAAAAAACCTATGTTCTCAAAAAAGCATGTTCAGTGCTTTAGGGGTTAAAGTTAGAATATAAAAATTGAACATCTACATAACAAGCTTATTAGAATCATTTAAATGTATTTAGAAATCCAAAATATTTATTGTTAGGGGAGATTTGAGGGCATTGGAGGGCCGTTTCAAGCCCATTTCCCAATCTGGCCAGATTTGTGAATAGTCGTTACGGGCTGTCAAGATTTTTTTTTTCAAATTTATTTTTTCTCCCAAATATCATTTTAGGCCCATTTTTTTTTTTTTTTTTTTTTTTTTTTCTGGAAATGACGTGGCTCTCTCTCGACTACATCAGCCAGCAGTTATCCTGCGTTCCTGCAATCTGGGAACACAAGATAACTTGCAGTCTCTTAGAGGCCTCAAATCTCTTCTAATGAATTAATGCCTATAAATAGAAAAAAATAGAATTTATATATATTAAAACATGCAAATGTCCTTTTTTCACCCCAATTCTATATTTAGTATATTTTGTAGGCATTTGCATATAAAATCGTTCACAAAGTTTGGAGATGGACATTAGGGATTTCTCTTAGGAGTAGCCCAATCTCTTTTTTATTCACTACCAAAGATCCAACAATTGAATTTCATGCTAAATTTTTGTGCTGAAGCTCCAAGTAATTGCGCCTTATTTTGACCCCTTCTAAAACCATTCCCTACATATTCTTGTCATAAGTATACTACATCTATTCATGAGAGCCTAGGGTTGTTTTGGGGATACTTATTTTCAGCATTTTGAAAATTCATCATTTATTCATATAATGTCTAAAAAATACATAAAAATAAAATATAATCAAACAAATAATTTAAACAATTTAAATACTAGAAACATTGCTCAATTGTTTATTCAACAACTACCAGGTGTAGTCACCTTGCATAATAGAAGAAGAATATCAATGAGCTCCAGCACTAGACCGCATCTTCATCCAATTCCAACAGATATCCCCTTTTATCCTCACGAAACAACATTCTTCATCCACGATTCTCGTTCAAAATTTAAAACTGAACGGCACCGCAGCCAAGCTTCTTGAGCACGACCAAACCCACCTGACTCCCGCTCTCCCATTGCAGCTAAATTTGCACAAAAATCATTTAATGGCGGCTTCACTGTACTGTAGCTGCAGGCCAGAAATAGTTTTGTAACGAAGCCACCACTGTAGTATCCGAATCTTAACATCTACTCATCCTTTGCAAAATTCGATTGTGCAGAGCTACGCAGCAGTCCATCGGCCTCATATGGAACGACATTTGTCACGGCACTGTCTCTTTTGTATCTCTTCAAAGATCCACGCATTGTGTAGTTTTTGCAGTAATTGACTCTGATGATAGTAGTGATTGAGTACTCAGGGATTTTGACCAGAATAATTGGTACATAAGAGGGACGAGAATTTTAGGGCACAGAACTTCTTTGTGTTGTTCTGACCTATACTCCATGCGCATCGACTGCAATGAGCTTCAATGAACTCTCACGGCGTGAACTTCAAACTATGTGCAAAGAATATGGACTGCCCGCGAATAAAACCAATGCGGTAATGGCGAGTTCCTTGACAACTTTTCTTGGGGTACGTGATTTGTTTAAACTCTTGCATTGTCCGAATTTGTATGGTTTTGTTAATTATGTCCCATGGGTTCCCTTTCGTGGGGCTTGATGTGCACTTCGCAATGGTGGTGGCAACAGGACCCAAGGACTAACGTATTAGCGCGTGCGCCCCAATTTTTGAACCCAGTCGTGCCTAAAAACTCTAGCAGAGCCAAAGCTCTGCCGAAGATAGAAATGCAGGAGACATCTCTTGCGGCTCTGATTCTGGCAGCCAGACCTCGGGACTTGGACAGCCTAGGCAAAGTCGTGAAGAAAGGCCGGGATGTGCGAGATGGGAGAAATACAAAAAGTGATTTGTCTGCCTACATTGTTACTGCACCTGCTAAGACAGACGCCGATTGTATGTTGCCCAAGACAACGCCGCTTTTGAGAAGGAGGAGAAACTCTGAAGCGATTCCTCCTAAAGTCGCTGAAGAAATGACATCGTCCTCAGATTTTGCAAAAGGTAAGCCTCTCTTTGTGCAACTCTTACTTTCAGTCTGTTGATATCTGGAGTCGAAACAGTGTTAATTTCTCCAACAGCTCATGTTTTTTGGTAAGCCATTACAAAGTAAGCCGAAAAAAACAGTTTCAGAGTTGTGTATATTTCTCTGCTTTTATATTGACTAAATTTTTATCGTGAGAGCAATTGCACAGGGATTCTTGTGCATCAAAGTATGCGTTGTTTTGGACTATGGTATACAGAGCTTGTGTCGAATTTAGGCCATTGGAGAGTTGTATCCAAATAAGGTTCAAAGATTTATTGGTAAATGACCTAAGTTTGACTCAAGCTTTGATGTAAGGTGGTGTTTTATCTTGATATTCTCATAATCAAAATGTACTCGTCATCTACATGTTTAGGGTGTCACATGTATGTGAATATTAGGGATCTCTACCTTACATTTGTTTCGTTGCTTGTAAGTGGAACAGTGGAGAAGCAGAGTACTAGGGAGCCCCAACTTGTACTGGAGCTTAATGCTGCTGCGTTGGAGTCATGTAATGAAGGTGAGAGATCTTTATTCTTGCTCCCAACGATTCCCGTCTTAATTTGATACGAAGGGCTCCTCAAAAATAGTATTGCAGTGGTAGAGTACAACAGGTTCATTTAATATATGTTGATTTGCAGATCATACAGGAAGCAATGCTCTATATCAAGAGGACATTGCGGAATCCAGTCCTGGGATACAGGTGGAAGATGTGAGGCAAATCACATCCAACGAATTCAAATCTGTTGCAAGCTCTTCAGCTCGTGATCAAGGTATGATTTTCTGAAATTAGTTTCCAAATGAATTCCACTAATGCCTTACAATACTCGCAATTATTATCTGGCCATGCTAAGGCCACTGCAGCGGATTCTGATGAGATTTTGGTGTTGAACGCCCGAAGTTTTACTAAGATGGGTGACCTTTCGGGACTCTATGTGCTAAGGTCAATCAGAGAGTCTGCTGGTGGAAATGCTAGTATTAAAATATCAAGGTAGCGACATCCAGAATAGCCTCTTCGAAGAATGTCTTCAGAAAGGATTTTGGATGCAAAAGTTATTAAGGTTCAGAGTTTATTGCAGATGATGTAGAATCTACACTTGAACAAATGTTAAGTGGTCCACATCCGCATTAGTGGAAATTATCGGTGTCCTTATCTTACATGCTGAGCGTAGTTGTGAAAAATCTTAGGTGGTGAAGGATATATTTTTTCCACAACTAAGCTCGAAATTTGAGTTACCTAGCGCAATGAGGATGCTATTATCTTGGGTGATTCCATAATGAATTTTGCAAATCTTAGGGATCTCTTTGTCAAAGTAGGAAAACAGTTCATGTTTAAGATATGCAAGTGGCGAAGGATATACTTTCTCCACAATCAAGCTCTAAATTTGAATTACCTAGCTCATGGAGAATGCTTTTATCTTGGGTGATTCCATAATGAAAAAAGCATGTGATAGGAAGCTCTTTGTCGAGTAGAAACCGGCAACAGGGAAGTGATTCACAGCTCCTCTTCCAACTGCCGCCGGTATGGCTGCCGGTCTCGTGTAGATATTTCTCATGTTCTAACGAATGTTTTCTCTGATTTCAGGTTATCAAACCGGGAAATGTTGTCAGAATTATGTGCAACCTGCTCTCAGCCACGTCTTTCGGATCACAGCAGATGTGGACAAGCTGATAAATCGAACTACTGCAATGCTTGAGAAATTTCAAGAATGGAAGGGTGATTTATCACAAGGACATGGGACCGACATTGCAGTTGGTTCATAAAAATGAGCATGACCGTCCCATCCGGGCATGGGGATGTCTAAATTTTGTGTAAATTAATTACCCAATTTGTAAGGATTGTAGATATACTATATGCATGGAATGCTAGGACTTGCAACCCTCTTTTTGGTCTGGTTTCCTGCCGTCGCTTCTTTCCACTTAGTGGTAAGTGTTCCTGTGTCAGTTCTTTACTGATCATATACTAACACTTGGTACTGTGTCTTTTCGTTGCTCATTGCGCTGGATATGAGTCCTAGGTTCATGTTCTAGTTTGTAGACTTTGGCACTGGTTTCTGGGATTCAAGTGTGTTGTGATTCTGAGTTGTGAATTGTTTTTGATTGGTTGTGAAATGTGTGAAGGATTTTGCATTTGTTGAGAAAGGGCTAGGGTGTGGATTCCTGATAAAAATTTGTTAAGGTAGAGTACACCCGCAATTGACACGAACAATAATTGAGCATACTTACTATTGTAAAACAGATTATTCTTATCGATCTTATTGGCAAGTGAAAGAGGATTCCAACACACTTTAGCGTGTAGTATTTTGACACCATATGAATAAGTTAAGAAGTTATTGTTTGTAGGTGTACCACAAATCAAAACTAGGCTCTCCTAGGCTCTTATGCTTTGCTTGTTTACATCTTGTGTTATCAATATCTAGGTTTCAGTGTTGCTTTTGGTCCAAATGTAGATGTCACATTTTAGACATTGATGATTATGGGTATTGATACCTTAGCACATTTGTATTGTACTAATATTTCTTCTTGTTTTCGGTCTTGTGAGTGTTTCAATGAATTAGAAGCATGTCATTGGCATGTTAGAACAAGTGAATATGCTAACTACACTATAGAAAAACTTGAAATTGGATTGAGTTGTTTTTTTCATTTTGGCATGTTTTGGACACTTTGGGGGGGACATTGAAAATGACATGGAAATAAATAAGCAAGTGTTGTTCTTGGACTATTGCTTGGAAGTTCATCCCTGGAGGGAGGGAGTAGTATTAATTCCGCTGCTCAAGTTTTGTACCCGTATCGTAGATATGGGAACACGTTCTCATAGAGGAGCGGTTTTCATCACAGTATACACACGGACCTTCTTCATTGCTACTTGGGTTGGGGCACTTCTCCTTTTAGGGTTTTAGTACATAAAAAAAATGGAGGAAAGAAATATTTTCATTATTGTTCACATCACGAAGATTGACGTGCTGGAGTGGGTATTGCTAGCCCATCCTATAAGGTAGAAGGTTCATAAAGTTGTCATTTATCTATATGGAACTTTTTCTTCTATCAATTGTGAAAATTGAGTTCAATCCTACAAGTTTTTTCTGAAGAACATGTTCAGATTGCTCAAAAACAAGACTCTTCAAAACTTTCTCATCATTGCTCATATTCTCTTCATTGTCTAGCCTCACGGCTTGGCTGTTTTGTATTGTTTTTTTTTTTAATGAAGTGGGTTCTCCCCATTTGTTCAAAAAAAAAAAAAAAAAAAACTTTCTCATTACTGGTCCAAATGAAATGAATCAAATCTTTCACAAAAGCATTTTCTATGAGAAACAAAATTCTAAAATTTTGAGTTTTTGTGATAGTTTTTTGTATAGCTTGGCAAATTGCTTTTTGAGTTTTGTGCAGCATACCTTTTGTTCCCAAGTATTTATTGGAATAAAAATTATATTCCCCAAAAGTAATGTGTTTTCCTATCTCCAAATTTTTTTTTCACATAATCAAGTCAAAAGTTGAGATCATAGGAACTAGCCATGCAGTGTGTCCTAAAGGGATACTTGGTTCTTTTAGTGGTTCAGAAATGATTTCATTTAAGGAACTAAAATTCTATTAGGCCAAAAAATGGAGTTGGGATCTAACCCAAATTGTTTCATATTTTTTGAACCTTTGTGGAATTAGTTAAAAAAATTTGAAGTTAAAACACATTAGTCACTAATAGCGTTCACATTCTAAAATGTACACTACTAGTAAATTGATGGTGCATTGAAGAAAGCAAAGTATACTTTTGTTTTATAAGGCACTTTTAGAATTTGGTTTGTTTTAGGACCTCTAACCTTATTGTGGTAATGTGCTGAATTATCTCTTCTCAATATGGTGTGTAGTTGGGGGAGTTATAATAAGCTTAAAGTACTCTAGTTGTAGGAAATCTAGTGATTTTATGGGATAATTGTTTTCAATGAATGTTATGGATTAGACAATTGGTATGCAGTTCTTTGTTACAAATAATAATAGTGGATCGACATTTATTAAGTTGAGGAGTGGCAAGAGAAAGAGTGCTTTGGTTAATTTCCCCAATAGGGTTTGCATACCAATTAGTGGACAATATCATGATGTGAATCTTTTTTAATAATTGTAGTAACTCATTGTTCAATGTATCACCATTCTTGTCTATTGGAATTCTAACTTAGTGAGTTTTAGACAATATATGCACTATAAATCTCAATTGTAAAATTATTGTTTAATCAATATTGCATATGTAGAGATTCTTTTGAGTATAAATTGTTTTTTTTTTGCCACTGTTTTTAACATACATTGTTGTTGTCGTGTCACTCTACATCGCTTCAGTATTTTTTTCCAGTGATTTGGTGCAAAATTGCACCAAATTTTATGGCCTGGCACCACGCCTATAGAAAAAAATGGTACTAAAAAGGTGAAAAATTGCTAGAAAACTTCAAATAAAAAGAAAACCTTGGATGAAATCTCCAGATTGTGGATGAATATTGAATTGTAAATATGTGATATGTACTAATATGATATTTTCTATCCAATATGTGGATGAATGTTGAAATTTGAAGCACCACTATAACATTCAATATTGCCACTTTGGCACTTCATTAAAAATGAAAAAAAAATTACCTGCATTGCTTACAAAAAATGTTGTAAACCACAAGCACTAGAACACATATACATGCTTCAAAGTAAAATCATACAATGACAAGACATGAACAAACAACCATCCAATAATAAGCTTTCTAAACACTCAAGATTGCTTCTACTTTGTCTCAATTGGATTAGTCTTGCAAACTCACATGAATTGAGAATTAACACTAGTAAAGATTGGTATAACAACCAACCATCATTACATTCCATACTCCAACTCCTTTCAACTCAAAAACTACAACATACGCAAGACTTGAAGAGAATGAATGAGCAAAGGAGCGGCCTAGGGTTATAACCTCCCCAAAGACGCCCCAAAACAACTTTGTTCACACCTTAAACAATCCCCAAATACTAGTTTAGCCCCCCAATGGCCAATATCATGAAAATTGAATTATGGATAAGTGATATGTACTAATATGATATTTTCTATCCAATATGTGGATGAATGTTGAAATTTGAAGCACCACTATAACATTCAATATCGCTACTTTGGCACTTCATTAAAAATGAAAAAAAAAAACGTGGCCAATACATGGCTATTTTGGTTACACTATGGCTACAACCAATCCCTACAAAGCCCTATAGAGCCTACCAGCTAACCATCACCAAATGACGTGACAACCATCTAAATGTCATATGTACAATAGAATGGCAAGAATCCTACTCTAATTTGTCCTATGTATTAGTGCATGTGATTCTAATTTAGCCCTCAAAGGAATTTGATGTTTCTGGCCCAGAATTGCTTCAAAGCACTCATACCCAAAGCAAGACTAAAATGTTCATCTATATTGTTCATTTATAAACTAATCATAGGATCCTTTTGTTAATTTTTTAGTGTACACCCCCCTAAAAGTTTAGATTAAGAAACCATACAAATAACAAGATCATATCACTTGGATCATGAAGCATTTTCATCTCTTCCCAAATCGTTAGGATTCATCTTTCAAATTTTTTAGCCAAAAATGTGTAGAACCTACAATTTGTTTTTCTTCATAGTATGCAAAGAAATAAGTTGGAAATACATGTAAAAAATTTCATCAAAAAATATTTTTATTTTCGAGCTTGAATAAAATAGTAAGTAGAATGAGGTAGAATATAATTAAATAAAATAAAATTTTAAGGATTCTATTATTGAATTGAACCCCCCCAATAATAGTAGTGGCAACGTTGTAATAAACAATCTACATCCTTCATTATTATCATCTCTCAAAAATATTGAATGAGTTAAATAAAGGACTTCAAAGTCTATTTTAGAGTAAAGGTTCCATAACTGCCCACAAACTAAAACTCTTCATAACTTTCATCTTGTAAATAACATCCAAACTCGTCCATGTATCTAATCCTAACAAGTAGACCTCTATTGAAAGTGTCCCCCAAAATGCATGTACGTGAACAGCTCCCATACTTAACCCCTAATTGCCTAAAAGACCATTTGAACATAAGGTTTTGGGAAGTGTATTTTAGTGAGCTAACACAATTTATAGTTGTTCATGTCACCTCTTATCTCAAAAAACTCTTATATGCAAATTTCTCAAATATTGTGGGGAGGGACATTATACTAAAAGTAGAATATGCACATTTTACTTATTATAAGCTTACAATTCCTATGCAATTTTGCACTCAAAATTGGTATGCTTACTAATAAGCAAGCTCTTTAAACATCTATACGGTTAGGTTTTGAAAAAATAAATAATTTGCTTCATTGGGGATAACTATAAGCCCATGTTCCCTTTTCATAGGATAAACACATTTGGAAAGGCTTAGGTACTTAGGGATCAATGGAGATTAGTTGATTGCTGATTTTCTAGATTTTGGTTTTCAATGGCCTAGGGAGCTAACCTTCTACTTTGAAATTCATAGTAATTACATGCCTTATCCAAAAGTTATATTTTTTCTTATAATCCATAATTTTCAATTGCTAATACGACAAAAATATTATTTTCTTCAAAATGGTGCCTCCAACTATGCTAGAATTCTTATATCTTACGTTTTTGGGTGTTTTCACCTTACATAGGTGACAGAAGAAGGGCCCGGGTGAATTGACCCGTTGCTCATCCTCTCAAAGTTTTCCAGGGGCGCATGACTGTGAAAAAAGACCCCCTTTTTTTTGTCCTTGATTAAATTATTTTGAACATCTCTCAGTCCCTCTGATTGCAAATATGAATTCAAAATTTGCAAATTTTATCATGGTTGGAAAATTAAAGATTTCAGCGTTTCCCACAGTGGTAAATTCAGGGACGAACGAGGCCGGGGTCGGTTCACCCAGGCCAAAAGAAGGTTGCCCACTTCTGTCATTGGATTGTGCTGACCGTGCTTGGCAAATTCAATTGACTCTAACTTGCGTTTTCCGAGAGACAGTTAATTTGCAAGTCAACTACTCCGTAATATTTAAAATCGCATTTGGATGCACTGATGACTGGTGGGTAGTTGTCCAAATTTCTGGACATCAATACAGTTTTGAGCAATTACTTACCAGTTGAAAGTTCTTTAAGTTGACTAAGTTCGATGCTGAAGCTTTCATGTTTTTTTATTTTTATTTTTTCCAAAGCCATTTCATCCTTTTTGGGCTTCAGTTGATTTCGAAGGGGAATCCAATGCTCCAGAAATTTTACTCTCACATCCTCTTTGAATGCAAAATTTGCTAAAAGTGTGACGAAACTGAAGTCGGAGATACTATCTCTTTGGAGGAACACGTCCACAGAGAGTCTGTCTTCAATCGAGGACGATTCTGATTTGCAGGCAAGGTCAAACGACGAGTAAGTATGCTCTTATAAGTTATGCTTCGTTAGGGACAGAAGTATTTTTCAAGCCACTTTTAGCACATGCCAGTAGTACCGTAGGACCGATGCCACCGCCGGTTACAATTGGTGGAGGAAAGGAGTGGCATCGAATCAATAAAACAAGCAGCTCCGGAACAACGGAACACTGAAGAGACTTTGCCCATGTAGCATTGGAGCCGGCATTATAGCATTGTTTAGAAATGAGGCAGGGGTCTGTTTTGCATCCTTGGAAAGTGGGGATCCCGAGAGTGAACAAAATTGTTTTGTATGGTTCCTCAGCCAACCCCAATCCTTGAATTAACTAAGAAGTTCTTCATAGGCATCTAGCAAAGCATGATACCTTCTCAATATAGGGGAGGACTATTTCGTGGTTGTATAATGTTATGCAAGGCTCTCTTTTGCATCCTTGAAAAGGCTGAATCCCTCGAGTTTATAAAATCATTTTATATAGCTCCCAAGCTAGCCCCAATCCTTGAATTAACTAATGAGTTCCTTCTAGGCATCTAGGATAGCATAATACCTTCCTAGCATAGGGAGGACCATTTCTTGGTTATACAATGTTATACAAAGGTTTCTTTTTCATTCTTGAAAAGTCCGGATCCCTCGAGTGAACAAAATCATTTCATATAGCTCCTCAGTCAACCCCAATCCTTGAATTAACTAGTTAGTTCCCCCTAGGCATCTAGCAAAGCATCATATCTTCCCAACGTAGGAAGGACCATTTCTTGGCTATACAATGTTATGTAGGAGGCCCTTTTGCATCTTTAAAAAGGGAATCCCTACAATGAACAAAATTGTCTTCTATAACCTAACCTAATCTTTTAATTAACATGTAAGTTCTTCCAATGCATTTAGTAAAGTGTAATAACTTCTTGGTATAGAGGGGACCATTGCTTGGTTATATATTGTTATTGGATTGTAATTTGTTTATTTTTGTGTGAAACATCAGGGTTTTTTTTAAGTGTACTCATTTAATTCAATTTTTATTTATTTATTTATTTATTTGATAACAAATGGAGACCATTGTATTAAGAGAAAAAAAAGTAACTGCCGAGCCAAAGGTTGGACAAATGAAGATAATAAGACAAATGAAGAGAAGATGAGCAACAAAGGAAACATGAAACTAAGAAAACAAACAAAGAGGAGGACCTCTTTGTTCCACCTAATAGAGTAATCAACTCTAGTAGCAAGAACCGGGGCTTGTAACCATATATTAGAAAACTTGGTCCAAATTCTATCAGAATGCTGAGGACTACGTCTAGAGGAGGTCCGTCTTAAGAGTAGTAGCCTATCCTAAGTCAAGGAGAGCACTCCATAGAGTTGTGAGGAGAAGGATGGTAGGCCAACGATATGGTTGCGCATAATCCAACATAACCATAAGGCAACACCACGAACAACAGACCGTAGTGTGTGAATTCTTTGGAACAATCTAGGAATAGGAGTCACAAAAGTACATTGGATGGCATCTAATCTTTGATGAGGGCCCAAAACTGGAGACGCGCCATAAATATGATGCCTCATCAAAAGTGCATAATCCCAAATTTCTTGGGATCTCAAGCACTCGAAGAACCTAAGCAAAAGGGTCTTTTTGATGAGATAATTGCAACAAATACAATTTGCATCAATCCTTGGAGCAATTTGAGCCCGCTATGAGTTAGTAGCAACAACATTGTGCCAAATCGACCAAATAAAGGCCAATTTTTTAGTTTCATGATTACCTTTGTTCAATCTATTATTTTAGTCACAATTGACAAATTAGAAAAGGTTTGATAGGAAGGTTTGATAGGATATTCAATTTATTAATTTTTTTTTTGAAATTCTAGCTATTGAATTTTTACACTCTCACTCATAGGACACAAATCAATGTAGTGGTAATAATAGGTGACTACCTGAAGATACACGTATAGAGAAAATACACGTATGTCCATTTTCTAATAAGAAAATAAAATTAAAAATGGCTGCCCTGAAGGAGCGCGGGAGCGGGGATTGCGACCCCGGGCAGCAGGCGATCCTCCCTTCACGTCCCTTCTCCAAGGAGGGAAGAACACTTTCCCCCCAGGCAACCGTCTTCCCGGCCTCCTCCGCTCTTCATGGAGAGCCGTTTTTTTTCAAACCTCCGGGACGGACTTTGCGCGACCACTGTTGGGATTGCGCTCATTTGCGTCGCCACACCAGCAATAGAATTCATCCGCGCGTCAGGCAAGCGGAGATTACTCCCCCAAACCCTTTCAGTTTGTTCCAGCTCGCACTCTGCTTCTACACTCCGTCCCCACTCTGTCGCGATGAATCAGGGCGGATGAGATGCGACGAAATGGGTGTCAGTTGGGGCGATTGGGAAGTCAGTCAGTCAGTCGACCTGACCATTTGCAAAGTTGGGGAGATTCAGTTCATCCAGATCTCGGGGCAGCATCCGAGGCGATGGCCGGGGCGGAGTTGCCAATTGATCGTTGAATTGGGGGAATTGATGAATTCGTTACTGCTGCGAACGTACAGCTGGGAGTGTGAACGTGCTGGCTGGTGGAGGAGTAAACTTAATGAGATGACTTTCTTTTAAGTTTTTAGTCTTTCTGACAGGAGTTGAAGAAGGGCGGCCCTGCTAAACCTTGCTTCGTTGCTGTTCCCCCCACTCAAGGCAGTGCGGTGCGTTTTGGAAGTAATCTCAGCTGCATTAGGTAGTACTCTTCGCGGATCTCGTGTGGAATTGCGCGCGCTATGGGGTAGAAGGAGGGAGGGTGTGCGTGCATGCGTGCGGGAGGATGGGTCGAGCTATGGGTTTGGGCTGGTGTCATCATCCTGGAGGGATGTCGACGCAGGGAGCCCCTTACGATCGAGGATTACGACAGTGAGTGTGATATGCGACGGATTTAGAGGTGGTGACTTAGTGGTGCACAGCTATGGTGGGTTTCCGGGGAAGGCTGAAATTCTTCTCCTCGAAGTTTCTGGATGTTGTAGAGTATTGATTGTATTTTATATTCTGAGGTTTGGGCCCATTCACCGTAGACACTTGTAATAAGCTCACCAACAGGAGACGTAGTTTAGGGGAGATAGAGCTGTTGCAGGGGATCGAAGGACAGGAGTACAGGTGTGCCAGCGACAAGAGTCGCGTAATGCAGCTGGAACTGGATTGAAGCGGCATTTGAGCATTGGTTGGAGAAATGATTGCATCAGAATCAGAAACTGGTGGATCCGGGAGAGGAAAAGCATTGGCATGGCGTTCTCGCAGCTGCAAGGACACGGCCCCGAGCGTGGGGGGCAGGGATGCAGGCAGCGAGAGTGGCAGGGACATCGGCAGGAACATTGCCAGCTGGTGGACGTCGGCCGTCGAGCAGACGTCAACCTTTCTGATGGACGAGGTACGACAGCTTCCCCCTTCTCTCCTCCATTCAAGAGGCCCATTATTGTGCCAGTTAGTCTTCACGAAATTTGTATCCTGAGTCTGCGCTTGATCTCGGGCGTAACTGCTGCCGGGCAGATGGTGATAGCTGAAAACAGAGCAACGTTCAGATTATCAGGACTCGCGTTATCTTCAAGATGACGAATTCATTGGCTTAATCTCGTGTTATTGGGCACTGAATGAGCTTCATTCCAAACAGCTTTATACTTGACTTGATCTATGGAGGGATTGTATCTCTAGACATTTCTCAAGGATTCACGATTCCAGCTTGTTAGTGGTATGCAGACTGTGGTTCGTCCTTGTTTCGTGGCTAATGAAGCTGCAGACATTAGTGGGGAAAGCCCTCGACCTGATTCTAGTGCGGTGTACTAATTTCTGATAATCCACATTTTAGAACTCAGCAGCAAGAGAATTCTGCCCGTTGTCAGTAGAGAGGTTGCTCCCCTGGAGGTCTTACTTGATTTCTAATGATGCATCACTTGAGACAGGTTCCTGCTACCTTTTCTGGTCTCAGCGTTGGGGCAAAGGAGCTGAAGCCAACACTTCAGCGTGGTGCGTCATTCTCCAGTTTTTCTCTGGGCTGGAAGCTGAATGGGGAGGGCAGCAAGGGAGCAGACGAGGTTCCTAAACGCCCGGAAGATGTGCCACCCGAGGGTTCCAAGCTTGAACTCCCAAAGGTGTCGCCAAGGTTGAGACTGGAGAGATCCTTGGAGAGATCTCATTCCAGGAAACAGGTGGGAAAGGCACAATCACCGTCCTTATCGTCGGCAAAGCTACTGGAGAGATCACCTCACAGAATCAACAAGCTTGTGGAAAAAGTGCAGGAGCCCTTCGTTTCATCGCCTAAGCAGTTAGAGAGATCACCTCACAGAACCAAGGACGTAGAAAATATGCAGCAGCACTCCTTGTCTTCGCCCAAGCAGTTGGAAAGATCACCTCACAGGACCGTGAAACAAGTGGGAAAGATGCAAGAGCACTCTTTATCATCGCCTAAGCAGTTGGAAAGATCACCTCACAGGACCAAGAAACATGTGGAAGAGACGCAGGAGCCCTCCGTATCATCGCCTAAGCAGTTGGAAAGATCACCTCACAGGACCAAGAAACATGTGGAAGAGACGCAGGAGCCCTCCGTATCATTGCCTAAGCAGCTAGAGAGGTCACCTCACAGGATCTTGAAACATGCTGAAAAGATCCATGGACCCTCGCCGAAGCTATTCAAGTGGATACCTCTTTCAGCCACGAAACAGGAGGCAAAGTTACCTGCTATGGAGACACCATCTGGGGTCTCACCCGGCAAAGCCTCAATGTCCACGGAGAAGTCACCTCTCAGGTCTGGAAAATCGCCTCTTTCTGCCTCGGAGATACCTACATACTCTGATAGCTCACCTCGGAAGGGTGCTAAATCGTTGCCTAGAAAGGCCTCAGAACATGTAGAGAAGTCATCCCTGGAGACACCAAACCCTTCACCAAGTAAGTCGACGAAACATGTGGAGAAGTCGCCTCACTCGACACCCAAGAAGCCAATTATACCTTCAGAGAGCTCACCCATCATCACCACTGACCCACGCAGCTCGTCTCGACTGCGCGAGTCTCGAAGACGAACCAAGCGTATGCCGGTGGACATGGCCACAGCCGAACTGGAAGCTTCCCCAGCTAAGATTGTTAGGCTGTCTACTGTCAATCAAGAGTTTCTTCTGGGAGAGGGGATCATTCCGGGATCAGCAGGAGTGCATTCTCTGGAGGTTCTTCAGAGGCAGCGCATTTGGACTCCCCAGAAAAGCCGCACTGATAGTCCTGAAAAAAGCAACCCGGGTTCTTCAATCAAGCGCGTAGACGGATCGGGTCTGGGTTCTTCAAATAGGTCTTGCACGTCTCGCTCCTTGGCACGAAGTCTGCATTTTGATGAAACTATGAAACACCTCTCGCCCCAGTTGACGGCGGTTGGGACTCCAGACAGCTGCGACAGGGTTCTTGTGCATCCACATAAGCACGGCGTTGTGCTTCCTAGGGAGGAGATTTTCCCTGGGAAAACTAACAGACTGCCTCAACTTAGAGTGAGAACACCAACGATCGTGGAAACGTCGGGTGACATTAGCAAAAATCCCTTGTTTGGGGGATCAACACGAGTGACACAATGCGACGAGCAACCGCAGTCCCGTCTATCTGGGTCTTTGCCAACCTCTCCTCGGTATGCCCCTGGAGAGTCCAGGACTGCAAGGCTCTTGAGAAAATTGAAGTTCACTGGGCGGGGATCTGGAGCTGGGTCGGATGACTCAAAACTGGGTACTTAATTCGTTACACTTATATCGAATTATCATTACCAATCGTTTCCGTTGCATCTTTTTGACAAGTTCCTCAATGCGGAGCTAACATGATGACGATGGTTGCGCGTTCGATTTAAGTAGTAACCAATTTTGACGCTTCTAGTATCTTTGCACTGACAGTTTATCATTCCGTGTACTTGGCGTTTCATGTGTTTGGGGTTTGAGAATCTTCGAAAGCTTGATATCTCCATGACGGTGATTGCAGGTAAGAGAAGGGGTTCAACCAAAGCGGGAAAAGCCATGACAGATTTTGGTCCAGAGGAATCATCTAATCTGCATCGAGAGTTCTCTGAGAACCTGGAACCCAGAAAACTTGATTTCTCTTATCGGAATTGGACTGACCCGAATCTTGAAGAGACTATGCTGAGGGAACTTGAGATGACCATGATCAACCGAGCTCATCACGATCCTGCTTACGGTGTGAAAGCTGAAAGTTCAGAAGTACATGGAGGCATTGAAGCATCTCAAAATTCAGTGAGGAAACAGCAAGGCACTTTATCGTCTGAGACTTCTGAGAAACAGAGTGCTGCTTGGCCTTGGAATTTCAAATGGAAGTGGGGATCAAAATCGAGGTCAAAAGCAGCCAAGGGGGCTATCAAGGCTTCTTCAATTCCTCAGCAGTGTCCGAGCACAAGTGATCAAAGACCTGACGAATTTGCCTCCCCGACTGCTGAAATCATGAGTGATGCTCGTGATACGTTTTTATCCCAGTCTGATCGTTTCTCAACTAGGGGAAGCGCTGACAAGTTGGCCTGCGACAGAGCTCCCAAGCATCGGAGGGTTTTATCCTGGGGTGCCGGTACTGAGGGCTTTAACCTTAAGAAATACCCCTCTTTATTGCATCATTTTAACCTCATATTAGTATTGGGGACTACAAACCATGTGCTTGATTATTCTAAATCTTTCTCTCTTTTGAGTACACCTCTTTAATCTGGCTGCCTGGGTTCCCGCCAAAAAATTACTAACATAGTTTGAATGTGTGACAAGTGTGCTGTAGTGTGAGTGTACTCTAAACTGTGGGATCTGAAAATTACACTTGTCTAGGACTATTTATTCATTGAGGTTTTTCCAGAATAGTTACTTCTATATGCAGGAGAAAGGTTGCAATGTTCATTGTTTATATGTTCAGTGAATACAGTTTCCTTTTGAGGGCGAAAGATAATGGCATTTTGCGTAAGTAGTGAATGCCGTGGTTGTGTTTCATACAATCTGTTTTCTCGCAGGTACTACCTCTTCATTGTGCTCAGGTTCTGATCCTGCAATGACAGCTTTCACTCCCAGTCAGCCGCGATTGCCAACTCGAGACGCCCAGGAGTTACTGCTGCCTCCACGCAAGCTACTCGTCCCGCCTACTGTCAATGTTCTCAGAAGATCCCGGGAGCAAGTGGCTTTACCGGAGGGGAAGAGAAGCCATCCTGCAAATTTCTTGCGGGGCTCTTCTGACAGCGACATGTTTGAGGATTGTTTTGGGAGCTTCCCTAGTACTGAGAGTCCAACCAAAAGTTATGGTAGTTTTAAGAGTATAGAGAGTCCAATTGTGAGTGACATCAGTGTAAGGAAAACGACGGGGTTGTCAATCGATGCAGACGAGTGGGATGCTCAAGCATCATCATCGTTTCGGCATGAAATTCAGGGCTCTGCTGAGTGCAATGAAGATCCATGTACCTCGACATCACAGTTTGTATTCAAGTGCCCTGAAGTGCAGCAGTTCAACAACTTTTTAAGAGCTCAAAAGGACCGCCTTCGCAATGGTTTAGATGCAGGAAACACAGATCGCTTTTATATCGTTCTAACAGGAAGAGATCTTGGTACTACACTTTTATCCTTCTCTTTGATTTAATCCTATTGCAACACATGTTTCCTGTCAGAAGTATTGATATTCTTCAGTTGATAAAATAGGGTTAGAGTACTATCTATTGCTGGAAATGTAATTGATCTTCTGTTCTTGTGGGCGCACAGAACTTAGCTCCATAGTAGCAGCAATGAGCTACGCATGGTTACAGGAGAACTCTTTCCCCACAGTCAGTGGCGACAAATGGCATCCGGTCCCGATGATTGATATACCAAGGCAGCAAATGGACAAGCATAAAGATGCCGCTTGGCTGTTTGATGCTTGTGGAATTGATGCAGGGTCCTTACTGTTTGCAAATGAGGTAAGTATAATTTGTGCGCGTGGTGGTTGCCATTCTTTCCCTGAGAAGCAAAGTCTAAGCATCGGCGAAATCTCATGTCTGTCCATTCTGAGGGAAATTTATCCATCCTCTATCTGCAGGTAGAATTGTCAGCCCTGATGGGAGCGGGGCGTATCAAGATGTCTATAATCGGCCAAGATGTGCTGGTGACGAGAAACGAGGTAATTTATTTATTGCTGCACAAAAACAGGAAACCTGCCATAAATCGACAAGTAGCTTGGAAGTAGTGGATCTAGATTCTGTTGCCAGTTGATTGCCTAATGTTCCTCAAGCATGATTCGTTTATCTTGTTTATATAGGTGGGTTCAGTATGTACACTGTTAATAGAAATGCTGTTGGGTGGACATCGAGGCCTACTTCAACCTCGATTCATGAAAGCGTTCATGGTGAGACCTCGCCTTATTTAATTGCCGTATGTACACAATTAACAAGCTGAATATGCATGGTAACAGAGCTAAACACCGTGCGCTGGTAGCATTCTGGAACCGTTCTAGCATAATGTCTGTGTTCGCACTATCTCTCTCTCTATGAAGTTTATTTGAATTGAGGCATCTCGCTTGCATTCTCTATTTCGGTTTGTGTTGAAAGTAGTCTCATTCATACTCTTCTAGTTGTCCTTGCGAGGTTCCTCACGAGATCTTTTTTTGTTTTGTCAGCTGGCCGGAGTACTCCTGGACACAGAGAATCTTGATTTCGCATCTATGCGAGACACAGCGATGTCGAATATTTTAGTGGAGGGCATGGGATGCTTTGGAAGAACCAGCTATTACAATCGTTGTAAGTAATTTGCTCTCATCACCATCAGCCAATACATCACGCTCATAGTTCTGGAAATTTGTAGAAGTACATATATTTGCATCAAACCTTTGCTTTTGTAGACTCATGATTGGTATGTTGTGGCAGTGAGGGAAGCGGATGATGATGCGAGAGTTTCGAAACTCATAACGCAGAACTACATCGATAGCCAACCTTCTGGTAAGTGTGTTCTTTCTTGCGCTTTAGTAACCGGCAATCAGGTGGAATCTGAACCAAAAATGTATATCTCAGATAGCAACATTATGTATGCTTTCTAGTTCTCAAGTTAGCAGGATAAAGAAAATTTCCTGAAAATAATGTTGGATGTTCTCTACTTAAACAGCCAGCTCAATTAATGAAGTTGGTTCTCTCTTCGACGTTAAAAGTATTGAAAAGATGATATGAAATTGGAGGCGTACAAGCTTGTGGATAGTATCACTTGCGTTTATACTGGTGCAATTGTTTTAAGCGGTAATCTCCTTTTTTCGCACTGGCTGAACACTTCAGATTTGAGAATTTTGTAGTAATGATATTGCGTTATTGGCAGCTCGGTTGAAGCGGGCAGAAGCAGAGCATGAGCACTCTGACAGAGACTCTATCTTCACTCAAAGTCAAGATCATACCTCGACTTCAGAGGCTGGAACCAATAGCAGCTTGGATGAGGATTCACCTCGCCCAAAGTTGAGACAACGGTCTTCCTTCAAATACTCTAGACTTCCTCCGCATTCTGCCCCTGCCAAATTCCATCGTCTCTCTCTTCCAGGTGGGTCATTCTTAATTCCTTCTTGTTTATTAATTATTTTGATAGCATGTTCATTCATATATGATATATTGTCCCAAGTGTACTTGCTCATATGCGGAAGTGCTTGCCATGGGACTACCTGTTGCGGATCTTGTATGCTCAATAACAAATTCAATCATATCTATTTGGGGCAATCTTCATGGTGATTGGTTTGTAAATCTCTTCATGAAATCTTTTGAAGTGGCATGGAGTAATGTTAAGAGTCATGAGGTTCATTTAGTCCCCACGTTGAGTTAATTTTAAGTTAATGTTAGCGTAATTTACATGGTGTCAATTAATGTTAGTGTGACATTAATTTAACTTAGTTCCCTATTAGATTCAGAAAGCTATTAGTGCCCTTGGTATTGACTTGATATAGTCTTAACTCCTAAGCATCATGTTAACAGTAAGTCAACTTTAAGTCGACATTAACTTAACGTTCTCTGGTATTGATTAACATTAATTTATCATTAATAACTTTGTGAATCTAATACGGGATCTTTGAGACGACGCTTCCTGGCTTGTAACACTAGATTCTATTGTATCTTCAGGTGGGTGCATGGATCAAGATGCACAGGCCGTAGCACATATACGCAAAGCTGCAACACAGTCTGGCCATCCAAGTTCTGCACTTCCAAGTTACAAACCAAATCTTCACCGCGAAAAATCCAGTGCATTTACAAGGATACGGAAGAACTTGTTCTTCGTGGGTTAGAGATGAAACAAAAGTCCATTGGCACCTCTTCCGTCACCAACAGTGCAAGCGTGGGAAGAAACATCTCCCTTCATGGTCTGAGGATGCATGAACTAAGGTTTGCCGTGTGATGGACATAGCACTCGGTCTCTTCATTTTTTTGAGGGAGCAATTACGAGGGTGTGGATCAAGGATTTTAAATCTGATAATGAAACTATAGCCTGAAGTCTTACTAGTCTCTGATAAACTCGGAGTATTAATTCAATAGTTGTGAATTTAGTGATCAGACCCAACAGAGAGTGAATGAAACCGGATGTATTCAAAATGAATCCTGGTTTTATTGTACAACTGGGCGCTGAGAATATATTTGTGAAAATAGGTTCCAGCTTTGCGCCCTTAGCAATTATACTTCATAGGATTGCGCAGTACTTCTACAGTGGGTGCATGATATCTTACGTGTTAATTACTTTGCTTTGAGAAGTGTATATCTTTATAATGGACTTTCATTGTACTTTCCCGTTTGTTTCTCTCTGTGATGCGGTAGCAAATTGTTTGCCTGATTACCATCCAAGTGGCTTTCGATCCTCACCCCCGAGGCACACTTGTAGGATTCAAACTGCTATGGGAACAGAACTCCACTTGCAACATTGGAGGTCCTCTAGACCCAGAATTGGTACCAGGATTTGATTACAAATTTTAAGTTCAAAGATGCCTCCGGAGATGACATATTGGAACAAATTCACGACTCATGCGATTCTTAGTGTGGATGATTGGTATACGGTATTCGCAAATGGAATATCACCACTGGGGATTGTTCAAGCATGACAGGTCATATTTACTATATGGCTTGTTTCAGATTGCCAAATTTGTGAAATCCAAGCTCAGACTGGTGTAAGTTATGTGGAGCTGAGGTTTCAATTTTGGTCTCTGAATCCTCTGCTCTGGCCCCTGTTTTGCCGAAAATCGCGATAAATAAAGCTGATGAGACCATTGCTTTCTTAAATGAGGAACAAACTAAAAAACATCAGAGTAGAGTATCGGTAATGATTCTTAAACTCATCCAGAGGGGGGTGTTTAACCTTTTTCTAGTGAAAAACTGGCTGAATGTAATGAATAATGCTTTGAATTCGAATTTTCAAGCTTTCCTTGGTGGTTCAATCAGGAATTCGAAATAGTATTGGAACTCAAAGATAATTCCAAAATGTATCAGGAAAAAGAATCCATGATTGGACGAACACATCGATGCATAACAGAAGATCTGGATGTGGTGTACGTAGTAGCTTGGTATGACCGCATCACATCCAGTTTTGGATTGGAATCATTAATGCAGAGCGAAGCCGGGAGTCGCATTGGGCCGGTCTAATTTTTCTAACTCAGTGTTGGTTTCCTCTGGAGGGAATTCACATGATTCTCGGCGCAAGGTCTCCCCCAAAAGCTCACCACTCAAGGTCCCAAACCCTGAGTTAGAAAATTTCTGTACGAAGTTTAGGGTTAACCTCCAGCATGGAGATTTTCTTTTTGGATTGTATTTCGGATTTGATATTTCAGTTTATACTACTGTGGTACTGGAAACCTCAATTGCAGAGATTTAAGCGTTGGAACTCAAACTTACTAATCGAATGTGCCATTTGCCGCGACTACTTTTTTTTTTTTTTTTTTTGAACAAATGGAAAATACCATTGCACGACTACTGTTTTGGGCGGTGAAGGCTTCCCCCAACTTGTTGATCAAGCATTGCATATCAAAGCATACATCTGATTAGCTCAAATCCGACCTGTTACTTGTTTATTGTAATCAAATTCAAAGTGGGTGAATGAATAACTGCAAGTAGTGGGAGCTCAAAAGCCACAGCTTTGTTCTTAACCTCAATGAAATAAAGTTAGGGTTGTTACTCCTCGAATGTGCCAATATGTTTGTCAAAGTCTCGCATACTAATCATGTTCTTGTCCATCATGGATCATAAGAACAAGTGATTAAGATTCGTGTTCTTCGAATTCAGCAGAACTCTATTTCGAATGGAAGCTTCCAGAGCTACCAATTCAACAAGCTTATTGGACATATTTCAAAACGACTTCCACAAATGTACTGTACATTCATCCACATTGGATTTGTCTCCAGTGTGAAATTTACAAAAGGATAGTGGTCCGTGAAGGCAAGCCTCGCAGGGTGATTCACCGGAGAGCATTCAGGCCCGTGATCCCTCCACTACACAGAGCGGGGAGTGAGCGCTGTTCGGTAGCCCGCCTCACGCGGTGCCTCCCTCAACAACTGCAGCTATGCCCAAACCTACGAAAGGACAGCACTGCGGACTCCGTGTTTGGAGTGGACAGGCCCTCTACATGCCTCCGGTGGACCCACTCAGAGCCTCTTGTCCTCACTGTCCTGCTTACCCCCACTTGGGTGACAGGCGGTCGCTACTCCACCCGGATGAACGCTATATGGAAGAATGCAGATTATATATCCACAAGTTTGCAGGTCTGCAAACAATATGGGATTCGAAACGGTCACTGGAGTATATTTGAGCAAAAGTTGGACAGCACTGGCTGAGCAAGTCGTACAGAATTTTTGCACATGAAAGAGGTTATTGCACAACTGGTATACCTTTCAATTCGATACCTTGTAACAGTCCTCTCCATGTTTGATAACGGTGAATGACATAGTGACTGAGGCATGGACTCCCCTAATCCTCGGAATTAAATCAAGATCTATGATATGCCTTTTAACCCCTAAAGGACCATTGTCCCTTTGGGGGACAAATGCGTTTTTGGGCAGGTACCTACGGGCTGAAATTTTGTTGTGATTCTTTGAAAATTTTTGAGAAGGTGAAGAATTGAGAGAGGTATGTGGCGGAAAAAAAAAAATTTGAAATCGGACCTTCGAGCGAGAAGTTATACCATTTCTTGGAATGTGTGGGGAGGGAGGGCAGCAAAAAAAATTTGCAAAATTTTGAATTTTTTTTTTAAATATTTTTTTTCTCATAGATTATATTTTTGTCTATCTAGAAAGCTTTGATTCATTTCAATTGGATTTGCTATGAGGAAGTTATGGACATTCTTGTTTTTCGGGCAATTAGAGCATCTTCTTGAAAAAAATAACTTGTAGGATTCATTTCGGAATGCAATTTTTTTAATTTTTCAGTTCTTTTTTTTGTGATGGTTTAGTTTGCTTGCTTGAACAATCTCACCATTGGGATTAGTGCATTTTAATTCCATAAAAAATATATGAATATTTTAGATTTTCCTTCTATCTCGTACCTACTTCTACTTAACAATTTTTAAAGAATGATAATTAAGTTTTTTTGATTTTTTTTTTTTTCCTAGACTCTCAACTCAATTCTCCACTATAAAGATTTAAAGCTCAAAATGCTATAGTGCAAAAATTTTAAGTTAAAAATGTTTAAAGTCAAAAAATCTGGTCCCACAATGTGCTGAAAATCTTGTTTTTTCCACTTTAAATGCAAATATCTTGCAGTCTGTGCGGTCAAAAATTCTGAAATTTTTTCCACACATTCTAATACTAGTTAGGTATAAGATCCTATGGTTAGATATGCAAAAAAAACATTTTTCACATTTTTTTACTCTTTGCTCTAGAAATGGCAGTTTTGAGAGTTTTTTGGCAGAAAAAAGGCCTTGGTCCTTTAGGGGTTAATAGAGCTAAACTTCCTCGCCACTGAATGAAACTTTTGATGCAATCAGCATGTACTGTACAGTACTTGGTTCAAGCATTACTCCCACTCAGTTTTGGTTTCGTGTGATTCTGTGACACTCCCTTACACGTAGGTCTATAAACTAGGACTGATTTACGTTTCAGGCAGAACGCCCTGAAAAAGTGGCAAAGTCCCGAAGTTGTGGAATTCCAATAATTTTGACGAAATTGACATTCTAATCATTTGCACCTGTTTATCATATGAGATCGATTTTCATGACGAATCTCCATAATTTACACCATGGACAAAATTCAATGCAAAGCCCAGGATAAATCAATGATACGTATCCAGAAAATTGAAACTAAATTACGGGGAGCAAACAACGTGCAAATTCCCCATGAGGAGGAAACCAACAGACTTAGAAAATTTGTTGCGCCTCTCGGCTCCACTCTGTATAAATGGATTTTACGCCAAAACTGGTTGTAATGTAACGGTCCTATCAAGCTTCTGCGTACAGGAGATCCAAATTTTGTGCTCGGACATGTGACATTGATACACCTTTTACTGGAAATGCACAGTGCTACATGTGACATTGATACACCTTTTACGGTTGCCAATTTCTTAGGCTATGTGCCTCTCAAGTTCAAGTAATTGTGCGAAGATCTGTTGAAAATTGGATGTTGTATTGATTTCCTCCTGCAGCTGGAGTGCGGATTTTGCTTGGAAATCTTGTTCAACAGTTGCATGATTGCAAATCGAATCAAATGACCGGGATTGTCACTGATCGGCGGCCTAAATGAATGTAAGGTTAGGCAGTTGCCTGGGTGATCTAATTGAAGTCCTAATTTGTACTCAGCAACGAATTCGGGTGAGGTCCATTACGTTGACTGACCACGGCCCGGAATGATACTAGTTAGCACATCCTCATCTCTTGACAGGCGGTCGCTTTTTTCCACAGCGGAGTCATCTAAATCATATAATTGTCTATGCGCGACCTCACACGTAACACTGTGCATTCTGTTATTTTGGTGAATTAATTAAAGAAAAACAACTATGCCTTTATAGTATATTATCGGAAGGTGTAGAATTAGTTGTCCATGTGTAATTGTCCGGAATTGTCCATTTCCGCAATACGATTTCCGCATGCTACTTGAGAAACAGAAATTAGATCAGAAAATCAATCCCAACTGAAGACATTTGAATTGATCAATGCTCATAATCAAGAACTATATTGTGACCGAGGCTGTGATGCCAATTCATCCAAAATTCATGATGATGCAGCAATGATGTCCAAAATGTCTCAAAAGATTGACAACAATGAGCTCCTTAATCACCATTGATAGCAGGTGGAGAACTCAGAAGGGGTCCCTCTTTTCACTCAACAACTCTTTATTTTACAACACTTGTATTGCAATTTTTGGTGACACAATAGAGTGGATATAGGTACTCAGAGTGAACTGGATATGGCCTAGGGTATTGACAAGGGGATCTAATATTAGGCACCTTTAGCCAAAGCAATGAAATTTATTGCACGCTTGCTTGATCAGAAAACTGATCTCATAATCGAAACAAGCTAACTCATTGACTACAAGAAAACAAATGTGAGACTGAGTACGTTGTAGTCCTTTCGTCTGGACCAATTTATTTTTTAAGAGACCTGTGTTAGCTCCAATCTGAGAACTAGGAAGTAGGGATACCAGATTTCAAAAGAGGACATGACATGTTCAACATATGTGACATGATAGTATTTTCTGACGCAGCTCACTTAATTGTTCACCTAGTCCAAAGATGAATCCTAATTTACTAATCCTGATTGCTATGTCTGAAGTAATTCTGAGCTTTAACAATCACTGATTGATCTATCACAGATCCATTGATTTTCTTCCTAGACTCCGCGATCCCCACGATTTGAGCAAAGCTTGCTTCGCGGCTCGACGTGTTCGCCACTGCCACTCCTCAATCTTGGACGTCAGAAACAAATTGTAATTCCTCTGACATCGTTGCCCTCACCGAACACAACCACATCGCGCATCTCACTTCTCGAAGGCCGAGGGTCTAAAGCTGGCACTACCCCATTTGCCACCGCCGAGTTGGTCCGAATCCAATCCAGGACGTCATAGTTTCGCTCCAGGTCCTCGCTCGTTGGCAAGCATAGGATCAGCGCTCCGTTGTCATGCAAATGAGGAATGGCATTGATGTCGCTGCTCAATATGGTTGAGCACACAGGGCATGGCCTGGCTTGGCCTTGCAGGTATCGGCACATGCATTGCCAGCAAAAGGAGTGACCACAAGCAGTGATCACTGGATTAGTTGGGGGAGTGAGGGAGCACATGTTGCAGGCGACTACCGGCATCTGGGATAGATCGATTGAGCTTATACGAGCTCTTGTAGAAAGCAAACCGCCTTCATCCATGATTAGGATTTTAGTTTCCAGGCCTAGTACGTACAATCCAATGCTCCTAGCTCGAGATCAGTCTCAAAAGTACATAGCACTACTCACTGTACTAATGACACTTGAAAGATAGAAAGACCTCAAGCTCAGACGATGTGGAAAATGAAATGTGCTGCTGGCGTGATCCTTTATATAGCCGGGCCAACGGAATTCCAACTCAACTGTCGAGAATTCATTTGCTTTCCACTAAGCCTCGGTAGGAAACTTCGATGTGAAATTTACTTGTTGAATCGTCAGCAGTGAATGCAAGAGGGTTGGGGGTAGTCCCTGAAGAAAGCCCTCATGAATGCCCATCGCAGGCCTGTGTGAAGTTTTTTTAACTCAAAAGTTCCAGAGACACATTGAAGGATAGTTTTGTCAAAAGCAGTTGGACAAGAAGACTCCATTTTGAGCACTGAAACTCTAAATATACTTGCTAATCAGAGAATTATAATGAAATTATAGTGAAATGGGGCTCAATAGTGCCGAAAAAGAGTATTATATATATATATATATATATATATATATATATATATATATATATATATATATATATATATATATATATATATATATATATATATATATATATATATATATATATATATATATAATTTTCATGAGTCATTGGAATTGCAAGAAATATATATTGACTTTGTACCAAATGGAGGTAGTTCTAGGAGGAGTACAACTTTTTAGAAGAATACGGCTAAACAAAATAATATGTACAAAAAATGAATGCCTACTTGAATGGATTCCATAATTACGGAATTCACGTACTACCGAGGCTTAATGTGCAATGCATATCAATCCAATCTTTTGAGGTATGTACTACCAAGGCTTAATGTGCAATGCATATCCATCCAATCTTTTGAGGTACCAAGCCCTTATATCGTGCAAACCAAAATGGCTTAGGTTGATTCTCATTACTGAGGTTGCACTATTTAACTCCTAAAAGACAAATTTTGAACAATGAATGAACGGAAACACACCCTAAACTCATATTTTTTCATCCATCAATTTTAATTGAAGATTTTTGTGTTAGTTTTTTAACATTTGTACGGTATAGATTATGAAGATTTTGCTTTGCAAATATTCTATAGTTCAAAAGGGATTGGTAGGTATGTCCTCAAAAATCACTATGATTAGAACTCAACATTTTAAATTTGTAGGAAAAGAATCTTGTAGAAATAAAAAATATTCAATCTACAATCAGTTTTAGAAAGAATTTTCAATTTCTGGTTCCTATTTTTTTTGAAAAGTACTGGTTTGTGTATTTGTTGATACAACCATATGGATGTGATCTATAAATCATATTTTATAGCTTTTGATTGAGAGTCATTACTAAAATATTGTTCTAAGTTGCATTTTATAATAGACCTTTATAATTTTGAAAATCTGGACAATCCCTTGGTCCTTTAGGGGTCAAGCCTAGCCTACTGCCTACATAGGTACAAAAGTAGGGCCTTGAAGTAATAATAATATTCAATGTCTAATCTAAACAATCAATTAGTGCTTTACTTATTTAGAGTGACAATTCAATGGTTGCAATTTGACCTTCTTTTCTCTAGAGTGAACTCATGATCAGGAAGCATTGGATTTTATTTGCATAAATAGCTTCATTGTTCTATTCTAGATATTCACCAAATTGATTGGAGGTGCTTTTCATCACTACCACATCATTTCTTTTCGTGGTGAGTCCATTATATTTGCATACTACTTTTAGAAAAGTATTGACCAAAGTGTTAAGTGTTAAATTTTTAAACTTTAGTCAAAATTATTCAAATAAGTACTATTGGAAGTTGTCTAATTGTAAGAATATCAATCAATTGTTATTGTAACCGGAATTGCAACATAGAAGGTAGGCCTTAGTGATGCATGTGTTGAAGATAAGATAAAATAGGATAATAGTTAGTAAGAAAGTATTTTTTCAATTTTTTAAGACAAAGTGAAAGACAATGTCTTTTTAGATAAAAATAAAAGTACAAGGCAACTAGACCAGGAGGTCGCCTAATTGCAAGAATATCACTCCATAATTGTTGTAAGGTATACATGTTGAAGAGATAAGATAAGAGTTAGTAAGAAAGTATCTTTTACTTTTTAAGACAAAATAAAAGTAAAAGCACAAGGCAATGAAGCATGGTGAGACCTATAAAAAACTTCAAGGGAAGATGAAAAGGATCTCATCTTCTCTTATGTTTTGCTATTGATTTTTGGATTTGTATCTCAAATTTATTCATCAAAGTGAATACATTTAGAACAAGAGCCTTAGTTGAAGGTGACCTTATAGTTGGATAGTTTTTGTTAGAAGAAATTTGATACTTGATTTAAATTTACAAGTTAGAATACTTATAATAGAGATTGTTCTAGTTATGGAGAGAAATGGTGCATTGTTATCCACATCATTTGGCAAATATGTTGATGACAAATCAAACCTTTGTCTACATCTAATGGAGTGTCCTATTTGCATGAAGCCCCCAACTAATCCAATTGCAACCTTGCATGGTCACATCTTCTGTTGGTCATGCATCTATATGTGGCTTCAAAATGAGCCCAAATCTTGTTCAAAATGTGGAATCACCTTGACAAAAGAGATGAACATCATTGCTCTTTATGAACTTGAAACTAGTGCAAAGTCAACCAACAACACAATCAATGCTAACGAGGCTACGACTTCAACCAATGTCATCCCACCTTGTCCACCAAATCCCACAAGGTTCAATTGTCTAGACTTGCATCAAGTTACGTCTAAAACAACTATAGAAGGTAGTAGCCAAGATAACAATTTCAATATACAGGCAACAAATTTGCCTTTTGATCAGCTTCTCAAAGAGAGAGACCAAAGGAGCAATCTAACAAGACAAAGGAATCAAATGGAACAAAGGAACTTTGAATTGATGCAAGAAGCACAAGAGAGTGCATTGCAACATTTACAGGAGATAAACAAAATGGCTCAAGACATAGTAAAGTTGCAACTGCAATTGGCTCAAGCAAATGACCATTTGGCTCGAGCAAATAACTTGCTGCCATTTGGGTAGAGTGATGGATTATGACATAAATTTAAGTGTATTGCCTAGTAGTGTGTAATTGTATGATCATACAGTTGTTAGTAGCTTGGATTTTGGTCATCTATGAAACAAATTGGAGACAAATCTTTCTCCTTCATGTATGAGAAATAACTAAAAGGTCTAAAATACCAATTTCATAAAATTTGCAGATTCCAAGACTTTATCACCAATTTTCAACCTCAAATATAATTGTATACCAATCCTGTCCTGGTTTTTAGAGCTTTATGTACATTTGAGGTGCAATTTTTGCCGCTAGCACCCAGTGGTGCCAATTTTACGAACTTGACAATGCAGATTCTTGCATGGTAGTTAGGTTACAGTCACTAGATGTTTCAAGTGAGGTATTAAATGTTCAGCTCCTTTCCTTGTTGCAACTTAAAGCCTTCATCTGAGATGACTATGAATGATGCAGCAACAAGAGAATGAGTCAAGCACCTTATTTCATCACCTGCTTCAGTTAGCTTCCTCCTTTTTTGTCAATTTGATTTGACTTCGCAATTCAACCATGTTAGTTTCAGGTGGAATAATATTATGTTAGTCAGTGAACATGGAGGTACTCCACGGAATCTGCGCTTACGCCCTTATGGTCACAAACAAATAACACGGCTTCTTGGAAAGTGTCGGAATTGTGAAATTCAAGTGCACAGAATCCTAAAACCGTTGCCTGATGTAGGGTTGAGGCTGTTGACCTGACATTTAATTAAAAACAAGCCAATTTCTTGAAATACTGCTAATTAGCCTAACAATTACGACGATCACTAGACCAAACGCTTGTGCTTATGAATTAGAAATGGCGAATATGCTTCTGTGCTCATGAGTTCTTCTGACATTACTGTTGAATATCACTGATGAATGTTACACTACTCCTGAGGACATAATACTGAGGCATTGACTCCCCTACTTATGCTTCTTCATAGAATATAATGATCAATGATATATATATATATATATATATATATATTTATTCACACTACCAAGCCATTAAATGTACAATTTAATACAATCAGAATTTACTGGAAGTCGAAGAGCGATAGGTTGAAGACAGATCAGATGGGCTCCTTCATACTCTTTCTACCTATTAGAATCATGGCTCCGAGAGGTGAAACGTTGTTGGGCATCCTGATTTCAAAGCTTGACAACCCATAGCCGCTTGACAGTTATGTAACTTTATTGCATATTTGCTAACCAACAAGGTTACTTATTCACAGAGCAAACACTACTAGAAACATCGTGACCGAAAGAACTAAAATTCAACTAAGAACTGTTGTTTTTTCAGTCATTTACGGGGCGTTGTTTAGGACAAAATAGAACTAAAAACTGTTGTTTTTTTCTATTGTTTTGGACAAAGATAATATAATTTTTAAATTAAATACTTTTTAATTTTTATTTTTAATTTTTTAATTTAAAAAAAAAAATTAATTTTTTTTTTTTTTTGCTGCCCGGAAAATCCGTGCAGTAGGGGCAGCCCCTGCCATGTGGCAGTCCACCATTCGGGCAGGCCTCCGTGCGGGCTACCGCCTCCATGAAGGTTTGAACCTTAGACCTCATGGAGGAGGTCCAAGGTTCTAACCATTACAACATGCATTAGACCAAGTGCATACATTAGGTTTAAAAATTTATATATTTGTTTTTTGCACTTGTGAAATCATTTGCTTTGTCAAATCAGCAGACTTTGGAGGCCATTTAGACATAGTAAATCAACTTTTTTCAAAAAACTTTGAACTAAGAAAAGTTAGAGAATGAAGTTAACTCTCATTCCCAAAAATCCGTTTTCAATTTGGAGTCTCCAATCAAAAGTTATGGGCAAAATTCAGAGAGGATGTTTGAAAATGTAAAAAAAAAATGTCCCTTCCAACCCCTCTCTGAACTTTGCTCATAACTTTTGATTGGAGGCTTGAAATCGCAAACGGATTTTTGGGAATGAGATTTACCTTCATTCTCTAACTTTTCTTAGTTCAAATTTTTTTGAAAAAAGTTGTTTTACTATGTCTAAATGGCCTCCAAAGTCTGCTGACTTCAAAAAACACAGAATTGTCAATAATTAAAAAAATCTAGATTGAATATATAATTCCATTAGATCTGATTTTCATCAATCTTGTTGAATTACAGTATTTGTAAAGACTTCCATTACATCTTTCGAACTACATCAACAAAAGTATAGAGAAAAAATTTCAATGCCATTGAATTTAGCTAATTGTTATAGTTGCCCGGATTTACTAGTTTATTTTTAAAATGACTTTTTTGAACATAGATTTTTAATCAGAACTTTATATAAATTTTTTTGAAATGTTTTAGGCATTAAGCTAGTACTGAAATACACTTTGGATAAAAAATTTATAAGATTCTATAAGATTCCATAAGATTTCAAAATTCTTAGAAATTTCCTTAAGAATCTTAATAGATTCCACTGGACTCCACTAGATTCTATTAGATTCCACTAGATTCCACTAGATTCTATTAGATTCTACTACATTTCATTAGATTCCACTAGATTCTATTAGATTCTACTACACTCTATTAGAGTCCACTAGATTCTATTAGATTCTACTTGATTCCATTAGATTCCACTAGATTTCACTAGATTCTACTAGATTCCACTAGATTCCACTAGATTCCACTAGATTCCACTAGATTCCAAAAGATTCTAAAAGATTCCATAAGATTCCATAAGATTCCATAAGATTCCATAAGATTCCATAAGATTTCAAAAGATTTCAAAAGATTTCAAAAGATTTCAAAAGATTCCATAAGATTCCAAAAGGTTCCACCGGATTCCAAAACATTCCAAAGAATTCCAAAGAATTCCAAAAACATTTCAAAAAGATTCTAAAGAGATTCTTGATTCTTTAAAATTCTGTTGATTTGGTCGTGATTTTTCATTGTACTACTCAAATTAACAGAATGGTTAACACAATTCTGTTGATCTCCACAGAAAGTTCAAAAATTAACAGAAATGGTCATTCTACTACCCCAAACAACAGAAATCTGTTGTTTTTCTGTTGATTTGGTCATGACTTTCTAGTAGTGAAAGAAATTTCATGCAGTTCATTATCGGTTGTATGTTCTTGGTGAATACAGAGTGAATCTGATGTTGCCACATGGTACTCTTCTAAAGCCGCAGAGGTGGATATGTAGCGGTCAGATGGACTTGTGAAATTCTGACTTTGCGTGGAATGCTGATCGGTTATCAAGCTTTGATTGTCTATTTTGTAGTTCGGACATTAGGCTGGAGTTCCTTACAGACATGTTTATGGTACTCAAATGTGAATCTTGAGCACTTGCTACGAAATAAGAATTTGGATCTGGCCCTCTGAATCACTCTGTACACAAATTTGTATTTATTGTGTTCAGGTTTGGTTTGTATATAATTTGCCTCTTCAATTCTCAAGTTTAACTTCAGATATGTGCTAAATTGAGTCTTCACACGCCTAGCTGCTACGAAGGTGCTGTGTAATACAGAAAATGGATCAATTGGTGGACTTTTTGGTTTAGGTTGCAAAGCAACTGCACGTAGACTAAATGTCACTATGCATGTGGCAACACACAGAACTTAGCTGAGATGGTGGACTCACCGTCGTATTCCGGAGAGCCATTATTAAATGTAAGACAATATGTAATCATCATGCTATTTGAACAGATCTTCAATCTTTACTTGCAAGAGGAGTTTCTCCATGACTCCAAGTAGCGTGAGTATGTTGCTCCCAGGGTCAAAATTCTGTAGGTTACAGCAAAGAAATAAGGTTTGAGTTGTGATTTCCTCCTTAAAATCTCAGTATTTGCAAGCGTAGGAAATGTCCATTTTGGGGGGGACTCACCGTTACTTCATGTCTACGCTCTGGTACTGTCATGGGATTGGCTCCCCCCTCGGCTCCCCAAGAAGCAGGCCTAACATTCTACCCTCAGCTGGCCTGCCTTGGCAGGCGCCGGCAATGGTTCCCCCAATAGCAGTCCTTCATGCCTCGGCAGTAGAAGACTTCCTATAAAACTTGATCAAGAGCTACTCTGGTGTCCACTCTTCTTCTCACAGCCCATTGATTTATTTCTCTTTGTCTCTGTCTTTGCATTCTCTTCTTTTCTATTGTTGAGCCTGGAGTGTGGATTGCTGCTTAGACTGTCGCCATGTCTGGAAGAGAAGAATCCAGTGCTGTCCGGAAGAAGGCCGTCATCAAATCCGCCAAAGCGCTTCCGCTTTGGGGCTTGAGCTCAGGCTCGTCATCATTGCTGGTTGCACGCCTTCTTTCGACCCTGCCTTCCGTCCATCTCTCTGTGTTTGGCCAACCCTAAAATGCACACTTTGACACTGCCGCTTTGCGTCCTTATCGCAGATTGTCCTAACCTTCGACACCATACATACATACATACATATATACATATACATATAAATATCAACGGTTGATTCACATCTAGAATTGCACGAGTGTCAACCACTCAGCAACGCTCATGCAAACTGATCTATACTATTAAGCAGATCAACTCGTCTAAACTCGTCTACTAGTTTCCATTCAGCCGCCTGCTTTGTAGCAGCGATTCCACATATCATACAAAAGTAGTCTACTATGAAAGTTGAATACAACTAATTAGTTATAACTTATAACACAACAAACATTTGAAAGGTTCCTTGTAGGCACTATAACGGAAATCCCCTCCGAGAATTTGTTTTTTTTGCCTTTTTTTCAGTACATAGGGAATGTAGCTCTCACAGGGAAATGTAAGACAGGGAATTTTTTGTATTTTTCAGGGGGGAACTTGTGCATTTTTCAGTGATCTCTCCACCTCCAAATCTATTGAATTTGTGAAATTTGATATTTCCGAATGTAGATTTATGCCTCCAAAATTTGAGCTTAATGTAGATTTTAGCCTACATAATCAATACAATTCATAGATTTTGAAAGTTGAATCCTAACAAAAATGTAGATTTTGAATTTCCAATCTCATTGCTTTGTACATTTGAAAATTTGTACATTTCAAATTTGCACATTTCAAAATTTCTTAGATTTCTAAATTGTACAAACTCTAGAAAAGTTAGATTATTGTGAAATCAGTGGAATACATTGGTTTGGAGATTACATGACAACTTACAACTCTTATGTGTCCAACCTCAATGTACCCCTGACAATTGATATGGGACAATTGCATCTTGTGAAATCTACCAAATATTAGGTGGAAACAACATTGAAATGTAAGATGTATACAAAGTCTACCAATTTTAATTGTTCATGGGGAATTTGGAGAGAATTCATGAAATCTTTGCAAAGAAAATCCATGATTTTTTCTTGTATAGGAATTCTGAAGATCCCTCCATGGTGACATTAGAACACAGGGAAACATGAAAACTAGGAGAAACTTGCAGGGAAAAACTGCAGAATCTCCAAATCAATTGGAGGAAATTCCAAGAAAGTCTGTTCTATCCCCTTTACGGAGAGGATTTTGGAGATGGCGATGCAAATTTAATAGATGGCAGTACTATTATCGACCGCCATCTGCTAGCTAATTTGGAATAAGGGAATTAGGTGGAGGCTAGCATTCCAACCAAACTACGTATAGGGCAATGTCCGCAGAGGAGGGCATTGCGCCAAATAATCCGCCAACGAGGAGGGCAGAACCCGACATGGAGAGCCGATTATTTGGTGCAATGCCCGACGAAAAGGGTATTGCCCAACTTAAATCACAACTGAAAGAGGAGATAAAATTGGATGAAATGATGAGCCAGATGAAAAATCCATAATCCCCGATTACACAGTTTTGCCCGCGTAATCGGAGATTACGGCACAGAAGCTTCCCGCCAATTGAGCGGGACAGGAGAGTGGTTTACGGTAATGCAATCGCATAATATTATCAAAAGACGTTTAACGAGAGATTGACAAAACAGCAAGCTCAAGCACTTGTCTAGCCAAGAAGTCATGGTGGAAGTTGTGTGTGCACGGAACGTACTGATTGACTAGCAGATTGCCCGAGTCCTCTGAGAAATGAGCCCGGAAGAAAGGCAGCTGATGCGGGAATATGGAAAATCGTTGCTTAGGAGGATTGCCTGCCATGTTCCGTGGAGAAGAGACTGAGGAGAAAGTGGCGTATCAGAAGGAGTGCATCAATGCAAACTGGATCGTCGTCTCATTACTAATATGCGCAGCGTGGTGACTTCGGTCTAATAAATTTCTGTCGAATGCGAACGGCTGCTTGTTGAGGGAGCCTAGCCTAGCCTAGGGAGTTGAACCAATAGATGTTCCTTCCACTTCCGTATGCGCAAGCAATGTACAAATAGAGTACATTTCCGGAGGTGGATGCTTTTAGTGATTATTATGTTTCAACTTCAAAAATTCATAACTAATTCCACAAAGCTCCAAAAAATATGAAATGACTTGGCCAATTCCATTTGTCTTCTAAAGAATTTATTCTGATATTTCAAGAAGTTTATTAACCTCCCCAGATCAATTTTTAGCTTCTAAATGGTTGCTTTATAGACCTCCTACCCTACTGTAAGTATTATGGTATACCCTACTATAATACTACTACTTGTAGCAGACACTAGAT
Organism: Neckera pumila; assembly: GCA_963969595.1. Lineage (NCBI taxonomy): Eukaryota > Viridiplantae > Streptophyta > Bryopsida > Hypnales > Neckeraceae > Neckera > Neckera pumila. Next base: position 11,822,444 of record OZ018409.1, read on the forward strand.
AGTAGAGCAATGCCACAAGCTCTAGCGCACTGCATCCAATCCGCTAATGGAAATTGCATCAAATTTGAACAAGTGCCTTGTAGGTTGTATTCATTGTGCCATGTGTATGCCCCCTAAGAAAGTAGAGGTGGCATGGCTAATCATATAAATCTGAACACCTGTTGATGATTTTGTTGCATTTTGAGATTGTTTAATTTAAAACAAAAAATGAAATAAATATATATATATCCAAAAATTCAAGTCAATAAAAAAATTCTCCAAAATTTGTGCCCAAAAATTAGAAAATTATATTTTCAAAAGAATAATTATTTTTATGTTGGGGTTTTTGGGAAATAGTACTACCTCTATTTTTGAAAAAGACTCATGTTTCCTTTGTAAAACACAAAGGAAACATAGGCATTTTCTAGAATAGAGAGAGTAAAATATTAAAAATGATTGTCCACAGTTTTGAGCTTAAACACGCTTCTATCTATTGTATACAGAGTTGTAGCAGTAGTGTATTATCTCGAGAAAGATGCAAGCTTGTAAAACTAATTACATCTTGAGAAAATTGAATTCTATAATCCTTGCATTGATACAAAAGTGCAAAACAATGTGCAAGGTAAACGTCTTTTTATTTCTGAAAGTGTCTCTAATGGTTTGTTTGATTGATCTAAAAGATGATCTTAGATATAAATTTTCAAGTTCATGTTGTAATTGTGACAACCAATTAGGAACAATCAAAAGAATTCTAAAAATGTTTTATAATCCTACTATAGTCAACAAAGTTGCATTAATTTGTGATACATGAATATGAATACAACTCACTTGTAAAGTTACATTATGTTCTATATGTATCACATGAATAAATAGTTAAACATTTTTGAAAGGTATTTAAAATTAACTAAGATACAGAATAGCCATGCGTACCTTTCATATGAGTCTGAAGTCCTTTGGAGTTATAATGCAAAAATAATCAATGACAACAAAACACAATTACCTACTGTAGAAAATAGAACTGTAAGTGTTTCTTGCAATCACCCTCCAAGACAATACTTAGACTTCGTAGTTCCGTGTGAGGAGAATGAGTATGATTTGGGCCATTCGCCTTCAAAGCAAACGCTCTTCAACTTTCAGTACATGCTGATAGCAATTTGAATATTTACGTGTGGTGCCTAGAAAGTTTAAACATCTTAAAAGGATTAATATCACTGACAGATCATGACATGCTGAGAAGGAGAATGATTAGGGGAGTCCATGCGTCATTCTCTACGTCATTCACAGTTATCAGACATGGAGAGGAATGCTGCAGGGAGATGGAATTGGAAGATACATCAATTGTCCAAAAATCTTCTGGGACTTACTCAACAAGTGCTGTCCAAATTTTGTTGAGCTGCAGATGTTGAGGGGAGGCACCGCGTGAGGCAGGCAACCGAGCAACGCTCACTCCCTGCTCTGTGTGGTGTTCACTCCCCGCTCTGTGTGGTGGAGGGATCACGGGTCTGAATGCTCTTCGGTGAATCGCCCTGCAAGGCTTGCTTTCAAGGACAACTATCCTTTTTTTCATATATAAACGTTATTAACCTAAGATGTATCCATTCAAAATACTATCCAATTTTATCACGTAGAACTTTGTGATTTCAAATAGGCTTTTTATTTACAAAAAAAAATTCAACTGAAAGTCGTTTTTCAAAGGATGGTGAGCCGACTAAGTTCGGTAAAGCTCTATCTAGTTTGACACTGAATTACATGAATGCAAAAGCTCCATGCAATTTAGAATTCTGTTGAATTCAAAGCACAGTATCTAGCAACACTAATCTAAAGCACTAGTAAGTTAGAGTTGTTGTAATCAGCCTTGCAGTAGCTAGATTGAAAGAATAATATCACTTCTAGGACTAAATCCTGACATTGGCCCTTTCATTCTAAGTCACTTAGAACATACTCTGGCTAAGTATGCTGAGAATAATAATTCTTATAATTATGCACTTCAGTACGCGATCCAGTATGCAGAGGAGAACAATAGACGGTAGAGCATACTTTGTATCTAAGAATCTAAACTAGACTCCTTGAAACAAGAAAAATAACATATAGAGACATTAAAGGTTTAACGACCGTAAGTTTATTTCATCTACTCCTGTAAAATACAAAGCAGTGTCTTTTTGACTCCAGATGAAATGCTTCCTAATGCAAGACTTGATTAGTAAGGTCATTGAAGCCTTCACCAACAAGGTGGAAAAATTGTAGATGCGGTTGAGGTCACATTCTGCCTACAAGTACGCTTGAATTCCAACGCTTGCATCACTCCGGTACCGGTACTAAAGTAGTATATATTGAACTAGTTAATCCAAATAATAATCCAAAAAGCAATCTCCATGCTGAAAGGTACGCCTAAGCTTTGTACAACTTTTAAGTATAAGTGAAATAATTGCCATTGCTTGCACAGTTGAACTTTCACTGCTTACTCATTTTGAGAATGTACAGGCATTTGTTTTAACAAGTTAACTTGCTCAAGACAAATGAAACGTTCAAGCTTTGGCTGCCTTGGAGCCCTTGGTCATCTTCTCAGACTTTTCAAGCTTGTCTCCAGTTCCAGATCCAGTTGCATTCTTTTGCGAGAGCAACACTCTATGGATGTTGGGCAGTACGCCCCCGTAAGTAATCGTCACGCCAGACAGTAGTTGCCTTAGGTCCTTGTCATTCCTGACGGCCAGCTGAATGTGGCGGGGAATGATCTTGCGCTTCTTGTTATCCTTGCTCGCATTTCCAGCCAACTCCAAACCTGGAAATAAAAAATGCACATTTCGAAATCTTACATCATGTAATGCAATTGCAATATCTCGGCCACTCCAATCCAATCAAGGCGTGCACTAGGAAGCCCAAGGAGCCACAGTTAGAGAGTGCTCTTAAACCATAACACTCTTGAAGTCACTCACCTCAGCCGCGAGATACTCCAGAACGGCAGCCAGATACACAGGAGCTCTGGATCCCACACGCTGCGCATAGCGACCCTTCTTCAAGTAGCAGCCCAGCCTCCCAACCGGAAACTGAAGCCCTGCTTTGGCAGACTTGGTGACTGCCTTCTTCCGGGCAGCACTGGATTCTTCTCTTCCAGACATGGCAACTGTCTGAACAGCGATGCACACTCTAGGCTCAACAATTGAAAACAAGAGAATGCAAAGACAGGAACAAAGAGAAATAAATCAATGGGCTGTGAGAAGAAGAATGGACACCAAAGTAGCCCTTGATCACATTTTATAGAAGTCTTCTACTATCGAGGCATGCAGGACTGCTTTCGAGGAACCGTTGCCGGAGCCTACTGCCGAGGCAGGCCAGTTGAGGGTAGAATGTTTTTGTCGAGTTAGGCCTGCTTCTGGGGGAGTCGGGGGAGGAGCCACTAATGGCAATGCCAGGGCGTGGACTTGAAGGAATGATGAGTCCCCCCAAAATGGACATTTCCCACGCTTGCAAATACTGAGAATTTAAGGAGGAAATCACAACTCAAACCTGATTTTTGTGCTATAACCTACAAAATTTTGACCCTAGTCACGCTACTGGGAGTCATGGAGAAACTCCTCTTGCAAGTAAAGATTGAAGATCTGTTTGACTATCATGACAATTACATATTGTCTTACATTTAAGGATGACTCTCCGGGATACGACGGTGAGTCCACCATCTCAGCTAAATTCTGTGTGTTGCCGCAAGCATAGCTGCATTTAGTCTACGTGCAGTTGCTTTGCAACCTAAACCAAAAGTCCACAAATTGATCCATTTCCTGTATTGCATAACACTTTCGTAATAGCCAGGCGCAGAGGCGTAGGCGCTGTGAAGACTCAGTTTAGCACATATACCCTCTAGACTTGCGAAATGAAAAGCAAGTTATACAGTCTAAACCAAAATCTGAACATAGTGAGTGCAAATGATCGTGTTAGACAATGATCAGTCGGGGCCATAGCCAGTCGCTGTGGACCTCACCCAAATTTGGTGTTGTGTACATACAAAATTAGGACTTCAATTAGATCTCTCAGGAAATTGCATCTAATTTAATTTACAATCATGCAGCTGTTGAACGAGCTTTCGAAGTGAAATCCGCACTCTTGTTGTAGGAGGAAATCAATGCAACCATCCAATTTTCAACAGATTTTTGCACAACTGGTTTTACTTGAGAAGCATGTCGCCGCTAAGAAATTGGCAGCAATTTAAAGGTGCATCAATGAACATCAGAGCATAAGATCTGTATCTGGTGTAAGTAGTAGCTTGGTAAGACCGCACCACGTCCAGCTTTGGAGTTGAAAATTTATATAGATTTAGATTTAGTGTACACGGTCGTTGCAACGAGCCAGTCAAATTTTCTAAGTCTGTTTGTTTCCTCCTCCTGGCAAATTTGCACGTTGTATGCACCCTGCAATTTGGTTTCAATTTTCTGGATGCATGTCATTGATTTATCCTAGGCTTTGCATTGAATTGTTGATTGGAATGTTATCCTTGGTGTGAATTATGCAGATTGATTATGAAAATGATCTCTTCTAATGATTGGGTGCAAATAATTAGAATGTTGACTTCGTTAAATTGTTGGAATTCCACAACCTTGGGTCTTTGGAATTTCGCTACAAGATGTGGTCTACTAAGTACACCAGATCCAAATGCTTCGATGTGTTTTTCCAATTGTCAATTCTTTTTCGTGATACATAATGGAATTATCTTTGAATTTCAATGCTATTTTGAATTCCTGATTGAACTACCAAGAAGAGCTTGACAAAATGACTTCAAAGGTATATTCATTAGATTCACCCCAGCTTTAATCCGGATGACCGTTTTGACTCCACTGATTGTTTGCACACTCCCTGCAAAGACCACTAACCTTTTGATGTCCAGAAAAATGTAAATTTTCACACCTGAGAGTAACCGAAGTGGTAGAAAAATTCTAGAGGAACCGCCAAATCCTCGAGAATTCACTCTGGATACAGTAGAACCTCTCTTCCTGCATACTTTCTTATTGCATATATGCAATAAGGTGAGAGTTCTTACTTTCAAACATTATTCCTGAACAGTAGGTGGAGGTTCCATAGTTATAGGCCACGTTAGTCCATGGTCATTACTGCACCTCTCTTGGTGCATAGTTCCGGCACTATGCACTAAGAGAGGTTCTATTGTAACACAATGTCACTTGCAACTATGCAGAATCTCTCTGGGTTTCATTAATAATGTGGAGCTTTGATTTGAAGTTTGAATAGGCACAACTTTTGCTCTCTTCAGTATTGACAGTGGTTGTAAGCTTAATGTCATTCCCCCAGGAGCAAGCCTACTGCCCTAAGAAGTCTTAACCCGTAAATGTCCAAGGCCTTTTTGAGCTTCTAGGAATTTGCTCTAAATTGAACAAAATGCCGACTTTTTGATAAGTTGTATTAATTTTTTTTTGAATTGCCACTGTACAAATTCAAATTGGACATCTTAGAGAGCCCATAGAAAAAGAAAACACTACAATATTACTTATAGATTAAAAGATTATAATATTTGATCATGAGGGTGTTAAAATTGCAAAAGTGATTTGAAGTCTTTCAGTCCTATTTTCACATGTCAAATCTAAAAAGGTCCTAACATGCATAACTCCAATCAATTTATGGCTTCTCAAAATCTACTCTACAATTTTTTTAAATGAATTTCTAATGTGATTTTTTCTCCAAGATCTAGAGTAGCTAAGGCTCATTTCCAAGAATGCTTAACACTATGGAAAGTCAAGATTGCAATGGATACCCTTACACAAAATCCTGAATAGCAAAATCATAATCAAAATCAGATTTTTGATGCTAAAATTAGACTTCAAAAAGTTTTTTTCAAAAATATAAACTAATAAAAATAGCAACTTGGTTAGATTTTATTTAACTTCAAAGTATTGCGACACCAAAATTTGGTACTTTGGGCATTTAGATTTTAATCAATTGTAATCCAAATTTGCCTCATAGGATGTCAAACCAATTTTTTATTCACTAAAATTTGTGGAAATCATTTTCCAAACAAAAAGAGATTGTCATCAATATGTCCAAAAAACTTGTTGAATTGGCAACTTTGGTAGCTTCCATTCAATCTTTAAGTGCTCCAACGTCCAATTTTTGGATGACATCCAGATCAATTTCTTCCCTCGGTTTCTGAAAAAGACTCATGTTTCTGTCGTATTTTACAAAGAAAACACGGGTCTTTTTCAAAAACAGAGATAATATATTCTTCTTTCTTTTTTTTACTACTTGGCTGAAAGTCATCCTAATTTGTAGAGATACTTTAACAAGTTATTGTCCTATCTAATGGTTGGATTTCATGTTACTAGAATACATACTTTTTTAAAATTACAAATGTGAAAGTATGTCAAGTGGTTGACCAAGCCAAAATTGCATTGACTGTAGTTCAAAACTAGATTTGCAAAAATGAGGTCACAAATAAAGAACCAAAAAATTTCAAAATATCACCATGTCAAGAAAACCTCATTTCAAACCCATTTCAACAAATTGTACTCAAAAAATGATATGGAGTAAGATTTTGCTTGTAATTGAATTTAGAAGGAATTTTGAAATTTTTCCTTTCAAAATTTATGAAAAAATTTAATGATAGCATTGGTGAACTTGCCTGTACGGATGGAATCTAAAACTCAAAATATATAACTTTTATTTGTACATCAGTTCTAAAAAATTCTTCCACGTAGTACTTTATAATGATTTTTTCCAAATCGGCAATTATTAGAGAAAATTTTAGGCCTTCGGAGGGCTGCTCCGAAATACCCTTAAATTTTGTTTTTCAAGGCTGAAAAATTCAATTTTTCCCTATTTTGCGCAGCTGAAACTGCAGTGACACTGGTGCAGGAACCCAATTATAGAAATCTGATTATTTGGGCGAGCAATCAACCAAGCTGACTGCTCACCAGGGTACTTTTTCAGATTGACAGGCCAAGCTTGAAATAGCTAGGCAAATCAATCTGGAGGAGCCTTTTGGAGGGCTAATTTTTTCTCTAATGTTTGGAAAAGGCTCTACACCTTTAGCAATTAAATTAGATTTTTCTTGAATTCAAAGAACATAGCCTAGCAATACTAATCCTAACCCTCAAAGGTCCGTGACTACAGAAAAGCAATTGGTAGGAATTTGTGTTGTTGATTTTGAGGCAATCCCGTAAGCCTAGAAACTAGAAGCCATTAAGTTGTGAAATAGGCTAACACTAATAAAAAAGTTAAGAAGTACTTGTAAACCAGCATGTGGCCTTGATTCTTCAATCTATGTAAGAATGAAGTTACAACCTTGTATCCATTCTATAGGCATTGTCATGATCAGCATTACAACTCATGCAAAGTTTGGTGAGTAGTAAAGTTGAGGATGGCATTTTAGACAAACTATTGTGGGCGACTTCTATTAGTTTATGAAGAAGGCAGTTTTTTACATTGGATATTTTAGCTATTGTGTACTATTGGCGTTTCCATTTGAGTTGAACTTTTGAGAGTTTATTTGGACCAAGATACATTATTAACACAATTAATACATTATAATTTGGAGCACTCTCAATTATATGAATTAGTGATTAGGAAGCATTTGAAGTGAAGGATGTTTATGTAATATCTATTGAATCCAAAGCAAAAATGTTTGAAGGAACATATCTCAAAGTTTTTCATTATATGGCTATGAAATTTTGGTAAGCATGTGCTGTACTTCTTCATTTGCATTCTATAAAAGATTGATGAGCTTTGCATTTAACCTCAATTAGTTATGGGCAAAATTTAGCAACTGGATGTTTTGATACTATTTGCTATATTTTCTTTAATATTCATTAGTGCTTGACTATATTTTATTTTTATTTTTATTTTTAATATTATTATTATTTATTAATAAAAAAATCATCTTCTATGATATAGAAATTCATAAAGGTTGTACAGTTTAAAAATCCTTAGATTCAAATCCATTATTGGCCAAACAGTTTTCAAGCATTTCAAAAAGAACAAATAATACAAACATCACTAGCTCTTTATAAAATACATTTGGACTATTCATTCCATTGTTGATGCCCAAATCACACACTTCTCCAAATTTCAATAGGGACAATATATGGGACAAGCCTACAATCTTCTATTATAGCCAACTCAAGACCCATCTCTACTTTGCACATTATACAACCTACAATAAATTGATGCTTTAATACACTTACTATTATGTTGCATCTATCCAAACATCAAAGCACTATGCATCCAAAGGAATAACAAAGCAATTCTACTTTTACACATTACATTGTGATGTTTTTTAGTCATGGATGCAAGAATTTTTAAAGACAACCCCCTAAAACACACAATCCCTCTACATAAAAAGAAGAATGGGGCCTCTGGAAGGTTTCTTTCCTTTGAGAAACTGAATTCAACAATGACATTAGAGAAAATTTTCACCCCTTGGAGGGCTTCTCCATAGCCCTCCAAGGTACTTTGAAATTTACTTTTTTTTTGCTCAAAAATTTGTTTTTCTTCTATTTCCGCCTAGCTAAAACTACAATAGCAGTGGCGCAGGAATCTAGAATTTTGAATAAAAAATTAATAGTAATCTTAAAAAAAAAAAAATTTAAATTTTAAAAAAAAAATCTGCGAAGTCTAATTGCTCTGGCGAGCAGTTATAGTCTCTGACTACTCACTAAGAGCACTTTTTGAAGTTGACAGTCCGTGCATAAAATAGCATGGCATGTTAACTTTGAACGGCCCTCCAAGGGGCTGAAATATCCTTTAATGAATACTGCCAGCCATAAATTTTTTTTTAAACTAAGTGTTTTTAAATTTAAATTTAAATAAAATTTAAATTGCAAACCAACATGGCCAACCATCATTCACGTGGGATTGCGATTAAAAAAAAATTCATTTTCTATTTTGAAATTTTTTTTTGAATATTTTTTTTGGGAGGGGGATTAATTCAGCAATTACTGCTGGTGCAAAAGTAGAGGTCTTTTGGAGACCCCAGTCTTCTTCTAATGTGGTTATATCCTTGTGAATACTCCAACCCAATACAATATATTTGTAATGCATACTTATGCCTTGTTGTACTTGCAAACAACACCCTTCACAACAATATTATACCATTTCAATTCATTAAGTTCACATATTGCAATGATAGGATTTCCTCATAGTCAATGATTCAAAAGATGAATAAATATAACTTCCTCATTGCCAATAATCATTACCAATACTCACAACCACTATTGGTCAAGTAATGCTAGCCGCCATTGCACCACATATACATGTCAATCCAATCATTCCTTTACTAAATTCAAAAATTTTCCATCCTTATAATCAAATATACACTCTTTTATATAGCCATTAAATAGGCCACAAACATCCTACTTTACAAATGAAAACTTGAAAACAATCAATCACTATCTAATGTACATGCCCTACCTTGAAGTACTTTCTACGATCAAGCTCCTAGTTTCTAACCTTCTTTTCTACCTAATCTTTTATCTCGGACCACCCTTCTAACAAAATTTCAGTTCTCCTTTTCTTCCTTCAAAAATTACTTAGTTAGTATAGAATCTCCCTTCTTACAAAGATGTACATGCAGTCTAGGCCATTCACTTCAACTATTTTTAGACAAGTAGATTCATAATCTCAAGGAGAGTTTGCTATTGTGGCATGTTTCAATTGGTTAAGGTGAGGCAAATTAAGACCTATAATGCTTGGTGCTTGCTTTTGCAAATTTTCAATAGGATGGTATGAAGAAGAAATTTCATTATTCTACCAATCAAAGAAACACTTTGAGAGAAATCTCTACTACTAACAACTAATACTAATACTTAGTGAGTGCGGATCCATCTAACTTCATATAGTGAGTTCCTAAGATTGCTGAACTTACCTAATTTTTCACCAAACTATATATGGCTATTCATGAATTTAATCTTGAAGCAAGCTTACTTCAGGCATACACTAACAAATCATATAATCTCACTCCTAATTTAGTGACAAATACAATGTCCATATGTAATTAGAGTTGTAAGGTCATGTATTCTACTTTTAGTAACTTCATTTAATCCCTAAAAGCCCATTGTCCCTTTGGGGGACAAATGGAATTTCGGACAAGTACCTATGGGTTGAATTTTTGTTGTGATTTTCTGAAACTTTTTTTTGGAAGATAGAAAAAGTGCTAAACTTCGTGGGAATATTATTTTTTTCAATTAGTGCCCGGGAAAAAAAGGTATGCCCAAATAAGGATTTTCTATAAAAAAGTTATGGACAATCTTGTTTTTTGGACACTTAGAGAGCATCTTTTTGAAATAATTAACTTGTTGGATTCATTTTTTAATGCAATTTTTACAATTTTTCAAAAAAAAAATTCCACAAAGTTGAGTTTTTTTGCTAGAACAATCTCACCATTGGAATTTGTGCTTTTAATTCCATATAAAAGATATTAATATTTTAGGTTTTCCTTCTATTTTGTACCTACTTCTATTTAACAATTTTCTTAGTATTGAAAATTAAATATTTTTGGATTTTTTTTTTTCCTAGATTCTCAACTCAATACATTCTCATACCAGTTAGGTGTAAGATCCTATGGTTAGATGTGCAAAAGAAACATTTTTCAATTTTTTTTACTCTTTGCTATATTAATGGCAAATTTGGATGTTTTTTGGCAGAAAAAAGGCCTTGGGCCTTTAGGGATTAAAATTGGGTTGTTACAAAAACTACATGCATTGATGAAAATAATTTTATCATTAATTAATAATACAATCTTGAGCAATCAAAGAAGTCAAAGGGCTCAACTTTCCTACATTGAAATTATATCTAGTAACGGCCAAGCAAACCAAGTCATCAAATATAATTGTAGGTCGTAACCAATCTTGTTGTCTATAACTCAGTAAATCCTAACTGGCAATTAATTTTTAATAGCTTGGGCTGCTTTGCAATTACCATATTTGAAGGTATGATTTAGCACTCAACAAATTTAATTTCTATGTCAAGTTCTCAAGGGACCAAGTCACCTCACACCATTCACAACATGACATGTATCACTTTTTGAATGTGTCACAAGATGATTTAATTTATGCTAAATCTAACCTTCACATAGGGTACAACGTTTGGGAAGTTTTCTGAGTTTTACCTACTATTTCCCTTTAATTCCCAAATTGAACCGTTTTTTCAAGTACAGAGTCCGATTATTTTACTCAAAATAGAAATTTTATAGATTTTGTTGCCAATTTTTCAATGACGTTTTCAAATTGCAACCCATTCTTTTCCCAATTCCACCAACTAAGGGCGGGCTTACATGTTGGCCCGGTGGGCAGAAAAAGCAACTAGAAGACAAATACAGTAGCACCAATTGATCGGCAAGCGTGGAAGGAGGAGGAAAGTTCTATGTATCAAACACTGTAGAAGGAACATAAAAATGCCTTCTATATTTCGGCATTGTTGACCGCACCCACCCACCGATACATGTAAGTAGGCCCTAACTTTGAACCAACTGCCGATTTTTCCCGATCATTTAGGGTACCTAGTCCTTCAATTACGCCAACTGTGCATATCATGTTTTCAAATTGACTCCAGGTTTCCAGCGAGGTCCAGAGTTTTACTCGTGATTGGAAGATTTGTGATAAACCACACTTGCATTTCTTCTAAGAATCTAACGATTCACTGTTTGAGTAAAGCAATACTTATCTGAACAGCACTTTTTCTTTGTGCGATTCGTCCCGCACTCGTTCTGTTTCTTAGCTTGAGAATAGATTTATGTCCAAACAAGCAGCTTGCATAGATCATCGCTAAGTGTTCGACTATCAAGGAACGCGGATTGTCCGAACTTTGCTGAACCAGCATTGTAATTCGAACGTGGTTCTCAATTGCGAGTTTCGGCGTTTTGGGCTGCAATGACCGCAATGCGTTTCCCTCGCCCTCTCGAAGAAGTGCATTCCAGGAGACTAGATGGAGGCTTTGTTGAGCATGTTCAAAGAATGGTACGCCTCTGTCTGTCTAGATTTTACTTGTTTTAGGGTGAAATTTTGCAATCCAAGGTTTACTTTATAAAGAAGGTTTGCATTGCAGGGTTTCGGTGTTTGGTTCGAATACCTAAAAAGTCTAGAAATAATGTCGATTTTAGTGTAAACGATAATGAGGGTGGGTGTTTCGTTCTTACAGCTCTGTTTTTCTGTGCGTAGGTGATTTGAACAGCCGACTTGTGTGAGTTGTCAAGTAGAGGTTTCAGATGACTTCGGTAGGGGTAAAAGCAGCCCTTCAAGCACTTGTGGTCGACGATGTGTTGGCAGCGAATTGCTGCAGCTCTTCCCCTGGTATGTGTACTGTGAAACCCTAAACCCTAAATCCTACCCCCCTGGTTTGCTCTTTTCGGTATTCTTGAAAATTTTCGCCCTGGCGAGATGGCAAATCCAACTGTAGGTTTGCGTATCAGTTTTGTGAAGCTTCGTACCAGGACAAGAATGGCTAGTCACTTTCTTAGCTTATCAGAATGTTATCATAGAGTATGTCTTTGAAATCAATGGAAGGTATCCACACCTTTAGCTGACCTATAAGCTCTGTGGCACTATGGGCATGATTAAGAAGTTTTGCTCATGGCATTTGCAAGGGGTGGTGTAAATTTTGGAGGCTCAAAGAGTTCTTGATGAAGATTGTAGGAGGCTATTAGCGTGAAAAAACCATCTAATGCTCACAAAGAATTGATCTTCATAGTACCAAACAATCAATAATGAATTTTAGCTACTTGTCTCTCCTCTCAACCTCCACTTTTGATAACATTTTGGATTTCTCGAGCATATTTCCAAGTTATATGATTTTTTATTACACATTACACTTTAAAAAAACACAAATAATTTCATTTTCCTACTAAAGTTCAAGATAAACACAAAAACTCATAATAATATAATTTATTAGTCAATTTTAAAATAGCTGCCTGTGATATCTTGACTTAGTGAACATAGCTAAGGGTGTCTAGGGTGTAGAAGATTAAATTATTTTTTGAATTTCTTAACTCAAAAAGAAAGAGGTCACCGAGCTAGGGGTTCATCATATGACCTTTGATTTTAAGTAATACTACCTCTATTTTTAGACAAGACTTTGACGCCTTTGATACGCCTTTGAATAGTTTGTAATTTTGCTGTCTGAGTGACGAATAAATTGTCTGTATCATGTGCTTCTCATTCAAGTTTAACGCCGCTGTCAATTAGCAGGGAAGGGACTCCGAATTGGAACTTCACTAATTCCAGGGTCCAACTCAGCGGTCATTGGGACCTCGCTTTGTCGATTGGCAGCCCTGAGTTCCTCTCGCAACTATCAACCTTTGGATGTGGCAGCAGCAGGGAATGACGCAGCAGGTGAAGCACAACCTCTCCTTTGCCTCATCCTGGATCTGAGTGCACACAGACCTCTTTTATGTGATCTTCTCTGAGATAACATTCTGGAATATCCTACACATTTGTCACGCATTCAAATTATGTCATATTGATTTTTAGGGACCCCAGGCGCTCAATAAAAATCCACTGAAACACGAATTATCGATGGCAGTGCTCAGGCAGCGTTAGAATGTCCATCTAAGTTCCCGAAACTGAATTGCTGTTATTGATGTCTGACCATTGAGAGCAGTGGGCGGACAGAAAACCTTGGAGATGAGTCGTCTGGACTTGAAGGACATGATGGGCGAGCGAGAAGAGGTGAAAAGCATGCTCGTTGAGTTCCTCCAAGCTCGGGGTGTAAGTGGGTCTCTGGCTGCACGTGCAGTAAAGAAAGCCACTCGTCTGACTGCGCATCTTCTGACCCTCTTGCGCATGGTTTACCGCATACATTATCTTACAGGTTTACCCATCTCTTCTACAAAGCCTTAGGAACGTAGGCATGAGATGTTCTGTTCTGGTACCTATTACTATGTCGCCGCGGCTGGATGAAATCTCTTTGATGTTCCTTGAATTTATTCTTTCTGTTTTCCTATCCTCAAAGAATCCTTTTGCCGTGTAATGTTAGGACTAGCAACAACTTATGAGTCTTTTGGTGTAAAATGCCTGCTGAAAGTTCAACAATTAATGAAAAATGGAGGATTTTCACGGTCCTGAACATAGCTGAGGGCTTGTACTTGCTGGAACGTCTTCAAAGCAAGTTTGTCATTTGCTCCTCGCAGTATTCTCATTGTAGTTGTTATTTAATGGTCATGTTCTAATTTCATGGTTATACATTATTCATCCTCCTTATTACGAAGTATGATGTCGCATGTTTCGCAGGGAGAGAGCTTACGGCATCAGAAGTAAGAAGACCGTTATCGCCCTTCTTGGAGACTCTAGGAGCGCAACACAAGGAAAGACTCCTTGACGCATTTTTGAGCTTCCCTGATGCCCCCTCAGGAAAGACAATGGATGAGGAATTATACTATTCTGGGGACTCCTTCACATCACCAGTCCTTGGGAAGGTCAAGTTCACCAGTTTTCCCCTGCTCCAAGTACATATGGTGCATGGGAAGCTTCCTCTGTCGTTCGTGTATCTCCTGGAGTTGGGGTTTCCTATTGCCGAAGTTGCTGAACTTGTATCTCGGTTCCCGTGTATTGCAAGCTACAGCGTAGAGGAGAAAGTCAGGCCTATCATCGATTTCCTACTGGACTTGGGAGTCCGATCCGCTGACGTACCCAAGATCATCTTGAAGAGGCCTCAGCTCTTCGGGTGCAGTTTAGAAGAGAATATAAAGCCAACAGTTGCGTTACTGAAGGAGCTTGGGGTGGATTCTGAGGGCTGGGTGAAAATTCTCTCGCAATTCCCTCATATTTTGACGTACAGCGTTGGCAAGGTACAGCAGGTGGTGAAATTTCTTTCTTTGATAGGATTGTCCCCGAAAGAATCAGGCAAGGTACTCATAAGGTTTCCTCAAATCATTGGCTACAGTGTCAAGACGAAGCTTCAGCCGTTTGCAGATTATTTCAACAGCATTGGGGTGAAAGACTTGAAAACTCTCGTATCAAGGTCCCCTCAAGTCCTTGGGCTGAGCCTGAAGCTCAACATCAAGCCTACAATTTTCTTCTTTTCAGACAACGGGTACACCGTGGATGAGCTGAGTACAATCATCCTTCGATTTCCGCAACTTTTAGGGCTAAGCACGGAAGGAAATATACGGCCCAAGTGGCAGTATTTTGTGGAAACGGGTCGAGATAAGTCCGAGTTGGTTGATTTTCCTCAGTATTTCGGGTACAGCCTGGAGAACCGTATCAAACCTAGACACAATGCTCTGGAAACGAGGGCTGTGAGTTGGTCATTGAATCGAATGCTTACTCTTCCAGATGCTTCCTTTCTAAAGCATCTGGCGAAGGAGACGTAATTGGCTCGCTCCATGTACAGCTTCCAGTTTGCTGAATTCCAAGAGGTTTCTTTTACCATCAATTTCTGCTCGTTCATGCAATTCTTTGAGAGAGCAGATCTAATCTATTTATGGCTAACTCCTTTCGCTTCACTTGACGTTCAACAGCTTTCAATGAATTCTGCAACATAGGTAGTTGAGCCCATTCCAAACGAGTCCATTACAATCATGCATTCAACCTAAAACGAGTCCAGTAGAGCATCTGCAGTGCACTCTCAGCAAACAATCGGCGAACAATTCTTGTATCGGCAAATGGAGGGGCATTCCACGAGGCCCACATAGTGTTGGGTTTTTTTTTAGAACAAATTGATCCAATGCATAGCTGGCAATCTAAACATCAACTGGACTTTTTCGCATTACAAGAGATAACCCATTCCTTATCACCCCCTGTTTTGGCTATGTAGGCTATTTTCTTTCTGTGAATTTTGGTGAAGGAAGAGATTTAACTATGTTGTATTTCCGAGGTAGTTGTAGCGCATTATAATTGGCTACAAGTCTCTTGATATTGCAACTAGTCCTTGGTGAATTTTGTTTTAACCCATGGTCGGAAATATAGCAAGCCCTATATCACCAGTATGGGAAGAATAGAATTTTCTGCTAAAAAATTCATAGTAATTATATTTTGAATAGAAAAAATCTAGAAAATTATGGAACCGTTCTAAACTCTGTTTTTGCACATGGAAAAATTTCTTGCCTTGCTGGTACGTGTAACTGCTTAACTCCTAAAGGACCATTGTCCGTTTGGAGGACAAATGGGATTTCGGGCAGGTACCTATGGGCTGAATTTGTCATGATTTTCTAAAACTTTTTTTGGAGATAGAAAAATTGATAAGTTTTGTGGGAATATAAATTTTTTTCAATCGGAGCCCGGGAACAAAAGTTATGCCCAAATAAGCTCAAATAGGGGAAAAGGGGCAGCGAAAAAAATTTTGCAAAAAAATAAATTTTTAAATTTTTTTTTTTTCCTTATAGATTATATTTTTGCCTATTTGGGAAGCTTTGATTCATTTCATTTGGATTCTTTTTGAGAAAGTTACGGACAATCTTGTTTTATTGGGCAATTAGAGCATCTTCTTGAAAAAAATAACTTGTAGGATTCACTTTGGAATGCAATTTTTGCAATTTTTCTAAAAAAAAGGTTCCACGTGGTTTAGTTTTTGTGCTAGAACAATCTCAACATTGGGATTAGTGCATTTTAATTCCGTCTAAAAGATATTAATATTTTAGATTTTCCTTCTATCTTTTACCTACTTCTATTTAACAATTTTTTTAAGAATGAAAATTAAGGTTTCTTGAATTTCTTTTTTTTCCCTAGATTCTCAACTCAATTCTCCACTAGAAAGATTTAAAGCCCAAAACTTTGTAGTGCAAAAAAATTAAGTAAAAATGTTCAAAGTCAAAAAATCTAGTCCCGGAATGTGCTGAAAAACTTGTTTTTTCCACTTCAAACACAGATATCTTGCAATCTGTGCAGTCAAAATTTCTGAAATTTTTTCCACACATTCTCATACTAGTTAGGTATAAGATCCTATGGTTAGATGTGCCAAGAAAAACAATTTTTAAATTTTTTTACTCTTTGCTCTAGAAATGGCAGTTTTGAGAGTTTTTTGGCAGAAAAGGCGTTGGTCCTTTAGAGGTTAAGTGATTAGAAATGGATTGCCTCCCTTATAAAAAGAAAAGAAAGAAAAGAATCTACGTTAACAAAGGCTTTTCATTGAAAAAAGGGAAGGCTGAATTGATTGGCATTCATAATAATGCTAAAAAGGGTTGACAATAATGATTATTTCTACCAGGAGCCAACTTGTGGGCCCTTCACATTTGGCAAATTTGCCAACTTGGGGGTTGCATGTCAATTCCATAGAAGTGGAGTCCCCTATAATGGTTGCATTGGAGTGCATTTTTAATTACAAACCACAAATCACTCGGCACAGTGCCAATATCATCATTGTTACAAGGTGCATTGCAGATGCTCTTATACTTACATTCAACCTTGAAGTGCAATTCTTAATGATGTTATATTTGGGTCACAATGGAATATGGTAGGGCGTCCCAATATTGTGTGTCCCTTAAATGAACACATCTAATTTGCATAGAAAAAAGTGTGCAGTAGTAGGTCACCTTTACAAATTCAAAGAATAGTTGTTATGAAGCTCATGGTTCAATTTCTTTCTCTCTTGATACTTGAATGGAATGTATAATATCCGAATACCTCCAAACCCTCAAAGAATATTGCACCTTTCATCCATCAATTATTCATAACATCCATTGAGGTCATCCATTTTTTTCAACAATAATCTTCCATTGAAGTGGCTTCAAAATTGCATAGATCATGGGAATGTCTAAAAAAAAATTTTAATTCCAACCTTGGTGCTAGTTCAAAGTTGCAAGTGTGAAATATTAGATTGCTCTACCATGATAGTTGAATATTATCTACCTTATTTTTTCAAGCACAATAATGGATGCATTGCTAAAAACCTACTAGAAGCCCAAGGCACCATATTTGGGTGTCAACTAAACTTTGAAGTTAATTAAAATCTTACCAAATTACTATTTGGAATATTTTGGTTGTACGTGAATATTCTTTAAAGTCTATTTTAAGCATCCAAAATCTGATTTTTTAAAATTATTTATGAATTTCTATTAAAAATTTTGTGCAAGGTTGTCCATTGTAAATCTTGATTTTTAGAATTTTAGGCTCTTAGAGATGAGCCTCAAGTACACTTAATCTTTTGGGAAGGAAATCACATTGAAAATGCATTTGAAAAAATTGCAGAGTAAATTTTGATGAGTCCTAAATTAAATATGCTTATACTATTTCAAATTCATCAAGGTTTATGATGAGAATTTGAAATTTTTTATTGGATACTCCTTTTGTCCCAAAACAATTGTCCATCTTTCCAAAAATAGATGTCTAGAAATGATTGTCCATTACTTCAAATTTAGTTGTATGAAGATGCAATTCATGAAATAGTCACTATATCACAATAAGAGTTTCAGTAGACAAAGACACAATTCATGAAATAATCATTTTAGTTACACAAGCTGCTCAAGAAGAATCTAACCCTAAATTATCTTCACAAAATCTTCACGTGGTACAAAGACAAGATAGAAAAGAATGTGATTCAATGCTCAATACTCATTTTTTGGTGGGAAATTGTAATTTAGCGGGTGATTTATCATATGAACTTGTAACCTCAATTTTCCCGCTTTAAACAGTTTATGCTTTAAACTTGATCTTGCCATTTTTGCTAATCAAGAGCTAATCTACATGTTTACGTTCATTACTTTATACAATTTTCAAATTTTGCCTTAATCTTGAGAAAAGTTTGACATAGGACAATCATATCGGGATGGAGGGAGTATTAGAGATGACTTTCTTGATTGTAATTATATCCCTTGTTTTTCCAAAATTTTATATTTAAAATTCTATTTTATTAATTTGTCACACTTTCAGGTTTAGGGGTGTGTGATACTAAATTGAGTACCAAAAATTAATGATCTAGAGCTAAAAAATTTGTATTATATCCCTTCAATAGATGAGTATATTCTATTGGGGGCATTTCAAAATATTTTATATCCTCCATATTTGTGCAAATAGGGCTCCCCAGTCACTTTATGTGTATACTTTTGAGTATTGAAGATGGTTTTAAGTTCATTCTTTTGGTGAAATCTCTTCACAATGAAGTCCTCAGAAGTGGAACAAAGTCAACCAATTGTTTAGTTTCATTGTAAATTGTTTTTCCTATTTAAAATAAAATAAAATGTCAAAGTATCTATTTTCTTGCAATTCTATACTTTTCTAGTTTTTCTGTTTGATTAGTAGAGAATTTTTCTATGCTTTTCTTTTTTAGAGTAATTTCTTCTTAGAGGTGTATACATTGGTCAAATTTTTATTTTTATAAAAATGTTTTCTAATTTTATAGTATCCTCAAAAAAAACATAAAAACTATCAAAGTGGAACAAAATCAACCAATTGTTCTTGCAAAAATCCTTCAATAAGAATAAAATCATCTTGTAGACATGATTTGATTATTCAGTTTAAGTAGGATGTCTTTTTAGCTCTTCTTCCAAAGGGAAGGCTGGTCACTTCTTTCTTTTATTTTGAAGGGAGTGACACTTCTTCCAAGTAAAGGGAAGATATATTGGTAGTGATATTTCTGTAGGTGTATTGCTAAAATCCTACCCTACCTTTGAAACACCTCAAATTCAAACTTGTGAACCCGTACAATTATACCACCAAATGACATTAGAGAAAAAATCAACCTTCTAGATGGCCTCTCCAGATTGACATACCAAGCTATTTCAAGCTTGGCCTATCAATCTAAAAAAACATCCCCGGTGATTGTTCAAAGTGTATGATTGCTTGCCGAAGGAGTTTGCAATTTTTTTTTGCATTTTTGCATTTTTGCATTTTTTTTAAGATTAAGTTTAATTTTAGTTTTAATTTTTTAAATTTTTTACTCGTAAAACTAGGTTCCTACGCCACTGTCATTGCAGTTTCAACTGCGCGGAAATAGAGAGAAAAAAAGTAAATTTTTAGCCCCCCTCTCTAATGGCCATGGACATTAGAGAAAAATCAGCCCTTGGAGAACTGCTCTATCACTCCATGGATCCCTTTAGTACCCTAAAATTATGTTTATCGGGTCTAAAAAATTAGTTTTTCCCTATTTTTGCACAGTTGAAATTGTTGTGACAGTGGCATAGAAACCCAGATTTACAAATAAAATTTTATTATCATTATTATTTTTAATCTTTAAAAAAATAATAAAAAATGAAAAATTTGACTGCTCAAGCGAGCAGTCATATACTCTGACTACTCATCGGGGGTACTTTTTCAAATGAAAAAGCCAAGCTTAAAATAGCTTGGCATGTCAACTTGGAGCGGCCTTCTAGAGGGTTGTATTTTGCTCTAATGGAGGCCCTCCAGAAGCCTAAAATCTTCTCTAATGAGGGCTCATACCAAAACAAATTCATGATGTATATCTATTTATATTACAAATAAATTAGATACTTGTATTTGTTCCTATTACTAATCCTTATAATCTGAAATTTTTTTTTTCTAATGAAGCAAGAATCAATATTTAGCCCGTCATGACTAGCTGTCATCTTGATTAATTTTTCAAAGATTGAAAAAAAAAATAATGTATTAATGAAGAACTTCAATTCCTTACTTTTCTAATGTTTAATTATTTAATTACTACATATAGTTTTCCATTCAATTACAACATGGCTTGTTGCAACATTTTGAAAAAAACAGATGACTAGCTAGTTGCTAGTAAAGCATAATTGGATGTGAAAAGTGAGATCAAAGATCCTATTCTTGTGCATTTATTCAAGGTGCCTTTGAATTAATCCAAAGTTCATTGAAATTGGGAATGCATTCTAACAATCTAAGATCCCATTTTGATGGCCAACAAGACCAAATAAAAACTTTTGCAAATAAAACCTTTTACAATCCCTCATTTGGTAGATTGTAGTTGTTAGTGTAGTTTATCAATTTTCTTGAAATTTTCATAAGGGATTTTGTACATAACTTTTGGAAATTTTTTTGTTTAGACATGAAGTTTAGAAATACAAATCTTTCATTGTTTTATTGTTTTTCACATTCTACTTGATTTTTTACTTTTTATTAATTTTTTTGGTTAAAAGCTCATAGAACTTCTAATACTCCCCTAAAATACAACAAAATCAGCAGGTGCTTCATGCATGCGCTGGCGGGGGAAATCCTATGGTGCATCTTGAAGAGCCCCAAGGGCGGACTCCATTAATTTTCCTCGATCACTCCTGTCAGTCACAGGAGTTCCTATCTCAAATTCCTATTTCAATGTTGGTCTCAAAAGTCTAACCTACAGCTTGACCATTGAAGAAATCCTGAAAGAATTTGCATAAATTCATGAATCTGTAATAGCATTCAGAATCAGATCAACTTAAATCAACATCAACATCAGCCTGCAGTCGACTTGCATCCTCTTCAGCTTGACAGTTTCTCTGCACCAGAGTTGCAAGTGTTTTTGCGCTGATGAAATTGTGGTGGCCAAATTTCCACCGTTTGATCAACTCCATCTGCCTCTTGGAAGTCAAAGTCAAAAACACATCTTCTGCAGCTTGTTCAAAACCCCACTCAGAGATGCCAAAGTCGGTGATGGAGTCTTTACATAAGTACAGTAACTGCCAATTCTCTAAGAGTGCAACTCGATCTTCGATGTCCAGTAGGAGGTTTCCAGACACCGCTTCTCGATAAATGAGCATTACTAGCTTTGCAAATTCTATGGCAACGGGTTTGGTCTCGGTGGCCGGATTGAAGGGATCGTATTTAGTAGCGGCTGTAAGAATTTGGGGATACGACTGCAATTGCAGGAAGCATTCGACGACATCATCAGCCACTTTTGCCTTCAGCAACACCTTCAATATCCAGCAGATTCCCTCGAGCTTACGTTCAAATCCAGGAACTCTATAAATCGACCTAAGTCGTTCGTTACGACGGCTGTAACCGCCATGCCGACGACATTCTTCTTGGAAATCCGCCAGTGTATCCTCCACCTCGTGGCTGATGGTTACGACCACATCCGTCTCAAAAACTGAAGATCCACTGTGTCCAATACTCAGTAACACTTCCTCAATCAAAGACCGAGCACTGGGGAAATTCCGTCGAGGCACTCGATTGTATTCACCGCATCGCAGAGCACTCTTCATGTACTCTATCAATAGCACAAATAATTGCTTTTTACATGCGTTGTTGCTTGGGTCACCAAACTCCAACTGGGTAAGCAGATCCTCGGCCTGATCACGACGAGGAAAATCCACGGAAGACGAGTATAGCCGGATTCTCAACTCATCCTCAACGGACCAAACGATGGTCGATAAAGACCGGCAAATGGTGCTCATCAAGTTGTGAAACCCAATCTGAGACGCTACTCGCAGAAGGTTCAGACTGGATTTCACGTCCTTGAAGTCCTTGAGGAACGGCGTGTACATGCGGGAAAAGCAGTCGATATAACATGCGACCTCCAGCCCGTGGATGACCTCTAGACTGGTTTCGATCGAAGATGTTGACGGATTTGGATTTGCCCATCTCTCGCTCAAGCACGTCTCGAAATACTTGCTGCATTCCTTCAACCGATGGGAATGCACTTTCACCACTGCCACGGCTTCTCTGCTGCGCGAATCAGTCACTTGCTGTTGGTTGATACCGTTTGGTACCAAGCGAATGGAAACATCGTGATTTGCGTAACTTCTCCCGCCACACAACACTGTCACCGGCAATTGAAGTTCGTCCATTTGTAAAAGCGCGCTTATCAACCTAGATACATGCTCGGCCACCACGTACATGAGATACTATTAGAAAACACTCCTAGCTAGCCATAAATGGTGCTTTCTCAGGCTATGTGAGCACTCGATCTTTCTACATAGATAATCTTAGATCGCGTGCTCACATTAACCTGGTATAATTAACAACTCCTTTCCTTTCCTTATCATTGCCAAGGTTGCCTTCTGCAATGATCTCCTTTAGAAAAAAAGTCAGCTGTAGCTGTAGAGTTAGGTTACTAACTGTAGACATCCAAAAAGCAGTAAAAACGGTGACTGTATGCCTTGCTAGTAAGATCCAACTGAGAAAATCAACCCAAATCTTGGCCCTAACGTGTGTACGTCTAACAATTAATCATGTATTAAAATCCCGTTCTGAATATCATAGTAGTACGGCTGGATGGATCTCAAGTAAGTCACACTAAAACACCAACACATGCATTTAATAAAGTCAGAAAAGTATACTAGTCTAGAAAGCAAGCCCATTCGGCACTTTCAAATATACAGCTCTTTGCTACAAATCACAAAAGGAAGGGAAATTTACCGCTTGATGATTAGTGCGGTGCTAATTAAGCAATGTTTCGTCCAATCTAATCCTCCGAATTGAACCTCGACAAAGAGTTAGAGCTGTGAGCACAGCTAGTGCTAACCTGGATTAAGCTATGGGCCTAAATAAGACAAGCTGAGCAGAGTGAGCAGGAAAAAATTCCAGTAGAATGAGGATGAAGAAGCCCCGAGCTTCTGCTTTTATAAGGCAATGTGAAATGCTAGACTACCGAGGCGGCACTTGGAGGTGGTCGGGTAGATGGAGATTTGATCAGCAAGCCAGGCTTCCACATTGGACCGAGACATCCACTAACAATGTCCTCCGTACCTTGCAACACTTATACCTATGAACATACTACCGAGACATGAAATGGAAATGTAAGTACCAAATAGTCCCAACTTCCGAGGCTAAACAAGAACGAGTCCAAATTAAATCTCACCACCGAGACTACACCACTAGGTGATTGCAAAAAACACTTGCTAATTTTGTTGCATTTTTAACAGTACTCATGACTTTTTTTTCTGAAGTACTTTATAACCAACTTTCTTTTTTAATTTAAAAAACATGGACAATAAATCCCTTTAAGATGAAGGTAACCACTGAAGGAAAAGCATAGAGAAAATTTCTAAGGAAAACTAGAAAAGTGCCAAATCTCAAGAAAGTAGATATTTTGATGTTTTAATTAGTAAAAAATAAAAAAATTACACAAATAAAATGAAAATTGACCATTTGTAACAACTCTATGAAGATAGTCATTTACCAAAAAACAAATCATTGTACAAACTAAGGTGTGAAGTAAAATTCTAGGACAAGTAATTCTTACAACCACCCTAAACTTGGGCCTTTACAAGCACAAAGATAGGACCCTCTTGCCAAAGATTAATACACTCCACTTTGAGTGCAAGCAATTAGAGCTTTTTTTAGTCTTTCAACAAATAGATGGGGCAATAAGAATTTCTATTTGACCTAACCAAAAGCCAAAAAGCATTGAAATTTAATTGTTTTGTTACATAAGTGTTTTTAGTTTTAGACTTATACCATTTGATATCTCTTGTATTGCATAGAATTTGAAAGATATGCATTGACTATGTTTGAAATTTTATACAAACATCATCTTGAGAAGTTTAAAAGTGCAATCTATGGTACATAATATTTGAGTCAAAATTAGTACTGACATCATCTCCACCATTGTTATAAATGACAAATCAAACTATCAACCTAATGTGTTGGAGTGCCCCTTCTACATGAACGTCCTGATTGACCAAGTGCAACCTTATGTGGTCATGTCTTTTATTGGCTATGCATATATCAATGGCTCAAAAGAAATTGGTCAATTTTGTAAAGGACTAAAAATAAAAACATCAATATCTCTACATTATATTCATCCTTGTGAAATTCAAAAATATCAATCCTAATGTAAAGAATTTTCTAATAAGCTACATTGAATCATTACTCGCAAAGTTGAGATAGAAAAATGTTTATTGCAATCAATAACATAATGTAATTGCACTTCGCTTTCAAAGTTAATAGTTATTGGTTTTGTTTTAATGCAGTGGGTTTGCCCATTTGTTAAAAAAAAAAAAAAGTTTATAGTTATTTCAGTTTTCTTTCATCATATACCTCCTCATGTTTCATATTTCTTTTGAGATGAATTGGAAACTCTATTTTGATTGAAATTATTTTTCACCATGTTTGTGAAAACTAACTAGTTGGGAGTCACACATATGTGGGGTAGACTAGAAGAGACTTTCTTTCAAACTCTTCATGCACTTCGTTCTTGCAAATAGTAGGGATTTACTTCTAAAAAACGCAGCATCCTTGGGTCAACGGTTAAAACTCAACTTACAGTGCTACCACCTCCACTATTGCACTTAATTTAGAAAGAGATAATTCTGTGCACAAGTCCCAGTTTGAAAAGCACAAAATCCCTCATCATTGTGGGTATCGAATCTTATAACTTTATACCACTGGAAACCAGGATAATCACGGTCTCAAATTCAACGAAGACAGTAGATGTGGACTACTTGATCAGCTGGAATACTGATCTAGATTTGTGTCTCATACTTACTCGCACTTCTTCCTCAGATACCTTACTGAAGAACCGAAGGGATAACATCTAAAAATGGCTAATAGACGTCAAGGCATTGCGAGTAGGCTTCTCAATTTTCTCAACAACCTTGTATCCAGCTTCGCATAGTGAGACCTTACACTTAGCCTGTTTTATTGTACAAATTGTACCTTGTTTTCCTCTTCAAAACAACAGGTCTCGACGACACGCTCCTCTTGCCTTGGAATATGCTTCTAGTTCCATTATCAGAACTTGGCCATGGTAGGCATCGGCTCGAAGAGCTATGAAGCTATGAAGATGATCACACGGATTCGGTCACTAGTGGACCCAGGCAACATGTGATGGCACGGCTATAGCGGGTCACATGCTGAGGATATGCAGCACTTCTTGTTGTCCCATGCCGAAAAAAACTTGAAGAGAATAAATTATCCAAATTGTTGGTCCGGTCCAATCAGATACAGGAGTCACAAACTCGCAGCCCGTTCGCAGCTGGCTGTCCGCATTGCTCGCATAGAAACCTATCGTCTTCAAAATCAATTTCTAGATTGCTCAGGTTCTCATATTGAGCTCTGCTGAACCTTACACTGGGAGTCACAATCTCAAAATCATCCTCTTCAAAATCACTGTCAACTGAGCCTTTTCTATGTGTCGTAGTAGCGGCATCCCAGCTTTCATAAACGCATGTGCTATATTCAGTAGGCGTTGTCGCACTACTCAAGTTTTCTGATGAACCTGACGACCTTTTCCAGTCTCTAGGCACATTGGCAGTCTCGGTTTGAACACAATCACCATTGTCAACAGGTTTCTTATCGCTCATTTTCGAACATCTTGCGCACACAGTCGACTTCTCTGAAAAATAATTATGTAAGCGCTGCTGCAAGGACGCCAATTCCTTGGCATGCTTCCTTTTGGCCTTTTCCAACTCCCTACGAAGGTCGTCTGCATCTCCTTCTGCGACTGCTGCCGTATGCTGCAATAATTCGATAACAAGACGGGACAACCACTAAATGAGCACGATAATACAATACAGCAAGATCGATGAAAAGGACTCTTTCAAATATACGACTAAGAAAGGGACTCCTTCGCGTACGAAGTTCGAAGGTTAAACGATCAGTCACCTTGGCCAAGACAGCAGCTTGCTCTGACTCTTTCAAACGCACAAGAAGCTCCCCAGCTGCGTGAACAGCATCGGCAGTATCATCAAGCTGTGCTTCCAGTCCCTTGATCTGCCCTTTGAAGCGCTCGTGCTCAACTTTCATGTACGTAATCTGCGTGGCTTGAGCATCGAACCACTGGTCCTCGACAGCGTTAAAAACAGAGCTCCTTGCATCCTTCTTATATTCGATCACTCCGTGACGAATTTCACGCATGGTCGCTAACAGCAGAATGTGCTTCTCTTGTAATTCGGCATACTGATCCAGGATACGAGCATGTCCAGTCATAGCCATCTGAAGCGCTTCATGCATTTCCTGAATACATCTGAGTACATGAAAGGCAAAAGAACAACCAAAGCTTAGGAGGTGCTCAACATGTGCAGTTCTCAGTCGCCGTGGGTATAAGCGTTGGCACACCTACCACGTATTGATCCCTTTCAAATCATTACTCTCGTCAAACTGGAAACTGAACCACGAGTTTAATGTAGCAGAAATGAAATGCAAACATGGGCGTATAATTCACCTCTTTTCGCCCTCAAGCTCCTTCCGCCACTTTTCTGACAACTGCATGTGGTGGTCACGTTCTTCTCTCAGTTCGTGGACCATCGAAATCCATTCCTTCTCTCTTTGATCCCATTCCCTCCGCTCTTGTTCTAAGAGGTCGGCAGCATGGACCTCGACTGTTGTCGCTGGACGCTCAGCATTGACGTGTTTAGAAGAAGATGCAGACTCACATGCGGGCATTACCTCAGGTACAGCAGTTAGAGACATGAGCTTAATTGGGCTATAAGAGGGTTGAACACAATGTGCTGGCGTCACTGCTTCATAGAGAGAAAGACGCCGCTGCTTTATTGAGCCTGGAGTTCCAGTCTCGAGGTACAATTGGACCTGGTTTCGAAGGTGCAAAATCTCCTCTTGGAGCTTTTCACGCTCTTCGAGATCACATAAAGACTTGTAGCGATGAACCTCATGCCGTAGGAGTTCCTGTTCAGCTTGGGCCTCGGCTAGATCTGGGTGGTGGTCGAACTTCTCTTGAAGCATCTGGGAAAATCGACAAAAATATCGCAACACAAATCAATGATGGAGATGGCAGCTCCACAAATTGTCAAAGGGTCAAGCATAAGTGTTCATACTGAGAATCGCTTAAATCAGTGAGTCTAGGACTGGTAAAATAGAGAACGGAGCTGGATTATTCACCAAACACATCCTCTTCACAGTCTACAAATCTCTGAATAATATCAACATATATAGGATACAGGCATTGCTGTGACAACGCCGAAACTACAATATCACATACCTTGTGTTCGAGCTTCAGGGATGCTAATTCATCACTGTAAAAATCATCTGGAGAAAGAACACCATCCATTAAGCTCTCCAACCGTGTGATCTTCTCTTCCCGGCTTTGATGTATGGCAGCATTATACTCCCTCTCAAGCTTGTATTGCCGCACCTGTGCGCAAAGTACGCGGTTATGAGACTGGATCAATACCTGCATATGGACTTCCTCTTCTCGCTACAAAATTCTAACGACGGCATTTTCACAGTAGTATCCTCAAAAACTCCTACACTAGATGAATCGAACTGCACGATAAGCAATCCCAAATATCAAAACTGTACCAGGCGGCTGAGCTGCTCAAGATCCGCAGCTTGTTGCTGAATAGTCTCTTCGGCAGCCTTTTCCCTTCTCAAAGCGTCGGCCAAAAGCACCTCCGCACCCTACATACACAGAGGTTATGTAATTCTCTCAGATGCTCTTCACGGGAGGCTCAACAATTACCTCGAGCCATTGCGCGGATCTCGGCATATTTGATCCAAGATCCAAGATCCAAGATTTGACGTGATCATAAGTACACGTATTCAAAGGAGGAAAGTCGTGTACCTGAGGATGCTGTAATTGCGCGGGTGGGGTACAAGGCACAATCTTCCAGTCCTCATGTGTGACTTCAGGGAGAGGAGAAAGCTGTCCTGCTGGGGGCAATCCTGTTAGAGCTGCATGTGTTGTCAATGCAGTACTTTCATTTTCAGGGCGAACGGGCTCACCAGTTCCCAGTGACAAACGCGGAGTGCCGAAGGTGGTCAGTCTTGTGAGCACGGGTGATTCACACTTTGGGGAACTTGGATACTCTCCATTCTGGAAAGAAAACCGTGCCCCCGAGAACCTGCGACAATTACTATTAGTAATATTGATTTCACCATAGGAAAGCGCACCAAGTAATAAGATATATGTAGCTATAATTGCATCACACACTGCAGGCCAATCCGCATTCTTAGTGACTCTCATGACGGACAACACGCTTTAATGCTTTACCTTCTAGCCGATAATGAATGTCGGGCCGGATTATCAAGGATTTCAATGCCACGCGTGAGACTGGCAGCCAGCTGCTCCGTGGAGGATGCAAAAGCCTTGCTGTTGCGCAAGCCCAGCGGTGACCTTGGCAATCCAAAAGATATATCAACGCCGAACTCTTCCCTCCTGCCCTCTTTTACCCTTGGGGATAAACTTATAATAGGGGCAACGAGACTCAGGGTCAGTAGTGGCAGTCCTGCCTCCGTTAAATCATTCGGTAAAACTTCATGCACAACTCCATTTTCTACCGCAGCAATTGCGTCAGGATTGCTCTGACACTCCTTCGACTCAGCAATGTTGATCTCATTCTTCGGCATAAGCTCCTGGGTCTCCACATCAACCGGCGACACACACTTGGCAGATGAATCCCCGTCCGTGACATCGTCGTCATCCATTTCCTGCTCAAGCTCCTCTTCGATTTCTTTCATTTCGCAAGGACCCATCGTCATGGGTTGACCCAAGCTGAGACGGAGGAGGTTGTAGCTCCGGCGGGCATTCCATCCACTAGAAAGCCCTCCAGCGGAACCTTCCAACTGGCTACTGTTCTCCTTCATTCTCATTAGCTCATCCTGAAGACACACAGATGAGAGAATCAATGTGGCAACACCTCGAAGTCAGGGGAGAAACACAGAACAGCTCAGTTGAAAACTACATAGCCGATTTCCGTACAATACGTGGAAAACAAGAATCGGAAGATTCAAAAGGACTCAATGCTTCCAGAAAAGTGCTCTTACGACAACTGGTTACAATACCCTTCTACTGAATGCTACCGAAAAAGCCTTCATCAAAGGCAGCGAAGAAAGAAATTTTTCTAATTTCAGCTCCATGCGTACCTTGAGCTGACGGATCTGTTCGCGCAAAAGATTAACATCATTACCAGTTTCCTCATTCACGACTGCTTTGTTCTGGATGGCTTTGGCTCTTTGAGCGAATCGTAAAGTGCTCAGTGTTTCCGTCCGGCAACTGTGATTAAAAACCACGACATCATTGTTAGAATCTCTACTACCACACACATCCTCATCAACACAAAGAACGACGGAGATCTTCGCATACCTGCTGGCTGGAGAGATAGCACATATCATCGCAAGCTTGGCGTTTCCTCCGAGAGACTCTTGGAGGAGGAAAGTAAGACGAGAACTCCGGTAAGGGATATGACGATGCTTCCCGGTTTGGGCCACTTCCGCCAAAATGTTGATTACGTTCCTGGGCACAATAGAACAGCATTGTCAGATGGACGGGCAATCAACTCCTCGTGTGCTCCGCCGTTGCAAGTTCTCGCACGCAACAAGTGCGAAGCCTAATTCATACATGACCAAAACCAACTCGTCATTGATTTTGAATGAGCTCTTCACTTCTTATGGCACTCACCCAAGTTGGGATAAGGATTTGTTGATGTTGCCAGCCTCCTTCAGACGATCTCCAGCGGCTCCTGTCTGCTTTTGTCTTTCAGAGCCTGCCAAGTCCACTAGATTCATCCTACTCGTTCGGACACTGCTCACGCCCTCCGATACACTCTGCACGTTTTGTATAAGTATGACTAGTGGCATCGAACATCGAAAAAGAGAGGAAAGAAGCGGGAGCAGCAAGGATCAAACGATTCCTCATTCCATTAGAAGTGCTTCTCAATGCATGGCATCTTCGGAATAGGAAACATTCTCTGAATGCGCATGCAGATTCGGGTGGAAATCAAAGATCGAGACAATTCAAATACCTTGGAGCGAGACTCGATCACAAAAGTGAACACGCTGTGCGACCTCGAGCTCTCGTTGTTCATAGCGGTAGAGCCAACTCTTCTATTAGCCGAGCCCTGTACATGCATAACACCGAGGATGCACAGGAAAATAAGAAGCTGGTCTTTCTCATGGGCCCTCGTTGGGAAGGGTGCAATTTCGAAACGTAGTACGCTGCTTGCTAGCCGGAGAAACTGAAGAAATAAATGGTTACGGAACCTTAGGGTAGAAGTGGCAACCTCAGGCAGAAACACAAGGGGAACGAAGGAGATCGAGAACGTACCCGAACGAGAAGGCTGATGACATCATCCATGTTAGACACATACTCCTCCGTCAATCCTTCAACGTACACACCGGTCTTGGTGTCTTCTCTGATCTGTTCAAGCAGTTCGTGGTTAGATCCTTCATATGGCCGTGCCAAGGGGTCTGGAAATTCAGGAGAAATGGAACAGACGGAAGAAGAACAAACCATGAGACTCTTCTGAGAAGGCTCCAGCAGGTCGGTAATTTGTTCGTTGTATATCTGACACAGCACAACAGACAGAAAGGGTCAGAGCAGGGAGAAAAGTATTCGGTCTTCCATTTATTGTATGAATTGGCGCATCGATCATTCGATTGGCCGTATCAATTCACACTTGTAGATCAGTACCTCCAGAAAGGAACAGCGGCATTGATATCGCAGCTGCTTCTCCACGTTGTTTCTCTCTTCCTGTATAAAGACAGCATTCGTTCGACAAAATAAGGCGGCGCTTGGCTATGAAGGTGAAAACAAGCACGATCAAAGAAATGATACCCATTCAACATCACGATAATTTCAAGACATTGTAGCAAATCAACACAGCACTGACGTACGCATTTGAATGTTCAACAATTACAAGATGTGCAATATGAAGTATGCATTTTTGTGTTGCATCAACAACTCCTATGCCGGGGAGTAATGCCGGGTCTGAAGGAAGATTGAAATGCAAGCAGACCTGCCGGATGCGTTCAAATAGTTGCTCAAAGACACGTGGAGTGGTACCGCGCTCCTCGGTTAGCGTGGCTTCTGTTCCGGGACTGGGAAGAAGACCCCACATGGTATGTGTTTTGCCACTTCCGGTCTGTCTTGCAGGGAGAGGAAGAGAGTAAGTATAGTCCAGTCGTAAAAATAATTCGAAATGATAATATTTTGGGAATCGGTCATCATGAAATAGAATTCATGGGATTGCAAAGCAGACGTTCCAATCCAGGTGAGCCAAGGAGAGCACCTGGCCGTAGGCAAATATGGAGCTGTTGAATCCCGCAAGACAATTTTCCACCATGGGGCGACCCACCATTTCGAAAACAACTTGCTGAAAGGGACAATCCAACGCATCAAAGATCTTTTCACGTGCAATAGGAAAAGGGCGCATAGCTGGAAGAAAGATGGAAGTAACGAGTGCTTCGAAGCAATTCATTCAACGAATATGACGACTCACTTGAGACTCAGTTTCTCCTGCCACGGAATCGAATGTGAACTGCTGTTCGCCGAGGGACAGAGAGTCGATGGATAGTTTTTGGACCACACTTGTAGCCTCTTCAGATGCCTCCTTTCGATTCAGAGGACGTACTCTCACGATCACCTGAAAGAAGAGGTAATACGAGTAAGAAGACATATCCAAAGAAATGCCATAATTCGAATCTTAGACTTGCTGAAGTCTCCTGCAGAGCAAGCTCACGGATCTATTGTATTTAACGACCTAGACATTTCGAACCTATTCGTCCTCGATACAATACCTCCCTGAAATCTTCTCACCTTAACTCCACTATCCGATGAATCCACAGATGGAAGATTTGCGACCATCTCAGTCAATCCTCCTGCTGGAAAATCCAAATTGAGCTTCCTCTTCGAATCGTTAGCCTGGTCCTGTGCTTGGACTTGTGGGCCGGTCTCATGGGTCTCACTCGAAGGCTGCACATTACGGGCAAGTGAGGCCTTGGAAAGCCTGGCCGTCGGGGCAGGATTGCTGGGTGCAATCACGTCTTTGACTGGAGTTTTCGTCCCTTTCCCTGCCCAAGCAGGTTTGGTCCCAGGGGCAAGAGATTGTGCATCCACGATCTTCAAGAAAAGAAAGGAGGCAAATGTAAGTGTTCCGTGAACTTCTGTGCTTAAATTTGATTTTACGAGAGGCCTAAGAAATACTGAACCTCTGAATTTCGAAAATGATGACATGCTCCAAGGCCACATACCCACGGATATAAAATTCAACCAGGGTCAAAACTGAACGGCAACAATTACAATCGCCAGAAAGAGGATAGAAGATGACCCTTTCCATGGAGGAAAAGATGATTCATATTATATGCGGATGTGCTGGACACGCATCGGAAGCAAAGAGAGAATTCACATCTCAGTGCAATATCCACATTTAAACCTCTCCAATGACAATGCCTTTGGGGTACAAATAGACCCCAAGAAGCCCTCTCATGCATTTTCGCAACTCGCCAAATGGAGGATGCCCATTCAGATAATGGCAGATTCTGAGGATACGCAGGGAATGCGGAATTCCAGAGTCTGTGTCTTTAGAGAGTGCGGAGGGTTGTCACTCCGCATTCAGGCCTGGTGGAGAAATCGATGTTTTGAGAGGCGACAGTTTCGTTGTTCAACAATTTGTGTTCGAAAAGACACTCACATTCGTGACGCTGTCCGGGGCCACATTCTCAGCGTTGTTGCGACCTCGGCGTTTCGGTACCTCCACAACGGGAGAGGCCTTCTGTCGTAGACCGAGCCCAAAAGGATCTCTTTCGGCCTCTCGCACCTTTGATCGGCCTCCGTTCCCCTTCATCGCCTCCTCTAGAGGTGTTCGCTCGCACAAGAATGCTGCTTCTCAAGCCCTGAAATCTAGGGTAATGGCAGCTAGTGCCACTAACGCACCTCTCCGGCGCATACGCTCCGCACAGGACGTCTTGCGATCGAATTCCCAAGGAAAATTCCCAAGGAGAATGTATCCAAATCCTCGACCCAAATCTCTTGGGCCATCAACATGAAAGCAATATCACCCCCCTCGCCAATTTCAGCAGCTTCAGAGATATTGTCGGACACTGCCCCCTGCCAGACACTGAATCATCCATGCACACACTTCAACAGTAAGCGAACATTCCGATCGCTTAAAATACCAATCTTTCCTCAAAACTGCAATACCTTCACAGCTGCATCGACTAGCTCAACGACGCTATGGTCTAACAGGTCGATTTAGTGACCATCGAAGCCTTCACTCCCACCAGCAATGATTCCTCAAAATATTTAAAATCTTGTTCTCATCTATGAACCGTAATAAAATCAATTCTAATCTACAACAGAAGACATCAATTTCTTCGGTCCTCAGGGCATAATCCAAGCAACGCCGTAGTCCCTACAACACACTCAATAACCCGCACTCAACTTCAACAGTCAATGAACATTCCTACCTCGAGAATTCCAAACACTGTCAACTCAACATTCACACGGAGTACTCAACGACTGGAACGATCAACACGACGCGATGCAGGACCAGGACAAAACCATCAAAGCCTCGTTCGAAACCGCCGTTCCAAGAAATAGCTCGAAATCTACGTCAAAATTTCAAAATCTCTTAAAATCTACGAACAGTCACGAAATGAATTCCTGAGTCTCGAAAAGTTTAAAGAAATTCTTTCGAAACTTTTGACACAATCTAACCGACCTTTCAGAGGAAAAATAAGCGAGGATACCTGACAAATGCAGCGGAAAATGAACGGACAAGTACAGCAAAATATGCAGCGAATTCTCCCGAGGAAGTTGGTCACATTATTGCACACAGGTCGTCTGAGGTGCGATCATCGCACCAAGCATTCGAAATTCTGCATCCCGCGCGGTGGAACTGCGATCGCTCAACTGACATTCAAATGAGCACGAAGTACGCGAGTGAGTGAGCGCCAGCCGGAGAGTCCAGCAGAGTGCCCCGACCGTTAGGTGTTCAAATCCACCATACCCGGGTTGATGTTTGGGGGGCGACGGGTACCGCCGACTGACAATGGGCTAAATAAGGCTGATTTAGAACGCCGCCGACCTAATGATGATGTCATTTAGGATTTTCATTATGTGAATTGACTCACTAAGGGCCAGTTTCCATGGAGCCCGGAAATGGAGGGGGTCCAGGCTGACCATGGGCAACTGGAGGGAAATTTTTGAGAAATGTTTACTTCGTGTACACCTCGGGAGAAGACCTCTAGTCAAAGCTCCGATTTGTCCGGTGTTGTTTCTGCCTTTTGCAACGCTAGAGCTTGGAGGTCCGGTTCTGGACCCCTCCAGGCCCCATGGAAATGAGTCCTAACCATAATCTCTCCACCAGAAGCTAAGGGTTGTTGATGCAGTCAAAGTAGACAAGTGCAATCCCACGGCAACCCGCGGAAGGCACTCAACATAGGCAATGGGCAGGCCATGGCTTAGAGCACCTCCACTAGTTCTCTTCAAAACAGACGTGCCAAACTCTACATAGCGCGTGTCAGGAGGGAGGAAGGCCATGGCTTATTGCAAGGGCCCCACCAACACTCATCACAAATGTTCGAAAACGTCAGAGAGTCTTTAGCGTGGCTCGCCAAGCTATAAAATAATCTTTTGAATTCCACCTTTTGAAAGCTTTTCTTCTAAAGATGAAAAGATTCTTTTTAACCCCTAAAAGCCCGTTGTCCCTTCGGGGGACAAATGCGTTTTTGGGCAAGTACCTATGGGCTGAAATTTTCTCCAGATTTTTTGAAACTTTTTTGGGAGGTAGAAAAATTCATTAGCTTCATGGGAATATCATTTTTTTCACAGTCGGCGCCCGGGAACAAGAGTTATGACCAAATAAGCTCAAAACAGGGGACAGCGAGCAGCAAAAAAAATTTACACTTCTTTTTCTTTTTTTTTTAGTATTTTTTTTCTCATAGATTATATTTTTGTCTATCTAAAAAGCTTTGATTCATTTCATTTGGATTTGTTATGAGAAAGCTATGGACATTCTTGTTTTTCGGGCAGTTTGAGCATCTTTTTGAAAAAAATAAATTGTAGGATTCATTTCTAAATGCAATTTTTAAAATTTTTAAAATTTTTAAAATTTTTAAAATTTATTTTTTGCATGGTTAAGTTTCTTTGCTAGAACAATCTGACCATTGGGATTAGTGCATTTTAATTCCATCTAAAAGATATGAATATTTTAGATTTTCCTTCTATCTTGTACCTACTTCTATTTAACAATTTTTTCAATAATGAAAATTAAGTTCTTTGAATTTTCTTTTTTTGGGTAGATTGTCAACTCAATTCTCCACTATAAACATTTAAATCTCAAAAGTGTATAGTATAAAAGTTTTAAGTTAAAAATGTTCAAAGTCAAAAAATCCAATCCCACAATGTGCTGAAAAATTTGTTTTTTTCACTTTAAACGTAGATATCTTGCAATCTGTGCGGTCAAAAATTCTGAAATTTTTTTCTACACATTCTTATACTAGTTAAATATAAGATCCTACGGTTAGATGTGCAAAAAAAACATTTTTGATTTTTTTTCACTCTTTGCTAAAAAAATGGTAGTTTGGAGTGTTTTTTGGTAGAAAAAAGGCCTTGGGCCTTAAGGGGTTAAAATAATAGAATAGGAAGCTTGGAGCACCTTTTGACCACTTGGCAAGTCTTTCTGTGGGCCGTGATTCTTCAATCGAAATGGTGGCACACCAAACCACAAGATTTCCTTGTTTGGTGCCCTTAATGTGCACGTTAGCTATAGAGTTGCCTTTACCACCCTCATTTGG
This sequence comes from Neckera pumila, assembly GCA_963969595.1. Taxonomy (NCBI): domain Eukaryota; kingdom Viridiplantae; phylum Streptophyta; class Bryopsida; order Hypnales; family Neckeraceae; genus Neckera; species Neckera pumila. Next base: position 11,858,662 of record OZ018409.1, read on the forward strand.
AATCTAAATATCATTACAGAAAATCTGGACCCTATGGAGGGTCATTAGGTTTTGGCAAATGTACAACTACGGTGAAAATTATTATTATTATTATTATTATTATTTTATATATTTTATATATTTTTTAATAATAAAAAATAATTTTTTTATCGAAATTTTGACGGGGCACTTTGTCTGAGTGCTCACCTTAGAGATTGCTTGATAGCCTTTCTGGGCTGCTATTTTCTCTAAATGCAAATTTTCATACATCCATTGAACCCTATAGAAGGCTGAATTTTTTCTAATATTTGGGCCTAATTCAAAGAGGGGCACATATTTTTCAGAGGTGTGCGTTTGTATCACGGATCAAACGCAAATGGAATTATAATTTTTTGGTTAATATTGTAATTTTTGTGAATTGGTCTACCTTCAAATTACAAACTGCCCGTACAATGAAGTCATAAATATCCTATAAATCACCTATAATTGCCTTTCTATATATCTAATGGCACTTAAATATTTACCAATTAAACATTAATACATTACCTCATTTTGGCATTAATGCACTGATTTTGTCAGAATCTTGAATAAATTTGGAGGTTTGGATAGATGGAATTGGGGCCAAAAGTAGAGGATGGAATTGGGCAATCAATAGTGATGGGTTGGTGTACTTTAGTTTTAGTTCAAGTTTGTCTGACTCATATTGACACCAATTAAATTCAATAATGCACTTTAATTATAAAAGTCAAGAATGATGAAGGGGGAGTTCCTTTGTAACTTTCACTTTCCTATATAAGCAAACTAGTTATTCTACAATTCTGTTTGGTGCTCTCTATCTCAAAACTTCCTGGAATTTTTGGCCAATATCATTTCTTATTGATGAAATTTCTTCAAATATAAGTTTACAAAAGCCAAAATTGTCTGATGTTATAAAATTGTTGGTTAGAAGGTTTAGAATTCATTATATAATATATATACCAAAAGGATAAAAGTCATCTGATAGAGCATACTTCTATTTATTTGTAGTACAAAGGTGACACAAGACAAATGAAAATATGCGGTCTACTTTTATCTTCTTGGTACTAGGTATAATGATTTGTTGGTCAATTTAGAACCTAAAGTATTAATTTCTAATGCAGCCTTAACCCCTAGAGGTCCAAGGCCTTTTTTCTGCCCCAAAACACCCAAAACTGTCATTTTTTTTTTAGCAAAGAGTGAAAAAAAAATCAAAAATGTTTTTTTTGCACATCTAACCATATGATCTTACATTTAACTAGTATAAGAATATGTGGAAAAAATTTCAAAATTTTTGATCGCACAGATTGCAAGATATCTACATTTAAAGTGAAAAAAACAAGTTTTTCAGCACATTGTAGGACTGGATTTTTTGACTTTGAGAATTTTTAACTTAAAATCTGTGCACTAAAGAGTTTTGAGCTTTAAATGTTTATAGTGGAGAATTGAGTTGACAATCTACCAAGAAAAACAAAATTCAAAAAAACTTAATTTTCATTATCAAAAAAATTGTTAAATAGAAGTAGGTACGAGATAGAAGGAAAATTTAAAATATTCATATATTTTAGATGGAATTAAAATACACTAATTCCAATGGTGAGATTGTTCTAGAAAGTAAAATAAACCATGCCAAAAAAAAATTTGAAAAATTTGAAAAATTTGATTAAGAAATGAGTCCTACAAGTTATTTTTTTCACAAAGATGCTTAAACTATCCGAAAAACAAGAATGTCCATAACTTTCTCATAACAAAATCAAATGAAATGAATCAAAGCTTTTAAGATAGACAAAAAAATAATCTAGGGGAAAAAAATACTTAAAAAAAAATAGTGCAAATTTGTTTTGCTGCCCACACTCCCCCCCCCCATCCCTTGTTTTGAGCTTATTTGGTCATAACTTTTGTTCTCGGGCAGCGATTGTGAAAAAAATTATATTTCCACGAAGCTACTCAGGTTTTCTACCTCAAAAAAAAGTTTCAAAAAATTAGGAGAAAATTTCAGCCCATAGGTACCTGCCTAAAAACGCATTTGTCCCCCAAAGGGACAATGGGCTTTTAGGGGTTAAGATGAATTGATCTATATAAAGTTGTACACCACACTTATGAAGGCCAAATTCTCAAATCATTCTAGATTAAGTTGATAATGGTAACAAATTAAGTTGCACAATTATGTTGGTTGATTTTAGATTTTAAAGTTTTCACCTAATTTGAAAATAGTAATATCCTACAAGGATTGAACCATTTATTATGTTCTTTTGAATGACTTGATTTTAATGTATTTATAATTGAATTTTCTTTTATTTGGACTTATTGGACATTTGGTTTTCTACTCATGCATTTTTTTATTGTTAATTTGTATTTTTTAGAAAATAAGACTCTTGCGTTCTTTTCGACCATTGTAGTGTCCCGTTCAATCCATATTCCACGCATTTAGCTATGTCTCAAAACTATTTCTTGACAACAATCCTATAAGAGAACAAATGCAAGATAGATTTGTATTTAAAAATGTAACAGATATAACAAGATGGCTTTAAGAAGAAATTTCAATGGATTCATGAATTATCAAACATATAACTTTAAATCTTAATCTTCATCCAGCATTTGCATTTAAAAAAATCTAGAAATACTAAACCCTATGTCATCACATTTTTTCTCATCACAATATAAAATTTCAATTATAAGAAAGGATTTATATGAATTGAAAAGGTGCCACAAAATTAAAATTTGTAGACAATATCCTTTCTTTATGTATGAAATTTATTGCCTTGAAAAAATACATCAAAGTTTCATTAGAACTTATACAACAATCTTTTTGTCTGGTATTCTAACTCTTTGGATTAGCTCATGCTAGTTGTCTTTGTTCTATTGTTGTAACATGGTCTTGCATTGTTGAAATCTTTTCATTAGCAAAGCATTCATTATCATAATTAGACATGCTTATCACCTCCCTTCCTACAAGTGTTACACAAAAATTCCCCAACTTATTGTTGGAATCCAACCAATCAACCAAATCCAACTAAAAATTGAGTGATTGCCATAAAGACCTATATTATTTTCAATAACCCTTTAAAACTCAAATTTTTTTCTAGCACAACAATATTGTAAAAAATGATTATTGATGTCTTTGAATTGCATTGTAAAGGTAGATATTATCATTTTCAACTTATATCTAAATTTGTATTATTTTCTAAAAGTAGATTGATAGGACGTATTATTTTTAAAATATGTCATAATTGTAGTACCAGAGGTTTGAAGTATTATGAGTATCTATTCTAAAAAATTTATAGTTGAAGTTTATAGAGGATGAAATCCAATTTGATTAATAGCTACTCTATTTAGAAATTTTAGAAATAGCGATTCTAATGTATTCAAATTGATCTTTTTTTTCATATATTTTGAAAAATGGATAAAGTCAATTATAGGATTTCTATGGTAAATGACCATCGTCAAAAAGTTTTACAAATGTCTAATTTTTATTTTATATTTTAATATATTTTTCTACTTATTTTTAAGAAAATTTTCTCTATATTCTTTTTTCTATGTTTTGTTTTTTGTTTTTTTTAATCTTTTAGAGACACTATTGGGCTTAGTCTACACGTAGCTATTGATAGTTTTTTTTGTTGGTTATATTATTTTGAAATAGTTTAACCAAATGTTTTGTTTGATAACTATCATTTATCCTATCACATTGATCCACCTATTAAATAGATCTCCAAACTATAAGTAAGGATTCACTAATATATTGAGTGACGATTCTAAATGGTATTTTGTTTTGCACCTAGAATTGTTGTGTTTTAGAGAGGATTCAACTCCCTAATTGTAATTATGTTTGTTGGTATACTTACCCCTTCAGGGCCAAAGTAAACAACTTTTTTTTTGCAACATAGCAATTTTAGGCAATTCACTATGAATGGAAGTTTGTTTGTTTTTTTCTTTGAAATTTTCTCGCAACATGTGACCAAGGAGTAAATTTAAGGCCCAACAATTTTCAAAACTTCTGACTACATGGTTAAAAAGTTATTGGATGATATATCATTTTCAACAGTCGGCAGGCAGCTCAAAAAAATATTTAAAAAAACACTTTAAAAAAAAAGAAAATTGAAATTGGTTTTCTAGATTTATAAAGATGTGTAAAGCTTTGAATCATGTCACTTTTATTTTTGGAATGAAAGTTATAAGGTATTCTAGTTTGTGGGCAGTTTTGGGTTTTCTACTCTAAAATAAACATTGTGTTCTTCTATTTTTAATATTTTTTGAAAAAAATAATAGCATAGGAGGTAAATTGTTTATTACAACATACAAACATTGGGATTGAAATCTTTCAACTCCAAAATTAAATTATTAACAATTTATTGTTTTGAATCATTCTCTATTTCTTTCTACTTAGTACTTACTATATTTTTTCTAAATGTTGTACAATTCCAAATGATCTTGAAATTTTTCAAGCATGTAGCCAACTTGATTTGAAGAATGATTCCAAAGAGCAACCACCATTTTGGACATTTTTTCATACAAATGTGACCCTATGAAGTGCAATTGCCCATTTTTTGTAGAGTCAAAAAGAGGGGTTTTGTCAAATCAAATTGGGAAATTGAAAAATTTCAGAATTTTCCACTATGCAGATTGCAAGATAATAATTGGAAAAGTCTGAAATTTTTTCTACATCTTTTCAAACTAGCTTACTACAAGACACTAGAGTTACATGTATCCAACATGTCTTTTTCCTAAAATTTGGTATTTGTACTAGAAATGGCAGTTTTGGAGTGATTTTGGTGAAAACATAGTCTTTGACCTTTAGGGGTTAATTGTTGATTTTGTATTGTCTAGATAGTTACGGATTAGGTTATAGTTAGTTCAATAGCCAATCTAGATCAACTAAGGGAATGCATTTTAATAGACAAAAAAAGGCAAAATCAAACTAGGGTTCCTTCCTTAATTGAAATCACTTCCTTTTTTATTTTTTGTTCATAAAAGATTAATCTTTCTTTTTAAAAAGTAAGCCTCAAATCCTCGATTTCCAAGGTTAAAGAGCTATTGATTGTGTTTACAATTGTCTAGATCTATGTGGCTACTCTCAAATGAGCAACTAACATTTATGACAAATAAATACATCAAAGTATCAATGGACTTGAGATTTTGCACTTTTATAGTTTTCTTTGTATTGAGTTATTCTATATTTGATCTTTGTAGGATACAATCTTCTTATAGGTCTTCACATTGTCTATGTTAGTATACTCTTTAGGATTTTTTTATTTTTTTAAAGTATTTAAAAAGTTACTATTATTGAAACTAATGCAATAAATAATACAAGTGTTTTTTGCAATCACCTAATCTTTCTATATCAATCAATTTGGAGCATTAATCATATAGTAGAGAAAATATAAACATGAAAGGCAAGGAATCCAAGAAAGATAGATGGAACCTAGATAAGAAGAAATATACAGCTTGAATAAGCAATCAAGGTAGGTAAGTAATGAAATCAGGGCCAAGTAGACAAAAATTAGAGAGCAAAAAAATTGCCACCAAACAACATGAAGACATGAACTTGAACACTACATTTCCATTCTCCAAAAAGATCTCCTAATGATTTGTGCTACATAGATATGTATTGCAATAGTAGTTTGAAAATGATGTCTGAATAAACAAATATTATTCAAATTGACATTTTTATTTGTTAATTTGTACATTGTAATCAATTCAAAATCTTTGATTTGGACCTTTTATCTACATATTTTTTGCAAGCTAACAAAATTGGGTTAGTGTTGGGCTGGACAAGATGCCCTGGCTTGATCAAGTGTTAGATTGGGCTAGGCTGCTAGGCTAGAGAACGAGGCTTGAAAGGAGTCTTAGAAGTAGGATTGAACAGAAAGTAGGGGTTGCTTGGCAAGTGGTAGAGGTTGGGGGAACAAGTGTGAGCGAGAGAGCTTTAGAGACGGGAAAAAAATCCGTCAAGGGATCATTGTTTGTATGGTTTGGTCTAAGATGTAGCCACCCTCTTCTATAGATGGCCACCCTTCTTGCCTTGTACTCTCCTTGCACTTGAAATTCATGGCCTCTTTGTTTTCCTTCAATTAGACCATACCCTTCATCAATTCTTTAGAATGTCCGGAAGAAAGTTGTTGTGGATTGCAAATTTTCAAAATCATTTTCATAGGTAGTAGGTTTTATTTTGGTTTGTTTACAACTGTAATGGGAATGATTTCTTGTCAATAGAATTTAGAATTTTTAAATTTTAGATGCTTATAAGCATAATAGAAGTTATTTCTTATGAGAGTTCAACCACTTCAGCTACTTTACTTTGTTGCTTGCATAAACATTTGTGGTTCTAATCAATTGCGACTTGTCCAATGTCAATTCTTGGACTGCATAAAACTTCTAGTATCTTTTTATCTATGTAAATATAAGGAAAGCACAACTAGTCATATGTAAATATTAAGTTTGTGAAAAAAATAATTCGAGAAATTATTATATTACCTCCTCTAGCCATTCATGATCTAAGGCAGGATTGGCGATAGCAATAAATTTGAACAAATTTTTCTATAGCTTGTCCGCCGCCTCCTTTGTGGAAGTTTTCATAGCATCTACACTCTCAACGTTGTTCACTTCTTCTAAAGGGGTGTCCTCATGGTATTTTCTGATAGCAACATCACTTACTAAAAAATAAGTTTCTACTTCATTATACACATTCACAAATATAGTTTCTTCATGCAACATTCTTTTCCTGAGCTAACACATTAATATATGAACTAAAAAAGAATATACACCTTGCTACAGCACATTCATATGAAACTGAAAGAATTGTATATACACCTTGCTACAACACAATCATATGAAACTAAAAAGGAAGAAAAATACACCCTGCTACAATTCAATTCATCACTCGGCTACAACAGCTGTTTCAACATTCCTCAAATTATTATCGAGATTATTATACAGTTACTATACTGACAGATGGCCTAACTCATAAGGCAGCCCTAAACTGGGTATTTATCACCCTAATTTAATATCTACGGGGATATTCTAGCTTTAACTTTTTTTTCGCTTGATCCTTTTATCCAACATTCTATAGTTATTAGAAGACATCCAATGTTATTTTATGAACACTATAGTATACCAAATGAGATTATAATTCTTAGCTTAAATATTTTTTAGGAACCCTATCATTTGTTTGCACGTATCTAGCTACCTACATTGCTTACTGCACCCTCAAGAAAATGACATGTCATCCAATAACTTTTTGAACATGTAGTCAAAATTTTGAAAATTGATGGGCCTTAAAACTACTCCTCAAACACATGTTGTGTAGAATTTTCAAGAAAAAAATGAAGTTTCCATTCACAGCGAGCTGCCCAAAATCAATATGTTGCCAAAATAGAATTTTGGTCCCTCAGAGGTTAATTGTATACAGTACTGAAGCTTAGTACCTCATTCGCTTCAGATTTTCATCAACTACTCTGAATCAAAAACTTTATTTTTGAGATACCTAAGTATCTCATAAATTAATTCAAATGATTAGAGTGAATCATACAGTGAACCCAGTACTTCAACTTCCAAACGTATTCATCATTTATTGTCAGTCTATACAATTAACTTCTTAGGATTAAAGCATTTGTAACTCTGTTTTTCCCAAGTAATTATACTATAGGCTTGTAGGTGTCTCCAAACGTAGCAAATATATTTTCTATACTTTAGATTAATGTCCTATTGCTTCTAACTTCTATTTTTTACCAAGCATCATGATTTCTCATATTTTGAAGGGGGTAACTATGGAGCTTGGCCTTGATGTAGTCTACGTGCATGAACATGCACTACAAGAAAAAAAGGTGTTTCAATTGAGTTTTGTAGTATAGTTTTAGATATAAGATTATAAGCAATGACCATTTAGGAGATTTTAAGTTAAATTATAATAGAAGTATGTATATTCAATCCTTGTAAAATTTGTATTTTTTGAACTTGTAAAATGTAATTAATTATAATATTTTGTGGACCACAAAACTTAAAATATTCATTTGGAATATCTAATTCTATATAGCCAAAAAATGCATGTTTGTCCTTTAGGGGATAATTGAGAAGTTGTAGCATTATATAATTTGTTTTTGCCTATTGTTGTTTTCTTCTCCTCTTTTCCTTTATTTTTTTTTCCTTCTCTTCCAAAACCTTTTATTATGGTTATTGGAAACTCATATATGCGCCAATTCATGAAATTTCATGATTGTGTTCATGATCCATAGCATTTTTTTATTTTTGGGAGTATCTTCAAAGATACTGGAATCATTACAATTATTTTTAGTATTCGTGATCCATGAATTTGAAATCCATGTTAGAGCTACAATAGAACCTCCAAAAATTGATCCTCTCAAAGTCGATAAACCTCTATAAACAAATAAGGCCGGGTGGTACCGACTTGGGGAATAAAATAAGCTGTAGAACTAAATGATAGCTTGCCAAGAAATAGTGGTGCACCTTGGCCTTGTCAAAAAAAGATAAAATAAACTGTTAAACAAGCTTGTTTTCCTAAAAATGTAGTACATATATCCTTGCGGCAACTTCTTGTATAGTACAAACTCTCTCTACAACAATGAATCTCTTTTAAAGCAATCTTGTTAGGCGGTCCCAGACCAATCAAGTTAGAGAGGTTCTATTGTACAAATGTTCTTTAATCCCTAAATGCCCAAGGCTTGTTTTGGGCTTCTTGGAATTTGCTCTAAATTGAACAAAAAGTCAACATTTTGATAAGTTATATCCAATTTTTTTGAATTGTAACCGTACAAATCCAAACTAGACATGTTAGAGATTTCATAGGAAAAGAAAACACAATAATATCACTCATGGAGTGAAAGATTATAATGTTTGACCATGAAGGTGCTAAAACTGCAAAAATCTTTCAATCTTCTTTATACAAGTCAAATCTAAAAGGTTGGTGACCAAAAAAATATGAAATTAAAGGGCCTAGCTTATATAGCCTCGATCAATTTATAGCTTCTTAAAATCTACTCTACAATTTTTTTAAATGAATCTTGAATGTGATTTTTCTCCAAGATCTAGTGTATTTGAGGCTCATTTCTAAGAACTCTCAACACTATGGGAAGTCAAGATTGCACTGGGGCCCTTGTACAAAATCTTGAATAGAAAAATCACTATCAATTATTTTCAAGATCGGATTTTTGATGCTAAAATTAGCCTTCAAGAAGAACTCTCCAAAAATATAAACTATTAAAAATAGCGACTTGGTTAGGTCTTATTTAACTTCAAAGTTTTGCAAACACTAGATTTGGGTCCTTGGGCATTTAGGGGTTAATATTGACCCTACCTTTATCTCACAATTTCTTAATCCTTAAACAATGAAGAAGCCATTTTGTGGCCGATGGATGATAGAAAATAAAACTGTACAGGACAGAAATGCAATCATTCATCCTTGGAAATTTTTTGTGAAAAAAGGAGATCTTCTACATAAGCTTGAATTCCAAGAGATACTTTTGTATTTTTTTAATGTAGAGGATGTCACGCGGTAATGAAAAAGGATGATTTCTAAGGTGACCCTTTTGTCCTTTAAGGATTAATGACTGCAAACTATAAATTGTATGGGGGAATTGAATTGAATGCCATAAGTAGAAAGGTAATTTTTCCAGAGAGTGAATTGAATTGTTTATCATACCAAAATAGAAATTTAAAATTAGTAGAGCCAAAATTGGAAGGTAACATCCTAAATACCAAAAGAATTGCCTACAAACGTTGTTTTTGAAAAGTGAATATGTATTTTTCCAGTGCCACCAAGGAATAAAGAAAAAAAAAATGGATAATTTCATTAAAATGCCAATAATTTTTGAAAATGGCGTAAAAATAGTTTAGAACGGCTATTTACAAATTTATGCATGTCCAATATGGTTCAAAATGGCCATATTAATATCTATACCAATGGTAGATGGTCAACAAATATTGACATTGTTAATTTTTTTTTAAAAATCCTTTTCATCCAACCCTGCATAAGCACTGGGACTTCACGTGTTAGCATATCTTGTATTCAAAAAACACAACATTTACTTGCAAGAAACTAGCCAAACTTCAAAGGGATATTCAAATAACTATGCCTAGAGAATGAACGCTTGAGTATGGATTCACAATATAAAAGTTTGGTATTACAAAAATAAGAGAATACAAGTGCATCTGCAACACTTGGTCAAGCTAGAAGCCGTGATATAATTAACATATCTCTAGTATTACTATATTTAGGAAGAGTTAATTCACTTGTATTAGACCTGTACAAAAATGGGCCTTCACTCTTTGCAACATTGGGCAATTTTGGGCCTAGGTGTGAGGTTTGCCAAATTCACTTCTACTTGGTCAAGTCTAGTACAGACTTGATTAGAAACAGCCAAGTCAAATTGCACAATGAGAGACTTTCTATATTGCTGTTCAGTTCCATGCTCATCATCTTGCAAAAGAAGTGGCATGAGTACATTTTTATTGACAATTTATCAGTAGACACTTGATAACATTGTCAAGAACGGAAAATGGAACCAAAATTGCATTACAAATCACAGGTGATTTCTCATAAAGAATGTCAACATTGTTCTACCCACTTCCAAAATCCACATGGAAACTGAAGTTGTTTTTTGTGACAGGCTGACAAGACACATGAACAATTTCTCTGGTACTGGTACAAAGAACTGTTTAGCACTAACTTGAATGAGTTGAAGCAGTAAGCGACCATTGTTGGACATAGAAAGCTTCTCTTCATTGTCAATACTTACATGAGATTCCTGCATACAATGGCAGTCATCAGCAAATCTTAAATGAACATCAGACTACCTCATGGATTTTGGTTTGCATACCCGGGGCCAAATTACAGTGTGGCAGCTTGGTGTAATATGATGGAATTGGATGTTGAAAGTACAATTCATTGATGAGATTAGTCTGAAAGTAATTTGTGTTATGCATCCAATCTAAACCAAGGTGCTCTTCATTCAAATAGCAATAGATTGATTTTTCAGATCCCTTCCATGGAATAATTACCTCGCACCATGAAGAATTCACCCAAGATTTGTGCAGTCCAAGCTGTGTTGGACAAAAACATATTCCTCCATCATAGTCCACGCTTCTCAAATTGCCTCATCAAATTGGGCTCCCCACGCAACATCGCTTGTACTTTGCAATGCACACATCACTTGACCTACAAAAAGAAGGGTGTATAATGTAACATCAACTGATCCACCTCTAATCATCCACCTAGACTTGTTGTGTATGTACAACTGACGCGGTCAATGAGGTCACATTCAAATGTTGGCTACTACAAAAAATAGTGTTTGAATTAACATCTCCTAATTGACTAAAATGTCCAAATTGACAGAATTCTGTCAAATAAAATTGTCCAAATTGACAGAAAATTGACAAAATGATGTCCAAACTGACAAAAATTGACAAAAAAATGTCCAAATTGACACTACTCCCTTGTAGTGGACTGGCAAGGCTCTGCACAGAAAGCATGGTAAAACTTTAAAGTCCTAAGCCCAAGAACATTACTTCCAATTGAAACAACATACACATTGTGAATAGATTTAGACATTGGCATATATTTTTTACCCATCCTGCTCACTTGAAAATGGCCTTTAGAGAATGACAATGAGAATAATGGGCAAAATAATAGAGCTTGTACCCTTCCTAGAAATTTGCAACCCTGTTTCAACAAATCACTCATGAATTTCTAATGCATACTACTGTGATACACGAGTGTTTTTTCAAACTTCATATTAAAATAGAAATCTGCAAGTGACTAAGAACCATTTTGGTGGAAGGATACTATACATAGTATTGGACACATACAAGCCAATCTCAAGCATAAGAAAAGAAGACGCACCCAAATTCCTTGTTGTCCAAAATGTTCTCGAGTTCCTCGGAGCAACAGCTGAATCGTGCAGCAGCCATTTAAAGTTGTTTAAGCTTCACATGCCAAAAGACAGAGGAGGCACCTACATACATCTGGTGACATTTGCAATTTCATGAGTATTCCAAAATGAACAAGTGTAGACAATGTCACCTAATTCCATGATTCTCCACTCCATTAGAAATCCAACGTTAGTTTTACGGTTCATAGACTAGAATGCAACTGAGATGAAACACTATAAGAAACCCATGTTTTTTGGAATGTTTTCACTATTTTTTGGAACGCATTTTTGTGGACATTACAGTTGACAACCCATGCTTTTATGTCAACAATAATGTTCAATAAAACATCAAGATGTTTTTTTGAACATTATTGTTGATATAAAAGCATGGGTTGTCAACTGTAATGTCCACAAAAATGCGTTCCAAAAAATAGTAAAAACATCCTAAAAAACATGGGTTTCTTATAGTGGAAAAGAGGATCTTCTCCCTTTTTAGAGTTGCGGAAGAAAAAGAATTCGGTAGATATTGCTTCTTTGTTGGGAGGAAATACCTTCTTCCATTTTGCAGGTTCCGTTCTTCTACTCTCTGGTTTCTCTCTTGCCTAGAAGCTGCCTAAAGAATCTTGTCTACGTTGCAATTTTTTCCACCACATACCTCACATATTTTGCCCCACTACAATTACAAACGTACTCTCACACACAGAAGTGAAGCAAAGGAAAACAAGGAGGCATAAGAACCAAGCACCCTTCATTGACAACCGCCAAAGTACCCATATTCAGTTCAAATTCTGTAATTTCGGGGAATTGAACGTGCTGACACAACACTTTATTGTGAATTTCATTAATGCACTATAATTGTCCACTTTCCATTTCATGGGTTTGTAAGTTCTAAATGCCCAAGGCCCATCATTGAGCCTCTAGGAATTTGCTCTAATTTGAATAAAAAACCAACATTTTGATAAATTGTGCCAATTTCTTTTTGATTATGATCGTACAAATTCAAACCAGACATGTTAGGGATCACATAGGAAATTAAAGAAAATACAACAATATCATTTATGAATTGAAAAATTATAATGTTTGACCGTGAAAGTGTTAAAACTATGAAAATCTTTCAATCCTCATTTTGCGTATCACATCTATAAAATTGGTCATCCCAAAAATATGAGGTTCAAGGGCCTAACCCCAATGAATTTTTGGCTTGGAAAAACCTACTCTACAATTTTTTAAATGAATTTGTAATGTCATTTTTTCCTCCAAGATCTATTGTAATTGAGGCTCCTTTTCAAGAAAAAGTCAAAATTGCAATGGGTACCCTTGCACAGAATCTGGAATTGAAAAATTGTAATCAATCATTTTCAAAATCAATTAAAGATGCTAAAATCAGACTTGAAAAATAGTTTAACAAAAATATGAACTACCAAAAAAAGCAATTTGGTTAGATTTTATGTAACTTTGAAGTATTGTCCATATTAAAATTTGTTGCCTTGGGCATTTAGGGTTTAAGGTTGTTTGGAATAGGTCCAAAGAGTCTTCGTTGGCACTAATTTTATTTAGGTGGCAGTGTCTACATACAATGCTTATTATTGCTTGTCTGGATATAAAACTTGAAACCTTTCTTAACCCCTAAAGGACCAAGGCCATTTTTGGTCTAGAAACACTGGAAACTGCCAGTTCTATATTAAAATGTAATTTTTTTTTCCACATGTAACCAGAGGATCTTACACCCACCAAATATGAGAATGTGTGGACAAAACTTATGAATTTTTGACTGCAAAGAATTCAAAATATTTGCATTTGAAGGGAAAAAAATACATATTTGAGCACATTGGAGGACGAGATTTCTTGACTTTGAACACTTCTAACTTTGAATTTTTGCACTATAGAGTTTTAAGCTTTAAATCTATATAGTGGAGACTTTAATTTAGAGTGTAGCCCACCTAAAAAAATATCAAAAAACTCGGTTTTTATTATTATAAAATTGTTAAGTAGAAGTATGGGCAATTTCACTAAAATGGCGATATCTAGAAATGGCCATGGTTGTCCTCCAAAAAAAAAGCACCATTAGTATATCTTGGAATTGCAAACTGAAATCAAAGTTCCGAAGATCTTATAGGTGATTAGTAAATTTATTGACATACTAAGCAAATCACATATTGAGTACTCAATAAAATGAGGTCTACCAGCAGTAAGCCAAACCATGACAAAGTAAGCTTCAAAAAATCCTTAAATTGGTCCATAAAAACTCTGGTGGCCATAGAAATTATGAAATTCAATTGTTTTTAAATTTTTTTATAAAAATATATTAAATTATTCATATTTATTATTCAATATACATGTACAACATATGTAGATAAGTTTTAGAAATAAGTAGGAAAAATTTGGATTGTATATAAAGTTTTAAGAATTGTACAATTATTTGTGAAAATCTAAATTTTTTTTCATATTTTAATTTGTGAATATCAAAAAAATTATTCTTGAGAAAATTTAGAAAAGCAAATAGATTTTATATGAATAGGAAAAACCTATACAAAATTAGGAGTATATAAAATTAAAAATGGAAAGAACAAGCAACCAAAAAATCCAAATGAAGTTGCCGAAATTAAAACTAAACTATTTTAATAGCAAAATGTCAAAACTAATCTAGGTATATGGTAGAAAGGCTTTGTCCAATTAGAGGTAGATGTTATATGGAGAAGGTAGTAGCAACTTGTCTTGGAGGTTTAAGATTGATTATATATACAAAATAGGCTTATTGGCATTGATTATTTTCCATTCTTGATTGTCTTTTTCTTTGTAATAAGATAGATGTTTATATTTGTATTAATCCCTAAACGTCCAAGGCATCCAAATGTATTGTCAAAATTCCAAAACATTTATAAAATTGCTATTTTTTGTAGGTCATATTTTTGAAAGATTTTTTTGAAGTCTAGTTATAAAATCAAAAATCCAATTTCAAAAATGAATAATTATGATTTTTATATTCAAGATTTTGTGCAAAGATACCCATTGCAATCTTGACTATTTGTAGTGTGGAGGGGTTTTGGAAATGAGCCTCAAATACACTAGATCTTGGAGAAAAAATCACACTAGAATTTTATTTGATAAAACTGTAGAATAGGTTTTAAAAAGTCATAAATTGATTGGAATTATATTTATTAGGCCCTTCATCTTTATAATTTTTTGGTCTTTAATTTTTTAGATTTGACATGGAAAAAGAGAAGTAAATTCTTTTTATAGTTTTAATACCCTAATGATCAAACATTAGAATCTTTCAATTCTTAAATGATATTGTTGTATTTTCTTTTCCTACATGATCTCTAATATGTCTAATTTGCATTTGTATAGTTAAATTCAAAAAGTATTGATTCAACTTATCAAATTATTAGCTTTTTGTTCAATTTCTGAAATTTCAAGAAGCTCAAAATAGGCCTTGGACTTTTAGGGGTTTAAGAATAGTGTGATCACTATAAAGGAAGAATTTCATTATCTTCATCTTCTTATTTCTATTGTGACCCAATTTAAGAGATTTTTTGTTATAGTTCAATATGATGGATCAATGATTAATACAGAGGTGTGGAGTTTTTTGGTAAACTAGGCAAAGTCTCTTTAAGATCAAATTTTTAATCAATATGTATGAATTTCTTATACAATTTTGAAGTACTAGGTTGTAGACCACTATAGAAGGGATAACAATATATCCTATTTTCAAATCAAAGATGAGTGACTATAAAATAGTTAGCGAGTCAGGCCACACCCTACTTGCTTATTGATTGCAAATTTATTTTTGGGATATATGAATTGAATCAAGGGTCAATATAAGTTATATTATATCAATGCAGTTATACTATATCTTATTCTCTGTTTATATTAAAAAAAATTTGAAATTCAATGAAAATTGTCCATATGTTTCAAAAAAAAAAAAAAATTCTAAAATGTATGGATGTGGTAGCAGTTGTCCTTCTGTGAAGTGAGCTACTCTTTTGTAATGGAGCACATCAATTTTGATTACAAACACCTCAGATAAATTCCCAAAAAAATCAAGAAATCTCTAAAATCTGGAATTTTAGTGAAATTTCTTTGAAATCTTTGTTTTGGTGAAGATGTCTCATTTTGAAAAACCAGTTGCTCATGCCCAAAATTTTGGCTTAGAATCAGCTACTTTGCTACTTTAGAACATATTTTTGACTTTGTTAGCAGGGGCTCCATGTAGGCTTGGATGGTAAGATGGTGGGAACGCATGTGGCTTTCCAAGAAGCACTGCTATTTTTTAACTTGTAAGGCCAAGTAAGAATGGTGTAGCATGTTTGGCGGGGACCTTTAAGGCACCCTAAACTGGAGTAGCGTGTGAGCTCCCAAATTGTCACTTGGGACTCTAGATTTCTTTTTTTTTGAAATTTGCAATTTAGAAGAGGTACAATTATACAAAAAGCCATAAAAAGAGTGTAGAATCAAAATAGGGTTGTACCATACCCATTATAGTATTCGGTCTAGTTTTGATTTATACCTAAAACTTCCCTAAACCTTGCCCAAAAATAGAATCTAAACCACAAGATAGCGGACTTTAGAGGATTTTTGTCACGAAGCCCCAGCAGGGCTAAATCCCACTGGAAGGTGGCGATGCATGTCTAGATTGGTCCTAAGAAGTCACAGTAAGCCATATGTCAAGTCCTAAGTTAGGTTTCAAATTCCCCATTAGATCGACGAATTCCCGGAAACCCAATTATTAGCATGCATGAGCCACGAAACTCAAGACGGGGCCGTGGAGAAATTTACAATCTAAGAATGGTGTTCTAGGGTTAATCCCATGCCAGGAGTCCAACGGCAAAATCAATTTGTTAAGATTCCCTCATCTGCAAAAGATTTCCGCGCCATCGATAATTTGAGGAGACGACCGATTTAGGTCTCCACTGACCAATTGTGCCAGGTATGGAAACGCACCTACACATCTTTTGCAAGGCTCCCTGAGAGGACCCACAAAAATTCCCGGCATCTTCCAATTTGCAGAAGAACATTTTCCGGGCGGTCAACCATTCTAAACTTTCAATGGGAATTTCTGGTAAATTACCCAAGTTGTAGTAAAATCTCACTAAAAATTAGGATAGCTTGTTTTATGCTAATAATATATTCCGATAAGTTTCACGGCATTCCGATAGCATCAGATACCCAAACCGGCAAGAATCCTTGTAAATTAATCACGTCACAACTTCCCCGCAACGTTGACCGGCATTCTGGGGGCACACGCCGGCAAAACAGCGTCAACAAGGAGTCTTTTCCTACTCCCTTTGACCTTTTGGAGACCCCAAGCTAGTTACCTTTCTCAAAATAGGAAACCCCCAAGAGTTGAAAATTTACTGCAATTGGGATTTTAATCTAGGCTAGCCTATGTTGGCTTTTTGATCCCGGTATGGGGGATAGGGTGATCTTGGACTAAAAATGGCATTCTGGATCCAACGGCACAATCCATTTGACATTTGGAGTTAATCTCCAAAAGTTAGGAGGTTGGTCCAACATAGGTAGGAGAAAGTGAAAATCTAGGATTAGGATGAAAATCCAAGTTGATAAGGTTACTACTAGGAATTTAGGGGGGGGGAGTGAGCCCTTGGAAACCTATAAAAGGGCTCCACTTTCCTCTCTAAAATCACCTCCATACTTGTTTTTGGATCCGTGGGTCCAAGTCATTTTGGATATTTTGGCGTTTGAAGCCAAAAACCTCTACGGTGTTTTCGGAGCACTTTTGTCTCCTTTTGTTGCTATTTTTCAAGCTTTGAAGTTCCTTGGGGGGCCTTCTTTCTTGCTTTGTACACGTTTGTGTTTGTTTTATAGATTACCCACGGAACGGCGAAGCTTTGCTTATAGGGTCTCGGAAAGTTTGGCATTTTTTATGGTTACACTCGAGACGACATAGCTTTGATTATAGGGTCGAGAAAAGTTTGGCATTTTTTACAAAATTCCAAACCTCTCTCTACTTTAATGTCCAAATATCCACGTGGGGTTATTATCGTTAGTGTCCAAATATCCAAGAGTTTTGGAAATCATCGAATTAGTATAACCATCCAGTGGTGGGGGTACTAGAACCCAGTATACCTCCTAAGCTAGTCACAAATGTTTGGGTGATTTTTGTTTTTGTTTAGTCCAAAGGCACTTGGCTGTCCTACCTAGTTCAAGTTTGTTTTAGTCCCAAACCAAAATTCCAGATTGAAGAACAAGACAACCAGCCCATTAGGGGTCCAAATCGGAGAACAAGACGACCGGCCCAGGAGGGGTTCAGACCGGAAAACAAGACGATCAGCCACCGGGGTCTAGGTCGAAAGACCGGCCCAGTCAAGGTCTAGATTAAGAACAAGTCGACCAGCCATCGGGGGGCCCAAATCAAGAACAGGACGACCAACCCATTTAGGGGTCCAACGATCCAAAGCTTGAGGTGGTCCAGCAGCCAGGGGCTTGGGGGGTCAATTACACAAAAAAAAAATCAGATCCTAAACTACTTGAAGTCCAGAGTCTGGATGAGGAGTCGAGCTTGTTTATAAAACAAAAAATTTGACAAGGGAACTATTGAAAGAAGGAAAGAGGAGAACTTGTGAAAGAAAGATAAGAAGAGAAAATGGGGTCCAATCCTGGCTAAAGCTCCATGTAGGATAATTGTCTGTCCAACACCTGCAAAACCACTCAAAGATAGAAGGAGAAGAAAAGGAGAGGATGGCTATATGGGCAACTTAGGCAAGAGAGACAATAAATAGTGTGTCAGGAAGTAGACTAGGAGGAATAGGAAGAACTCTAAAAAGAAGCCTTGGTAGTCGCTAGAGGAGGATGGGGGGTATGACGACGTAAGAACTTTGTAAGAGGCAAGTTGGCACATTTATGCCTATTAGTTGTCAAAGTTGGTGGTGTAAGGCCCCTATCAAAACATTTGGTGGAATAGTTCCAAGATAGAAGGAAGGAAAGAAAAGAAAAGGAGGTCAAAGGTGGAAAGAAGGAAATTAGTTTAAAAATCAATTGTAAGTTTCTAATCCTTAAGCCGTGGGCATTATTGAAAATAAAATAAAGAATTACAATGGAATACAAAGATGCGTATGTGGACGTGGACGAGGTCATCTCTAGCACCGGCAGTGATGAGGTAAGCCATTTAGACTAATCCTTGTTACCTTTTTCCCTCATTCCCTCTTGATTTTCTTGATCAATCTTTAAATCCCAATTAACAAGTAGAAATTAGTGACAATTAGCAATTAGATTCAAAAGTAGAATTTAGGAGAAAATTAGGAAGTAAAAAGTCAATTAGGACAAACTTGAAAGAAATTAAATTAGGAATTAAACCTTGGATTTAGATTTAGTAGGTTAATTTTAAGGGTTAATTTAGAAGAAAAAAATTGAACATGAATTAGGACGTAACTTGTGGGAGTTTGGTTTAGAAGGCAAACACTTCAAATTAGAGTAAAAGTAAAAAACCTAGAATTAAATTAGAAGCTAAAAGCTAGAGTAAGAATTAAAAAGTGAAAATTTAGAGATAAATTAGAAGTAAATCCTTAAAGTAAAGTTTAAGGGTTAAAACCTAGAAGTAACTTAGAAGTCAAAAATCTAGAATAAAAATTAGTGGTTAAAATTTAGAAGTAATTTTAAAAATAAAAACCAAGAGTTAATTTTGAAGTTAGGAAGTTCGAGTAAAAAATTAGAAGTAACTTTGTTTTTAAGGGTAAGTTGAAATTTGGGTTAAAATAGAAGGCTAAAAGATTAAAGTTAAAAGTCAAAAGCTAGAAGTAAAATTGAAGTAGAAGTAGAAAACCTAACACCAAAGTAGAATAGTAGAACGATTAAAAGGGTAAACATCGAAGTTCATGTAGAAGGTTAAAAATCACCAACCAATCGGGACAGTCAATGAGTGGGAAATCAAAAGGGAAAACAACATGGAAGGGACATAGGATAGAAGAAGCGTCTAAGTAGGCTATTTTTGCCCTTTATATACCCAAGCTGTCTTTTTGGGCTAGCAAATAGTTAGTAGACACTTGTACAACTGATCATAGCTACAACTACTACCATCCACAAAACTAGGAAACTTAGCAAAGCTCCATTGTTTGGAAGGCACAGTTGACCACGCTCGCAAAAAGACCTGTATATCTAAACATAGTGGATAAAAGGCTAGAACCGGAATGATGTCTGTGTTATTACCAAGGGTGGGTAATAAAGCGCCCACATAGCATTGAGTCACCCAAGTGTCACGAGCTCGCTCAGCTGATTGTCATTCAAGTCGGTTGTGTGGGCAGGCTTTGGAAGCGGGCAGCTTCCCATTGAATGTGCTGCTCCTGGCTCTTCTCAACACAGGTGCTCCTCGCCCACCAAACCAGGCGCTTTTCCTAGTTGTGTCTAAAGAGTGTAACGAGCCTCTTACGGAGGTAGGCTTTGGAAGCGGGCAACTCCCTGTTGAATGCGTTGCTCCTAGCCCCTCCTAGAGCAGGCGCTGCTCGTCCACCCGAACCAAGTGTTTTTCCCCTCTAAGATCTAGATCCACTTTTTCCAGATCTCAGCACACGATGTCATCGAGCTCGTTGCCACTTCTTGTTGTGCGCTCCTCTTTTTCAAGCTGCATTACGCTCCACAAGTGCACTCCTTCCCATCTTCCTCATCCAAGTTTTGTGCGTACTTCTGTATGTGTTTTATTTTGTCTTACTTGCAGTGAAATTGTTTTGCGAGATGTGTCCTTGTGTTTTGTTATATGTATGTGTGTGGGGCTTCCCAGTGACTCTAATGACAAGTTTGTTTGCACAAAAGGTCCAGACACGGTTTCCAATACCACTATAAAAGCCTTACTCCTGGTGAAAAAATCATATGAAAAAAACACTCTTTTGAATCTTGGGTTGCTCATAATCTTCTCGATTGCCCACATTCCCTAGCATTCAGCTTTGTTGAGTTTTCTTAGCCTTCATTGAAGTTTGCAACCAGCTTGGAGATTGTGGAAAAATTTGGAAAACTTGCGTCACTTGGTCGAGATGGATTTTGTGGGGGTAAGCAAGAAGATCAAGTTTAAGATTCTATTGGATTCGTGATTCTGTTTTCTCACATGGTAGAACAGTAATGAAACAATCTATGAGCTGTATCTTGTACCAATGATTTGTAAAGAAGTCATTGATTCACACATGCAAGCTATGCTCATAGCCATACCTTCGGCACCAGGCACCTCTCCCTATCTTATCTTTTCAATTTGAAAGTAAAATAGACCTCCAGTGACTACAAACTTGACTTCCAATAACACTGCGAGCTTCAATTCACATATGCATCTTCCACCCAAGACTAATACTTCTACAACTTGTCGAGGGGAAGCATAATGGAGCTTGTAGCCCGTTCCCAAGAATTCACAAAACTATCCATTTCTTTTCCACCCTATGGTCTTTGGAGTTGAGGATGATCGAGTCCCCATCTGCGAAGATATAGATGTCTCCAACTCCCAATTGGGGAGCAGGTAGACGAAGGGCGTTGGACTTGGAGTTTGTATCTTGAAGGAGTTGCAGGTAGAATGAGCACTCATTGTTGTTTTTCTTTTGCACAAATTTGTATGAGAAAACGTCTTGTTCTCCAATCACATTCTGCATCTGTCCACTAGGCAGGATTTAGATGAAGGCATACCACTACCCTTCTAAGAGGTGGCTAGTGTGCAAGTTTCTCTTAAAGTCTAAGGTTAGAAGAATGAGTTTTGAATAAACATCCATACTAACACTGGGTTTCAATCTTCTTGAATTGAATTCTAAAAATTTTGGAGGGTTGATTTTGTTGTTTGTGAGAGATTGCATTTATTGTGGAGAACTAGGTCTATCAAAAGCAAAACCTACCCAACATCACTTGTCCTGAACTGCATTCCCAGACTTGTGGAACAATGATATTGTTGCTTTGTTCGAGCTTTAAGTCCTTGATGCGAAGTGTGTTTATTTTGCTTTAGTTGATGATTCTAATGTGTTACATTGACAGTACAAAAGATCAATTTTAAGAGCTTGAAGTGTACTGGACCTTTTTTCTAATTCTCAATTAAATGCATTCCAAGACTTGTGGAAGGATGATTTTGCTGTCTGTTCAACATTTGAAGAGTTGTTTTGATCCAGGTTTGCTTTGCCACCATTGATGATTTTAATATGGTTAAATTGGTTTTAGCAAAGGTCACACTAAAGAGCTTTGAGTGCACTGCATACGGGTTCACTTTCCCTTAACTGAATCAGTCCAAGAATTGAAGTTTGATGATATTGTTGTATTGAGAGAGATCAATTTGTTCTAAACAAAGATGATAAGTTTGTGTTTTTTAATTGGTTTTGTTGTCATGGATTACATGTGGCAGGTTGGTGAAGTGGGCAAGCTCTCTGAGATCTTTGGGTGGAATGGAAAGGCAAGGTCTGGAGTGGTCTGGCCGATTGAAACACAACGGACAAGGAGCATTTGGATGCCTATAAAGATTTTCAAACTCTACAATAGCTAAGTGGTGTGTGAGAGGTCTTACTTTGGTTCGAATGTTATAATTTTTTTTCATTTGATTTGTGATTATTGTCACATTTATGCAAATAAAGTGAGAGGTCGGGCACCTCAACTGGTGAATTTTGGATTTGTTTATCGACTTTTTTTTCCTATTCCTTTGGTAGACTAGGTGTGGAGTGTGAATGATCAATATGGACATGGGAAGGTGACTTTGATGTGGATCAGCGTGCTATTGAGGACTTTGAAAGGATTAAGCACAGGAAGTTCTACTAGTGTTTTTAGGTGAGTGTGGGTGTTGACTTCTTGTATTGATAATTAGAACTTCTACATTCACACAATCTCATTGTCATAGCTTGTTTCTTGTTTTCTGTGCATTTTTTGTTTAGAAGGCTCCTGCTCTTGTGATTCTAGAGATGCCCAATCCATTATTGTTATAGCCTGTTTTCTACCACACTTAGGTGAATAAAGCAAGAGGCACCTCAGAATTCCAAATTTGTTTATTTAGATTTGCTTTGTTCTTGGAACTGACTGGGATGGTGAGAGGCAGATGCAGACAATTTTCTTGCACTTTTAGTGTTGCATTTGCAATTCTTCAAAATTCAAATAGCTAATAATGTAATTGTAGAGGTAATGACATGTTTTTGTATTATACTCTTGCTATTGAATACTAGAACATTTGAAATGAATTGTTTACATTTTGTAGTATTGCTGCAAAATGTGCTTGTTGCATTTAATGATTTCTTTGATATGGATGTAAGTATCTAGAAAGAGCATTGTAGACTTGTTGAGATCTTTGTTTGGATTATGAATAAGTCTAGTGCATAATTTATCATCAAAGCTTTTTGTCCAATATTCTTGCCAACCTGGTTTGGTTGATGTCTATAAAGAACTTCTAGATAATGGTAGTATATTTCTTAAATCCTACATTATTTTGTTTTAAATTTATTTTATGCCCTTATTAACTGGTTATGAAGGATTCATCAATGTTAACCAGATTGTTTAGTGTAGTAAATTTATTAATTGAATGAAATTTTCTTGCAGAGACCATTGTAAGCTTTTGTAATTATTTGAAAACTATCATATGGAGAGGATTGTTGTGGATTTTCAAAGATATATTAGATATTTGCTCACCTTTTTGGAATCTTGGATTTGAGTGCATTGAATTTTTTCCCTTTGAAATGATTTTGTAATCTACTTTTCCTTAGGCTTTTTTGCTAGATCTTTAAGGCATTTTCATAGTAGAATTATAAGTTTGATGTATATTGTATCTTGAGGACATTGAGGACATTCAAGCTTTATTTTCTCAAGAACTTATAAAACCTTTTGAATGTCATTGTTGATTTGGAGATATGGAAGTGTGGGAATATTTGTATGACAATGTTATATGAAATTAAAGAGAGAAATTGTTTTACCTAACTTCTAATACTCTTATTTACATTACATTAAGTCTTTGAAGCATAATTCCTTTTATAATTATCATATTTGTAATTCAATTTCTTGTAATGTTAAAGAAGGTATTAGTATAAGGGATAAGTATTAGGGAAGCCTTGTATTGAAAATGTTTCTTTCCATGATTTTGGTGTTGTCATAGAATTATGCTAATAGAGAGTGTGAAATTAGGGAGGTTTGAGTATATTTGTAGTTTGCAAGATTACAATATCAATTATTTAGTGACATTCTAGTCCTTTTATAATTGGAGTGTATGAATTTGTATTTGATCACAATTGACTACAATTCTTAAATTACAGAGATTAAGCCTTTGTCTATAAATTATATTGTTTTCATGTCTTGTTTTTAATAGGTATTTGTAAATTGAACTTCTTCAATTTCAAGTTTTTGATGGATTCTTTTTGTGTCACATGTTTATTAGATTACCATAAAGAATATTATATTTTGTTTCTTGCCAAGATTTTTTTTTATTTTTTTTATTTTTTTAGTTACAAAAAGGGATGGTTGATTTCATTTCATTTGCTATTGTGTTTATGACAGGTGACCAAGATCTACAATTTCATTATTAATTTCTATGTATATGATTTGGGAAGAAGTCATCATTTTGTCAAAAGGTAATTGAATTTTTTTAATCTTTTATTTTCTTGATTTTTTTATTTCATATACTTATTTTTAATATTTTTTTATTCTTTTTAGATCTTGTGAAAAAACAAATTTTATTTTACTACTAAGTTTGTGCTTATTCTATAAATGTCTTACATTTAAAAGTAAAAAAATTATATTTTTTAAAGTATCTCTCTCTCTCTCTTTATATATATATAAATAATATCTTAGTGTACAATAAATGCAGGTAAGTTTTGATGATATGAAGATTAGAAATTAAAATCAAAGTAATTGTTTTTGTATTTCAAAATTGAGTGTATGTTTTATGTATATTTTTTTAATAAGATTGAATTTATATATATATATATATATATATATATATATATATATATATATATATATATATATATATATATATATAGTGTTATTATAGTAAAATTGAGTTTATTTTTTATTTTTTTTATTCATTTTTTTTATATTTCATTTTGTAATAGGTGAGATTTCATTTTCATTTATTATTTTGTTTCATAATAGGTGATTTTATTGATAATTTTTTGGTGGAAGTGAGATAGGTGAATAGGTGCTATGATTTTATCAACAATTTTGGGTATATTGTATGCCCCCCCAAAGTAAATAATGTAAGGCCCCCCCTAAAGTAAAAAATTAGCAGCCATTAGTTGAGATTAAAAAAACCTAACATTATCCTCAACTGCCATGCGATGTGAGTTAACCCCTTCAAAAAATCAATAGCCTTGTGATTCAAAAAGAAAACAATAACTATAAGATTTGACTAACTTGAGGGAAAAAAAATGAAAAGTGAAAAATCAACAGCCATGCAATTTGAAAAGAAAACAATATATTCCTTTTTTAAAAATCAACAACCATGCGATTCCATAAAAAAACAATACCCACCCTTGAAAAATCAATAGCCGTGCAATTTGAAAAGAAAACAAAAGCCATGTAGTTTAATTTGACTTGAAGAAGAAGCTATTAGTATCTACACGGGCCTGCCCTATGACTAACTTGATGGCAATAAAGTTTATAAGCAAAATGACCACACCTCTCAAAATTCCATTTGAATTTGATGCAATTTCATTTTCTTAAGAGTAATTCATTAATTTTGATTATAACTGTAGATTTCAAAAAGGACTTACATTATACCTAAATAACTACATCATCAATTGTGAAGGTTTAAGAGACCATAGTTGAATTCACTTATCAATGCTACATTGTAACTACAGCGGAAAAGTTAATAGCAGAGAAGTTGACAATTCTATCAGGAAGAAAGAAAGTTGAAGAAAAACCTCCTACACCTCCACAATAAGGTATAAAAAAAAATTAAACATCAAATTTAAATATAGGTTATTTAAAATGTTATTTAAACTTAAAATTCTGTAATGCATTTTAAAAGTAGAAATGACAAGAATTTTTTTTAATGAAATATGACTGACAATTGTTTTTTATACAATGGTGATGATTAATTTAAATCATATTGTTACCATCTTGATATTTGATGTATTGATTGGATAACAACTTATAAGAGTTTTTGAATCAAAGTACTTAATTTTTTATTTAATGTATTACAATACCTAAAGAATATGTTTTTGAGGTGGTGTCAGTGTACATCTCCGACAATACTTGTAAAAAGATTAATATTGAAAAAAAATAGACACCAAAAACAATGTACATATCAAAGTTGATACTCATGTTATCAAAGAAGATATAAAATAATTGGAAGTTACATCTAATTTTTATCTTATGAAAGATTCATTGATGGTAATTTCTAATCATTTAATTAGTTTTATATTTTTCAATTTAAAAAAAATTATATATTATGACATGCACTTATTATTGTTTTATGTTATTCAAAGACATTCAACTATTGAACTTAACTAAAATATATTTGATTTGAAATTATTTGCTAATCAATATGAAAGAATGACGATTATTTTTTAATGAAATTTGAATTTATTTGCAAAATTCTCGTGAAGATTATCTTCTTGTTTGATAATTATATTATTGACAATCAATATGTGTGCAATCACCACTTTGAAATTTTGTAATAGAAGTTCAAGAAGCTATTGAAAGGTATAGAAATTCAGTAAAATAAATACTTCCTCTATTTCAAAACAATCTTCTGGTTGGACTACATGTTTGGGATTCTTTTGACAAAAATAGCATTACTTATTTCAACCCATTTGAGCTATAAGTAGATTTCAATGCACTCTTATTGTCCTAAAACTTTGAGTTTTATAAGCCTTTTGAAAGTGCAGTATTAAACTTATTTGCAATAAAATTAAAAACAATCAGAAGATCATTTTGGGACAAAAAAGGAGTACAAAATTTTATTAATATAACTTTATTTATTCAATGCTTGAATATATATTATTCTACAAAAAAAATAATATTGATTATTGCTATGAATTTGAGGATCTTGTAGGAATTGTTTTGGGTGAGGTGAATCCCTAGGTTAGCACTTGAACCTCAAATTATTTTTTTTGCTTTTTGCTCACATTTACGGTTAATTAGGGTTAAAAAGATAGTATAAGTATATTCACATGACATTTGGAGGAAATCCAAATGCAAGATAATTTTACCATAAAGCCCGAAAACACTCTAATTACTTCTATGAGCTAAGATTAAGTTTATTTAAGCGCTTGAGAGAACATTTGAGGGTTCAAGTGGTATTAAGCGTGATGGCCAAACCGTAGAACCACCTAGAAATAAACTTTTGAAGGGCATGAAATACTTAGGATAAAGAATAGAAGATAGGAAAGAAGTCATGTGACAATGCAGGTAAAACCATAAACTGAGATTACGAGCAGTCCACGAGCAAAGAACAACGGTTTTGACCAAGAAACCTGTCAGGAGCGTAACAATGAAGCTTGATTGCTAGATTCCCTTGACCAAAAATGATTCCCCCTTTGGGAGGGAATTAACCTTATATCCAGAATGACTCTCCCCTTGGGTGGGAATTAAACTGGAAGGTATTAAATCAGACACTCCTTTGATAAGTGCAAAGAAAGTTTTAAGCTTGCACATGGCACTTGGAAACTTCCTAAAGGTTGCCCAAAAGGTTTCGTGATTTTCTGAATTGCGGAAATGACTCCCTAAGAAGTCAATTGTGTTTTTACGCATTGGGAAATTCCTAGAAAATCCCAAAGTGGTGGGAAAATCCCACTAAAAATCAAGATAAAATTCTTAGTGCTAACAAAGTGCTCGACCAAATTCCATTACATTCTGACCCCAACAAATACCAGAACTGGCGGCGCTAACGGATTTTTAACGGATTTTAAAACATTTGTTACGTTGACCGGCACACTAGGAGCTCACAACTCTTGATTGGAGTCAACCTGGACACTTTACTTACTATCTTGAGCCTCACCAACAATCCTAGCCAATCAAAACTTAAAAGTAAAATAATCTCCAACAATTGGGTTTTTTTACCCTTTTTAGTACTACGCTAAACGTTGGTTTTGACGTATGAAATGGCCTAGAAATAGGGATAGGAGGACCCTTGGACTAATTTGGGTCTTCTAAAGACAATGGTGCAATTGGTTTAGAGTTTGGAGCATTTCTCCAAAAATTAAAGTGATCACACCAGTAGTATAGAATTTTAATTAAGTAAATTTGGAATTACCTAGGAGTAGAAGGAGGAAATTGGGGGGAAGGTGAGGGCCTTGAGCGGTATATAACCCCTAAAGGACCAACATGCATTTTTTAAGCAATATAGAAATTTTGATCAGGTACGTATGACTAGAAATTTGCATATTTTGGGCTGAAAATTTTACAAAAGGTGGAGACAAGGAATATCTTTCATATGCACCAAATTTCATGACATTTGGAAATACAAGTCAAAAGTTATGGCCTAATGTGTTGTTTGTTTCTCAACTCGGGCAGATTGGACAGTCCAAAAAAATCACTTTTTTCAAAAATAAAAATTTGAAATTGGTTTATTAGATTTATATATACGTAAAAGCTTTGAATCATTTAATTTTGATCAATGAGTCAAATGTTACAAGGATTTTTAGTTTGCAAGCAGTTATGGACTGTCTACTTTAAAATAAACTTTGTAATTGTTTATTTCACTCAATTTTCAATGTTTTAAAAAAAAAATAAAAATTGTAGGATGTAGATTGTTTATTACAACATTGCAACCATTGGGATTGGCATTTTTCAATTCCATAATTAACTTTTTAACGATTTAATGTTTTGAACCATTCTCTACTTCTTTCTACTTACTATTTTTTTCCTATATGTTGTACAATTCCAAATAATCTAAAAATTTTCAAGTATGTAGCCAACTTGCTCTAAAGAATGAATCCAAAGAAGCACAACCATTTTAGAATTTTTTTCATGATAATTTGACCTAGTGAAGTGCAGCTGCCTTGTTTTATGCAAGGCCAAAAAAGGACTTTTGCCACTTCAAATGCTAATATCTTCCAATCTACATGATGGAAATTTCTGAAATTTTTTCCACACATTCCCAAACCAGAGTACTACAAGATCCTATAGTTACATATGTCCAAAAATGATATTTTTCAAAAATTTGGTATTTGTGCTAGAAATGACAGTTTTGGAGCATTTTTGGTGAAAACATAGTCAAGGAACTTTAGGGGATAAGGCCACCCCCTCCGTTCTCTTTGCACCCCTTTTGCATTTTGTTCAATTGCACCAAACGCAACCACGTTGTCAAGAACTTTGGTATTTTGCCTAAAACTCTTTGTTTACATTTCAATTCAAGAATTCTTTGCATTTTCAAGCATACTTTGGTGTCTTTGAGCTCATTACAAAGGACGTGGGGGTCCCTTTGTCTTTGTCTTGTTTCTTTGGTATTTTCAAGCAAGTTTAAACTAACTTTGTGTTGATTGGCATTTTTATTGCTTTCCTCTTTTAGTACTAATCCCAAGGACATTCTAGCCAAATTTTGGCACTGCCGCTAGTTAGAACTCCTTGGTTCTTGTTTTGAATTAAGTGTTGTTGTATTTTGAGTCTTCGTGGATTGCTAACAAACTTCCAATTGAGCTTTTTTGGCGAGAAATTTCACACCTTTGGTTATTGCAAATTTCCCCTGAAGCCTAGACGTTGGAAGTCGTGGTTTAAAGTGTTGTGTATGTTATTTGGAGTGATTTGGGTGAGATCCAAACCTCTTAATTTGTTAGTAAACCACTCTTGGATATTTGCCAAAATTTGGGCCTAAACCCCTTGGACGGCAAAGCTTTGCTCTTGGATTGAACGTTTTAAAGCTTTGTCTTAGTCTCTTGTTTTAAAATTGGGATTAATCCCCCGATACGGTGAAGCTTTGCTTATTTATGATTTTTTCCAGGTTGTTTTTAATTCGAAAGGGTCCCCATTAGGAGATCCAAAAGATTGGCTAAGCAATGGCCTTTAATTTGGAAACCAATTTAACCAGTTTTGAAACCAGCAAAAGGCAAAACGAGCAGAAGGCCAGCTAGTCGGAGGACCAGCTAGACAACAGACAGAAGACAACAATTGGAAGACCAGCAAGGTCGGACGACCAGTTAGGTCGGAGGAGGCCGGTAGCTAGATTTTCACATACCATTTGGATGTGAAAAAACCAAACTCAGGGATGATGCTTTTGAGCATCACCACCCATTCACGAGGGAACTCCCGGCCCGGGGCTCGGGCGGGGCCGGTCAAGAAAAAGTGAGCCATCGTGAGCAAGGGGAAGGATAGAAAGTTGTTGGTCACGGTGCAAATGGCTCCGAGAACGGTAGTGCCTTGTCCCCGGCTCCTTGCCCCGGTTGTTGACTATGTACATATATTTTCTTGAGATACAGCTTGTCGAGTTTCTTTTCAAATTTGGTCCACTTGTAGGTGCAATGATAATGCACAGAAAAACAAAATTGAAGAAGGAAGATGTGAGCAAGTCAAAGAGGGTTTAAAATTACTAGGCCCGGTCTTGATATTTAAGAGAAATTGGGCACAAAAATTATATTCAAAATTACATTAAAAGTTTGGAGTTAAAACAATCAAAAAATTGTGAAAAATTCAAAAAGTGTCCAATGCTTCTACAATTTGACATAGTAAGTAGTAACGAAAAATAATCTCTCATCATCCTTCTGTGCATCTCTTGTCTATCTCTAACAACATTTGGAGCTCTACCAGGCCAAGAGCCACCAGCACGTACAGGTATGTCTACACCATCTCCATTGGCCCTTTGCATTTGTAGGACCCATTGCAAATTCAATTCATCATCCTCATCATCCTCCCTCATAGCCTGTCTAGTAGCCAATAGCCTGGTCCTTTAAGGACGCATCCTCTGAAGCCTTTATCACTCAAAGCACAATACAACAATTCTTAAACTGCTCAAAGAACTGGAAAAAATGAACACCGGAACAACTCAAAGGAAATTCAAAAAATGCCTAAAATAGATCAACAAAGCAACTTCAAGGACCTTGTAGCAATTCCAAGTGACCTTTCAAAAAATAGAACTAAATTTCCACATCAAGCTGCCACAACACCTCTAAACATCCCCGGCTACACCTATTAACAATGAAATTATGTTTCATTTGTACTTGGAAGAAAACTCTACACCTAAATCCTCCTAATGATGCTAAAATTAACTCCGCCGCAACTCCTTTTCTTCTCTCGTCTTGGAAATTCTTCAAATAGTGCACTCACTCCCGGCCAAGACTTGCGGCAGTTTCCATTGCGAAACACAAAACCTCACTCCTTCTCTCCCGAAGCCCCATTACTTTTCAATTTTTCCCAAATTCCCAAAAACTGACAACTTACACTTATTAAAGTCTGACAACTTATAGCACACTTGTGTCATTGACTTTTGCTAGCATGAGACTTTGGCCGTGAACGAGTGGGGGACCTCCCCGGCCAAATGAAACCTAGGAGAAACCGGGCCCTGGCCAACCCATGCCCCGAGCCGCGTCCCCCGTGAATGGTTGGCGATGCTCTTAGGGCCCCAAATTTTGAGTTTTGATTCAATTTCTCAAGTCCCAGTGATCCAGAAATCCCGAGTTAAGGTAGACAGTAGCTTTATTGAAATTTCAAGTTTTTTCCAAGGTCCAGATAGTGATCCAAAGCTAAAAGAACTTCAGTGTTAAGCCAGAGAGACGCTATGCCCCAAAATTTCAGATTTCTCAGAGTCTAAGTGAACTTCAGACTGCCGTACCAACTAGAAAGTATGAGGAGAGAGAGAATTACAACAAATCAGACTTCTCAAAACTTGAGGTAGAGGTCAACCAAGCAATTCCAGTAACTCTGGGGTACCTCCTGTGTATTAAACATTGAGTCGTTTCCAACTCCAGTGACCCTGTGGTACCTGCTCCCAACTCAGTGCAGCTCAGGTTCTGATTTCTCTAGTTCAGTTCAAGCTCAAAACTACAAGGGCTGGTTCCAAGTTTTGTACACAAAAATTGCAATACGAATTCAAACAAGTGAAGTTCGACACAAGTGTTAACCATTTGAGTATGCGAGTTAGGCAAGGAAGTTCCCAAATCAAAGTTAGACCATTCGATTGGAATATTTAATTCGTAGTTCGAGACTTGACTTTGGTTAAAAAGACGAATAGAAAAAAACAAAACAAGGGAATAGTTGACTTTGGAAGATCCTAGAAGTTAGTTAGAAGAAGTTAGACAAACTTTGTTTTAGAGTTTGGTTGGTTCCAATAGAATTAGCCAAGAATTTATCTTTAGATTTGATTGGATTTCTTTCAAAATATCTTCCAATGTTGGGATTAGATTCCATTAGATTTGTCTTCTACAAAATATCTTCAAAGAAAAGAAATAGACTTGAAAGAAAAGAAATAGACAAAAGAAAAGAAAAGTATTCGGAAAAAAAAGGTTGGGATTTCTAAAACCCGTTAAAAAGGTTATAAAAAATCAAACGCCAAAACATCAAATATGGAAGATGGAGTTGGAGCGTGCGGTTGACCAATGGGTGGCATTGTACAACAAGGAAAGCAACAATGTTCAAGTTAGTAACTGGTTATTTTACTAAGAATTCTTGCAATTTTTCCAAGTTAGTAGGTTATACGTTAAATTTTTTTATTTTTAGAACAAGATTGGAATCCTTATAGGAAATTAGGAAAAAACCCAATAAAAAAATTTACTAAAGACTTTTAAAATTTACTATAGCAATTACAAAGGGTTTACTACAATTAAAGAAAAGTTACTAGAAATTATCCCTAGAAGAAAAGTAGCTCCAAAAAGAGGAAGTTACCAAGAGGAATCTTTTAGGAATCTTTTAGGAATCTTTTAGAGATCTTTTAGAATCTTTTTAAAATCTTTTTAGAAACTTTTAGGAATCTTAGGTTACAAAGTAAAAGCAGCAATAACTTAGAACTTTAGGATAAAAATGAATTATGGAAGAATTTTGATGAATGGTCAAAATTCACTTGTAAACAACAATTACCCAGGAAGTCAAAAGTAAGAAGCTTTTACCTTCTTAAAACTTTAAAGTGAGGATTAAAAGATAAGAATATTGATCTCAAAAGACAAAAGTCAAAACTCCAAATTTACCCAATTAATAAGAATCAATAGAGAAATTAATACTTAGAATAAAAAAGAATTACGCAAAATTTTTGATGAACCGACACGGTCAAAATTCACAGTAAATAACATCTAAATCAAGAAGCGAGAAGTTGGGAATTTTCACCTTCTTAAAGAATCAAAAGCAAAAGGTAAAAAGATAAAAACATCAATCTCCAGGATAATAGTAAAATTCCAATTTTATCCCACTAATAAAAAGTAGTTGAAAATTTATCTCAAAGGTCTAAAAGGTTTACCAAAGATAATTTAAAATTTAAACTTCATCCATTATTATTTGCTAGAAATTTCCGTTAAAGTTAGAATTCTTTGTCATTTAAGAAAGGGCAAAACAAACCCTATAGATTAAGTGTTTTTTTCCCATCTTGTTGGACTAATGACTATTGGACCTTAGTTTTGACAACTAAAGTCAAAACCAACCGCGAATTCTAACAAGTGATTTAGTTTGGTTATTTTGATTAAGTATTAACCAGTAAATAGTTAGGAGTAGGAAAACAACAAAGATCCATTGCTTGGAAGGCTCAACTGGATTACAATATTACATGTTGTTAGACACCCTTTAGGAATTCAACCTC
Organism: Neckera pumila; assembly: GCA_963969595.1. Classification (NCBI taxonomy): domain Eukaryota; kingdom Viridiplantae; phylum Streptophyta; class Bryopsida; order Hypnales; family Neckeraceae; genus Neckera; species Neckera pumila. Next base: position 11,892,136 of record OZ018409.1, read on the forward strand.
ACAAATACAAGAACCTGACTTTGTGTACACTTTCTTCCAAGGGTGGGAATAAAGCGCCTACATGAGGCACAATAGCAAATGGAGTTAGTGGACAATGTCATTGTGCTAGATAATATTGAAGATGGTATTACATGTTGTACGTACCTCAACTCCTATCTAGTTGGTGGAGAATGATGGTGAGGACATTGCAAAAAATGCATTTGCTCCTATTTATATTCAATTGATTTACAGTGACCACAATGCACACAATAGTTTTTAAGTGTAATTCTGATCATTGAAACACTTCTCGTGTTTTATGTAAAACGTTTCGTGCAATCTAAGGAAATGAAAATAATTTCCGGCCAATTACAATGTGTCACGTGTGCAAAGTTTATTTTCTAACTACCCTCCTATTGCATTTGTACACTTTCTTACACAATCACCTCAAAAGTGGTAGTAACTACTATTTTTTGCTATGTTGCTATGTCAAATTAATTTATTTAAAGAATATGAAATTTAAAAAAATAAAGTAAAAAAGATTTTATATTGTTAAGAAAATAAATCTAAAATATGATTTTTATTTTAATTAAATTTTTTTTATTAAAATTGATTTGATTTGAGCGCATTGTGTCAATTAGACTACTGTGCTACTATGTCAAATTAATTTATTTGAAGAATTAAAAATAAAAATAAAATAGAATTAATCAAATGAATTTTAATTATTTTTCTAAATTTATGATTTTAAATGAAATATATTTGTTTTTTGTGTGCAAATTTATTATATTGGTTTTGATTTGGAAATATGGTAAGAAATTCAAGAGGAAAAGAGAATCAAAACAAAAATGCAAAAAAGAGAAAGAAATTAAGAACCAAGGAATTAATCTAAGAAGCTAAAGAGAAAATTGGATATGAAATCTTCATTTACAATCAAAAACATTGTTTTGAAGATTTTAAAGGCCAATTCTTGGATAAAATCCCTGAGGATTTTTATCATATATACTATGGAAGAATTGCTATTAAAGATGTGGACACATAATAAATTGTACTTCTAGCTCGACTTCTAGTCAATTTTCTTCCATTTTTTACAATGGTATAAGGAGATTATGACAATTTCTAAAAATTGACAACACTTATAGATTTATTAAAAAGTACAAACAAAGTGGAGGACAAATCTGCACATAAGGGAGGAAGTAGGAATATATTTACATTAGGTTGGAGGGGAGGATATAATGGTGGTTATTCCTTGGGTAGGTATGTACGGATGTACCTTCAAGAACAGTCCAAAATTCAAAAGAATTAGTGGGCAAATGGGAGAAAGACCAAGAAGAAGTTATTGGATGGATTTCTAATTTATATCGTTGGAGATTTTGTAATTTTGCTCTAGAACTATTTTACCATCCTTCAAAACAAGCTAAAGTACTGGATCTTTATCAGACAAAATTCTTGGATCTTTACCAAATAAAAGAGGCTTTAGCAAGCAATTTAACATTTATTAATAGAGATTTTTTGATTCATTTTATAGAGATCATGATTACAACTATTATTGTTATGGAATTTGGGCTCCAACGACATTGAAAACTGGAAAATTGGCTACTAAAAAGAAGGGTTTCACATGCTCTGGGGGGCAATTTGTAGTACCGACGTATAAAGTCAATGTTGACTTTAACAATCATGATGAAATTGTAGAGATAATTTGGAGAGGAAAATCAAATTTTCATGCTACATTTAAGTCTAAAATAAATTTAGGATTTACTAGATTAAGTAGTTCAGTTCAAATAAGTAATAATTTAGTTAATAGGTTACAAAAGACAATACAAGAAGAAGTTACTTTAGAAAAGATAAATTCCAAGCTACGTAGAGTTTGTCAAATTATAAAAGAAAAAACATGAAATTTACCTTGCTCATTTGAAATAAAATATAGAATATACACTATCCTTTTCGTATCCATAAATGAGGTTCTACTTCAATTTTGCTAAATTATAAGATAGTGTTGGTCTTACCAATTTAGGAATAAAACCATGAAGCGTCCAATATTAAAGTAATTCCCGATCTCCATACATGTCCAATTTTTCTTGTACTACAGTGGATTATTTATAGCAATTTAATAATCCATTTTTGAAATGTAAATGGTCCATTGGTTGTATATGAGGTGACTAGATGAAAAACAAGGTGGAAACAACTTTCAATATTAAAGTAAAAAGGGACCACTGATGTTAAAAGATCAAGCGGCTTACGGATTCTCTCTCTTCTTTGAAGTTTAGGTATTTGGATTCAATTGTTTCCAGATATCGGAGCATTAATTTACGTAAGATACTCATCTTTTTTGCAATTTGTGACGCTTGAATTGGTATCATATTATTTAGGTAGAAACTGTACCTTGATTATGGCAAGTCTATCTAAGTGTAAAAGAGTTAAGATGAAGTTAGAGGGTTCCTTTTGGGTCACTCAAAGAAACGATATAGTACTCTTTTTTACAAAGTGGCACCTGATATGTTTTCTCTTAGCAACTCAAGATTTTACAACTGTAAACTTTTTTATGAGAAACATAGATTGAATTGTGATGGTGTAAACTCCAAACACTTGAAGCAATGAAAAGATTACATGGGCAAAAACCTCTAAAAATATTTATAACCTATTATGAAAATAATGGACATTACTACATGTTTTTGAGGAATGAAGAGACAGTGAAGAAGCTTGAAATTGTGTGGATGCAAATTCCCTAGAAGTATTGTTTATTGTCATCAGGATTAATCAGCATAGGCATGGCCATGATTTTATTATCAAGAAAAGTTAATTTGCAAATCGAATTGGTCCACTTACACTAAGTGGATAAACAATAAATAAATTAGGTGGTGCTAAAAAGCAATAAAGCAAGGGAGGGTGGCGGACAATGCGTTTCTCTCAAACAATGAGAATGATGATTTCTAAACTAAAGACGGTGGTTTTACTAGGTCAAAGACTTTAAACCACCTCAACAGTCCCTTGTGACAAAAGACTATTTCAAATGATTGTCTTAAATACAAGGATTTGAGTACAGTGCTTGCGACTATTGAGGCTTAGAAGAGCTATTCTTTGAATGAAGAATCAGTTCATAGAGATGTTGATTCTTTGAATGAAGAATCAGTTCATGGATATATTGATTCTTTGAATGAAAAATTAGTTCATGGAGATGTAAAGACATTGTTGTGGATGCCTATTCAAAGAAATAAATGGAATTTTGTTTTAAAAAACTTTCTGATGCACTTGAAAAATTGAATTTTTAAGAGTCACTGAAAGGAAATAAGTTGCAATAAATTTCTAGGAATGGAAGAAGTATGTTTATAAGAGTAATTTATTGGATTTAGTGTCTTAAGACATATGCATCAAAGGTTAGAAAAAAATTATGCTTGTTGTAAAATTTAGACAAATAACGAGCAATCTAGTTATTTGAAAATTCAAAAAACTAAATCTAGAGTGACAGCTAAAGTGATCTACTTAGAAAAAATAATCTCTTAATTTAATCAATTTAAGGTGGCAATAAAAATTTGTATTAGTTAATTAGAATTAAGTTTGGCGTCATTTTGGTTTGTGCCGCTACAATCCATTTTAAATTTTATTACTCAAAATCCTTCCAAATAGGATTAAATTAGATAAATGCGTTTATTGTGGTTTCAAATTTGATCCTTTGTGAACCGTTGTCTTTGCAACTTATAAGTATGTATATTACAACATCTGTTGTAGGTATTACTTTCAAAAATATATAACTTATATTGCAGTATAGTATAAGAAGGAGATCCATAGAACCAATAGGCAACTCCTGGTTTGTGAAGCCTGAAACAAAGGTATTTAAGGTTGAATTCAGAGACCAGCCACAATTCATGGTAATAAAAATTTTCATTGTTTATTTTTTAATGTATTTAAAAATAACATTTTTAGATTATAATGTCCTTAATCGCATAAGACACAATTTGGTTTAAGATTTAGGATTTGTTATATTAAAATTCAACATTCGGAGCTCTGAGTGTCTTGTCAAAAGTTTTCATACCATCGCTACAGGCATCGCTGTTCCATGCAAGACTGCTTTAGGATTGAGAAGGTCAGCTTCTTATTATAAATATTTATGTGACGATGCAAAATCTAACGATAGAAGATGTTGATCTCCCAATTGAGATTAAAAGAACTCAAATTCAAATTTTGGTTGAGGTTCTTCATATTGAAAATAAAAAGAAATCCTTCAATTTGACGTACTAAATGAAAAATAAGAAATAAAGAAGAACAATAACAAATTGATGAATCTCTTAGATGGATCTTATTTTTTATAATTTGTCCGTTATGTCTAAAAAAGATGTTAACATGAAGCCAATTCAAGTATTATTATTTTTCACACTATATTATCATAATCAATTCCATTCAAAAATCATATAAAATCATATTTGTACATAACTCACATATTTACAACGTGACATCGTAGATCCTAATCTTTTTTTAAAGTCTTGTTCAATCAAAATTATTGATCTTGTAGTTTATGGATGTCACTTGGAGTGAAAAAATTGCAACTGTTGATTTGAGATGGTTGCCGGGTCTAAATGAGGTAATAGGAGCCACTTGCGCCATGTCCTTTAGTGCTTATTGGACTGCTTTGGTTGAAATTTTTATTTTTATTTTTGTCTATTGAGCACTTGAAATGCCTATACATTCATGAATGGCTTCATTTATCTATTTATTGTCCATGAACATCATTAACCCCTAAAGTCCCAAGGCCATTTTTCTGTCAAAAATCACTCAAAATTGCTGCTTTTGTTGCGTTCATCTAAAAGATCAGAAAAAATATTTTTTTTTAAAAACCATAGGATCTTGTACTACACCTTTTACAGATCATATAATAAAAATTTTGTGGTGTTTGACCGTACGGATTGAAAGATATCAACATTCAAAGTGAAAGAAAAAGTTTTTTTCAAAAAAATGCTCTAATTGCCCAAAAAACAAGATTGTCCATAACTTTCTCATAAAAAATCCAATTGAAATGAATCAAAGCTTTCCAAATAGGCAAAAATATAATCTATGAGGAAAAAAAATTAAAAAAATTAAATTAAATTTTTTGCAAAATTTTATTGTTGCCCCCTCTCTCCTATTTTGAGTTTATTTGGGCATAACTTTTGCTCCCGGGCACCGATTATAATGAAAATTACATTCTCCAAAAGCTAATAAGTTTTTCTATCTTATGGAAAAGTTTCAAAAAATTTCATTAAAAATTGAGCTTATAGGAACCTGCCCAAAATCCATTTTGTCCTCTGTAGGGACAATGGGACTTTAGGGGTTAAAGTGGCTATTTTACATCCAAGTGAGTATGATTTTCATCTTTTAATATTTCATTAAGCATTGGTTACATGCTTAATTTGGAGATTTTTTGTGCATAATTTAGATAAAATAATGATATCATAGACTATACATGATTCAAATGTGACACTATAACATTTATGATTATTGAGGCATGTTTTTTTTTGGCAAATCCAAAAAACATTGAGCTATACAATCAATAATAGTTTAAAAAAGCAGTGGTTATGGCGAAGTTGGCTTCTATTACCTCGTTTGGAACCTGCCCATATTGATAGAAATTAAGATTACTTCATTAGTATTATTACAAGAGATTGTAATACGCTAGAGTTGCGAGAGAACTTTGTGCATGCATTATAATAAAAAATTTATAAGTTTGTTGTACATGCCTACTTGTGTCAAAGTGGAACTTTCAATAAAAAATCGGCAAGTTTTAACCGAAAATATTTGCACCCAACATAGGCTTCCAACGCTGCCCAATATAGTGGATGGAATTTATGGCCATTTGTGGGCGCTTATTTACCCACCCTTGGTAAATAATTGTACACAACCAAGTTCTAATTTTAAATGCAAAGTCCTATCCTAAACAGGTGCCTACACGTCGATCCATTGTGCCTTATAAGCAATGGATCTTTTTTAATCGCTAAACATCTTATCCCCTTACAAAAAGGCCTCAAACATCCTATTCTATGACAACCTACAACTAAAGTGTCCTAGCTATTTGAGCCGCAAGGGTCTTGGATTTTTCTAATTTATAGTTAAATTTTAGTATTTTTAGGTGATAGAAGATTTAATGCCATTTTTCAAAAACCTAAAGTTCACTGAAATTGGACATTTCCAACAAAAGTTGTGCATTGATGAAATTTGACCACTACTCAGTTCATTAAACTTCATCCATGGTTTCCTATTGATTTTTGCTTTTAATTTAACTTGATATTTTTACCCAAGGTCTGATTTGAGTTACCCTGACTATTGGTGACTCTAAATTTTTATTGGATAAAGTTAACCTAATTTACTCGATTAACTCTATTTTATCCCATTGATAAGAATTCGTTGGTTTTATTTACTGGTCTTTGTTGCTTTTATGCACCTATTTTTATGAATTCCCTTTTGTCCTTCCTAATTTATTATTCTACCTTGGAATTGATTTTTACTGACCTAATTTATTGATGGATGAAAGTTGGTTGGTAACTTGTGTTTGGAACTTCATCCATTAATTATTGTTGACCTAAATTCCTAAGTTGATTTTTATTTTCACTTCTTCCTTCTAGATTAACCCTACTTCTTAGATTTTAGATTTTTATCCTCTTAGATGATTTTTGGGTAGGTTTAGCCAATTCAAAGGTCAAACTTCATCTGCTTGTAACTTTCTTGTTTTAACTCAAGATTGGACGTGTTTTATATTTTTGGAAACTTCTAAACCTCTAGTTTCTATTTTCCAACAAAAATTTGACCTGAATTGTAGTCTAAACTACTCTAGCTCTCGGCCTCTTTCTAATTATGCTAACTAGGAGAAATTAGACAAGAAAAAGTGGGATTTTAGTAGCCCACCTCGTGCTGTAGGTCGTAGACATTACAAAAAATTTCAGCCCATTTCAAGGCCATTGGAAGTTGACATGCCATGCTATTGTTTGCATGGCCTGTCAACTTCCAAATTGCTTTTGGTGAGCAATTAGAGTCTCTGACTGCTCGCTGAAGCAATCAATTTCGGCAGAATTTTTTTTTTTTTTTTAAATTAAAATTTATTAAAAAAAAAATTTAAGATTAAAAAAAAAGAATTTTTTTTTTATAATTTTTTATTCGGAATTTTCGATTCCTGTGCCACTACTGTTGCAATTTCATCAAGGTGGAAATAGGGAAAAAACGAGTTTTTTTGCAAAATAAAAGCAAATTTTAGGATACCTCAGAGGGTTGTAAGGCAGCCCTCCGAAGGCCTGAAATTTCCACTAATGTGAGGTTGTGAAGGTTACCTCCTTCTGCCATTTTTTTCTTTTGATAAATGTGTGTGCGTTCCTTAAGTTGGGAAAGATTTTGATAGGAATGGTAGATCTCGCGTTGCTTCCTTTTTCATTTCTTTTTTTTCCTTCTTATTTTCCTACTATTCTCTTACACCATGACTTTTTGATTCTAACTCTCTTACACCATGATTTTTGCTCCTAACCTTCTTACACCTTGTTGGCACTTTCTTTTTCACTCTTACACTTACACTTTCAACGGTCCTCAGTGGTTGGAGGGATTTTCCTTAATCTATTCACTATTGATTTTCTATCCTACATCATCCTCTTCCTTTGATGTTCTTTCCAAGTTTTTTATTTCCGTGGTTGTGAAGAGTTTGTGTAAGTGGTGCGGGGAGTGATTGTATGAACTTTGCAGGGTGATTTTTACTTCAACACAATTGTTCCTCCTTAGCCTAATTTTCTTTTCCTTTTAAAGTTCTACCTCTACTCTCCCTATCCTCTGCTAGGCTTCTACACTTTCTTACTTCTACCTCTATTTGGAATGTCTAAACTTCCTAATCCTACCTACCTTGAGTTCTAAACAACCTTCTTTTCATTCTTGCGTTTCTTTTATCTTTTTTTTCTTTGTTTTTCCCTCAAAGGGGCATTAAAAAAAAAAGAATATATGAAAACTAAAATTTTGGAAGTGCGGCCTGAAACGTGGCTTGGAGGCGTAGCTGCTAGGCGAGCGGAGCAAGGCTGCTGGGCAGAGCGAGGTGCTTGCTAGCCAGGTACCTGCGGCTGGCTGCTCGAGCTGCTGGTTGCTCGGGCTAATTGGCCTGGCTAAAATTGGTCCAATTTTCTCCTTTTTTTTTGGTAAATTTTTGTATAAGTACCAACAAAATGGCCTAAAGGATGCTTGACCAGGGGGGAGCAAAGTGACTAACTAATCCTAATTTTCTATGGGCTACTGTTTGACGTATTTTCTAAGTTCTAGGACATTAAACTTTGAAGGTTTTCAAGATTGTTTTGGAAACTAAACTTTGGAAAGGACAATTGGAGAGGTTCAAAGCTTTGCCATTGAGTTGGTTTTAACACCAATTCTAAAATTTTCCTTAACTCGTAAGGTCAAAGTTTCATCGTCCGGTGGGGTTTTTAACACATGCTCTATGATTTAAGGGACTAGAAATCAAAGCTGCGGCATTTCAGAGAGAGGCCATATAACAAGGGGCAATTTCAAAGAGGAAAAATTAACTTAGGAAATGATAACTCTAGAGGGGTTCAAAGCTCCGCCGTTTCAGAAGGAGCCATACAACAAGGGGCAATTTCAAATAGGGAAAATTAAAACTTAAGAAATGACAACTCTGGAGGGGTTCAAAGCTCCACTGTCCAGGGAAAGGAGACACACACAAAAAACACTTGGAAGAAGCCTCAAAAGACCCCCACTTGGAGGAATACAACTACGGATGTTAATACGAGACACGTGAATTAGTAAATAAATAACTTAAACACTAAAAGCCTTCCAAAGCAACATCGCCAAGGTACGGTGGGGGTAGCTTTAGGATTAGTATACTACTCAAAGAACTTTCAAGCAAAAGTTAACCTCCCAATACAAATCCTCTCAATTTCACAAGTTAGTAACTAAAATGATTCCAAATAAAGCAAAATAACACATAAAATACCACAAGAGTTTACACACACAAAGTAGAAAGACTCCCAAGACCTTCAAAAACTGAAAATTAAATAAAACCAAAGCACAAAGTGTTAAAAAACACCATGGAAATTTCTTTGGCAAAAACACCAAAAAATCCAACGTAAGTTGAACCCACGGATCCAAAACAAGAGTGAGGATGGTGAGAGAGGAAAATGGGCACTGTTTTATAATTTTTCATGGTGCCCACCTCCTTCAAGTAACCTTAGTAACTTTAGTAACCTTAACAATTTAGATTCTTATCCTTATCTTTAAAATTTTCATGACATTTGGATTTTACGCTGGTCCAATGTTGTATCTTTTGGAATTTGCCTTGAAATTTCATACGGATTGTGCGAATGGTTTCAGAAAGCCATTTTTAATTCAAAGGTCCTCCTACCCCCTATTCCGACGTCTAAAATTTCTCTTAGATTAACGTTAATTAAGGCTAGTAAAAGGATAAAAATCTAGATTTTGGAGTTGGCCTTTTCTGATTAAAGTAACTAGTTAAGGTTGTCAAGAATGTCTGAGGGAGTAAAAAAAGACCCCTTACTGACTTGATTTTGACTTCGTACGCTCTCGGGACACCGGTCAATTTCAAGCACATTTTGACAAGTGATTAATTTGGAGGAATGTCGTTGATTAGGCCACCTCCTGCTATCAGAATGCCATGAAAACTTGTCGGAGCGTATTATTAACATAAAAAAAGTTATTTTAATTTTTTGTGAAATTTTACTGCAATTTGAGGAATTTTCAATAATTTCCCATTGTTAATTCAAGCGATTAACCATTCGGATGGAGTATTTTCCTAGGTCAAAAAATTTCAAAACTTCTCAGGAACCTTTCCTGGAGTTTTCTAAGAGATGTGCAAGTTCATAATTCTTTACCCCGCACACGTTGGTCTGGATAGAAATTCCATCTCTTTTAAAGTAATATTATAAAAAACTCGTGTTTTAGGGGATGTTTTCACTATTTTTTGGAACGCATTTTTGTGAACATTATTGTTGACAATCCATGTTTTTATATCAACAATGATGTTCAATAAAACAACTTGTCAATTATGATGTATTTTGTACGACGTAGTATATATAGTATATGATGTATAATATATGATGTAATATGTATAACATGTTATATTGGACATTATGACATGCATGTGGACATCATATAAGACATGGGAGACTGTTCATATTAACATCATGTTGAATAGTCCATTCCATTAATGTTTAATGTGACATCATTTTGTTCTCTTAGATTATACCAAACATTGCCATAGGTATTTATAATGAAAAGTAGATGTTTACATTGATGTCACAAGAAATTTGGACGTCTAAGGTGATGTTTCAAAATAAATCTATGAAAACGTTTGGACGTTTGAGTTGATGTCTCAAAAAACGTATAGATGTCTATGTTGACATTTTCAAAGATAGCAAGAAAATTCTTAGACAATAAAAAAAAATGCTGACGTGGCATGCCACATCATCCTTGCTAGATGCCACGTCACTTTTTCCGCCACCACGTCAGTTTTTCCGCCACCACATCACGTACCACCTCAAATGCCATGTCATGGCCAAAAATGGATGAAAATTTTTCCTACGTGGCTGCCTGTGCATATGTGGCGCTTAGGTGGCAGCCACATAGCGGCCTTTGAGGACCCTGTTGACCCATTGGGGGACATCCGGTCCCCCAGCATGCTGATGTCCGACGTCAAATCTAATATCAAATCCAGGTCTTGAGCAACGCAATTTTTTAGACGCCTACATAGACATTTCAAGACATTAGTCGCGACATCAGCATGCAAAATCCAAGAATAAAAAAGAATACGGGTTTATTATAGTGATTTCATATTCTATATATAAATACTTTGTTGGATTGATCATTGTCGTAGATGATGCATTTTTTAGGCTCAAAGAGTACTTGGTAGCCTATGTTCGTTAGTTTACCAATTTGAAAAGAGATTTGTTTTCACACTTAGCAGGCTGACATGTATAGTTGTATAAAATGTCATGGATATCTTTTATTGCTTTGATGTTGATCAAAGTCCTCTGACCAGCCATGGGCATCACTTGCCCTCTAGCAATCTTAATGTGGAAAACATTTGAAGAGCTAATGTGATTAAAAAGCCTAGGGTTTTCAATAAGATGTGACAAAGCTTCCAAGTTGAAGAACCCGTCACCTTTAGTTGGAGATGATATGACGTAAATATTGATGACTTTTTCTGGAGCATGTCGGCTTGGAAAGCTTCAAAATAGTTAGCTCTAGGATCAGAGGCGGAATCATTGTCTGGATAGGACACTCTTTGTCATCCATGTCGATTTTAGTGAGGTCTACTTGGTGTTGAGGACGTTGCATATATTAGTGAGTTACAGTTGCATCACCTTGATGCGCTCTTCTAGGGTGATCCTTATGTAATCACGTGTAAAGTGTTATGACATGCCACATTAGTTATAAAAAATTTGATGAGCTGAGTTGTCTATCCATTGTGCAGGTAGTGCGGCGCGGTCTCAATCAGTCTGTAAATAACCTCCGTCGCAATTAAGGCAACCTCGTCCTAACTGTTGATTGTATCAGATTGGAAGTCAATTTCAAGCCAAATTGACTTCTAATTTGTTATGTTGTCTATCTAGGATACAGCTGAGTTTTATTTGCAGGATGACACCTTCTAACTCTACAAACAAATGTAAGCTTTTTCTCCTTTTTGTATCTGCTTAAAGGTAGATTAGTTCTTTGGTAAGCTATTGAGTGTCTAGTCTACAAGATCTTTGTCTAAGATAAAGATCCCTAAGTTGGCTAGCTAGATTACAATAAGATTAATATCCTGGTGATGATCTCCAATTCCTCTTCCTTCTACTAGTTTTGCGGAGTAGAATTGTTCCTTGAGAAACAATCTGCATAAAGAGCTTCTAATGTCACACATACGGTGAAGCCATTATCAAATGGCTTTGGAACCAGTGAGATGTATAATACTAAATATGATAGAATCTCGTACTATTGAAATAATAATATGTCTTGCTCTGAAGCGCAGTTTTGTGTCGTGGGTACTGAGCAGTATTGCGGGTGCAACTGACGCTGATGTATTGTTTGCAGTCGCAATAGGAGTTGCAAGTGTATCGACGGCAAATGAGTCAATGGTGAGTTGTGGTTCCAAAGTTAAATTCGACACTCTGTCGTCTCTGTTTGATAAAGTTGTAGTATTGATATTTGTCTGCGCATGCTCCAGTCTAGATTCGTTGAACCGCTAGAGCCCTTCCTGCATGAGAATAAATTTCACCTTATAGCTCCAAATCATGTAGTTTGCTGGTCTAGAGCTCCAACTTTTATAGTTCCAAATATATCTCTAACGTGAGGATCCATTCAGGTAACTGTAGCTGACGTCTAACGTAAGATTTGTAGCTAATCTGTGACTACTGCTCGGCAGCGCCACCTTGTTTGTGGCGAGGTTGTACCATTGTAGGACTACTTTGATTCCTATCAAACCTCTTGGTCTAATTGTGCTAGGAACTCAAATGTACCCTGACTGCTTAGACTCTATAGCTCTAGCTCTGATATCATATTGTGAAACTATCACATTCTAGCAATTGATTAATTAGTAGGATTTATTTATAAAACAAATAGAGACTAAACAGGTTTAGAAGAATATTCACATATAGCCTGAGTTAAACCTAATTAGTCTAAATGGATGAAAAACATTTGTGTTCCATAAGAGATTGAAGTCATGGAACCCTAATAGATAGAAATGTCAACATGTTTAAATTTTCAAAGATTAAATTGGTGAAAATACTTTATTCTTTCCATTGGAAATTCAAAGCAAATTGAATAAGTACAATTTTTTAGACCAATAAGTATAATTTTTTAGACCTAAAATTGAGTGAAATTGGCAAGATTTGCTAGAAGCCGGGAAATCCAATGAATTTGGCAAGCTATACTCTTCCACTTATGGTACATAGATGGCTTTGAAGACCTCTCAAAAATAGAATATTTATGTTCTTTATTGATAAATATAAGCTTTTAGTAGTTGACTTTATGTACTGCTTATAACATTAGGAAAAGAACGAGCCCTCAAAGAAGCTGTGACTTTACAGACAGCGTAGAACACTAGCCCCAAAAATACATTTTTTTTTTCTTGGGCCAGCAAACAAATTGTAGCGCAAGACAATACAATAGGATAATTTTAAAAATATTTTAAAAAGTATCAAATGAATTAATATTAAAAAAATTACAAAATTATAAATTTTTCAAATCTAATGTAGCATGTATCATATTATGTCAAATTGCTATTTTTGAAAATATTATTTAATTATTATTTAATTAATTTTTAATATTTTAGAGTAATATATTTCAAAATATTTATCATGATTTTTATATCTTTATATTTTTTCATATTTTTAATTGTGAACATTATTCATTATTGATAATAAAGAATGGTCACTATTCCTCAAAGGGGCTGTGAGTTCCATTGAGGGGAACATTCGTAAGGAAGTAGTCCCTTTGAGGACTCATTTTTTTCCTAATGAATCTTCACAAGAATCAAACTGTCCTCATGAAAACAAGCTTCAAATTTTAGAACGACCATATATGACCGCTCAAATAATTAGGGATGAATATCTTTGGGCTATTGATGTGGATTTTTTAATTTTTTATGTTTAATAATTGAGTTGATTCTTCTATCAAAAAATAAATTCAATAATATAACATTTAATTTTCACTATTTCCAAAATTATTAAGTAGAAGTAGCGAAAAGATTGAACAAAAAATCAAACTCTTTATAGCTATAAGATGGAGTTCAAACATAGTTTTTTTAATAGTGAGATTTATACATCAATCAAATTCACCATGTGTAAGGAGTTTTTTGTACAAATTGTTAAAAAAACATTACTAATTGAATTCCATAAATTATTTTATCAAGAAGATGCTTTAAGCCTTCTGCCATGTGAAAGTAGTGGCCAAAAAAAGCACTCAATGACAAGAAGAGCACACTGATTGTCTTGCCAGCCTCAACAAGCAGAAAAGAATAATTTCCTATTTCACCAAAATCGAGGAACAACTTCATTGGTAGAGATTGGTCTACCTTGAGGGGAATCAATACGTGTACTATTCTTCCTTGATCTCTTCCTACCATTGGATCCAGTAAATATCAGTGCAATTTCCCCCTTGAACCCTGTAGCTTCTTTGTGAACTTTGTTAACCAGTCTCACCTGATAGGAGGCCTTTAGATTGCCCATAAACCACAATATCAATAACTTTTTCATTGTTAGTCCAAATGGAATGAATCAAAGTTCATATGTAGACAAATTAAAGAAAACAGTGAATTTCTTTGGATTAGTCCTTGAATTGCTTTTTGGACATGGGATGGTATAATGTTTGCTTTTGGATAGTAGGCACAAATTGAAATAAAAATATTATTTCCAAGAAGCTAATCTGATTTTCTAGCTTCAATGAAAGTTTCAAAAAAAATTCAAAGATTAAGGTTGCATAAGATAATCTATAATGCCTAGAGTCCCTTTCAAAGACTTTGGGAATTTAAGAATTCAACAGGATGTGCTAAAATAAGATGAAGATAAATACAAAAATTTAACCAATAAAAGGTTCAAAGGCACTGAGACTATATGTCTCAAATGAGGAACAAATTGTTGATGGGAAATCTACAAACACATTACAAAAAAAAGAGGAATACAAAGAATTGCATTAAAAAAATATTTTTTTGTGTGTATTTAAAAATCCATACAAATACAATTTTTACACTCTTGTACATCTTTCTTTCATGTCCTCTGACTCATTAGAGGGGTTTCGGGGGCCTTGGAAGATTGTTTCAGGCTTGAACCTCAGTCAGTCCAAATTTAGAGAATGACGGTACGATCGTGTCAGATTTAAATATATATATATATAATTTTAACCTCTTTTTTTTTCGTTTTTTTCAAAAATGACGTGGCAGTTGCTTGGCCACATTAGCCTGGCCACATTAGCCTGGCCATTTGAGAGCATTCCAGCATTCTTGCAGAGTTCCCAAAATCCGGGAACTTGCAGTCTCTTAGAAGGCCCAAAATTCCTCTAATGACAAATGGCATTTGCAAGTAAAGTTGCTACACACTCTTGAGAAATTTGAGTTGCTTGCAGAATATCTAATTTGAATTTTTTGTTGTTTTTCTAAAGCAAAATTGCAATCTCCATTTTCACCAGCTTAATACAAGTAGACAATTTGGTAAATCAATCTGACACAATTGCCATAATGTTGTTGAGTTTTCAACGTTTTACGGTTGCTTACAAACTTCCGATAAATTACTGGCACAAATTGTGCATTTTGAACATGCATTTTATATGTACATTTTGAACTCTTTTGTCTTTCACTGAGTATAAAATGGGCAACTTTTCAAAATATTTTCACAAAGATATATTACTTCAAAGCGCAATGTTCTATATTTCCATTGACCCAAAGTCCCAAATAAAACTTTAAACTTAATATCTCCTAAAATGTATGGTCAAATAATTTGAATATTTGAGATGCTTACTCTCAATGTGAACTTTAACCCCTAAAGGACCGGAGGGGTGTCCAGATTTCCAAAATTGTGAAGATCTATTATAAAATGCAACTTAGAAGAATATTTTAATGATGATCGTCAAACAATAGTTGTAAAATGCTATTTATAGATCACATCTATACGGTTAGATCAACAAAAATACATACCAATATTTTTCAATAAATTTGAAGTTAGAAATTGGAAATTCCTTCTAAAATCAATTGTACACTGAATACTTATGATTTTTAAAAGTCTTTTTTTCCTGGAAGTTCAAAATATTGAGTTCTAGTTATAAAGATTTTTGAAGATCTTTATTTGATTTTTTGATTCAAATCATTTTTGAAGGGTCATTTTTTGAACTAAAAAAGTTACTTTTTGAAGCTAGACCTCTCGATACCTTTCGAATTATAGAATATTTGCAAAGCAAAAGCTTCGTAATCTGAACCCGACAAATGTTAAAGATCTTCAAACAAAATTGATGGATGAAAAAATGCATTTCGGTGAGTTTAGGATGTGTTTCCGTTCATTCATAATTCAAAATCTGCACTCATGGTCCTTTAGGGGTTAAGATCCTATGATTATATTCTGTCCAATCTCAAAAAAATGATGAAAAAGATTTAATTAGTTCTTGGCAGTTTCAACCCATTTTGAAAGTACACCTAGATGAATGCAAGAAACACTTAAAGCGCTTTTTTAGACCCTAGTTTTTTATTTTTGTGCCATAATTTTTGTATTTAGCTCTAAAAGACTCAAAATTTAGGGAAAAGATACTCATAACCATTGTACACCTTTTATAATTTTTCAAAATTTCTTAAAAATAATTTACTATTTTTAAAAAATCCCGATAATTTTTCACAATGGATGATTTAGGGGGGTTTGCACTTTTTTAACCCAAAAAAATGAATTTTGAGCTGAAATTTGGAGAAAATTGTCTTCTAGTAGACCTATAGCTGTTGTCCAAATGAATTTTAAAAATACTTATTTTTTTGTAGTGTACAAGTCCACAAAAGAGCTCATTTTTGCATTTTTTTTCAAAGGTATAAAACATCATTTTGGTGCTTTTTTGGGTCAAAATCCATCACCAAAAAGTTTTCTCAAATGGGAAATTTTTAAATTAAAAAGAAAACAAAAAAACTATTTCTTACTAATTCACCCTAAAACTGGTGAAGAAAATACCACTTTTGACATTTTAACTCCTAAAGGACCATTTGTCCCCTTGTGGGACAATTCAGGTCCGGGTAGGTTCCTATTGCTTCAATTTTTAGTAATATATTTCGGGATTTTTTGAAGTTGTATATTTTTGCAAGAACTTTGTGAATATATAATTTTTATTTTAATTGATGCCCGAGAACAAAAGTTATGGCACAATAAGCAAAATTGAAATTTGGCGAGCAGCCCAAAAAAAATCATAAAAAGTCAAAATGATTTTTTTTTCAAATTTTTTCCTCAAAGGTTATACTTTTGTCTACATGTGAAGCTTTGTTTCATTCAATTTGGACTAATTCTGAGAAAGTTATGGACAATCTTAGTTTTTTGGGCAATCTAAGCATCTTCTCGAAAAAATAACTTGTAGAATATGTTTTTCAATTCAATTTTTAGACTTTTTAAAAAAAAATTTGTTTGACAAGGTTGGAATTTTTTGCTAGAACAATCTCACCGTTGGGGGTATTGTGATTCAATTCCATCTTAAAGCTATTAATAGTTTAGTTTTTTCTTCAATCTTGAACCCACCTCTACATAACAATTTTTTAATGAGTGAAAATTAAGTGCTTTTTATCCTAAATTTTTTTGGGAGATTATTGATTCAACTACTTAACATAATAAGTAGAGAATCAAAGTCTATATTGCAAAAAATTTGAACTAAAAAGACTCAAAGCCAAAAAATCTAGTCAAGCAAGGTACAAAAAAACTTGTTTTATTCACTTTAAATGCATATATCTTGCAATCTATATGGTGGAAGTTTTTGAAATTTCTTCCACATATTCATGTACTAGTCAAGTATAAGATCTTATGGTTGAATATGCAAGAAAAAACAATTTTTAAAGCTCTTTTTTCTTTGCAATAGAAATGACAATTTTGAATGGTTTTTGATAGGAAAATCACCTTGGTCCTTTAGGGGTTCAATTGTAAGAAATCGTTTTTTTGTTTTTTGAATCTAAATATTGTCCATTTGAAAATACTTTTTGGTGATGGATTTTGACCAAAAGAGCACCAAAATGATGTTTCATACCTTTGAAAAAAATGTAGAAAGGAGCTCTTTGTGTGGACTTGTACACCATTAAAAAATAAGTATTTTTAAAATTCATTTGGACTGTAGCTGTAAGTCTACTAGAAGAAAATTTCTCCAAATTTCAACTCAAAATTTGTTTTTTTGGATTAAAAAGGTGCAAAAAATCCTTAAATCACCCATTGTGAGAAATTATTGGGGCTGTTTAAGAATGATAAATAATTTTTAAAAAATCTTGAAAAATTGGAAAAGGTGTATAATGGTCATGAATAGCTTTCCTGTAGATCTTGAGTCATTTTGAGCTAAAACACAAAAGTTATGGCCAAAACAAAAATCAAAAACTAGGGTGTTACAAAACGCAACAAATAGTACAAGTGTTTCTTGCATTCATCCACCTCCTTTGGATCATTAGGGATTAACCCTTAAACGCCCAAAGAGGCCAAAAATGGCCTACAATTTCTGATACCATACAATATGTTTGGTCTTAATGAAATTCATTGTTCATCTTTTTGGTTGTTCATTAATTGTGTAGTAAGATAAATGTAGTTTTTGTACCATGGTTTAAGTTGGCCAATTTGAATGGACGGCTCATTCCTTCACTTATTCATTTGGACCTCCATTGAATCTGATCAACTTTGGGATGTGGGATAAAAGCACAAAATTGTAGAATCAATCAATAGTCAATGGGTGGAAATTTGTGCATTGTCAAGCTTTCAGTTTGTTCTCTTTATTGCTAAGCACATGGTATTGTACTCTATAATTCAAAAATTGTATGCTAAGTGCTGAGCGTTTAAGTATTAATCACTAATGGACACATCAACTAGGAACAAATGCAAGGTGCTATCTAACAATTTCTTTAATAAAGATTCTATCAAAACTAGTATTCTTTATACACATTGTGCATTACATTACAAACAGTACTTATAAATCCAATTTTCAAAATATTTAGAATTAACGATTATTATAAATATACAGTCTTTAACCACTAAAAGATCATTGTCTCTTCAAGAGACAATTGAAAGTTTGGATAGGTTTCTATGGTTTCAATTTTCAGTGTGATTTTTTGAAACATATTTCTAAGATAGAGAAACACATTAGCTTTCTAAGAATATAAATTTTATTTCAATTGCTGCCTGGGAGTAAAAGTTATGCCACCCTAAGAACAAATGTGAAATTTGTTGGGTAGCCAAAAAGACATAGAAACACATAAAAAGTACAGAAATTTATTTCAAATAGATTGTATTTTAGTCAATATGGAAAGCTTCAATTCATTCCATTTGGATTATTTATGTAAAAGTAATGGAACTTCGTGTTTTGGAGGCAATCATAGAAAAGACAACGTAGTATATTTGTTCTTGAAGTCAATATTCACAAATTTTTAGGAGAAAAAGACCTCCAAGGGATTGTTTGTTTGGTAGAAAAATCCCATTGGTAGAATAAGTGTTTCAATTTCATCTTAGACCTAGAAACAATTTAGTTTATCCTTCTACCTCATTCCTACTTCTATTTAGCAATTTTCTAAAATAAAAAACAAGTTTTTTTTTTAATATTTTTCCCTAGACTCTCACTACAATTCTTCAACTTAAAAGATTATAAAATGAGTATATGTAGTGCAAAAAATTTTAATTCAAAAGATTCAAAGTCTAATATTGTGGTCATGCTAGGTGTAAGACAACCCCATTTTATTCACTTCCAATGCAAATATCTTGAAATCTATTAGGTCAAAATTTCTTTAAATTTCTTCTACACAATCTTATATTAGTCTAGGATTTTTTTTATTTTTTTTCTTGAACAAATTGAGAATCCGTTGCATTAATACTAGTCTAGAGTTCTATAGATTGAATGCAGAAAATTTAAGCAATTTTCAAAGTTTTTTTAACTCTTTGCAATAGAAATGCCGATTTCCAGTGTTTTTGATGAAAGAAGGATCTTGGTCTTTTAAGGGTTAAAAGAACTTCATCCCATTTGTTCAAAAAGAAATGCGTTTTTCAATACTTCTCCAATAGAATCAGAGTAGATTCTAAACCCCTTTCAAAAATTAGACTCAAAATAGGAGGTCTAAATCATTTTTCTTTTCCACAAAAAATCATTATCAAGCTATTAACAGAGAAGAAGATACTATTACCGAACAGCAACATGCGTTGCTATTGGAGCATTGCTTAAGTAAACAGCCAGACTAAATAAAGTCTTGGTATTATCAAAAGACATCTCTTTAACCATTTTGTATTAACATTCTTTAACCATTTTGTATCAACATTCTTTAACCATTTTGTATCAACAAATTCTACTACTTATATAGCTAGGATGCTGTTCCAAAAAAAATTGGGTTGGAAATGAAAAATCCATCATTTGAAAGAGTTTCCTTCAAGCAATGTATACGTAAAAGAATACATTATTCCCAAAAATCAATATTATAGCTTGGACAAAGTCCAGCAACAATAATTGGGCATAAGAGGATAAATCCCTAAAAAGAATTTCTTTTTGGTAGTAATCTAATTAGGAGAATCCTACTCACAGTAACGACAAATAATCTTGGATGGAGTCGAAAAAATAATTGGGTGTACAAAACCTATATTTAAATGAGAATTTTTAACTGGTCCATGTCTCGGTCCATGTATCACCAGTACAACTCTTTCTCCAAATATATTAGTGTTCAAGCATGGACCCAAGGGGTCCATCATAAAGAGAATTGTTTGAGAGCAAAATCTTAGATAGGCTTTCAACAATAGTATACAACCTAATCGAAACCAGCATACAAATGGGAAAGTGATTGAACCTGTAGGTAGGAACCTAGGGAGATAACCAATCGGCCACAACAATACACAATTGAAACTCAAAGTATTTATAGCAAAGTAGAGTCCAACAAGAGTTTCGGATTTTTCAATCCAAACAAAGTATTTTGAAGAACTCTCTAGTGCAAATAATATCACAGCCGTAACTTGAAAGAATTTTTGAAATTTTTTTGCAAAATTCTGAGGAGGTGGTAGCCCTCAACTTGTTGCCCACTATTTTGAAAACCCAAAACCATTTTCATACGCTTACGCCACAATCAGACCCTTGCCTCCGAGTTACAACCACCCTAATCTTACTTTGCGTCACCAATTGTTACTACAACAAAAAGACCGTCTAGTTCAGGCAGACTCGTTCCTATCGAGAAAGGAAAGAGTAGTCATCAAATGCTTCGTAAGGCCAATGCATTCATGCAAATTGGCTCACCAACCAGTTCAATACAAGCTATAATAACCCTGGCGAGTTAAGGCACGCACCCCAAAAGCCGTCAATTGTTTTTTAATCAGAACTAGTGTGCCATGTGCCGTTGCCACAACCAAAACAAAAGGAAACTTTGAAATTCGATAACTTTTGCACAGTAGATCAAGTCACCATGAAATAAAGCCCGTGTACCCCTCCTTGGCGAGAGCTTTCCGACGGTATGAACCACGTGGCCGGAATCAAAGTAAAAGTAATTTTCAAATTTTTTGATCCATAATTACTTCGAAATTCAATAACTTTTGCATTGTATGTCCAAACACCACGAAATCAAGCCCATGCACCCCTCCTAGCCGAGCCCTTTCCGATGGTACCAAGCACACGGCTGGGGGACGCAAGGTCGGTGAGATCTCAACGTAACAAAACAAATAAACAAACAAACAAACAAACTTAAGGTTTGGATGTGCAGAGTAGCCAGAGGTATCTTGCTCATTGTATTCTCTTGTGTCAGGCACCAGAGATAGTTATCACATCTTTTTTGAATTACGAACTCTGGTTTGGGAAGGTAAGGCATATATGTAACTGATACTAGTGTTGTTGCAAATAAGTATAACTTACAGCCACCAGTAAGTGGTAAGGATTTCCTTATAGGGCTCTTTTGATTTGTATAGAATCAATAAATCATCTATACCTTAAATTTGGCTGTTTGTTTGTTTGTTTGTTTGTTTGTTTGTTTGTTTGTTACGTTGAGATCTCCCGGACCGTGCATCCCCCAGCCGCGTGCTTGGTACCATCGGAAAGGGCTCGGCGAGGAGGGGTGCACGGGCTTGGTTTTGTGGCGTTTGGAGCGGTGGTACAAAAGTTATTGAATTTCAAAGTATTTATTGATTAAAAAATTAGAAAATTACTTTTACTTTGATTTTGGTGGCGTTCTTGCTACTGGGAGTGGAACCGGGAGTGGAACTAGAAGTGGATGAAAATTGGGCCAACAGCACAGGGCCACACTAGATTTAAAATTACGAACAAATTATTTTGATCTAACAACAGTAGACTTCTTGAAATCAATAGGAATAAATCCCGAAATTTAAGTCTCAAAAAACAAAAAACAAAAAACAAAAAAACAAAAAACTTCATCCACATCTTCCAATGTCATACTTGCAAACTGAATTTTTAAGTGTTGGACTTCAAAGTGTTGACAAAGTGTTGGACTTCAGAAAAAGTACCGCAACTGACCATCAGACTCGGCATTTCATGCCCAATATCTAGTCAAAGCTGGTCATTCACATTCGACGTCTGCTAAAATAAGAGTATTCCATCGAAATCCGCTTTCTCTCCACGCTTCTCTTACAATTCCGGCAAGTTGTTTCATAATTTTTTCCCGCCAACCCTGATAGCCGGCCACGGTATTTTGTGTGGTAAGGAATGCTCAACAATCATTACCAATTCTCCAAAACATAATTTATGCCAAAGAGAGATGCAAGTCCTGAAGAATACCGCGTATGTTTCGCACTGTTGCATACTTAGAAAGAGGCAATTCTATGAGCAACTTTACATAGGTAGCTTCAAAACCAACATCCTTCACATGATTGGTATCCAAGCGTTGAACATTGAGCCTTTAAACCACGATCATCGAGGTTCACCACGATATCTATACAAATTAACGAAGACCATAGACATAAACTCGAACCTTAACTTGATCAGCTGGAATACTGATCCAGTGAGCCTCCACCGTACTCGCACTTCCTCCTCAGATACCTCTACCGAAGAACCGAAGTGATACATCTATAAAATGGCTAATAGATGTCAAGGCACTACGAGTGAGCTTCTTAGTTGATGTCAAGGCACTACGAGTGAGCTTCTTAGTTGTCTCGACAACCTTGTAACCAGATACACATAGTGAGAACTCCCACTTAGCCTTCTGAACAAACTGACCCGTGTTCTCCTCTGTAAAACAACAGGTCTTGAAGATACAATCCTCTCGCCTTGGAACATGCTTCATGTTCCAATATCAGCACCCGGCTATAATAGTGGCACCGTCTCAATTAGCTGTGAATATGTGAATCAATAGATTCCATCACTAGTGACCTCAGCCAACATATCATGGCTCGGCTAGGGCGGACCCATGGAAGGGATATGTAGAACTTCTTGTAGTCCCACGCCGAAACAATTGAAGCAATTATCAGAATTGTTGTCCCCGCCCAATCAGGTATAGTAATCACAACGGCATCCTAGCTCAAGGACTCGGAAAGGCATCCCAGCTTTCATAAACACAGGTGTCATTACTGTATTCAGACAGCGTCGTCGCACTACTAAAGCTTTCTGATAAGCCTGAAGTCGATTTTCCGTCTCTATGCACGAAGGCAGTCTCGGGTTGAACACAATCACCTTCGTCACCCGATTCCTTATTGGCTATTCTGGCATACACAGCCAATTTCTCTGAAGAAGAATTATGCAAACGCTGCTGCAAGGAGACCACTTCCTTGGCATGCCTCCTTTTGGCCTTTTCCAACTCCCTACGTATGTCGTCTGCATCTGCTTCTGCAAGTGCTGCCGTATGCTGCAATGATTTTGAAGGAACACATTACAACGACTAAATGAGCAAGAGTTACCGGTAACAATACTGTAAGATCAAAGAATGATAATGAAAAATTGAGACACTTGTCACTTAGTCATGCAAACGTAAGACTAAGAAAAGGAATCTTTAGCCTACGAATTTCAAAGGGTAAACGACCAGTCACCTTGGCCAAGACAGCAGCTTGCTCTGACTCTTTCAAGCGCACAAGAAGCTCCCCAGCCGCATGCACAGCATCGGCAGTATCATTAAGCTGTGCTTCCAACCCTTTGATCTGCTCTTTGAAGCGCGCCTGTTCAACTTTCAAGTACGCAATCTGCGTGGCTTGAGCATCAAACCACTGGTTGTCAACAGCGCTAAAACCGGATTTCCTGGCATCCCTCTTAAATTCGATCACGCCGTCACGAATTTCACGCATGTGCGCTAACTGCAGAATGTGCTTCTCTTGTAATTCGGCAAACTGGTCCAGGATACGAGCATGTCCAGTGATAGCCATCTGAAGAGCCTCGTGCATTTCCTGAGTACACCTGAATACATGAAGGGCAACACGGTCAACGCAATAAACTGACACCCCGACGTCTGACATAGAACCCCGAATTAACCTTCGTTCTATCGAAGAATCGAAATGGAGTCTCAACAAAGGAAGCAAACCCTTGCGATCGAAACGTCGACTGCGGTTTCAACAGCTACTACTGGCCCGAACCTACCATGAGTGATGTGTTGATCACTTCAAATCTAATGCTTTCCGCAAAACTGGAATGAGAACCACGAAGTGAATATAGCAGAAATTAAATGCAAACAAGGGCTCATAATTCACCTCTTTTCGCCCTCAAGCTCCTTCCGCCACTTTTCTGACAGCTGCATGTGGTGGTCACGTTCTTCTCTCAGTTCGTGGACCATCGAAATCCATTCCTTCTCTCTTTGATCCCATTCCCTCCGCTCTTGTTCTAAGAGGTCGGCAGCATGGACCTCGACTGTTGACGCCGGACGCTCAGCATCGACGTGTTTAGAAGAAGACGGAGACTCGTAGGCGGATAATTCCTCGGGTACAGCAGTTGCAGGCAGGATCTTACTGGGGCTATAAGAGGATTGACCACCATGTGCCGGCGACACTGCCTCACAGACAGATAGGCGCCGTGGTTTCGGAGAACCTGGAGTTCCAGTCTCAAGGTACAATTGGACCTGGTTTCGAAGGTGCAAAATCTCCTCTTGGAGCTTTTCACGCTCTTCGAGATCACATAAAGACTTGTAGCGATGAACCTCATGCCGTAGCAGTTCCTGTTCAGCTTGGGCCTCGGCTAACTCTGGGTGGTGGTCGAACTTCTCTTGAAGCATCTGGAAAAATCGACGAAAATATCTCAACGCAAATCAGTGATGGAGATGGCAGCTCCACAAATTGTCGAAGGGTGAAGCATACACGTTGACACTGAGAATCGCTTAAGAAGAGAGTCTAAGACTGGTAAAGGAGAGAACGTAGCTGGATTATTCACCAAACACATCCTCTTCACAGTCTACAAAACCTCTGAATATTAGCAACATATGTAGGATACAGGCATTGCTGTGACAACGCCGAAACTCAAATACCACATACCTTGTGTTCGAGCTTCAGGGATGCTAATTCATCACTGTAAAAATCATCTGGAGAAAGAACACCATCCATTAAGCTCTCCAACCGTGTGATCTTCTCTTCCCGGCTTTGATTTATGGCAGCATTATACTCCCTCTCAAGCTTGTATTGCCGCACCTGTGCGGAACGTACGCAGTTATGAGACTGGATCAATACCTGCATGTGGACTTACTCTTCTCGCTACGAAATCTTAACGACCGCATTTCTCATTAGGATCCTCAAAAGCTCCTACACTAGATTTTCATGGTCTCAATGACAAGAACACTAGCACTGGAAACCTGGTTGAATCGAACTGCACGATAAGCAACGCCAAATATCAAAATTGTACCAGGCGGCTGAGCTGCTCAAGATCGGCAGCTTGTTGCTGAATAGTCTCTTCGGCAGCCTTTTCCCTTCTCAAAGCGTCGGCCAAAAGCACCTCCGCACCCTACATACACAGAGGTTATGTAATTATCTCAGATGGTAATCACACGAGACTCAAGAAATGCGACGAGGCCCCACGTGGATTTCGGCAAGTAACGAAGTGATCCAAGATTTAACGAGATCATAAATTCACTTATTCGGTTCTGCCAAGGCACTCGAGCAATCCCCAAGAACCAAGCTATCCAACCTGCTCACGTGTAACGCAGTCATTCTTAAAGTAGGAAATACGAATCAAAACGTTCAAACTATAAAGGAGGAAAGACGTGTACCTGAGGACGTAGTAATTGAGCAGGTGGGGTACACGGCACAATTTTCCAGTCTTCATGAGTGACTTCAGGGAGAGGAGAAAGCTGTCCTGCTGGGGGCAATCCTGCTAGATTTGCATGGGAATCACACTCTGGTGAATTCGGAGACCCCCCATTTTGGAAAGAAAACCTCGCCCCCGAGAGCCTGCGACAATTACCGTGAGTAATTTCCATCAGAAAGAAATAAGATATGTCGTTCTTTATGCATCCCTCAGTGCAGACCAATCTGCATTAATCGTGACTCTCAATACGAACAGCATGCTTTAATGCTTTACCTTCTAGCCGATGACGAATGTCGGGCCGGATTATCAAGGATTTCAATGCCACGCGTGAGACTGGCAGCCAGCTGCTCCGTGGAGGATGCAAAAGCCTTGCTGTTGCGCAAGCCCAGCGGTGATTTCGCCAATCCATAAGCGATATCAACACCGAACTCTTCCTTCCTGCCCTCCTTAATCGTTGGGGACAAACTAACAGCAGGGGCTACGAGGCTTAGGGTCAAATCTCCAAGTTCAGGCTCAGTAAAATCAGTCGGAAAAACTTCATGCACAACTCCATTTTGTGCCGTAGCAGTTGCGTCAGGATTGCTCTGACACTCCTTCGCTTCTGCAACGATGATCTCATTCTTCGGCATAAGCTCCTGGGTCTCCACGTCCACCAGCGACACACACTTGGCAGATGAATCCCCGTCCGTGACATCGTCGTCATCCATTTCCTGCTCAAGCTCCTCTTCGATTTCTTTCATTTCGCAAGGACCCATCGTCATGGGTTGACCCAAGCTGAGACGGAGGAGGTTGTAGCTCCGGCGGGCATTCCATCCACTAGAAAGCCCTCCAGCGGAACCTTCCAACTGGCTACTGTTCTCCTTCATTCTCATTAGCTCATCCTGAAGACACACAGATGAGAGAATCAATGTGGCAACACCTCGAAGTCAGGGGAGAAACACAGAACAGCTCAGTTGAAAACTACATAGCCGATTTCCGTACAATACGTGGAAAACAAGAATCGGAAGATTCAAAAGGACTCAATGCTTCCAGAAAAGTGCTCTTACGACAACTGGTTACAATACCCTTCTACTGAATGCTACCGAAAAAGCCTTCATCAAAGGCAGCGAAGAAAGAAATTTTTCTAATTTCAGCTCCATGCGTACCTTGAGCTGACGGATCTGTTCGCGCAAAAGATTAACATCATTACCAGTTTCCTCATTCACGACTGCTTTGTTCTGGATGGCTTTGGCTCTTTGAGCGAATCGTAAAGTGCTCAGTGTTTCCGTCCGGCAACTGTGATTAAAAACCACGACATCATTGTTAGAATCTCTACTACCACACACATCCTCATCAACACAAAGAACGACGGAGATCTTCGCATACCTGCTGGCTGGAGAGATAGCACATATCATCGCAAGCTTGGCGTTTCCTCCGAGAGACTCTTGGAGGAGGAAAGTAAGACGAGAACTCCGGTAAGGGATATGACGATGCTTCCCGGTTTGGGCCACTTCCGCCAAAATGTTGATTACGTTCCTGGGCACAATAGAACAGCATTGTCAGATGGACGGGCAATCAACTCCTCGTGTGCTCCGCCGTTGCAAGTTCTCGCACGCAACAAGTGCGAAGCCTAATTCATACATGACCAAAACCAACTCGTCATTGATTTTGAATGAGCTCTTCACTTCTTATGGCACTCACCCAAGTTGGGATAAGGATTTGTTGATGTTGCCAGCCTCCTTCAGACGATCTCCAGCGGCTCCTGTCTGCTTTTGTCTTTCAGAGCCTGCCAAGTCCACTAGATTCATCCTACTCGTTCGGACACTGCTCACGCCCTCCGATACACTCTGCACGTTTTGTATAAGTATGACTAGTGGCATCGAACATCGAAAAAGAGAGGAAAGAAGCGGGAGCAGCAAGGATCAAACGATTCCTCATTCCA
The DNA here is from genome assembly GCA_963969595.1 of Neckera pumila. Classification (NCBI taxonomy): domain Eukaryota; kingdom Viridiplantae; phylum Streptophyta; class Bryopsida; order Hypnales; family Neckeraceae; genus Neckera; species Neckera pumila. The sequence continues at coordinate 11,919,854 of OZ018409.1, forward strand.
TTAGAAGTGCTTCTCAATGCATGGCATCTTCGGAATAGGAAACATTCTCTGAATGCGCGTGCAGATTCGGGTGGGAATCAAAGATCGAGACAATTCAAATACCTTGGAGCGAGACTCGATCACAAAAGTGAACACGCTGTGCGATCTCGAGCTCTCGTTGTTCATAGCGGTAGAGCCAACTCTTCTATTAGCCGAGCCCTGTACATGCATAACACCGAGGATGCACAGGAAAATAAGAAGCTGGTCTTTCTCATGGGCCCTCGTTGGGAAGGGTGCAATTTCGAAACGTAGTACGCTGCTTGCTAGCCGGAGAAACTGAAGAAATAAATGGTTACGGAACCTCAGGGTAGAAGTGGCAACCTCAGGCAGAAACACAAGGGGAACGAAGGAGATCGAGAACGTACCCGAACGAGAAGGCTGATGACATCATCCATGTTAGACACATACTCCTCCGTCAATCCTTCAACGTACACACCGGTCTTGGTGTCTTCTCTGATCTGTTCAAGCAGTTCGTGGTTAGACCCTTCATAAGGCCGTGCCATGGCGTCTATAAATTAAGGAGGAAATGGAACAGACGGAAGAAGAACAAACCATGAGACTCTTCTGAGAAGGCTCCAGCAGGTCGGTAATTTGTTCGTTGTATATCTGACACAGCACAACAGACAGAAAGGGTCAGCGCAGGGTGAAAAATGTTCGGTCCTCCATTTATTGTATGAATTGGTGCATCGATTGGCCGTATCAATTCACACTTGTAGATCAGTACCTCCAGAAAGGAACAGCGGCATTGATATCGCAGCTGCTTCTCCATGTTGTTTCTCTCTTCCTGTATAAAGACAGCATTCGTTCGACGAAGTAAGGCGACGCTTGGCTTCGACGGTGAAAACAAGCACGATCAAAGAAATGGTACCCATACGACATCACGATAATTGCAAGACATTGTAGCTAATTAACACAGCATTGAAGTACGTGTTTAATTACAAGGTGTAATGTTTCAGGAGAGATGTAAATGCAAACAGACCTGCCGGATGCGTTCAAATAGTTGCTCGAAGACACGAGGAGTGATACCGCGCCCCTCAGTTAGAGTGGCTTCTGTGCCGGGACTAGGAAGAAGACCCCACATGGTATGTGTTTTGCCACTTCCGGTCTGTCTTGCAGGAGAGAAAGAGAGTAAGTTTAGTCCAATCAAAGCAGACCAGATTGAGAAAAATAATTCGAAATGATAATATTTTGGGGAGTCAGTCATCATGAAATAGAATTCGTGGGAAACGTTGCAATCCAGGTATGCCAAGGAGAGCACCTGGCCGTAGGCAAATATGGAGCTGTTGAATCCCGCAAGACAATTTTCCACCATGGGGCGACCCACCATTTCGAAAACAGCTTGCTGAAAGGGACAATCCAACGCATCAAAGATCTTTTCATAAGAAATAGAAAAAACGCGCATGGCTGGAAGAAACATGGAAGCAACGAGTACTTCGAAGCAATTCGTTCAACGAATAGGACGACTCACCTGAGATTCAGTTTCTCCTGCCACGGAATCGAATGTGAACTGCTGTTCTCCGAGGGACAGAGAGTCGATGGATAGTTTTTGGACCACACTTGTAGCCTCTTCAGAGGCCTCCTTACGATTCAGAGGACGTACTCTCACGATCACCTGAAAGAAGAGGTAATACAAGTAAGAAGATGTATCCAAAGAAATGCCATAATTCGAATCGTAGTCTAAATGCAGAGCAAGCTCACCGCTCTATTGTATTCAACGGCTTAGACATTTCGAACCTATTCATCCTGGATACAATACTTCCCTGAAAACTTCTCACCTTAACTCCACTGTCCGATGGATCCACAGATGGAGGACTTGTGACCACCTCGGTCACTCGTCCTGCTGGAAAATCCAAATTGAGCTTCCTCTTCGAATCGTTAGCCTGGTCCTGCCCTTGGACCTGTGGGTTGGCCTCGTGAGCCTCAATTAAAGGCTGCAGATTACGAGCAGGTGATGGCTTGGGAAGTCTGGCCGTCGGGGCAGGATTGCTGGGTGCATTCACGTCTTTGACTGGAGTTTTCATCCCTTTCCCTGCCCAAGCAGGTTTGGTCCCAGGGGCAAGAGATTGTGCATCCACGATCTTCAAAAAAAGAAACGAGGCAAATGTAAGTGTTCCGTGAACTCCAGTGCTTAAATTTGAAGCTACTAAAGGCCAAAGAAGGACTGAATCTCTTGTTCCAAGATGAAATACCCACGGATATGGAACTCAACCCACGTCAGAAGTGAACGGCAACAATGACAATCGCCAGAAAGAGGAAGAAAATGACCCTTTCCATGGAGGGACAAGATGATTCGTATTGCATGCGGATGTGGTGAACACGCATCGGATTGAAAGAGGGAGTTCAGATCTCAATGCAATTTCCACATTCAAACCTCTCTAATGACACTGGCTTTGGGGTACAAAGAGGCCCGAGAAGCCCTCTCATGCACAATCAGAACTTGTTAAATGGAGGATGCCCAATCAGCTGATGACAGATTCTGAGGACACACAGGGAATGCGGAATTCCAGAGTGTGTCTCAGAGAGTGCGGAGGATTGTCTCTCCGCCTTCAGGCCTGGTGGAGAAATAGCTGTTTTGAGAGGCGACAATATCGTAATTCATCAATTTGTTTTCGGAAAGACACTCACATTCGTGACGCTGTCCGGGGCCACATTTTCCGCGTTGTTGCGACCTCGGCGTTTCGGTGCCTCCACAACGGGGGAGGCCTTCTGTCGTAGACACAGTCCCAAAGGATCCCTTTCGGCCTCTCGCACCTTCGATCGGCCTCCATTCCCTTTCATCGCTCCCTCTCGAGCTCTCTTCGCTCCAACACGAATGCCGCTTCTCAGGATCTACAATCTTCGGCAATGGCAGCTAGAGCCACGAACACACCTCTCCTGCGCAAACGCTCCGCAGAGGTTGTCCTCCGATCTAATTTCCAAGGAAAATGTATCCAGCACCTCGACCAAAATCTCTTGGGCCATCAACATCAAGGCAATAGCAACCCCCCCGCCAATTTCAGCAGCATACGGAACACTGTCTGGAGCCCCCTCCCGCACACTGAACCATCAAACCTCAACAGTGAGCGGACATTCCTATCACTACGATCCAATGCCAATTCATCCTCCAAACTGCAATACCTTCACATCTGCATCGGCTAGCTCAACGACTCGTATAACCAAAACAACGAAAAAATGCAGGAACAGGAAATTACCATCAAAACCTAAGCCGACGCTCCAACCAATACCCCAAAATCTTTGTCAAAACATCAGAATTTCGCAATCTCTTCAAATCCGCAACAAACCGTGACCCAACTCTCGAGGAAATGAAACGAATCGGGAAAGAAATGAAGAAATGAATCGGGACCCAATTCAACCGACCTTGTGATTGAAGAGAAAAATGAGAGGATTTCTGCGAGAAGAACGGACAAATGCAGCGCAAAATGCAGAGACTTTTCTGGAGGAAGTTGGCCACATTATTGCCAGTGGTCGCTCAAGCCCCGAGGTGTGATGGACACACCCAACCTACGAATCTCCGCATCCCGTGCGGTTGGAACTGCGATCGCGAGCACATTCAAACGCTGGTGAGAAGGATGAGCGGGGTGTCCGGACCGTTGGGGATTCAAATCCTGCATACCCGGGTTGATGTCTGAAGGTCGACGGGTACCAGATTCTGACAAGAGTCTAAATAAGGTGGGTGTCTAGGTGTAGATCGCCGGCGATGTATTATGATGCTAATTAATTTTATCATTACTGAGGAATAGTTAAGGTGGAGGTGATTACTAAAATCAGCTTCGAGTCAATCTGACTGATGGTTACACCAATAGACTTCAGTAACGTACCGGGATGTCGCTTGCCCGTTAGAATCAGGGGATCTGAACGGATGCCAAGGGCTGTCAATAATTCATTTAGGCAAAACAGCAAGTCCTAGAATTACCCCACCCCGGCGTGTAATTTGCTAATTTAACTTCCAAGCATGGCATGTCTTCTAGTGTCTTAGAAGCAAAAGAATTTCATTTTTGATGAAGTCAATTTACTATTTTGAAATCTTAGTAGTCTAGATCCCTAAAGTTTATGAATTCATTAATCCCTAAAGGACCAAGGAGCCTACTTTGGACTTTTTATTTTGAGACAAATGAAACGGACTTCCATAGCCAAAAAAAAAACAAAAAAAACTAGACACAAGTGGCCTAGCGACATAGAGACAGGATAGCAAGTAAAACAAAGAGGAGAAGAGGGATCACAGGCAGCTATCAATCACTTTGGGCTTTTTGAGAACTCCGGTAGGCTCATAAATAAAGTTCATTATATTGTATAATTTGAATGCTAATACAATTACCACAATAATTCATTGAATTTGAGCTTGCAAATGCAAAAAAATCATTTAAATTTTGGAATTTTTCAAAAAGAATTAAGTAGAATAGAAACTAGAAACCAAACTTGTTAGCTTCATTTATATAGTTTGAATCATACAATAAAAATGGATATTTCAAAACCTACATTGTATTTGGTTTGGGTGTATTCAACTTTTGGATGTAGGAAAGTTAACAAATGAAACCCTAAAGGACCGTTTGTCTCTTCGGGGGACAATTTGGGTCCAGGCAGGTACCTATTGTTTCAACTTTTAGTGATATTTTTTGGGATTTTTTGAGATTGTGTATTTTGGCAAGAGCTTTGTGAATATACAATTTTTTTTGTAATTGATGCCTGGGAGCAAAAGCTATGGCACAATAAGCAAAAATGAAATTTGGCGGGCAACACAAAAAACTTACAGAAAATCAAAATAATTTTTTTTCAATTTTTTTTTTCAAAGATTAGATTTTTGTCTACATGTGAAGCTTTTTTTCATTCAATTTGGACTAATAATGAAAAATTTATGGACAATCTTAGTTTTCGAGACAATCTAAGCATTTTCTTGAAAAAATAACTTGTAGAATTCATTTTTTATTGCAATTTTTAGAATTTTTCAAAAAAAAATGTTAGATAGGGTTAAATTTTCTTGCTAGAACGATCTCACCATTGGAATTATTGTATTTCAATTCCATCTAGAAGCTATTTACAATTGAATTTTTTCTTCAATCTTGAACTCATTTCTACTTAACAATTTTTTAATGAGTGAAAATGAAGTGCTTTTTTCCTAAATATTTATGGTAGATTCTCAACTCAACTACTTAACATAAATAATTAGAAAATCAAAATCATTAGTGCAAAAAATTTGAATTAAAAAGATTCAAAGCCAAAACATCTAGTCAAGCAAGGTGCAAAATAACTTGTTTTCTTCACTTTAAATGCATATATCTTGCAATCTATATGGTCAAAGTTTTTGAAATTTCTTCTATGTATTCATATACTAGTCAAGTATAAGATCTTATGGTTGGATATGGAAAAAGAATAAAAATTTAAAGCTCCTTTCTCTTTGCAATAGAAATGACAGTTTTGAATGGTTTTTGATAGGAAAATCACCTTGGTCCTTTAGGGGTTAAGAGCATGAAAGCATCTTAACTTAAAATTAGATAGTAAAAAGTATTTTGCAGCAAAAGGCCATCATGTCAAAAAAACTTTGGGAGTCAATATCATCTCTGCTTGCAAAATTTACTTTGCACTACTCAAATTATAACCATAAATATTTAAATACTCAATCTAATATTCTAATTTAAAAGGTTAAATTAGGCTAAAAAAGATGTTTGATCATGTGACACTAGAGCTAGTATTTAAAAGGTTAAATGAAGTCTAAACAAGGGTCTAAGTATTTAATGTAAGCACAATAATTGCTTTACATTCAAGACTTGACTGTAAGCACTAAGTTCTTACACAATATAACTTACAAATTTTATGTAGATTATAGTATTTCTTGTTGTCTTTCTTGTATAATGTGTTTAACCCCTAAAATATTGAGGCACTTTTTTGGCCAAAAAAGAATTAAAATTGCCATCTCTGTAGCATAGAGTAAAAGAATTTGAAATTCTTTTTTTGCACATCTAACCATAGGGTCTTACACCTAACTAGTATGAGAATGTGTGGAAAAAATTTCAAATTTTTTTATAGCACAAGTTGCAAGATATCTGCGCTTAAAGTGAAAAAACAAGTTTTTCAATACATTGTGGGACTAGATTATTTGAAATTGAACCTTTTCAATTTTAATTTTTGCACTGCAAAGTTTTGAGCTTTAAATCTTTATGGTGGAGAATTGAGTTGAGAGTTTAGGGAGGAAATTCAAAAAAACTTAATTTTTATTCTTTAAAAAATTGTTAAGTAGAAATATGTACGAGATAGAAGGAAAATCTAAATTATTTTATCTCTAAGATGAAATTAAAATGCATGAATCCTATAGTGATGAGATTGTTCTAGCTAGCAAATAAAACCATGCGGAACTTTTTCTTGAAAAATTGTAAATATTGCATTTAGAAATGAATCCTATAAGTTATTTTTTCAAAAAGGATTCCCTAACTGCCCCCAAAACAAGATTGTCCATAACTTTCTCATAACAAATCCAATGAGGATGAATCATAGCTTTCTATTGAGAAAAAAATGTAATCTATGAAGAAGGAAAAAAATTTAATTCAAATTTTGAATTTTTTTTTGTTGCCCCCTCTCCCTTGTTTTGAGCTTATTAGAGTATAAATTTTGTTCCCGGGCACCAATTGAAGAAAGAATATTATATTTCCACTAAGCTAATCAATTTTTCTATCTTCAAAAAAGCTTCAAAAAATTAGGACAAAAACTGAGACCATAGGTACCTGCCTAAAATCCCATTTGTCCCTTAAAGGAACAATGGTCCTTTAGGGGTTTACAACAATCCTCTTTATGTGACTAATATGGAGTGGCTTAAGAAGCAATATAATTTATACTATCCTGCAACCATATGCACATCTTTCATGTTAAAAAATCCATTGAATAACAGAAACATGAGCTATAAAGATCAATGTGAGGTGTTGTATGAACAAACTTTTTAGAATAGATATTTCTATATTTTAACCTCCAAAAGACCTGCATGTTTTTTTTGGCAACATAGAAATTTTGGACAAGTTCGTGTAACTAGAGACTTCCATATTGTAGGCTGAAATTTTAGTAGAAGGTGGGGACAAGGAATATCTTTCATGTGCACTAAATTTCATAACATTTGGAAATATGAATCAAAAGTTATGGCCTATTATATAACTTTTGTTTGTAATAGGGCAATCCGACAAATCAATCCAGAAGATCAATTTGGCAAATTAAAAAAAATCAAGTTTTCAAGAGCAAAAATTTGAAATTGATTTTCTAGAGTTATATATACATAGAGAGCTTAGAATCAATCTATTTCAATCAATGAATCAAAAGTTATGAGGAGTTTTAGTTTGCGGGCACTTATGGATTCTAAAATAAACTTTGAAAAAGCACCACCATTTTGGACATTTTTTCATAGAAAGTGAGCTTGTGAACTGCAGTTGCCCTTTCTTTTGCAGGGCCAAACAAATGGATTTATTGAATTTGAATGCTTCTATCTTGCAATCCACGTGGTGGAAATTTCAGAAATTTTTACCACGTGTTCTCAAGTTAGCATATTGCAAGATCCTACGGTTACATTTCTCCCTCCAAAAAAATAATAAATTTGGTATTTGTGCTAAAGTATAGCAATTGTCAAGCATTTTGGTGAAAACATAGTCATGGAACTTTAGATGCTAATTAGATTTTGACAAAATAATTGTACCAGCATGCTCAAAGGTACAAAATTAGTCATAGTATAATGGTCAAATAGCAAAATAAATGTACAATTGTATTCTATATTGTGCAAGATTATTGGAATGACACCATAAGGTGTCTCTAACGTGGTTGTGAGACCACATTGCAGATGGTCTTATATACTTGCCCAAGTCAACAATAACCTTATTAACAAAGGGCACACGGTATGTCCAATGATCCTATATATGAAAGGTGAATGCAATAAAAGGTAAAACATAGAAGCAATGTAGGGATTAGGAAGCAAATAGGAAGCCTATGATTGGCTATTGGAATTGTCAACTTCACATTCTATCAATTTTAGTACATGATGCATGTTGCATGATTGGCAAGTGTTTGATCCACAACATTTAATAAGAAGGTGAGCAAAATGAAAAAGATTTATTAAAGTGGGTCATTTCTTGCTTTTATTTTTCACATGTAGCATTAAGGGAGATTTGAGGGCAAGGGAGGGTTATATCAGGCATGTTCTTCTATTCTAAACTAGTGATACGCTGTCAAAAATTTAGATTAAAAAAAATTAATTAAAAAAATTAAAAAAATGTGTATATATATATTAATTAAAAACCTTTTTTTATAAAAAAAAATGAAACATTTTTTTCAAAAAATAATTTATTTGATGTGGCACAATCTCGACCACGTGAAATTGCTAATGTGGCGAGTTTCTACAGTTTGGGAACTCCAGATAACTAGCGAGCTTCTTTGGGCTTCAAATCTCTCCTAATATCTATTTTTTTCGTTTTCAAATTTGTAATTGAAGTTGAAAGACTCACCAACTTAGTTAATTTCCCATGTGAAAATCAAGAATAGTCAGCCTAGGCACCTATGTCATAGGTTATATGTCATATGTCGTAGGGATGTTATAGGCATTTTGACAAATTTTAACCAATGGATGAATACAAATATGTCCTAACCACTTGATGTTTATTGCTTCCATCTAAATGTTTGTAGATGGTAGTTGTCGTGGGTTTTTTTTTTTTTTGTAGTATAGACATTTAGAATCTTTTATAATATTCTTAAATTCAAGGATACAAATTAATTTGATTGATCTCAAAAGGTAACTTTTGTATTTCAAAAATTACCCTTTCAAAAGTGATTATATAAATAAATGATATAAAAATCTTCAAAAATCATCATATTTAGAAGTTGAAAAATAAAGTTTTTGTGAAAATTACAAATGCTCAATCTGTAATTAATTTTTATAAAATTACACATTAAATAGTATAGTAACCATATGGATATGATCTAAGGATCATTTTTTTCAATTATTATTTGAAAGCCATTATCAAATTATTATTCTAAAATGCATTTTATAACACATCTTCACAATATTGGAAATTTACACTAAGCCTAGTCTTTTAGGGCTTGTATTACTAAATTTCTAAATTTCATTGATTCAAGTTGAAGTTTGAAAAATTAAAGAATTTATGAATTAAAATATTGATTTTTTTATAATTTTTATAATTTTATTTGTTTAAAAAAAACTCTTTATAGCTAAATTTTAATTGTTTACTAATTTACATATCTAGGAAAACAAATAATTATTAGAGAAATGGGCCAACTTGACAAGTTTATGTCCGATTTTCTTCTATTTTTTGGGGGTATATTTCAACAAGTTTGAAATTAGAAAGCGACTAGTAGGTACTCTAGTACACTAGTGAATTCAAATATTAAAAGGATTTGATTAACATAAGACATCTCAAAAAGTTCAATAATTTTAGATGAATGTGATCTAATTAGTATAAATGTTTGAACAAAATTAGAATAAAGTTTGGATGAAGGTTGGATGAAATTAGATGATTAGATGAAACCATAGGAAATTTATCTAAAATACTCTCAATGACCTTTTAAATTCAATTAATTCTAGTATTGTAAGCTAACTACATTGAAAATTGAATAAAAGATGAATTTGACAAACTTTTGTTGTATTCAGACTCCTAATAAATTGTTGTAATAAAATGATTCAAACAGTTTATTACAAATAATTTAATTTAATTTTTTAACCCCTAAATGCCTAAGGCTTGTTTTTCTGGAATTTGCTCTAAATTGAACAAATTGCCAACATTTTGATAAGTTGTATCAATTTTTTTTGAATTGTAACCGTACAAATTCAAACTAGACATATTAGAGATCTCATAGGAAAAGAAAACACAACAACAATATCACTTATGGAGTGAAAGATTATAATGTTTGACCAGGAGGGTGCTAAAACTGCAAATAACATCTTTCAATCTTCTTTATACAAGCCAAATCTAAAAAGTTGGTGACCAAAAAAATATGAGGTTAACGGGCCTAGCTTGTATAACTCCAATCAATTTATGGCTTCTTAAAATCTACTCTACAATTTTTTTAAATGAATTTTGAATGTGATTTTTTCTCCAAGATCTAGTGTACTTGAGGCTCATTTCCAAGAGCTCTCAACGCTATGGGAAGTCAAGATTGCAATGGATATGCCCTTGTACAGAAACTTGAATAGAAAAATCACTATCATTTATTTTCAAGATCCAATTTTTGGTGCTAAAATTAGACTTCAAGAAGAACTTTCTAAAAACATAAACTGCTAAAAATAGCAACTTGGTTAGGTTTTTATTTAACTTCAAAGTTCTGCAAACACATTTAGGGGTTAATAACTTGGCCTGCTTTTAGTCCACTAATGCTGCGACACTAGAAATCCCAAACCACTCTCTGAATGGGATCGACTCTGTCGGGCGTATGCAGGAGATGGGTGATCGATTACGGACGCAAGATTCAAGGTCTCATCCCCAGCTCCCATGAATGGATAGGCAGTACTCATGCCGAGCTCACGGCATTCACCCCATTCCTTAAGCTTTGGTTGTGTGTCACGGTGATTAATAAGTAATGTCTGGAAAGATTGTCGCTTGCTGCCTCAAATCCATCAGAGTAAGTTACCCATCTCACTCGGTTGCAGCAGAAAATTCAAAACTTCTCGTGCACAATCATATCTAACCCCTAAAGTTCTCGAGGCTCCCGACCGCCCGTGGAGCTTTTCTGAAGGTTTTTGAAAGCTTGGTTTACTTACTATAGGTTCAAATGAAGTTGAGTTATAGCATGTGAAAGTGAACATTTTACCAAAATGTGAGCTTGTTCAAGCTTTATGATTTTGTTTCCCCAATTGGACGCATGAATCAAAAGCTATGGGACCCTCGGAAGTGTAAGGGCAATAGGAGTATAGTAGCTTGGGTAGCATACCACTAGAAAGGGTATTAGAAAATAAAGACTCGCTACAGGGCCATTTGACTTTGGCCAGCAATGCAAATACAAATAAAAGTAAAAACAAATTGAATTTCAATTATTTATATATATATACTAAAAAATTACTTGGAAAATATTAATAAAAAAATATACTATGTGATTGCTTTAGATGCTATGTCAGAATGATCAAATTGCAATGCTTTTTAAATTCAAAAAGAAATATAATTTTTTTTTAATTTACATTTTTCCATATTTGTATTGTTGGCCATAGTTGAACGGTCCTATAGAGAGTCCAAATTTTCTCTAATCGGCAAGTAGTCAACAAGTTGTACATTTTTTTTATTAACTTTGAACGCTCATATTTCACAATCTATGAAGCCAAATGGGCTGAAATTTTTTCCATACATTTTTATAGTAGTACAGGTTAGTGACCTGTGCTTCAAAACTAAGAAGATATATTTTTTTCTCAATTTTTCTACAATGAACTAAAAATGACAATTCTAGAACAATTTTAGAATCATTAGCTCAAATTATAGTGTAAATTCAAAAAATATTTGAAGCTTTTTTATTTTATTGTTTTATTTGAATTAGGAAAAGAAAGATTGGTGTTGACCATTAGAATTTTGATTTTGCCAAAGGATTCTCAAAAAAAGGTTGAAATCTTGCTTATATAGTTTTTTTAATATCTTCTCGTGCAAGATGATATTGGATAGGTTATAGCCTTCTATTATCTTTGAAAATTAGCAAGTAACTAACATAACTACCTATGCAATGGTGAAAATTATCAAAGTTGAATATTGCCTCTTTTTACACAAAATTGAGTCAAATTACATTGACCTATTGGGCAAGGTACAAATTTTTTTTTCAAACTTCAAGAGTTAAAATTTTGCAATCTACACAATCAAATAGGTTGAAATTCTTTCCACACATTTGTATTGTTGAAATTCATAAATTTGAAATTTTGAACGTTTCAAAAATGTTTGTATTTTTTCAATTGTACTCAATGAACTAAAAAGTGGCAACTTAGGATACTTAAGTGAAAAGTAGTCAAAATACTTTTTGGATGAATTAGTGAATTCAATGAATACATCTATGCCATTCCTATACATGGCAAAAGAGGGTGGTTGCAAGAAACATTGGTCCTGTTTTTGTCACAACTAGAGTGATGTTGTTATCATCCGCTATAGCTTTTGAAGCACAAGTCCAATGAACATGAAATTTTTATAAGAAATTTCTAACTTAATGGTAATTAGATCGCTTATTTTTAAAGAAAAAGAAAAGGATTCAAAATTTAAAAGTGAAATTTGATTATTTGTTACAATTTGAGGTTTAGGATTTTACTAATACATTCAGAATATCCGAATTGATTGATCTAGAGTTAAAAATTGTGTGATCTATTTCCACACTAGGTGGACATATGCCTATTAAGGTGCATCTAAAAATATATTAGTATATGTCCTCCACATCATGCAAATAAGACTCCCTTGCACGAGCACTTTTGAACACTGAAGATGGTTTCAAGATTGTTCTTTTTGTGGAATCTCATCACCATGAAGTCCTCCCAAATAGTCATATTTTAAATTCTTTTTCTATTTTTACAAATAAATGTCAAAGTGTCTATTTCTTCAAAATTTGTGTTACACTATTTTGGGAATAACTTTTGACCTACAGTTTTTTAGTTATGAAATTTTGATGATATATTATTTTGTGTATTATACAAATTATCCGTATTTTAATTTATTTTTTAAATATTTTTTCTAGAAGGTCATAATACAACAAGACAGTACTATGATAAACGCTATAGAAATCATATGGTGTTTTTTGCAAAGACCCAAGACTCATTCATTATTTAACAAACTTGAAGAACTAACAATTTGAATTAACATTGCAACTTAATAGAAGATTAAGAAAACTCCAATAGCATCAAAACATATAAGAATAGTTCTACCTAGACCCAATAATGGGAACCTATGTATTTTTGCTTTGATTGCTAATTCTATAATATATTTTTTATTTTTCAAAAATGAGTTCACTAAAATACATATCACAAATATATCTAAAAGAGATGAATTCTTGAAGTATTCATCCATCTAATTGTTGTAGATTCTTGAGTTAGTTCTCTATCATTTGAACAATGTGTATTTTCAAAACTTTTCTTTGCAATTATGCTACAGTATAAAAGTTATGAATATGTTTCAGTTCATAAAATAATTTTTTAGGCTAAAAAATGATCTCTCATAAATGACATGAATAAATAATTTAAAAGATAACCTTCATAGATCACCATAGTTTGAACTTGATATTTTGATCTTGTAGAATAAAATCTCTTATAAAAGTTACAAATATTCAATCTACAATTAATTTTAAGAAGAATTTTCAATTTCAAGTTTACATTTATTAGAAAATATTATTTATGATAGTAATAGATTCGATCATAAAAACATAAGCAATGGACCAAATTTACATCTTTTATTTGATAGGTACTATGAAAATATTCTTCTAAGATTTACATTTTCACAATTTTGGAAATTTAGACTACCATGTACTTCTCAAGGACTTAATTTTGGAATTTTTGCACTATTGTTGTTGAAAGCTTTGGATAAGCACCAAATATTAAATAAACAAATATTCACACATAACTTCTAAGAACTCTCTTTTTCTCAATATATTTATGCTTACTTGTGTGTTACTATGCTCCACTTGAATTTTATCATCTTGTGAACGGAGGATACATGTTTCTTTAATTCCTTAAAAATGCATTTAAAAAGGGAAGTGCAATTGGCGCCTCAAGATAATTCAAGATTATCCACTTTTTTTCTTTTTTTTGGTTCAAATGACTTTTCAATGAAATTGTCCGACCAGAAATTTCAAATCCTAGTTAGTTAGTTTTTAGTTTTTTAGTTTTTTTACAAAAGAATAATTCCTAGGTTTTAGAAGTCTAGTTAGTAATTGAACTCACAAGGCAATTTTGGACCTCCGTCACATTCAGTTATCATTTAACCCCTAAATGCCTAAGCCTTTTCAAGTGTGTTTTTCCTATGAAAAAAGAGCATGAACTTAGTGTTATCCCAAATGAAGCAAATTTTTTTTTTTCAAAATTTAACCTTATAGATGTTTAAAGAGCTTGCCTATTAGTATGTACACCAATTTTGAGTATGAAATTGCATAAAGGTGTGAAATTGTAACAAGAGAGATGTATACTTTCTATTTTTTGTATGTTGTCCTCTCCACAATGTTTGAGAAATTTGCATACAAAAGTTTTTTGGGATTGGAAATGACATGAACAACTACAAATCATGTTAGCACACTAAAATACACTTTCAAAAACTTAATTTCACATAAAAAGCTATCAAACTCATTACTCAATCCACCTTGCAATTGTTGAAATGCAATTTTCTTATAAGAAGAAAGCACAAATAACTTTAAATTAACACTTGCATGTCTAAATTTTCAACGGTGAAATTCATGAAAACACTTTATTCTTTCCATTGGAACCATTTTTCAAAGCAAGTGGATAAGTACAATTTTCTGAATCTCAATTCAAGTGAAACTGGCAAGCTTTGCTTAGAGCCAAGAAATGAAGTAAAATTTGTAAGCTTTACTCTTCCACAATGAGACATATATGCCATTGAGGACCTCTCAAAAATCAAATATTTACCTCCTTCAATGAAAAATAATTTTTTTCAATAGTTAACCTTCAAAACTGCTTGTAAAAATTTTTAAACGGTCAAAGGAATTTAACTGCCCACATTGTCAATATCAAAAATCTTCCAATTCAGATTAATCAAGATCCGCTTTTTTGCTCATTACTTTGGGACATGTGTCATAACCTTATTAATTTCAACCTTGAAAAAACACATTCCAAACTTAGGTTGGATTTGTTTAGGTTTGTTCCAGCTAATATTGCAAATAATACTCCCTGCAGATTGGGAATGGGTGTAGATCGACAATGGACGCCTCTATCTTAATGAATTTCACCATTATTCTTGTGAATTGTCCATCAATCTTGTTTTCTAGGTTGAAGTGTAAGGACAATCAACGGTGATGTTTGAGTCAAATCAATTTGTCTAAAAAATGAGGGATGTTAAACCCTTCTCACAAAGTGGGGAATGCTACCACATGAGCGTAGAGCATAGAGCGGGGATTTCAAGTATTTTTTTTTCAAATTCTTAGATTTTAGAAAAATGAAGACCTGTGACCATGAAGATCGAGGACCTAAAATTGTGCAAGAAATAGGTGCATTTCATTTGAGTGGATGTGAAACAAAAACATTTTAAGTAATATAATTTGACTATTTCAGTCTTCTATGTTACATGCATTATTCATATTGAACTTGTCACACAATAGAAGTATAAATATACCTTTGTTTAAATTAAAATCAATGAAATAAAAACAAGCATAGATTGTATAAGCCTTCCTATTAAAACCTAAATAATTAAGTTTACACAAGTCATGGCCTCTATTGTGCTACCTTTTGTGAGGAATAAATTTACTTGCTATTTTGATGAAGACTAAAATCTAGTAGATGAAGATGAAAGAGAGGATTCTATAGATTTGTCAACTCTATGTGCTAAATGACAAGTATAGCAACAAATATTAAAAGCATATCTTTATATGAGGTTTAATTTGTGTTTTGTTTAGTTTGTTGTTTTGTTGATTACATAGAGATCTCTAGAACTGTACGTCCCCTAGTTGTATTCTTGGTACTATGAAAAAAGCTCTCTACAAGGAGAGGTGCATGGACTTTGTTTCGTGGCGTTTAGACTCTGAGAAGATATTGAATTTCAATTTTTTTTATAAATTAGAAAATTAGAGTATTATATTTACTTGAATATTTTATTATATTGTGGCAACGGCACACAACTATACTAGTATACTTTGAAATGGCATTTATATTATATACAGATAATTAAAATTCAACTATTAAATTTGAGTATTTTTTTGAATGTGTCATAAGTAAGTGGCTCATTAGATTCCTTTCATTGTAGTTGCACCCTTTAGTCAAACGCTTGTTAAATTCTTAAAATTTTAGCATTCCACATGTTTTGATACAATGCATCCTATGAATCAAGTTTGGAGATGCTTGTTGAAGGAAATATGTGAGTATGGATGTTTCCTAAATATCTATGCAAACCAATTTCAAACAATTGATCACCAATGTATTTCAATCAATTATATGAAGTAATAAATCTATGAATATTAAACAAAACAAATCAAATAATTCACCCAAAATGAAGTTTTGATTTGAAAATTGAGAATTGTTATATTTGATTGGAATTGTGTAAGAATTGAATGTCACTTACTCAAGACAAAAAATGGCAATTGTATACAATATTATGCAAAATTCTTTGAATGGCACAATAAGCAGTTTATAAGATTATTGGACATGACTATATAACCACGCCTCTAGCACTAAAGCTCTATTGCAAGTGATAGATCCATTTCTATTTCATTCCAAACAATCTTTCATTAATTTAAATTACATGGAAATATATGCAATTACTTAAACTTTTAGATGTTGTCATTGGTGCTCATTGCACTCCAATTTGCACCAATATGTATTCTTAACAAGTAGCCCACTACCAAAATTCAGCTCAAAATCAAAATCAAAAATAACAATAATTTCATTTTTTCTTTGCATGTTCACTATTCCAACACAATATGAGGTCCCTTAATAGATTCTTACTTATATCAGGTCCCCTAAGAGATTTCAAATACTATTGATCAAATAAAACTAATCTTTGTTTTATGTATAATAATGTCGCACCAAAATGTACCCATATATCATTGTAAACCTCCAATATTTTTTTATAATAATAATCTTTTTTCTAATTCTTATTGCAATTCCTTGTAAATAATTTGTTGATAAGTATTTCTCCAAAAGATATTTCTAAAAAATTTTAATAACCCTAAAGATGGAAAATGCAATTGCAAAATTCAATTTTTTCAGTCTTTGTATTATAAATATGTATATATGTAGAAACCTTGTCAGCATTCATGATGTCCACATACGGACCAGACTATAACTTTTTGAAAAAGAAGATTGTTTTAAACAATTTTTTTGGTGAAGTTACAAATTGCACCCAAGAGTCCGTGCAAATAGCATTAGCTTTCATAAGGTCTCCAGGAATTCCCAAATACAAATGCAACTTTAAAAAAAAAAACTTTGTTTATCTATTGAAAGTTGCATCTGTATCCGAGTCTCCTAAGAATATTGGCGGTGTTGATGAGGTCTCAAGAAAAAAAAAATTTAAGTTGCAGCAGTAAACAAGCCACCTATAGGAATAGTTTCGGTACTGTATGGATCTATAAAAATTAAATAAACTTAAAAAAAAAAAGAAAAAAAAAGAATTGTCTTTTTGAAAGTTGCAGCTGTACTTCTAGGCCCTTGAGCACCCATTTGGTACCGAACCTATTCCTATGGGAGCTCGGGTGCAGCTGCAACTTTCAAAAAAAAAAAAAAAAGCTCAATTTGATTTTCTAATGATCCATCCTAGAAAATCAGACTGAGCTCTATTATTTTTTTCTTTAAATCTCACTGTTTGTTTCAAAAAAGAAAGAAACAATGGCAATTACACTTTCAGGCCCTAAAGGTTATAGTGGTTTTAGGAGAACAACTAAATAATCTTAAAAATTAACTTTCAAAAAGAATTTTTGGAAATCTACAGCTGCATTTCTAGGCCCTCGGGCACCCGTTTGGCACCAAACCTATTCCTATGGGGGCTTGGGTACAACTGCAACCTTTAAGAAAAGAAAAAAAAAAAAAAAAAAAAAAAAAAAAAAAGGTAGGAGGAGAGAATTTCCGCCTAGAGGTGTAAAGCCTGTTAGTGTAGAATACCTTGTTTGACACTATGTATTGATAAATTTAATTTAAATGATGGCATGATGGTCATCACCACATTCATCAATGAAACTAAAAATGTGATTTTTCCTAACTATTCTCACACAAATTGTATCATTCCAAGCAAAGAGACAAATTCTAATAGGGTTGATAGTTTCATCAGTGATTAATAATTTGCATCTAGTGCACCAAATTTGTTATAAGATAATAGCCCAAGTTGCAATCAGGACATGAATGCAAGGAGGATACATACCAACATTGTCACACTTTCTAGGAGGAATGCCAATGAGAGTTTTCCCTTACAAAAGTGTAAGTGTTGTTTTAAATAAATAGATAAATAAATAAATAAAACATAAATCAAACTATTGTTTATGAAAGTTGTAGTTGTTTTCAAAGACTCATAAAGATGATGTCTACAATAATCCTACAAGGCCTAAGCTACAATTTTATCTTTCAGAAATATGTGAAATTTTTTTTTACATTTTTTGATTTTTTTCAAACATTATTGTAGGACTGTGGGCCCTTTAACCCCTAAAGAACCAAGTGTTCGTTCAACGTACACAAATTTGACTACACAGTCATGGGCTCCGTCCTTTAGGAGTTAAGAACCCTATAGGAATATTGATAGGCACTCCAAAGTCCTAGATTCCTACAATAAGTTTTAAAATTTTAAAATTGTATATATATATGTTTTTTTAAATGTTGAAGGATTCCAAGCCTTGTAGGGACTTTGTCAATATGGACAAGTTTTTTGTGAAGCTCATGATCTAACAACAATTTATTTTTGAATTGAATATATTTATTTTTAAATTTTTTCTTAAAAAATATCGTTGGTTCCAAGTCTTATAGGGTCATTATTTGGCACTTGCAACATCTTTTTTTTCAACATTAATATTCAAGGATAAACTATATTGATTTTTGAAATTTTTATATTTCAATGCTATGTCTCTTTTGTAAAACTTTTTTGAACCAATAGGAATCCTTACAGATGATTGCAACATTTACTCCTTGAATTATATATATTTATATATAAATCTATTCAATTTTTTCCCGACTTTGCTGCCTCTTAAAGTAGCTTGTCAATATGGGCACTTTCCCTTCCTTGAAAGGTTAGGGACAAGCAATTTTATTTTAAATTTATTCTCAACTTTGATTATTTAATATATACTAATGGATTTTTTGGTCTCTAATTCAAGTTAAAGTTAGACTCTAGAGTGCTAGAACGAGAATTTTTTTTATAAAGAAGATATTAAAAAGTGATTGTTTTATATTTTTTTGAGTTTTTGGGGTCTCCTTCATGATAACTATGAATGCTGATGGATACTATTTTAGGGTTCTAGTGATTACAAGTCCTATTTTAGAGAGCTAAATTTTTGTTTTATGAAAATTTGGTATCTTTGTGGCTCAAACAATACTTATTGGTGCCAACAAGTATTCATTTAGAGCTGAATAGATGAAACAATTACTTTCTATTACATGATTTTTTTAATAATACTTTCTATTAGATGAAAGTAATTGTTTTTTTGGAAATAATATTCATGTCTATTTCCTTATAGGATGTTGACTACTTTGAAGTCATCTTGGAAGAAGTAAAGATGATGAAAATAATTTCATCAAAATGGCTTTTAACCTTAACTTTGTTAATTAAGCTGACATTGATTAATTATTTACATGGCCATTGATGCATTTGAATGGGTAGATGAGAATGTAGAGGAGTTGGTTTAAAAACTCAAAAAATGTATTTAAAGGTTGAACAAACTTAGAAGAACTTAGAAAGTGAGCTAAAGTGATTGGAGAATAAAATTGAGGCCAACCTATAAAGAATTTCTTGGCTATGATAACCACTGAATATAATTCACTTGAAAATTGAAGGCATTGTAGGAAGTTGAAATGATTGATTTATACATATCTTATTAAAATATTTAATTTGTTATATATACTTACAAATATTCAACAACAAACATGAGTTGGTTTAATATTAATAATTGACTTGTCAATTGCCCTTAAGTAATTTCAAAACAAGAACTTCATTGGACAATGTATTTAGATGCTTTATATTTATGGAATTAATAAGATTCTCTGAGATACGCTTAAAATGCATTTTTTAAACAAAATATAAATATAGTTTAATTTCCTTCATGACCTCCTTATCCATTATATAGTATTCCACCATTGTGATTTTAAAAGAGTATTGTTTGATTTCATATATCAATTTTATGTACTTGTGTAAGCATATTGGAATTAAACTTTGCTTGAACTCAAGCATCTATTTGCTGATATTACAAAATTTGCTATGTGGCACATTTCATCATTCTAACCCTTAAAGGATGGATTGGTGATCGTGGAGATCATTCCTTTGGATATTGTGGAAATCAATGCCTTAAAAAAATGCTGAAGCACTTATTAGAAGTTAAATTATTGTAGAAGATCATTCCTTTTTACAAATTGGAATCCTAGGAATCCTAGCCATGTTCAAGACTCCTTAAATTTCCACGGATTTAAATTTGTGTGCATTTCAAATTGAAGTTTTGGAATTTGATGTATCATATCTTGCCATTTCATTTATTAGGAAAAAGATGAACCCTGGAAGAGGCCGTGAGACCTAAGAACACAGGGAACGCAAGCCAAAAAAAAAAGAAAAAAAAAGAAAATGCGACAGCGAATTGTAGGAACAGAACGGCGCGGAATAGCAAGGAACACTGCATTTGGACTGCTTAAAAAAACATTAAAAAAGTAATTTATTAAAAAAATTCAAAATTACAAAATTTTCAGATCTGACATGGCACCACACATGACATGTTAGATTGCAATCATTACATTTTTTATTATTTTATTATTTTTATTATTTACTATTTATTATTTATTAATATTTTATTAATATTTTATTAATATTTTATTAATATTTTATTAATATTTTATTAATATTTTATTAATATTTTATTAATATTTTATTAATATTTTATTAATATTTTATTAATATTTTATTAATATTTTATTAATATTTTATTAATATTTTATTAATATTTTATTAATATTTTATTAATATTTTATTAATATTTTATTAATATTTTATTAATATTTTATTAATATTTTATTAATATTTTATTAATATTTTATTAATATTTTATTAATATTTTATTAATATTTTATTAATATTTTATTAATATTTTATTAATATTTTATTAATATTTTATTAATATTTTATTAATATTTTATTAATATTTTATTAATATTTTATTAATATTTTATTAATATTTTATTAATATTTTATTAATATTTTATTAATATTTTATTAATATTTTATTAATATTTTATTAATATTTTATTAATATTTTATTAATATTTTATTAATATTTTATTAATATTTTATTAATATTTTATTAATATTTATTAATATTTTATTAATATTTATTAATATTTATTAATATTTTATTAATATTTATTAATATTTATTAATATTTATTAATATTTTATTAATATTTATTAATATTTTATTAATATTTATTAATATTTTATTAATATTTATTAATATTTTATTAATATTTTATTAATATTTTATTAATACTTATTAATATTTTATTAATACTTATTAATATTTTATTAGTATTTATTAATATTTTATTAATATTTAAATATTTAAATGTTTTTTAAATATTTTTTTTATTGTAAATCACTGTTGAGTTCCCTGGAGGGGAAGCTTACACTGCAAAGGAGCCCCTTCCAGGGCTCATTTTTTTCCTAATGAGTAAGAATTGTTTGCATGTAGAAATCTATTTTAGAACATATCAACAAAAGACTAGTTCCAAAACTTGTATAGTCCACATTTACAAATTACCTTATTCCATACAGTCTTACGTTTACAATTATAGGTTCAGGGTGATGGACCTACAATTATAGGTCTCAAGCCTAAAATATTGAATTTACGTCTATGTTCTTAGATCCACTATTATAGGGTCCTAATTATGAAACCAAAAAAATCATTATATTTTCAAATATTGCGTACAAAACTATCATTTTTTAGCATGAAAAAAATCCATAATTGTGCTTCCCCGCTCAAATTTCCCTTCTCTATGCTCCAAGCTCCTGCTCTATGCTCATATACTAGTTTCGCTCCCCACAAAGTGGGACCAATGAGCAAGGTGGATTTATTCCCGGGAAAACACAGGAATTCTTTATTTACTACATATGAAAATATTTGCATATTTTGAATTCATATTTGCAATCAAAGATCCCAAATTTTGTTTGTCCCTCCATTTATTCTTGATGGAGATACTCGAATGTGTAATTCCCAGGCTTTGCGCTAGATTGCCTTGGTTATGTCATGTCAATCCAATTGCGGCCCTTGAAGGCCGTATTTTAAAAATAAAAAAATAAAAAAAGGTCCCAAATTGGCTAAGAGATGTCTACAACATATCCACAATACAAAATAGGGGGCTTTTTTTACTTTTATCTTGGAAAACACAAAATATACCTTGCTGGTTCCACTTTGTAAGATAGATTTAATATAGGAATGTGTCTAAAATTTGTACATTCAAATGTGCTAGTGACTGAACTTCCTAACAATGTAACTTAAGATATACGACCTATTTCCGACCAAATGTTAAGTGTTTTAGCATATGTCCAATTGAGCGATGGTGGTGGATAATTTTTTGTTAACCCCTAAAGGACCAACATGCGGTTTTTGGTCGTATAGAAATTTTGAGCAGGTATGTGTGACTAGAGATATCCATATTCAAGGCTGAAATTTTAATAGAAGGTGGGGGCAAGGAAAATCTTCATGTGTACCAAGTTTCATGACATTTCAAAATACTGGTCAAAAGTTGTGACTAATATGTTACTTTTTTTCGTGACTGGGCAGTTTGGGCAAATTAGAAAAAATCGTTTTTTCCAGAATTTTTTTTTGAAATTGGTTCTCTACATTTATATATACTTAAAAAGCTTTGAATCATTCCATTTCAATCAATGAGTCAAAAGTTATGAGGGTTTTTGAACTGCGGGCAGTTATGGATTCTCTAATCTAAAAAAAACTTTAAAGTCGTTTATTTAACTCAATTTTCAATATTTTTGGAAAAAAATAAAATCCTAGGATGTAGATTGATTATTACAACATTACAACCGTTGGGATTGGCATTTTTAAATTCCGTGATTAAATTTTTAACAATTTAGTATTTTGAATCATTTTCTACTACTTTCTACTTACTATTTTTTTCCTATATGTTGTACAATTCCAAATGATGTGAAATTTTTCAAGCATATAGACAATTTTTTTAGGAAACTAAATTCAAAGAAGCACCACCTTTATCAGCATTTTTTCATTGAAAAGTGAGCTTGCAAAGTGCAACTGCCCGGTTTTTCGCAGGATTGAAAAAATGGTTTTCAAGACTTTGAATGCTTATATCTTATGATCCACATGGTGGAATTTTCTAAAATTTTTACCGCATGTTTTCAAAATACCATACTACAAGATCCTATGGTTACATGTGTCAAAAATTGTTTTTTTCCAAAAATTTGGTAGTTGTATTAGAAATGGCAGTTTTGGAACGTTTTTGGTGATTACATAGTCATGAAACTTTAGGGGTTAAATCACGGAATAGAAATAATGAAAATTACACTATTTTTTGTTAATTTCTAATCAAGTGTGGAATTAGTAGAATTTTAAGGAAGTATAGAGTACAGTTCAAATTGTTCTTGATGTATAAGCAAACCTATTTCTGAGAAGTGCAAAACTAAAAATCGGTCTTAGCAACTTCATTAGGTGTCAATGTGTTACTTGTCATACAATAATGAAGGCCCTAGTTGACATCATATTCCCCTCATTTGTGAAAATAAGTCACTGTATCTTGCGCAAATAGGAGGCCCTTGTCGGAAACAAGTTGTACACCTTACTAGGACTGAGATGCATCAAAAGTGCAAATGTGAATTCAAAATGTCTCTTTTGTTTTACTGGCACATTTCAAATCATGACTTTTAAATTGCCAAAAAATGTAAATAATTAAAGTAGGAATATTGTGGTGTACACCCTCATTACATTCAGTAGCCTTCAAAGAGGCTGCCATCAGAAAAGTACCCCCCTATTGAAACAATATTGTTTTATAGGGCCCGCAGTCTAATAAAGAAACTTTACTGTTACAGTATTGAGATAATACTGCAATAGTATAGTTTCAATGGGTACATTGAAACTATACTGTTGCAGTACTGTCGTCAGTACTATAATAGTAAAATTTCTTTACTGGACTGCGGGCCCTATGAAACAATATTGCAACAACACTGACACAATGGGGGGGTTTGTTTTCGATGGCCTTTTCCTCCCTCGAGTCCTCATCCACGAAATTCATCCTCAAAAAATTAATGTAAGCTTAGGTACCAGGATAGTGGTAGTACACTATGTTTTGTTTTATTTTCTTTGTTAATTTTAGGACCACACATATAAATCAACAAATATTTGTAGAAAAAGATGTTGGCAAAGAATTCAATGAATAATGCGTTACAACCATTTGTCATCAATAAAATATTTTGGATTTTCAAGTGAAAAGACAATTGTATATATACACATGGGGTGGTAGGAGGTAGAAAAACCCATGTGGGATAAATAAATTTGAATTTGTAGTTTGTCAAGCACTCATAGTTAAGTCAAAAGCAAAGAATTGTGTTAAAAGTAGAATTTTAGACCTCATTTAGGCATAGTAAATAACTTTTCTCCAAACACTTCGAACAAAAAAAAGTTTCAAATTAAATGAACATAAGTCTTACTTCCAAAAATCCGTTTGGCATTTTGAATCTCCAATCAAAAGTTATGGACAAATTTGAGAGAGGGGGTGGGAGTGGACATTTTCTTTAACATTTAAAAAAAATCCTCTCTCTAGATTTGTCTATAACTTTTGATTGGAGATTCAAAATGCTAAACGGATTTTTGGAAGTAAGATTTATGTTCATTTAATTTGAAACTTTTTTTTGTTCGAAGTGTTTGGAGAAAAGTTATTTACTATGCCTAAATGAGGTCTAAAATTCTACTTTTAACACAAATCTTTGCTTTTGACTTAACTATGAGTGCTTGAGAAACTACAAATTCAAATTTATTTATCCCACATGGGTTGTTCTACCTCCTACCACCCCATGTGTATATATATAGTTGTCTTTTCACTTGAAAACACAAAATATGAATGACAATCACATCAAAGTGATGTAATTCAAGCATAGAGATAATTGATCTCTATAAATTGATTGCCATTTTAAATAAGTTTGCTATTTTATTTACAGTTTTAATTCAAAGTGCTTAATTTGTTGTTAATACCAATGTCCAGTTGCGACCTTGTAATTGACTCAGGCCCCTTCCTGGATTCTGACAAGTTTTGCCAAGTGTCCTTGTAGTTACTGATTTGGTGTGGAATATACCACACCATTTCATCCCTTGGATGAAATGATGTGGTATATTCCACATCATTCCATCCAGGGAAGGCAGGCGCAGTGATTGCCACTGAATGTTATGCTCGTGTGCACCAATGTCCTAAATTAAGATTTGCCAATATAATGAAATAAACCTTTCTAAACATGCAAGGAGATTTATCATTATATTTATTTGGGAGTTAAGGTATAAAATTAAACCTGGTAGAATTCAATTAAAGGATTTGGAGTTGAATGTACTCCCTCATTCCAACTAAAACCTCCAAATCAGGCGAAATTCTTGTCCCAATAAAAAATTTTGTTTCCTAATTTTGACTGTTGAATAAGTTTTGGCTGGGTTGGGCAACCTCATGGGGGAAAGTCAAGCAATCAAAGGAGCATTTTTCTCTTAGAAAGCTTAGCCTTGCCCATATGAGGCACCTTGTACTTGTTGTGCTTCCTGAGACAGTTATTGACGATGTATTTGGTGATCACTTAGACACTATGAAGATTTGTTCATGAAGTGGTATAGAATTTTTTGTTGTGGATATTTAGGTTGGGGCACATACTTCTTGAATTCCATTGTTGCCACCAGCCTTTAAAACATCAACAATGATGGAGCTGACAACATTTACAAGTTATGTTCAAAAATGATACTTTATGCATGGACTCATTAGAAGAAATCTGACCCTATGGAGGGTTGTTTGGCTACAATAGAATGTACAATTACAAAAAAAAATAAAAAAATAAAAAAATAGTAGTAATAATAATTTTTCTTCAGAAAAGTTAATTGTAGTGCATGCCACGCAGGACTGGGAATAAAAAATATTTAAAAAAGATAAAAAGAAAAAAAAAAGTTTTTCTCTTACTCTAGATTTGCACATCCGATAAAAGTCAAACGGCCCTCCACAAGGCCCAGATTTCCTTTAATGTTAGGTGCCTAGATGATGGCACCTAAATTGGAGATTTTGCATAGATGTAAAAGATGGATTACTAGTTTTTGAATGCATGTATCACTAGCACGAAGACTAAAACTAATTTTAAGTCAAACAAAATGAACACTTGTATATCCTACTAAAATGACCTATGTACTCAATATTTATTATTTTGATCTACTTCAAAATACCAAAAGTTTGAAATTTCACTAATTTTAGTTAATCGAGATCTAAAAACTAGAAGTCACCAATAAATATTGATTGAAGGTTCCAATTCCAAAGTGCCAATTCATTGAATTCTGCCATTTTCACAAATATGGGAAATTTTGTTAAAATGGTAGTATTCATTTTTAGGATAGGTATTAATTTTAGGCCATACGGTCTAAATATTAAAGTGCCAAGTTTGTGGAGTACTACCATTTTCACGTAGTATTACAATAAATATTCTATTCATGACATTATTAACTAAACTACACATTTTACACTTACAATGCATAGTACAACTAAGGTAGAGCCACCCATTCCCAACCAATGACCCATTCCCAACCAATGACCCATTCCCGACCTATAGATGCACGTATTTTTTACCAAGCTTAGAATGTTTTTTTTTTCCTTTTCAAGGTTGGAACTAATAAATATATGACACATATCCCAAGTTGTGAGAAGAAAAGTAGAAAATAATGATTAGGAAAAAAATTATTGAATGATTGGAATTGGAAGAGTCTAGAGGTTGGCCATATGTCTAGAGTACTTTTTGCCTCCCAAAATTCATAATAATTTCAATTCAAGCAATAAAATTATCAATTTTTTTGCAATCCTTGTCATATCTATCAATGTATCTCTTAACCCCTAAAGCACTGAACAGCCTTTTTTGAGAACATAGCTTTTTGGGGCAGGCCATAACTTGATGGCAAATAGGTATTTGGGCACGAAATTTTCTGAGAATGGGTGCCCGAGGAGTAGCTTTCAGCAGCAAAAAAATTTGAAACTTTTGGATTCATAGAAAAAAAGTTATTCAAGTTCAAGTTGTTTTGCTTGCTCGTGGGGCAGCCCGGGCACAGCCGTTTACACTGCACTAAAAATTTAGTTATCTTGCCCCAAGGGCGAGGGGTAGAGGTCAGGGCAAGGCTTATTGACCACTGCATAATGGGTTTCTACTCTGACTCTGCTGCCACTCCTAGATTTGGCCTCATTTATTATTCTGCTAGTTTTGTGAGGGTCTGGCACCTGCTGTGGACTCACAAGGCACGGAAACTTGGTCCAACCTTCTATAACCAACGGTAAACCGTCCAACAAAATACAAAGTAATCTCAATATAATTCAACAAATCTGTTGATTTCAGTTGTAACAAATCACAATATAATTCAACAAATTTGTTGATTTCAGTTGTAGCATTAGTGTGTTGTTTCAGCAGTAATCAGCACAGAACATGTGCCTCCATTTTCTCATGGTAGCAATAATCAACACATAACAAGTGCCTCCATTTTCTCATGCAAGTTCACAAAATTCAAATTCAAACCTGTCAATGCACCAATTACAACAAATATTCTATGGAAACAATCTCACCATGGCTTACATCTTCACTGCTCCACTTCAATTCCATGCCAAAACATGGATTAGCACTCATTCCTATAAATCTTTTCCACTGCAAAAATTAAATTTTCATGTTTCTTGTATCCTATCTAACTCCATGGATCACTAATGAACCGTCAAACCTATGGACTCATTACATCGTGCAACACCTGTCTTGAAGAAATTCAAAAACATACAAAATAAAATAAAAATTTGGACCCTTCTTGCCAGCTGTATTCATGATCCCTGGAAGTATGTCCACACTAATAAATCCTCCCAGCATTCCACACATTTCAAAACAAGCAACTCTCCAATATGTCTAGTAGCACTGACATAGCAATTGACAATCCGATCAACCTGCACCAGAAACCTGAAGACATTATAGGTTCAGGGTCCGAGAGGCACGAGGGAGAGGGCATCAACCGGGCGCTTGACGTTGGGGGCGACGCAATTTAGCCTGAGGCAGGCGGAGCGCGAGGCAGCAGCCGCATCGATGGGGGGCACAGGTCCGACCGCGGTGGAGTAGCAGCCGACGCAACGCAGGAGGCGGGGGTGCTGCTCACTGGCTCGTCCCCGAATGTGGCCGACAGCAGGCGACGGCAACGGGGCTGCGGCATTGACCAACGGGGTGGCTTTGCTGGGGATCAACAGTCATCGGAGCTGGGGAGGCTAGTGGCGTCCAAAGTCGACGCCGACGTAAGGGAGCGCTGCACAGACTTTGTGGAACCTGCAGGCTCACATCACAAAAACGCACAGGTAAAGATTCAGGTAATTTTCCTCCCTCCAATTTCGATTACGTTTTCTGCATTTTAGGTGAATAGCTAAGCTGGAAAAAAAATTTATGATGCTAGTCATGACGCTAGGCATGAGCAGTCGGTACTTTGGAATCAGATCAACTCTAGCAACAGGGAACCGTAATGACTAGCACATCTGATGCTTTGTTGGTAAAAAATTTGAATGCAATTGCAAGCCATGTCCACTTCAGTGAGAGAGAGTGCTCACCTTAGTAAGAGAGAGTGCTCACCGGCTTAGACTTAGGCGCAGGTCCATATTAGAACCTTCACCCAGCATTACATGGCTATAGGAGGGACTGCAAATCGGCGTCAACGAACCCAGGGCTTGCGGTGACTTGCACCAAATCTTAGTAGCAGAGGTGGAGACAAAAACGTTGCTGCCCACAGCCAACCAGTGCATTCAAAAAATTGCAGTCACCATTTCAGTTCCACATCAGTTGTTTGAACTACTCACAGAACACGAAGGAGCATCTTCATTGCAAGCTAGGAGAGTAGTGGCGTTATTGAACATATCTCACTTGCGTTCATTGCCAGTCCCAAAGGGTACTTCAAAGTGGCCTGCCAATCCTCTACCAAGTAATATCCGTCATCACTTCTACAGGCAAGCCGCAAAGTGCTTGGGGTGGTGCCAAAGGAGACAGTTTCATGCAAGTATTCCTGTGCTTATAAAGGAGCAAGTGTGGCCAGATCTTCCTACTAAGTTTTCTACAACTAGCCTCAAACAAAATGTCAAGGATTCCTTCCTTCCAGAAGGCAAAATGGGTAAGCAAAACACCAATATCTTCTCTTCTTGT
Source organism: Neckera pumila (assembly GCA_963969595.1). NCBI lineage: Eukaryota > Viridiplantae > Streptophyta > Bryopsida > Hypnales > Neckeraceae > Neckera > Neckera pumila. Next base: position 11,949,117 of record OZ018409.1, read on the forward strand.
TCTCTGTGTTTCATGCTTTCAAAATCTAAAATAGAAACAACAGATGGCATGATACTGACCTCATAGTTTCATGATTGACAGCTCGCCAAGGAGCCTGTCCCGCGACGTAGTCAACGCCTCCAAGTTGGACGGACCAACATCCAAGACACTAGCGGCTCCTGCAGGACTCCCGAGCTTCCACAGCTTGAAACCACCTCCTCTGAAAGCTCTGAGTCACACGAAACAGAGACACCTTCTACAGTTCCAATCGAAATGACTATAGGGGCTCCAAATGACAACCTCATGGACAACCCAGAAGAACTAGAGGCACAGCTTGTTGCAGCTCAAGATTCATCAATCGAAGGCTACTCTAGTGACTCTCAAGAAGAAGGAAAAGAACAGGAAGGCTTCGAAACGGAAGAGTACGTGTGGCCAGCCGAGCTTCTTCACTCTCAACAATATTTCAACAACCCACGGCAAAACACAAACAAAGATGAAGAGAGCGGGAGAAATTCGGTGGGAACGGCGGAAGACAGCGGAGACCGTTTCGGTATCCAAGGCACGCAGCAACGGGTCTTTGCATGGGGCGGTGTAGGCGGTTCTGATCATTTGGAAGGGAGGGCGCAGCTGCTGCCACGTCCCAATGTCGCAGCCGCAGGTTCGGGAGCGGGGAGGGCGACGCAGGAGCCGTGGATAGAAGACCAACAAAGGGAGAGGCGGTACATTGGGGAGGAGGACGGCATTTTCCAGAGAGGCACGGGACTTGAAGGCAGTAGATAGGTCCTTTTTCAGTAGAACTAGTAGTTCAGATTTAGTTGAGTATAGAGACTACCTCTTCACTTTACTTTTGTTGTTTGGCACTTGCAGTGAGTAATCAAACATTTCAAGATACCTATGCTAATGTATCAATTTGGATACATTCATATCTTCAACATTGTACAAATGAGTACTCAGTTGTTTAGGAAGTGACGATTGGATTTCCACAATTTCTGGATTGTGCATACAATTTTCACAAATACCTTATATCCATCGAAAAAATCCCAAAATAAATTTTTGGGGGCACAAATAAACATGAGTATTACCAAATAATTTTTAACCCCACTAAATTCAAATTCAATGTTATTTATAATTCTTATTTGTAATTCAAATTCAATGTTTTTTGTAATTGTTTTATATAAAATTCAAACTCAATGTAATTCTAATGTAATTTGGATTTTATCAAAATTCCATTTATTTGCTAATTCGAATCTAAATTCAAATATAATTCAAGTCTAAGATCAAATGTAATTCAAGTGTAAATTCAAATGTAATTCAAAAATAAATTGAAATGTAATTAAAAAAAAATTCAAATGTAATTAAAAAAAAATCAACTGTAATTAAAAAATAAATTCATATGTAATTAAAAAAAATCATATGTAATTCAAATAAGATCAAATGTAATTCAAGTATAATTCAAGTCTAAGATCAAATGTAATTCAAGTGTAAATTCAAATGTAATTCATAAATAAATTGAAATGGAATTCAAAAAAATTCATATGTAATTCAAAAATAAATTCAAATGTAATTAAAATATAATCAAATGTAACTAAAAAATAAACTCTAATGTAATAAAAAAAATCAAGTGAAATTAAAAAACAAACTCTAAGTAATAAATAAAAAAATTAAATGTAATTCAAAAAAACCTAAAATGAAAATCAAGTGTAAATTAAAATGTGATTCCAAAAAAAATCAAATGTAATTCAAGTGTAAATTCAAATGTAATTCCAAAAAAAAAATGTAATTCAAGTGTAAATTCAAATATAATGCAAGTATAAATGAAGTGTAATTCAATTGTAATTCACAAGTAAATCAAATTCAATGTAAGTATAGATTCAAATGTAATTCAAATTCAATGTGAAGTGTAGATTCAAATGATATTCAAATTCAAAGTGAAGGGTAGATTCAAATTCAATGTAAAGTGTAGATTCAAGTACAATGTGAAGTGGCAATTCAAATGTAATTCAAATTCAATGTGAAGTGTAATTCAAATTCAATGTCAAATGTATTTCAAATGTAATTCAAGTGTAATACACAATTGTGAACATGTTCATTATTTAGGAGGTTCATGATGTGAAAAAAAAATTCAAGGAATTTTCAATGACATAAATAATTTGTACTCTTTGTTTGAATTTTACATCTTCAAGGATTGTCTATATTTTCTTTTTTGTTTCTTATATGCAATCAAAAGCTTTGTTTTATTAGCTCACATTCTAAAGATTGGTGGCTCCCTTCAATGTTTTCAATGGCATATTCATCGACTCTTATTAGCTATGTGCAATATGATTTGAAATAATTATTTCACCTACCACTCAAATAAGTATGAAACACATTATTGTCTATGATTTTTCTATTAATGTTCATGGAATTTATTGTAGATGTTGAGGGATATACAAGTATCAACGTGTATTTACTATTGTATATACTTTTGAATGGTTGAAATTTAAATTCAAGATAAATGTTGGATGTGTAGGCAGGGTCTGATGTTCGGTGCACCACCCTCACCACCAGATTGGATGAATGAGAACTTCCATGGTTTCTATGAAGCTGGACCTTCTTCTCCACCTCTAGTACATGAAGAGGAAGATATGCCAGCCACCGAGGTATGTGGAAATCTCCCTATAGCTCCACGAAGAAGGAGAGTGCAACAGAGAAGGGTGCGTAATTTTGCTCCAATGTTGAACAATTCCTCTTCAAGTGAGGATGCATATGAGGGGGATGAAAGCAATGATGGGGGAGACCCTGTCAATCCATTGAGTGTGAAGCATAGGTTTAGTGACTCGACATGGTCACAGTCTACCGTCACCTACTTCCTTCCACCCAAAATGTTTATTGGTGCGCGTGGGCCTACAAGAGTCTTCAGGACAATGCCAACATTCATGCAATTGTTTTCATTATTTTGGCCTTATACACTCTTGAGGAAAATAGTGATTGAAAGTAACCGCTATGCAACTACAACCGATGACCATGGGAAAATAAAAGGGCGAGAGGGATGGGAGCCTTTGACAGTTGCAACGTTGAAGGCCTATTTAGCAATTCGAATATTCATGGGCTTGAAAAAACTACCCAATATGAAGACCTATTGGAGCAAGGAAGGTTCTTTTTTCCACTGTCCTCAGATTTCCAAAATTTTATCTAGGGAGAGGTTTGAGGTGATTACAAGATGTCTTCATATTACAAACCCCGCAAACTACGTTACCGAGAGAGGAACACCCGGTTATGACAAGATGAATCAAGTACGGTGGCTTGTGCATGACATTAGGGATAGCTTCAAGCGTGAGTGGTCTTTGGGGAAGTACCTTACAATTGATGAAATGATGATTAGGTACAAAGGCTCTTATTGTCCAGCCTCGTGTCCAGCTAGGCAATATATGCCAAAGAAACCACAGAAATGGGGCATAAAGGTGTGGTGTTTGGCAGACTCTGCATCTAAATATGTCTTCAATTTTGAAATTTATTGTGGAGCCGAACAAAATGACGCACCGGACATACCAGCCGTGATTAGCGTGGAGACAAACGTGGCACATAGGGTGGTAATGAGATTGTTGACTGGTCAAGAGGGGAGGGGACATGTAGTTGTAACGGACAACTATTTTTCCAGCATTGGGCTATTTACAGAATTGATTGCACAAGAAATTTATGCCACGGGCACAATGAAGTCTAATCGGGTGGGTCTACCGCTGGAACTGAAAGTAGTTCAAAATTGGACCAATTCATCGCAAGGTACATTAGAGTGGAAAATGCACGAATCTAGAGGCATTGCATGCATAATGTGGAAGGACAAGCGCCCAGTTCTTGTCATTTCCACTCATGCGCTGCCTATAGAGTTTCCATGTGTGCTGGTACCGACGGTACCTCGTAGAAATGGGGCAAGAAGAGATCAAATCCCTACCTCACCTATGCATCTAGAGTATACTATCCACATGAGGGGGGAGGGGGGGGGGGGGGGGGGGATGTAGCGGATCAACTTCGAGCATCATATTCAAGCCAAACTAGATCGCACAAGTGGTGGCATCGCGTTTTTTATTTTCTATTGGACACAACGGTGGTCAACATGTATATAATTTATCTATCAAGTTTGCGTAACCGCCGCCGTCCGAAGAAACCAATTACCCACCTTCAATTCAAGGCCGATTTGTGTGATGCTCTCACACAAAATTGGCGTGGCCGCGGCACGGATGTGGATGAAGAGGAAGAAGAACCGCGTCCGCACCTACCAACTTCTAGTCGACTGAGGCATCCATGTCATACATGTGGTGATACCAATTGTAGGTATTATTGCCGGACATGCAATCGGGTGTTTTTGTGTCTAAACCGGGGTTGCTTTGAGGAATATCACTACGGGCCCCACAACCGCAATTGAGGCAACTATGCTTGTAGACGATGAGGTGAATTCAACATTTCTTGCTCTACCATCTTCAAGGATTTTTGCATGCCACTTTTCTATGTTTTTTCATACCTTCACCATTTTGGTGACAAATACCTTCTCTATTTTTTTCAAGCCTTCACCATTTCGGTCCCAAATACCTTCTCTAATTTTATCATGACACTTTTTTTATTTATTTTCATACCTTCACCATTTTGGTCACATATACCTTTTCTATTTTTTTCATGCCTTCACCATTTTGGTCCTAAATACCTTCTCTATTTTTATCATGATACTTTTTTATTTATTTTCATACCTTCACCATTTTGGTCACATATACCTTTTCTATTTTTTTCATGCCTTCACCATTTTGGTCCCAAATACCTTCTCTAATTTTATCATGACACTTTTTTATTTATTTTCATACCTTCACCATTTTGGTCACATATACCTTTTCTATTTTTTTCATGCCTTCACCATTTTGGTCCCAAATACCTTCTCTAATTTTATCATGACATTTTTTTATTTATTTTCATACCTTCACCATTTTGGTCAGAAATACCTTTTCTATTTTTTTCATGATACTTTTCTAATTTCTTTCACACCTTCTATTATTTCTTCACTGCAAGTTGCTTGTTGTGACCACACATTTCAAGCATTGTTTTCATTATTTTGTCCAAACTGTTCTTCTATCCTAGTTTATTCCATTCCTAACTTTGGGCCGGAAATAGAGTTCTGTTCTAAACTCAGCAGATTTTCTTCTTGACAAAAATGGACTATCCTAATTGTAGGGCTCCTGCAGGTAATCCTAAAAGGCGGACCGGCCTAATTGCCGGGCCAGTGCACACTGGCTGGCTGGCAAGGCCAACAATGTTGGAGGGGCGCAGTGTGGCTGGCCGCACCAGCCGGCGCAACTGCTGGGCCCCTGGCAATTTGCCAGCCCGCAGCTGCCGGGTTGGCGCGGTGTGGCTGCCGGCGTGAGGCCTGGGCCAATCCGCAGCTGCCGCCCCACTGCTGCTTAGCCTCCGCAGCAGCCGGGAGGGCTGGCCACCTAGCGGGGCTTAGGCCACAGCAGGCAGGGTCTGCTCCTTGGCGCCGCCTGCCTTCTGACGGGGGCTTTCTGGCTGCAGCAGGCGTTGGGGAGTGGGCCTCGCTCCATTTTTTCCTTCTCTTCGGGGTCATTCTCCAAAAATGTATCAGACGTCACCAACGTCTTCCGGGGGAGGACCCAGCATTACATGGCTGCCCCAAAGACTGAAGCACACAGAGAAGGCTGTGGCTTAGTTTTTTCTCCCACATTTTGAGATTTTCACTTTTTTTAGTTTTTATGATTCCTTATGGTCAAGTAGGTACTTCTTATTGTCTCCACCGTTTACATTTTTTATTGGAATTCATTTGAATTCAGAATTCTATTGTGGAAAAAAAGCTAGTGTACACTATTTTTGTCAAACCTATGTCTAAAGCAAGATGCTTATTCCTATGTTCTAATTGCTCAATGACTTCAAATTTTTTTGAGCATGTTCCTAACTCATATAAGAACTCAAATTCAAAGAGTAACAATGAAAATAGAATAGTATGGATGTTGAATTTGGCACTCAAAGAGCAGCTGCCCGGGATTTTCACAGTGAAAAAAAATAATTCTGAACTTTGAACCATTAGATCTCTCTCATTTCAAGGAATTTACCAATGAAAATTTGTAGGCTTCAAAATAGTGAAGACAAGTTCAAGATCCTATGGTTGGAGTGCCATTTTTTTGGGTCATTTATTACCTATTCATCACATTCCATAAACACCCCATTTTTTACTACTTTCTTCAAAACCACTTCCAAAACCTTTAGGGGTTAAAAATATTTGTTTTGCCTTCACTACTCTAGATCATGTTGTAATTCCTTATTTGGTCGGTTCTGGGTGGTTCTACCTTATTTATTTTTTTTTTTTTTTTGAAACAAGTGAAACGGAGTTTCATTGCAAGGGCAAAATATAATTCCTATGCCACAAACATTAGAGAAAAACTCAACCCTTTGAAGGGCTGCTTCATAGACCCCTTTAGTACCCTGAAATTTTGTTTATCGAGTCTGAAATTTTTTTTTTTTTCCTATTTCTGTGCAACTAAAACTACTGTGACAATGGCACAGGAATCCAGATTTACAAATAAAAAATTATTATTATTATTATTATTTTAAAAGATTAAAAATAAAAAATAAAAAATAAAAAAAATTGCAAAATCTGATTGCTCGGATGAGCAGCCATACACTTTGACTGCTCATTGGGGGTACTTTTCCAAGTTGACAGGCCAAGCTTGAAATAGCTTGGCATGTCAACTTGGAGCAGCCCTCTAGAGGGCTGATTTTTGCTCTAATGTGGCTTGGCAAGGAGCACCACCACCAACATAGACTAAGGTGGAGGTACCTATTTATGATAACCTAAGCATTTTAGCCACAAGGATATGGGAAATTTGTTGAGAAATTGAGCTCAATGTGTGCAATTACAAACATGAGGAAGAATTGAAGTAAAAAACTGAAATGATTTTTTTTAACAACTTAAATGAACACTTTATTCAATATAAATGTGGATTTTACATTTGGACCCATTCCAATCTCGGACTCACCTATTTTTTTGGCACTTCTCCCTAAGAATGAGGGAGGAGAGATGAGTGGATGAGAAGGTACAAATAGAAAATCTTTTTCAATGAATAAAGCCTCCAACTGTTGTCAACAGTAGGTCACCCTGTGAACAACAAGCCATTATAGAGGCTGTTGCAAATAGGTACTTCTACCTCACAGGACGTCTGACACGAGACTAGAGGACAGACCGACGCAGACCGACGGGCGCAGTGAGAGGCCGCGCAGGCCAGGAAGCCACCCAGACTCGCCGGGGCTTTACAACTCTTTGATTTCCGCAGGCTTGTGACTACTGACTACGGACGTATTTCTGGCATTCTAGCAGCTACCTGCAGCTATCAGTCACATTATCTGATGATTACGAACTAAAATTATGATATATCCTAGCTAGCCTTCTTTCCGGTGCAGGCTTTAACAGACAAAGTACGCCCAGTACTAACTCCACTAAGCTTACTTCCATTGATCGAACGACCTGCGAAAGTGCCAAAGAGTCTGTTGCTTGCCATCAGGCCAGCCCTCCTCATAATGCTCGTTCTACACGTAATTGTTTTATTCTAGAATCATGATATATACAAGACGATACCAATGATCAATCACAAAATCGATGGATAATATATACCTCAAATCATATTCATCAATGAGAGAAACTGCAAAATGAAGACAGTCCACTCTATTTGCGTCTGTGTATGTCGATCGCTCAGTAGACAGCTTGCGGGGATGTTTTGGCCACATTCTCGAACACCTTCCAGACGTGGAGAGTCAGATCTGGGGGCGGAATGGTGGCCGCTTGCGGCACATACACGCCCACCCACGTGGCCAGGGTGGTCCCTTCCACGGGGCCGTCCTTAAACTGCTGCACTGCCGACAGGTACTTGTATTTTGGGTCGCCCTGCAGCACTGTGTAACCGAAGGTTCTGGAGGCGCTGTCGTTCTGGTCTATGCGCTCGATTATATGCTTGCCCCCAGGAATAGCTGCAGCCACAGCCCCAACATTCGCAATCAGTGTGTTAGCGAGAAGAAATAGTTGGTGCGAACGCAATTCTAACTGAGAAGCGTACTGTATAGCAGCAATTAACGTTCCGTAGGTTTCTGAAAGATCAAACGATTGAAACTTGAAAGAATGTATTGATCGCTTCATTCTCTAGCTTCCACGTGTTCTTCACCCCGAAGTACGTGGTAGAAACTCACAACTCTTTAATTCAGGTCTGGAGTTCACTTAATTGATTTAGAAATGAAGCTTCAAGGAAGATAGCAAAACATACTGACATTTCCTACATTTGTTAATAGTAATTATCTTCAGGGAGTTAACTATTGGCTTCTAAAGTGTAGGCGCTCAGGGATGATTAATTGGAGCGTAATCACTGACTGTCTAGCATTTGACAATAACATAGATCTCGATATACTGTACAGAGAGTCAATCCGTTTCTTGACGTCTATTCTGTTTAGAAAAGTCTGACTGTGCCCATGTTGTGAATTTCCATTCATACAACCAATGTGGAATAGGCAGTACGAAAGACCTCCAACAGGGGCAGTAAACTTAGAAAAAAATCCAAGAGTGGAGCAGCAGTTAGAGTCTTCGTTCCCATGCACCAGCCTTAGGAACAACTTAATTTCTTCTTGTACTAGTCCTCTACGTGCTATTTGTGAATAAAGTCTTGAAATTGAAATGATTGTAATTAAACTTTATAGGATTTAAGGAAGTTACCTGCGCCCAGTTTCAGCAACCGGATGCTACCACTTTCACCGTTGCCCTCCAAATACTCAAAGCAAGCGATGATATGAGGGATGACCTTGGGAAGGACGACATCCTCATGCATCAGAATGTTCCAGATGGTATCCGCCGGAGCCTCCAAAGTTCTCGTGTGCCGCACCACCCTCTTCTGCACAACCGCTTTCTCAAACGTCTTCAAGGTCGCGATCACCATCTTCAAAGCATCCTCCGGCGGGCCTGCTTCCCCCACCGCCTCATACTTCGCACTCCACATCGCCTCCGTCTTGCTGCCATCGCTCGTGGGTGCGAAGTGCAACGTCGCCGCGAAGGAGCTGTAGCTGGAGACGTCGCCGTCGATGATCGTGTACGCCAAGGTCTTAGTTTCGTTGTCAATCTTGTCAACCCGTTGCTTGATGAATCCTGCTCCCGGAATCGCTGTCAGGACAAACAATCAACATCACTGTCTCCAATTAGTACACAAATTAAACCCAATCAGTTTTACTTTATCATTACTCTAATTTCTATCAGTTACCAATTCAAAGCGTATGATAAAAAACAATTGAATCGTCACTGAACCGAAAATTGTTGGCATTCAAGTGCTTAAAACTGGCAGAATAGAACTTTCAAGTGTCTATGGCTTCGAAAATGATAACTATTGCTCAATTGAGTTCGAGGGTGGCCAACTGAATCCTTGAACTCAATAAATCAAGGGACCTGTGTAGACATAAGCTGCATCTGGTCTGCACTTTACAGTCGGCCAACTCAAAACTGCTCCCGTTTCTCAGAATTCAACCTTTGCTCTGCCTGCCAAGTTCTGCCAGTTTATCTAACATGGGTTACGTTTTGAATCCTCGCCAAGCCCTTATAAAATTTTGGGGCGGCGTGATGCTCAGGTGACAGCACCGTACCCTTGAAGAGTACACCTCTGGCGCATTCTTTCCAGAGAGCATACAGAGGGTACCATGCATCTGAGCAGCACTTCGCCCTTCAGCCTTTTTTCAGTTAATTTTCTGTTTGCAGAAACTTGCAATTCAGAACTGGAACATAAATGTTGTACAGAAAGAGAACGAAGACCAATCGAGGTATGCTGTAAAATAGGACAATTACCGAAGTGGATGACACTGATGCTCCCAGGGCCCCCGGAGCCCGTCTCAAACTCTGCCTTTGAGTAATACTCCGGAGCCAGGTCGGGAAGAAGCGCCACTGCATGCTTGCAAGCCTCCCACACATCGTCCGTGTCGCAATTCAAAATCTCCGTGTGAGCAAACGTCTGTGCATTGCTGTCGCCTTCAATCTCGTCTTGCGAAAGGCCAACGTAATCGATGAGCTGTGCATTGCTGTCATTTCCAAGCTCGTCATGCGAAAGGCCAACGTAATCGATGAGTTCCTGCACTGGAGCCACCGCAGTGGCTTCCTCGGCATGAGTTGGCAAAGCTGTGGTGGTGGCCATCGTCCTTAGCTCGCCTCACAACACGAATTCGATCAGTACTTCACAGTGTCGGGTCTCTTCACAGCGTCGGGTCTGAAATACTAACTAACTGTGGTAAGCAGTAATCGATTGAAGTAGCGACTCCCCTTTTATACTGTATAAAGGTGACGTTGTGGTACGTGGCCTATGAACTAGCTAGAAGCTTCGGTTACCAGTCGCAATGCTTCTCATGCCAAATGTTTGCCTTGCCTTGAATCTTTGTCGTTGCAATCGGTCGATGGATGAATTCTAGGGCTCACAGGGATCAGAAGAACTTACGAATGTCAGAGTGACACGGGTTGCTCCGAAAGTTGGACTTGCCATTCAGGCTCAAAACGGGATCAACCTTACTGGTTGGTGTTTGAACGACGCTGAGAAATTACCATTTCTGAAATTATGATCATTTTTTTTCTGCGGAAAACCTGTCATCCTGTATTCCTGTAAGATGCAATCTTGGTCTGTTTTTTTAAAAGCCTGTCTTTATAAGATGGCTGCGTAGAGTGTTGGAAGCTTTAAAGACGCGTATGACTCAGCTTTGACGCACTGAGTGATGCACATGAGCCGCCAGCACGTAAGCTTATGAAGCATGATTATAAGCTAGCAAAAAATTGTTTACCAATGTGGCAGGGGTCGGTCCCCTTTGCATCCTTGAAAAGGGGACCGACCCCACAGTGAACAAAATTGTCTTCAATGACTCTTCAGCTCACCGAACCCCAATTTTTGCATTATCTGATACTTCTTTTCCAGACATCTAGGGAGGCATATTACCATTGTCTACTTTATACCATTAGAGAAAATTTCAGGCCTCCAGAGGGTTGCTCCACGGCCCTCCGAGGTACCCTGAAATTTGTTTTTTTTTTGTTGAAAAACTTGTTTTTTTCCTATTTCCACCCTGCTGAAACTGTAGCAGCAGTGGCACATTAACCAAAAATTCCGAATAAAAAATTATTAGATTTTTTTTTAACCTTTTAAAAATTATTAAGAAAAAAAAAAAAAAAAAAAAATCGTGAAAGCTAATTGCTGCGGGGAGCAGTCAGCTTGGACTGACAAACCAAGCTTTTAATAGCTTGGTTTGTCACTCCAAAATAGCCCTCCGGAGGATTCATTTTTTTCTAATGAATGTTATGAGTGGATTGGCATATTTAACCTCTAAAGCCTTGAACATGTTTTTTTGAGAACACAATGTTTTTAGGTAGCTCACTACAAATGGAATTTTTATTTTTTTTCTTTGAAATTTTCACACAACATGTGTCCAAGGAGTAGCTTTAAGGCCCAACAATTTTTGTAACTTTTGACTACATGGTTAAAAAGTTATTGTATGATATGTCATTTTCATTGCTCAATGGACAGCCTGGGCAGTTCAAATAAATTATTCAAAAATCATTTTTTTAAGAAATACAAATTTGAATTTGATTTTCTAGATTTATATATATGTAGAAAGCTTTGAATTATTCCCTTTTGATAAATGAAATGAAAATTATGAGGAGTTTTAGTTTGTGGGTATGATATGGAAGTTCTATTCTAAAATAAACTTTGAAGTCCTTTATTTAACTCAATTTTCAATATTTTTGAAAAAAAATAAAAAGATTGGTTGTAGATTGTTTATTACTCTGTACAACATTACAACCATTGGAATTGGCATTTTTCAATTCCATAATGAAATTCTTAACAATTTTGTGTTTTGAATCACTCTCTACTTCTTTGAGTTCTTTCTGCTTACTATTTTTTTCCTGTATGTTGTACAATTCCAAATGATCTGAATTTTTCAAGCATTTAACCAACTTGCCTTGAAGAATAAATTCAAAGAAGCACCACTATTTTGAACATTTTTAATACAAATGTGTCCTTGTGAAGTAAAGCTTCCCAGTTTTTTGCAAGGCCAAAAAATGGAGTTTAGTCAATTTAAATGCTAATATCTTGCAATCTACACAGTGACAAATTCTAAACAAAATTCCAGGTCTTTTCAAACCAGCGTACTATTGGAAAATTGAAGGAAAAAATGAGAATGTTAAGCTAGATTTTCAGCAAAGTTGGTGAATTTTTTTTTGTAAATTGCCATAATTTGTATTATGGATACCAAAGTAACAAAAACTCTGCTCAAAACTAGCCAATATTGGTACCTTAACCAAATTTTTGGAGGCACTTCAACAAGAAAAAAAATAAAAATAAAGACAAATCGATCTCCAAAAATTTCTTACTAAGGTAAGTAAGCCATTGACCGCACATTGCTTAAAAACACACACCATACCGCATAGTTACTGCACAAGTTTCTCATATTGTGAGTGAAGGGATGGATCTTTAAATCCTTACAAATCACACTGTGCGATGAAGGGATGCAAGCTATTTTAAACTAGTTTTTTACCTTGTTATCTTCAAGTTGCAATAAAATTTGTAGGATGAAACCTTTTTGTGCATTTTTTTGTAAGTGAATCTTAACATGGCATTTAATAATCGCGCCAAGTTTCAGAGCTTGCAAGTTCCAATTATATTGTAGAAAAGGATTTAAATTTTGCTTGTACGGTGATTGGCACGTCTACCTTAGTACCTAGGATTCTAGGAACAATCTCGATTGCAGAACAATCTCAATTGCAGATCACGCTTCGTCAAACCAAGTTGGCATCATAGCTTCTGATTGAGGGTCCCAGGCCATGATTTGGGCAGTCCAGGCTTGTGAGTTGGTCCAGGCGATTTTCAATTTGACCGTGGCTCCCAAACCTTTCGTGAATTCTTCCACAGTCAACTTACAAGTCCTTTGCATACCTTGTAATGGTTGATTTTAGGCCGTACAAATCGAATGGAACTCACCTCTAGCATCAAAAAACTCTGCCTTTTTAATACTCAGATCCATTCTAATCGTTACACATATAAGGGTGGTCAGCGCCACACCTATCACTCTATGAGTCAGTATTGCCGAAAAGCCTCGGAACCTTTAAGCTTGATCGAGCTAGTATCACAGTACAATTGGCATCACTCCAGGCAAGTTCGAAGTTTGAAACTAAAACTTAGATGGTAGTTCTGGATTGCAGATGAGAGAGGATCGGAGGAAGAGCGGTGAGCAGCAATTGGATCTTAACTTTGACAACCTGCAAGCTATGAAATATAATAATCTGCATAATCTTTCTCGCACAATCTTCCTCGCATAATCTTTCTCTGTTGTCCAGAAGTGAAGCATGTGATGATGCGTGCACATTTTAATAAGAATTTCCCTCTTAAACGTAATTCTAGTTAACAAGTCGATCTGGTTTTGTTTAATCTGCTTAATTCAGGTTACATTGTGACCAAAAAGAAGATATATTTTTAATTAAAATGGGCCGATTTTGAACACTTGCAGGTTAGAAACTTTACATCTCCAATTCTAAACCTATTTCAGATTAGGATGCCCAAACAAAACCGTTGACAACATAATTATGCATTAATTTCATTTGGATGATATGACATTTTAGTGTGACCCAAAGTTAATTCTATACGATGTTTTAGAGTATTCTCCAGAGTTACCTGATATACTGACATTAAGGTGGAAACACCTAAAACCGTCACAATATGCATTCAGTCAAAGGCACCCTATCCAAAAAATGATATTTTTGTAGTATTAGCAATTTAAAATCATGAATATTCCAAAAAATATATAAATTTTTTGGATATGGCATGGAATTTCTATTAATTTTCAAAGTGGAAGCTCCCTAGACCACTGAAAGCGTCATATGGTTGGATCTAAAACCAAAATTTAGCAAAATCCACATTCTACCAATCACACTTAAGGAATGGGACAGTTAAATGACACTTTTGAAAGGCACTTTAATGGAAGTCTACAATACAAGAATGGATACATGGACAGTTTTGGGTGTTTTCACCTTAATTATTGTGGTGCACTTGCCAAATATATACCGGAGCCTAAGGTCACCTTTAGCAAAAAATAATTCAATTTCTTCAATAAACTTGAATGGTTTTGGAAATAATAGGTCACTTTCCCAAATTCCAAGGAAAATTAAACATAAAGAAAGTCAAGATGCTAGAAAAGATACCTTTACAATTGATCCTATGTCATGTCCATTAAAGAATACATAATCCAAATTCAATCTTCTAATTTTACAACAAAGAAAGGACACAAACTATGAAATATAAAGGGTTCATTGAAAGCCATGACTATCATTGTCCTATGCAATGAAAAAAATTATTCAACTTCCAAGATTATTTGAAGGGTTGCCAAAAGTTAAGAAACTATTTGATAATTGCCAATTAATTTATTAATAAAAAATGAATTGCCAAACCAATCCTTCAAATATTAAATAATTAATTGACAAAAATATGCGGAAGGTGACCTCAAGCTATAGTAAACTATCATATCATAGTCATTTTTTTCAACCACAAATGTGTAAAGGAAGAATAAAATCTCTAAAGAAACGTGGGCCATATAACCCATGATGAACATGACTAGTTACTAGTAGGTCTCCTTGTGGTCATTTCCCTTATCCATGCAACCCTTGTTTCCACCACTGAGAGAGTGAAATTAGAGAGATTTGAGTGTAGTTCAGGATTTTTGGAGCTCGAGAACCTTCCAAGTAAGATCCCCGAGCCGTCGCATACGTACGTTGACGTACGTTGACGTGTAGGACGTCCAGGAGTATCAGAAAGTCAGATGAGCCTCAGGTATCAGTCTGCCGAGTTCATGAGTCAGAGCCATTGACATGAAGAATCAGGAATGAATCTCCCTTTCCTGAGGATGTCGAGCTTAGAATACAAGGTAAGCTCGAGACTGTTGAACGACAACGCTGCTTTTGAATGTCCTTTGTGCTTGAAATTCAACGCGAGGGAGGTCTTCGGTACAAAAAGCATTCCAAGGTTGTGTCCAGCGGGTCAAAGTTATCAGCAATATTCTACACGGACGGTGTGACCCATGTTGCACGAATTTGCACGAATTTGCATGAAGATATTTCAGATGAAATTCATTATTTCTGCATACGACAGAATGAATACATTCTGTGGCATGTTTGGTGAGATCACAGGAAGACCGGGGAGGCGTTACCCCTCGGTGTTTATTTTCACATTGCAGCTTCACCCCCCTTGACTTTCTTTAAATGGAAAGTCAAGGGGGGGGTGAAGCTGCAATGGGAAAATAAACACCCGGGGGGTAACGCCTCCCCGGTCTCCCTGTGGATCGACATTCTTTCTAAGTAATGGTTCACATCAACATCAATTTTGCTAAACTGGAGCAATTCCAATTAAACAGTGGGACCCTAAGCTCGGAAGCCTGGAAAGGAAATGAAAGGAACTAAAGAGCGAAGAGCAGGATGCAGGATATGGGTGGAAATCCTAGCTTATCAATGCACAATGTTGTTTATGAAACTCAATTTACATATTAATTAGCATCTCGATCGACAAACAAGCTAGTGTTAATGTCAAATGGCTTATCGATCGAATATTACCAGTGTCACGGATCGGAATTTCAGACGTTCTCTTCTGTTAATTACCCCACCTGTTTTAATTTCTGAATAAAAAAGGTGTATAAAGCAAGAATGTTAATGTAACATTGTACGACTGATAGGTCTCGATCAGTGGGTTTCTTCTAGAAATTCTTTTTCAGACTCAGAATCTGGAACTTGTGTCTGAATCACATGGTTGCAGTATCCTGGGGTGAAGCGACACGTTGTCGACTTGTCACTAGCTAGGCTCAGGCCGTGCTTTTCATTTGCTCGATCAGGTGTTCATGTCTACCAAACCCAGTCCAACCTTTTGCTGTAAGCTTACAGATCTCTGGGTCTCATTGGTGAGCATATTGATCGAGAGCCAACATTGATGACTTGAAATTTTTTGTCGTAACTTTATGATTGCGAAGCACTCAGCCATTCTTTTGTTGTTCTCTTGTTGGAAAAGTGACGCGTACGGTCACACCCTCGAAGTCTCGAATGCAGGCAGGTGAGTGACCTACCAACAGAAAGAGACTGCTAAGGTACCTCTTTTCCTTTTTCCCAAAAAAACAAGCGCTACTAAGCTTAGTCTTTTTGCTAGGGCATGGCATGGTACATCCATCCATTACTATTATGCTTTCATCCGTTTGAAAGAGAAAATGTAGTAGGTTCCATCCAAAAAAATTCTTGGAGATATTACTGGTGATTTCATCCCCTTTTCCCTATATGGTTTTTAGTTTAGTTTAAACTTAACTTATGCAATACCAAAATCAAGAATAATAAGATTCTTTATTTTGAAAATTCTCCTTAGAAAACACACTATTAATACTGCAAAGAAATCACATACTTTATGACTGCAAGATTTTCCCCTTTTTTTCTATTTCATTTTTTTTGGTGTTCTTTTTTTACCCCTTTTTTTGTTTTGTCGGTAACCTTAAATTTGAAATTTCCATTTCACTGGATGCATTATTAATGCATTTACGTGGATTAAGTAAATCCTAAAAGTTTTCCTTATCCCGTAAAAATGATGGGTACAAATCTTGGCACATGAACAAATTGACATTTGACTCTTTATTACCAAGAGTTAATTTTTTCATTCATCCATTTTCTTTTTATTTCTTGTTTATACATATATTTGAATTCTTCTCTACAAATATTCTATAGTTCAAAGAATGAAAGTGTGATTCACCTCAAAAACTAACTTTTTGATTCAAATAATTGCCCTAAAAAATTGTTTGAATTCAATTTATAAGAAACTTAAGGATCCTTGATAATTATAATTGTAAATAGAAGTTTCATCAAACTTCAAACTTGGGAAGGAGCATTGCAATACATATTTTGAAATTCCTCTATATTCAAGGTGAAATCTAAGAGCTAATATGAAAGCTATTGGCAATGAAAGTGATAACCAGTTTCAGTTTTAAAATAAATTTGTAGAAAGACCAAAAAAAGATGGTGATCAAATACTATACGGAAGCAAAAAATATGCCTCAATATACTATACTATAAGATCCACACTTGGTTTAATTCATTATATCATGATAAATTAGATATGGCATTAGTATTTTAAATTTATTCTATTCAAACATGTTTTCTATTGCTTAAGCTTTGATTGCAGTTAGAAATCCCAAATCCACTTTTATAAATACATACCAAATTTGCTACATTTCAAAATTTGCAATAACAAATAGATGTCAATTGAATCCTCAAATATAGATCTACCATCCCACAATGGAAATTTCTTGAACACCTAAAATATTTTGAAAAAAGACCACTCATATATGTCAAATGTGGCATAAGGCTCTTGGCTATCTAAAACCAATAGGGGTTGTCACATCTTCAATGAGAATGAAACTTCTGTAAAGAATGAAAAGGTATAGAGTGAAAAGAGGAGCCAATAGGAGCCCTTCTCTATATAGAACTATAGAAGGTGTGACTCTTTTTTCCACTATGTTAAGAATGAAAATGTAGATGGCTTGTTAATCTTCTCTACGACTTCTCAATCTTCACAATATCATGATCTTCATAGTCATACTTCACTTCTAGAGGAAGAGAAGAAAAAAA